>OX451735.1:1117309632-1117914073 GCA_948472305.1 Vicia faba
TTCCTCTTTACTCACATTTGAATCTCTCACTTGTGTATTTTTGTTACTGGAAGATGAGAAGTCGGAAGAGAGAGAGAGAGAGATGGAAGAAGGAACATGAAGAAGAAAGCCTATAGATAGAGAGAGAAAGATAGGAAGAATGGTTAACATTGTATTTGAGTTGGGAAATCAAACAGTTTTCTTAATAACAAATGAAACATTTAATAGGGGTACAATATAAAATAGAAAGTTAAACCGTCTGCAAAAAAAATTGATTCTTTATCATTAATTAGTAAATTTAAAGAAACAATAAAAAGTTAAATGATATTATAACTATTATTAACTATAAAAACATTTCTTAAAATAACAAATGTATAAATAACATAGACTCTAAAAATTTGACAATTGACAAATTTGTTACGAAACTCCTTTTGCATTATTATATTTCCTTCAATCCTATACTCGAAATTATATTAAATAATTGATATTATTTGATATTGATTAATATGCTTGAATCTAAATTAAATTTTCTTTTATAATCAAAATCAAATTCGCCCTACAAGATAAAAGATCTATAATTTAAAATTAAAGGGTGATAAAATGGATGAATATGATGAAAATAGATTGGATTAATAATGGATAGATTAAAATAATTTATTAATCCATTAACAATCCACTAAAACTTTCTTAAAAATATTCAATTCAATTCATCCATTAAGAATAAAATTCATCTAATTCATCTATTAACAACATTTTAATTGATGAATATCCATTCATCCAAGAAAAAATTAATTTAAATATATTCTTTTTTTTTTAAATATATTTTGTATTTTAGAATAAACTCGATTTTTGGTATTTTCGAAAAAATTCAGTATTTAATTTTTCGAAAAAAAACACGATTTTTCGATTTTCCAAAAAAAACTCTATTTTTATGTATTTTTGAATTTTTCCGATTTTCCTAAAAAACTCGATTTTTAGGAAAAATTCAATTTTTTGATTTTTCGAAAAACTCATTTTTTAGAAAAAAAACTCGATTTTTCGATTTTCCAAAAAAGCGTGATTTTCGATTTTCTGGAAAAACTCAATTTTTCGATTATCCAAAAAAACTCGATTTTCCGTATTTCCGAAAAAACTCAATTTTTCAGTTTCTAAAAAAACTCGATTTTTCGTATTTTCGAAAAAAATCGATTTTTAGATTTTCCGAAAAAAACTCGATTTTTTGAATTTCCAAAAACGTCTATTCATCGATTTTCCGAAAAAAAACTCAATTTTTTTATTTTCCTAAAATACTCGATTTTACAAAAAAACTCGATTTTTCAAAAAAGCTCAATTTTTCGATTTTCCAAAAAAAAAGTCGTTTTTTGATTTTCCCAAAAAGTTGACTTTTCGATTTTCCAAAAAAAAACTTAATTTTTCAAATTTTTTTGAAAAAACTCGATTTTTCAATTTTCTGTAGGAAAAACTCGATTTTTTTATTTTCCAAAAAAACTTATTTTTTTGAAAAAACACGATTTTTCGATTTTCTAAAAAACTCAATTTTTCTGATTTTTCGAAAAAAAACTCGATTTTTTCAATTTAAAAAAAAAAACTCAATCTTTCAAAATATACTTTAAAAAAACTCGACTTTTCAAAATTCTGAATAGCATAGTTTTCTTTATTTTAAAAAAAATAAATTTTTTTTTATTAATTTTAAAAAAAATAGACTTATTAAATTTAAATAATAGTATAAAAATAATTTATCAATAAAATGTGATGGATGAATTAGATGAATTTAATCCAATTTATTAACTTACTTTTTATTTAATAAATGAATTAGATGAATTTTTCAGTGAATAAATTGGATGAATTTTATCTTAATAGATTTAATTATCACCCGTATTTAAAACCCTATTTAGCATCTAGCTCCACTCATAGATGTGTGTTAGTCCCTATTTAGCATCTAGCTCCACTCATAGATGTGTGTTAGTGTTAGTGCACCTTAAAGAAACGATACCATTGACTTCAATTCCCACCAATTAAAATATAAAAAAAAACCTGTCGTTGCCATGAACCAAACCACCATGCATTCCGTTTCCGATACTGAGCAAAACTCAAACTCAGCAACACCATCAGAACAACCCATAGATACACCAATGACAGAACCACCACAACCCCAAAACGACGTCGTAACAACATCCCCTCAAAACCCAACCATCAACAACTCCTCCGAAGACCAACCCCCCACTCTCTCATACCCAAACCCTACCCAACCTCGAAAACGACGTCGTCGCAAGAAATTCTTCACCGAACTAACCGCCACAACCTCCCTCTCCAAAAACCGCAAAAACGGCGTCGCTAAAGACTGCGATGACGAAGCCCTAATTGCTATTTCCGTTGGGTTTCCTGTTGATTCCTTAACGGAGGAAGAAATCGAAGCGAATGTCGTTAAGACAATCGGTGGTTCCGAGCAATCGAATTACATTATTGTTCGGAATCACATTCTTGCTAGGTGGAGATCCGATGTTAATGTCTGGTTGACTTATGATCTTGCTGTGAAGTCGATTCGCTCTGAACATAGGGGTTTGGTTGAAACAGCTTATAGGTTTTTGATTGAGCATGGTTATATTAATTTCGGACTTTCTCCGGAGATTAAAGCGGTGAAGGTTCGGTCTTTTGATGGAGTTGAGAGGGGGAGTGTGATTGTTATTGGTGCTGGGTTGGCGGGTTTGGTTGCTGCCAGACAGTTGGTGTTTTTAGGGTTTAAAGTTTGTATTTTGGAAGGTAGGACTCGGCCGGGTGGGAGAGTGAAGACGAAGAAGGTGTTTGGTGGGGATGGGAATGGGGGTGATGTTGAGGCTGCAGCTGATTTGGGTGGAAGTGTTCTTACTGGTGTTAATGGGAACCCTCTTGGTGTTCTTGCTAGACAATTGGATTTGCCGCTTCATAAGGTTAGGGATGTTTGTCCTCTTTATATGCCGGATGGAAAATGTGTTGATTCTGAGGTTGATTCTAGGGTTGAGGTGTTGTTTAATAAATTGTTAGAGAGGGTTTGTAAGCTTAGGCAAGCTATGATTGAAGAGGTTAAGAGTGTTGATGTTCCTTTAGGGACTGCGTTGGAGGCGTTTCGGAGGGTTTATAAGGTTTCGGAGGATAAGGAAGAGAGGATGTTGTTGAATTGGCATCTTGCTAATTTGGAGTATGCGAATGCTACTCTTATGTCGAATTTGTCTATGGCTTATTGGGATCAGGATGATCCTTATGAAATGGGTGGTGATCACTGTTTCATTCCTGGAGGGAACGAGACGTTTGTTCGTGCGTTAGCGGAGGATCTTCCGATTTTCTATGGGAGGACTGTGGAGTGTATTAAGTATGGAAGTGATGGGGTGTTGGTGTGTACTGATGAACAGCAGTTTCGTGGGGACATGGTGCTTTGTACTGTGCCTTTGGGTGTTCTTAAGAAGGGGTCGATTACATTTGTGCCTGATCTTCCTCAGAGGAAGAAAGATGCAATTCATAGGTTAGGGTTTGGTTTGCTTAATAAGGTTGTAATGCTGTTTCCGACTAATTTCTGGGGTGGGAACATTGATACGTTCGGTCACTTGACGGAGGACTTGAGTATGAGGGGCGAATTTTTTCTGTTCTATAGCTACTCTTCTGTGTCTGGAGGCCCGCTTCTCGTGGCTCTTGTAGCCGGGGAAGCAGCTATTAGGTTTGAGATGATGTCCCCGTTGGAGTCTGTCAAAAGGGTGTTGGATGTTTTGAAAGATATTTTTCATCCGAAGGGGATCGTTGTTCCCGATCCCGTTCAGGCTGTCTGTACTCGGTGGGGACAAGATACCTTTGCGTACGGATCTTATTCTTATGTTGCTGTTGGATCTTCAGGAGACGACTACGATATACTTGCAGAGAGTGTTGGAAATGGGAGGGTGTTTTTTGCCGGAGAAGCAACTAGCAAACAGTATCCTGCAACAATGCATGGAGCATTTCTTAGTGGAATGAGAGAAGCTGCAAACATTTTGAGAGTGTCAAAGAGAAATGACAATTCTTCGACGCCCTCCAACACAGCCAAAAACATTGCAGCTGATGAGAATGACGATTTGAACAAACTATTTGCAAATCCTGACCTTAGTTTCGGGAGCTTCTCCGCGGTGTATAATCCAAAACCGAATGATCTTGAAACTAGATCAATACTAAGAGTTAAAATTGGAGGAACTGTATTGGATTCTCCCAGTCTTTATCTTTACGCAGTGCTTTCAGTGAAGCAGGTCATCGAGTTGAGTCAAGTTGAAGGAGACGAGAACAGAATGAGAATGATAAATCGTGATTTAGGGGTTAGTTTAGTTGGGAAGAAGGGTTTAGGTAGCACTGCTGAATCTCTTATTGTAAACATAAAGTTGTTCAGATCTCAGCTTTATGAAGCAGAAAATGGTCTTAGTAGTAGTAGTATCATGGAGGAATGAAATCTCCTGGTTTTTTTCTTTCTTTTCTTCTCACTCTTGGCAATTTTCTTATTGACTTCCACTGCTTACATTCTTTTCTGATTAGTGTTTGAATGTAGAAATGTTTAGTGCTAACTTTAATTACCATTGTATCAACAAAGCAAAAACAAAAAACTTTGCTAATTATCTAATACTCCTCAAGAATTTGTTGAACATGCTTTGGAGTATTGAGATGTTTTGGGTTCTGTTTTTTTCTGTATTCTTTTGTAACTTTGCTTTAGACCTATCTTTGGTACTCTTTTATCAGTTTACTATCGTCCTTTATAGTTTTAATATAATTCTTATAATTAAATAAATTTTTGTAAATTTTCAAAAAAAAATTTTAATTTATTTTTTATAAGTAAATAAATAAAATTTATTATTTTATTATAAAGTTATCTAATGGGGATTTTTTTTTTGAAATAACCAAGTATTAAAAAAAAAATCGCAAATAACCATGTTTCAGAAGACTCTCCAAAGGAGGAGCCATCTCACTTGGCGCCTACATCTACTTTTTAAGGGGAGGCGCCATCTCACTTGGCGTCTAGGTGTTTAGGGCTTGCCCTAAGCCAAGTGAGATGGCGCCTTAGTGCATTTGCTAGGAAAATTTTCGCGTTTTTTTTACAATGCGGTGCGTTACGTATTCGATATAGGATCAACAAAATTGACTTTTTATTTACAAAATATGATTGCACACATAACTATTACATAAAAAAACAGATTAATCAGTGGTCCCCCGGAACCCGGTAATGACCCCCGGTTCCGCATCCCCGTCCTCGCCTTTCTCGTGCTGGATTTTGTCGCGTTTCCTGTTGTGGCAGGGTCGATGGTCCAACGAAGCCAATGCGTTCCGGATCCATGAAATCAGTCAGATCTCCATATCTAGAAGATCCGCTTTGATACAGTCGGTTACCCATACCCTCAAAGTTTGGTCGTGTTGGTGGTGGGTAGGGTTCTATGGTTGGTCTGTAGCACTGGTCGTTTGAGTACGGGGGATAGAAAGGAAATGGATCTTGGGGTGTTTGGTATTGAGGATGTTGGGTGGTTTGGTGATATTGTGGTTGATGGTAAGTTGGGTCGGTTGGTTCATAATCTTCGGACAATCCCAGATCAGAGTTAAGGTTGGATGTTGATGGGCCCATATTGGGATATGCAGAAGACTGAAATTGTGTTGGGGGTATGCGGGTGTGTTGGTATTGTGATTGAAGTTGCGGTTGGGTGTGAGGCATATGGGGGTATTGGTACTGAGGTGGTGATTGTGGTTGATTGTGGGGCATGTGGGTGCAATTGTATTGTGGTGGTGACTGTGGTTGGGTGTTTGTGGTTCTGTTTCATCTGGGAGATTGGTGGGAGGTTGATGTGTGTTGGATTTGTCGTTGGGGAAATGAGGGTTGTGCCCATTGTGTACGTGGGTCAACCAAATATCTTGGATGAGACACGTGCATTTCAGGGGTACTAACCGATCTGTACCAAGATAAATAATGATCTGTGTGTCGCATATTACCATGGTTGAGGAAAACTGGGAATTGCAAGACATGTCGGTGACGTCTCTGCCACATCTTACACCATTCTGAAGCAAAGTCTTTCCAGTTGGTAAGACCTCATTGGGCGTCGACCCTTTTGAGATGCCACGGGTACAAACAAATCGGATCGCTGGATATCTCTTGATGCATTCCAAACTGCATCTTCACACGGTCTCTGTGGTGCATCTCCACAACATTGAACCGTATGATTGTAGTCTTTGCGCTCCAAATTGTTGCATCATTGGGGTTTGATTCATGGCCCAAACCCAAATATAGTCTCCAGACAAATTATAGATAAAATTAAATCAGGTTAATGAAAACGTAATATATAAATAATTTAAAAGTAGGAAAGTTGAAAGGTACGACGTACATCATCCAGGCCAAGGTGATCCAATAGACTGCGGTATAGTGCGACATTGAATCTTGGATTCTTGCCGTAATTCATACCCCTCACGCAATACCTAAAGGAAATGAAAAATATTTTATTTTTATCATATATTTGGTGAAGAGATGAATAGTAATAAATGATATAACTTGATGACTTACTTTGTTGCGTATGGGAAAACGAATGTGTTGCTGTTGACGGGGTTTAGGGACTCCATCCTCCACCAACTCCAAGCTTGAAGTAAAAAAGCACAACCATAAAATGTACATTTTTCCTTGATTGCATTTTTACACAAGGAACTGTATAGGTGGGCTAAAACAGCAGACCCCAACTATACTTTCTAGTTTTTTCGAAGTCTCTAAGTAAATTTAAATACATAAAATTTATACTATTTCCCATACTTTCGGGAAATAAAAAGGTTCCAAATAGTATCATTATATAAGTTCTAGCTTTTATCACCTTAGCTAGCTCAGAGGAATTTTCGTTCAATTCCAGAATCGCATAATGATTTTTTAGCTCAGTTAGTAGTATACCCTGACCTCTCGCACCACCACCTTCAACCATATCCCTGCCCAACAATTCTTCACACAGAGAATTGGATTGTTGAACCGACCCGTTAACCGCCTTACCGTTGACAGGGAGACCCAATAACATGTACACGTCCTCTAGTGTGACGGTACATTCACCTATTGGTAGATGAGATGTATGGGTCTCTGGTCTCCACCTTTCCAACATTACAAGTATGAACTTTGAATCAATTGTGCAGTTGGAGATCTTTATAACGTTTCTGAAACCCGCGTATTCCAGATATGGTACGATCAATGGGTCGGGAGCAAGGTAGTTATGTGACCGAATTCTGAATCTTTTGGTATCCTAAGTTAATAATGTAAAAGGTGTAAGAGTAAGTAAGATGAACAAAACATTACTAGAAGTATGAAAAATGTATAACTATAAAAGAAACTTACAAATGCTACAATGTTGTCCCTTGTACCTCTGTGAGAACCACCCATTGTGAGAAGAGCCATTGTGGAAAATGCCTGAGATTATGAAAGAGTTTGAAATTGTAAGAGATTATGAAAGAGTTTGTAGCAGAGAGTGAGACGATTGTGGATGCGAGAGAAGTATGTAATGCTCTGTATTTATAGGAAAAAAATTTTCATAGAGTAAGTGAGGTGGTAGGTGGGTGCATACATGCATGATAAGTGTCACTCTTACAGTGTAGGTGCAGGCTACGTGGCAGCCTTGGAGAAGGCATCTCTGACATGCATGTAACACAATTGGACATGAAGGGAGGCACCATTGGACTTGGCGAAAGAGTACAAAAATGAAAGGTGTCGCCATTCCCGTTGGTGAATAAGAGGTGGCATGGGTTGTGTAATCGGTGGAAATAGAACTGACTGTTTTGGAATGTTGATTCGCGTTTGCGTTTAGCAAAATGTCGCGGTAAGCAAGAGTCGCCACCGTCTTTTATTTTCTCCAACAAGGAAAGAACAAAAGCACAACAAAATTCATTTTCGAGATGTTTCTCAGTTCGGGAGGTAGATTATAGAAAGGGAAGGTGTTAGCACCCTTTCTATCCGTGGTTATCCACGGGCTATTAAGTACTTGCTCACATGTTTTCAAAAATGTTTGCTTTTCTTGTGTTTGTGGGTTTTGAAAAAGTTTGTTTGAAAACATCGATTTAACTCTTGTATCTGTCCTCAAGAGTGTATGAAGTGTTTGTTTGAAAACTTTTGTCAGAAAAGTGTAGGTGCGAAAAGTATTTTTGTTTTGAAAGAGAAAGTACCCAAGAACCTCTACCTACTCAAAAGAAATTAAGTTGTGTAAATGTCCTTTAGACAGTACTATCCCACTATTGAGAAGTAGGTAGCACCGTCGTTGGAGTTTCGGGTCAATTCGATTATAGGGACATGTGGTCACCAAAGCAATAATAGGACACCTTAGCGGTAACCCTAATGTCTTAGATCGTTTTTTATCGAGGCAACCGTTCTGAGGCAACTTGGATCTTTAGACAGGAGGGCGACCTCTAAAACACCCTATACTCAATGACCACGTCGAGGCAACCAAGTGAGGCGTACCCTAAGAGTGGCATGTGCGAGTGTGTCAGGTTTCAGTTAAGTTATCTTTGTACATGTTATGGTGAGCTACGATTGATTTTAATTTTCAGATAGAAGTCTTGTCATGCATAGCCTAGTTAACATACATCTAACAGTTAATAGTTGCGGAAAATAAATCTACGCTATTACAAGGCGTCGGGTATTTACATCGCCAAAAATAACCCTTGAAAAGTAAATGCGAGAAAATAAATAAAAGCGATAAAAAGGTCCTAATTAAAGTTATTACATTCCGGAAGCAAGTACAATAATATGGAAAAATGGATCGCGTGCGGGAAATTAAATCGGATGCGAGTTTTTTGGGGTTTTGACCATTTTTTGAAAGAAAGTGATTTTTTTGGTTATTTTTTGAATTAAATGGAATTAAATTAAATGAACAATTAAATTAAATTAAATAATGAAAATATTTTTGGATTTTTGCGTTTTTAAAGAAATAAAATAAATTGAATTAATGCTAATAAAAACCTAATATTCTAAATTGATTTTAAATATTGCAAAAAATATTAAAAGTTAAATCTAATTAAAGCTAAATTGATTAAATTAATTTATTTACAAAAATAAAAGTGATGAAGTTAATTTTAATAAATAAAATATTTTTTGTGTTTTTGATTTTATTAGGAAAAAATGTTAATTGGTTAGTGATTAATAAAAAGAATAACGATTAATTAATTAAAGGAAAATAATAAAAATAGAGAGAGTTTAGGAGTATACAAGCCTGATTGGAGGGGTGAAACAGCTGTTGGCGTCATGTGTAAACTGTTTTGTTTTGGCCATTTGTGTTTTGGCTTTTGGCCATTTGTGTTCTGGCCTCAACGTTCCTTAACCTTCTCAGGATGTCTGTCTCGCCATGTATTGGTGTCATGTGTAAGCTGTTCTGTTTTGGCCATTTGGCTTTTGGCTTTTGGCCATTTGTGTTTTGGCCTCAACGTTCCTTAATGAACTTGCATGGCATCCTGTCTAAATCTGCAGTGTTGAATCTCATGAACACATTAAATAAATTACTATATACAAATAAAGCCAATATATGAAGAAATTTAATGTTTAGGTCAATATGGCATGTATGAATGATTATACCCTTTTGATCATGGAGATCAAATCAACCTTACCCTTACTGGAAAAGTAGTGACATGAATGCTTTTATGCCCTTTTGATCATGGAGATCAAGTCAGCCTTACCCTTACTGAAGAAGTAGTGAGATGTTGGTTTGTAACTGAGATGGCTTGTTTGTAGTGAGATGTTGGTTTGTAACTGGGATGGCTTGTTTGTAGTGAGAGAAGGATTTGTAATAAGGATTTCAAGGTTTTAGGGTTCTTGAAATAATTTGATATTCTGACAGTGTTGTGACAAGGTTTTTTTCTCTCTCTTGGTTTGTGTGAAAAGAATGTGATTATATAATGGAAATTAGGGTAAAGAAAATGGGCTTTGAATGTGCAATTCGGCCTCCAATGTTCACTTGAGTTCGTCACTTTTCAGGCTAAATCGTAGGGACTTAAGTGCAATTTTTGAAGTTGAAATGTGAAAACAAAATGTATCCGATATCGAGAACTAACTCCTGTCCGAAAATCGGCTCAATCGGATAAATAATGAATTAATTATGAATTTTTGAAGTTTCAGCTCAGACAAACTTATTTTGGGCTCCAGTGTCGACTCTGACACGTTCTTCAATAAAAAATTGGTATTGATCGGAGCATAATCCGGTCTCGACTTTTGAAGCAAAGTTGTAGATCTATGAGTCAGTGACCTTGTGTAAAAATATGAGCCCAATCCGATAAAAATTGACCGAGTTATGAATTTTCGAAGTTTCGGCCCAGATGAAATAATATTCAGCATTCAGGATTTTCAGCGTGTCACGCACTCTGAGCAAAAAACGAAGGCCTTTTGAATACCTTTTGAACTCAATACCTTCTGTGAAAATGTAGCCAACTCAATTTGTGAAATTTTGGCACCGGAACCAGCTCGATACGATGAAAATTGACCAAGTTATGATTTTCTGAACATGACGCAAATAAACTTCTGTCACAAATTTCCTGTATGAAAATACTTGATAAATCCATATTTTTGAAGACCTTCTGATCGAAATTGGCTTCCAGCCGTGAGATATGAAAACGTAGATAGTGTCAAGACGGAATTTTGGCCACCAGAACGGGTTCAAAACGAGCCACGATCTTCAAGTTATGAATTTTTAGCGCGTAAAAACTGCACTTTCAGCACACTTTTTCACCATATTTCTTCGAGAAAACTCACACATTCGGATACCTTCTTTAAAGAATTGACTCTTGAGCCGAACCTGAATTTGAGAATACGTTATCAGAGATATCTTGGTGAAAGAACACCTGAATATGACGCGCCGGGTTGGACTTGTGAATTTTTCTTGAAATGTTTTGAGAAATATGGGAGGGCAAATTTTGGGGTACAACAGTTGCCCCTGTTCAATTTTCTTAGACCTGAGGATATAGATTGGCTTTCGAGCCTTTCGTGATCCGAAGGTGGAAGATAATTGAACACTAGAGTGCCCATAAATTTGCACTCGCATGGTGTAGTATCAGCATTGTGATGTCGAGAATGGGCTTACAGATGCCATTTGGAAATGTGATAGAAAGTTATTGGAGATGGGCTTAAAGATGCCACCCGGAGATTGTTGGTAGGAGGATGGGCTTATAGATGCCATATGGAGATTGTTTGTTGAATTGTAATTTTGTAAGTTGAAAGAAGGAACCTGTGTAGGGTTGCCTGATGATGAGTCCGTGTAAAAACTTCTGGAGGAACTTGAGTAAGGTTACTTTGTGATAAGTTCGTGTGAAACTGCATCTTGGAACAAGAAGGAGCCGGTGTAGGGTCGCTTGATGATGAGTCAGTGTGAAACTGCATCTTCGGAAAGAGAGAACCTGTGTAGGGTTTCTTGATGACGAGTCCGTGTAAAACTTCATCTTGGAAGAGAAGGAACCGGTGTAGGGTTTCTTCATGATGGTCAAGTAGATAGTTGTCCTGTCTGGTTTCAGGTATTAATCTATAATCAGTCGTCCACAGATATTTCCTGGCTAGTTACAGGTGTTGATCTGGAACTTGAAAAAGGTTGGCCAATGAGATAGTTGTCCTGTCTGGTTTCAGGTATTAATCTCTAACCTGAGAAAGAAAGATAGTTTCCTGGCTTGCTACAGGTATTAATCGTCAATCTCTTCATGTAGATAACTTTCCTAGCTAGTTACAGGTATAGATCTATAATCAATCGTCCACAGATATTTCCTGGCTAGTTACAGGTGTTGATCTGGAACTTAAGAAAGGTTGGTCGAGGAGATAGTTTTCCTGTCTGGTTTCAGGTATTAATCTCTGACCTGAGAAAGAAAGATAGTCTTCCTGGCTTGTTACAGGTATTGATCTTCAGTCTCTTCATGTAGATAACTTTCCTGGCTGGTTTCAGGTATAGATCTACAATCAGTCGTCCACAGATATTTCCTGGCTAGTTACAGGGGTTGATCCGGAACTTAAGAAAGGTTTTTTTGATAATGATGTGATGAAGGAATCTGAGATGATTGCTACTCCAAATAGATGATGAAGGAATCTGGGACGATTACTACCTCAGTAGGATGATGAAGGAATCTGAGGCGATTACTACCTCAACAGGATGATGAAGGAATCTTGGACGATTACTACCTCAGCAGGATGATGAAGGAATCTTGGACGATTACTACCTCAGCAGGATGATGAAGGAATCTTGGACGATTACTACCTCAGCAGGATGATGAAGGAATCTTGGACGATTACTACCTCAGCAGGATAATGAAGGAATCTTGGACGATTACTACCTCAGCAGGATGATGAAGGAATCTTGGACGATTACTACCTCAGCAGGGTGATGAAGGAATCTAGGACGATTACTACCTCAACAGGACGATGAAGGAATCTTTGACGACTGCTACCTCAAAAGGAATGGTGAAGGAATCTTGGACGATTACTACCTCAGCCGGATGATGAAGGAATCTTTGACGACTGCTACCTCAAAAGGAATGGTGAAGGAATCTTGGACGATTACTACCTCAGCCGGATGATGAAGGAATCTTGGATGATTACTACCTCAACGGGAATGGTGAAGGAATCTTGGATGACTTCTACCTCAGCAGGATGATGAAGGAATCTTGGACGATTACTACCTCAGCAGGATGATGAAGGAATCTTGGACGACTACTACCTCAGCAGGATGATGAAGGAATCTTGGACGACTACTACCTCAGCATGATGATGAAGGAATCTTGATGACTTCTACCTCAGCATGATGATGAAGGAATCTTGGACGATTACTACCTCAGCAGGGTGATGAAGGAATCTAGGACGATTACTACCTCAACAGGACGATGAAGGAATCTTTGACGACTGCTACCTCAAAAGGAATGGTGAAGGAATCTTGGACGATTTCTTCCTCAGCAGGATGATGAAGGAATCTTGGACGATTACTACCTCAACAAGGTGATGAAGGAATCTAGGACGATTACTACCTCAACAGGACGATGAAGGAATCTTTGACGACTGCTACCTCAAAAGGAATGGTGAAGGAATCTTGGACGATTACTACCTCAGCCGGATGATGAAGGAATCTTTGACGACTGCTACCTCAAAAGGAATGGTGAAGGAATCTTGGACGATTACTACCTCATCCGGATGATGAAGGAATCTTTGACGACTGCTACTCCAAAAGGTAATGACTTTTATCTGTTGATCGATCTTTCCTGAAAAGGTAAAGAGTTAGTTGTATGCAATGTCATGATGTATGAGATGCATGATATCATGATGTTTTCCAGAATAAATGAGGTCGTGTCGTATGCACTTTATCATGTATGTAAATAGGAGATGTGAAATGTGATATGTTTATGAATGTATTTTCGTCTGGGAAAATAAATCCTTGACAAATGCCGGGGAGTTTGTTAAATCCTGGGTTGATATTGAAGAGTCTGGTTGAATTCTTTGTTTCCACTGGGGATGATGCACGAAGATGATTGCAAGGATAAACCGGTAGGAGAAGATGACTCCGTTGGGGGATAAACCTGGTGAAGAGATTACTCTGCGGGGAACTACTCTGTGGGGAAGAGATGCTTCGCTGAGATTTTAACGATAACTCCGCTGGGGACTTCGTTGATAAGCTCTGTTGGGGAACTTTGAACTCCACTAGGGATAGGAAGAACTTCGTTGAGGATGATCTTTTTGTTGCAACTTGCTGAGGATAACCCAGTTAGACTCTGGTGGGGATAACCTTTGTACTCTGCAGGGGACAAGCTTCCAGAATCTACTGTGGAGATGATTCAACTCTGGAGGGGGAAGCTTTTCAGACTGTGCTGGGAAGTGGTTCCACTGAGGGTATCTTGTATTCTGCCGGGGAACAATCTTATATTTTGCTGAGGAATATTAAGACTGTCGGGGATGCTTGCTGGGGATACTGTGCCTTTTTAGGGCTGATGGGAGACCAACTCTGCTTGGGGAGAGAGTATTGCTGAATCTTGTCTTACTCTGCGGGGAGTGAAAGTATCTTGGTCGCATTCTTCAGCCGAATCTACCTTGTACCTGGAGGACAGTGCAGCTTGTACAGTTCAGACAATTCTTATTGCCCCAGCTTGTGTGGGAGAAGGTACTTGTGGAGGTGCTTGATAACTGCCGATTGACAAATCTTCTTCTGGTAGGCAAGTGACGAGATGATGGGACATAGTCGTACGCTTTTGATCCCTAACTTTTGCTTGGACCGCCCTTTCGGGTTTTCAGTCCATCGGGATACCCTTTTTTGCCCAAGCCGCCTTTTCAGGTTTTCGACTTGCCGGGTGTACAAATTTTTTTCATTTTCATCCCTTATTTTTGCCCGAACCCTTTTGGTTCGCCGGGAAGCCCTTATTTTTGCCTAGGCCAGTCAACCTAGCGGGTCTTTGATTATGCGTAGTATTTTTTTGACTATGTCTGCGTTCTCAGAGCGTAGGGAGTTGTCACTGTCAGTAGTGTTGTGGCGCCATACTACCAGAAGATGTCTGATCATGCAAGATTCGTTGCTGGAATTCATGTCCAATGCCCCAAGTGACTCAGGCGGAGATTTGCCCCTGGCTATTTGGCATCTTGAGAGATTCCTTGAATCTTGACTTGACTGCCCCAGATGATGGACAATGCTCATGTCGTGCCCCTGGATTGGAAGTGTTTTTCCACTTGATGTGATCCTTTTTGTTGAGAAGGTTTTTGTTTACAAGATATTCATCGTGCGAATTTCTCTGTTGTTCGAACAAATAGTCATATGCAAACAATGTTATTTTAAGAATGCAAAGCTTATGTCTGTCTTGAAGTTTTTGAAAATGCAGTTTTCAATAAAACAAGTGAATTTTTGTAAAATGTAATGTCAACTCAAGATTTATCAGCGAGCCCTACAGGAGTCAGGATACCTTTTGTAACAGTATGCTTTCGAACTAACCCATGCTTCAGCTAGGACTTTTAAGGGTTATAACGTAGCCTGGTTCACGGTTTAAGAAACAAAGGATAAAGGCTCAAGTTTTATTTGTACCCACCCGTTCTTCGTGATGTTCTTCGATCCTAAACTCAACTGATCATGCATTCGATCTTGTTTGAGTCTTTGCTCTGATATACCAGTGATGGTTCAGATATTGACAATTTATTTTGACCAGGCAGTCATTTCTTTTTGTTGAGGGTTTGTAGGACCTCTTTCTTTTTTATTGTGTTATCCCTGTTTTTTGCCTGAACTGTTTCTTTTGTGATTACAGTCAGCGGGACGCCCCAATTTTTGTAAGTCTCCTTCATAAGTTTTTACTTATTGGGCTTTTGTTTTTTTTTGTTTTGAAAGATGACGACTGCCTGTCTTGACGATTATACGGAACCATCACTGTCTTTTGTTTTGGAAGGACTCCTTTGATGCCATTCATTGTGCACCTGGATCAACTGAGAGAACTACCCTGCCCCAGGTTATGATTAAGGGTTTTAATTTTTTTTTTTGAAAAAGAAAAACTCCAACTTCTTTGGCTCAAAGGGGTTGGCTAGGGATTATCTTCCTTATAACTCCACTGTTTAGGATTTGAAACAATGCCTGTACCTCATCAGCGGGGTCTGTTCAAAAGCATACTGTAAAGATCATGGTATCATTTTCGTCACCCTCCCTCAAAAGGCTTAGAATTTTTAATCGAGAGTTGAACATCACAAAATGAAAGAATTTGAATATAGTGGATACAAATGGATTGATTCAAAACAGACATATGCGATGCATTGATAAAGTAAAAAGGTTTGACATAAATAAATGTTTGAACAATCAAAAGAAAATTACAAATTGAAAATTCTAATGAACAAAAAGTCTTCTCATCTCAAGACTTGTCACTTCAAATGGTGAACCTTGGAGGGATGGTAGAAGAACTCAGCCTGACCACCTTGGATGAATTCCAATGCTCCTTCATCAATCAGGTCCTGTATCTTGTTCTTCAGAGTCCAACAGTCGTCGGTGTCATGTCCTGGACTGTCAGAGTGGTATGCACACCTTTCATCAGGGTTATACCTTGGGGAGGCTGTGTTGGGATTCTTAGGAGGATCCCTTAACGTCACCAGATTCAATCTTAATAGGCGTTGTAAAGCTTGAGACGGTGACACGTTGAGCTTGGTGAATTGCCTCATAGGCTTGTTTGGCTGGCTCTGATCAACCCGTTGTTCTTGGCGAAATTGTTGTTGGACCTGTGAGGTAGCAGCGACTTGAAGAGGTCTATTCATCAAACCAAACCTTTGACTTCTCTGAAGTTGATTAATGACTTGATCCTCAACCTTGACTGTTTGCTTCATACGGTTGTACATGTCTTGATGAAGCTGGTTGATCATGGTTCTCAACTCTTCTTGCTTCCAAGCTAAGCCTTGGATAAGATCCATTTGCCCCAGCATCTGGGTTCTCATTGTATCTACCTCAGCTTGCAGATGTTTCATCCGTTCATCCTTACTGTCTTCAGGACTCTTCTTGACCAAATTCCCCATGAGGAGTGTTCTCAACTCTTCCTGCCCCTTGGATAGGTTTAGGAAGATCTCCCTGAACTGAGTCTCTTGAGTATGGAGATCCTGGTTGTCTTGTTGGAGAGCCATTGCTGAAATAAACAGTGAGAACATGAGAAACCTGTAAAGGGTGACCTGTTATGCAATGATATGTATGTATGCAATGTTTTCAAGGATCTCGCGGGGTAAACAAATAAACTTGTTAGAATTTGAATCCGGTAGCTTGATTGAAGGAACTTCATGTTGTTGAGAGTCCTTCTTCAAGAGTCAAAGCTCACCATATCGAGTGGGTCATAGCCCCTGACTCAAGTTATCATGCTTTGATCTCCGAACAACCTTGGCTAGAGGAAAATAAATCCCCTTTGCCCCTTGCTAGACATTTGGTTCATCATGACCTGCATCACAAACCTTTGAGATCCTTGAAATGGGTTAGTCCTTATGCAGGATGTATGCAATGTTATGATGTTATGATGTTATGATGTTATGATGTTATGTTGTTATGATAAAGGCACACCACAAGTATTCACAAAATGCAAACATGGTAAAGGCACACAAGTCACACCAGACAACCCTTAGATTTCACGCCAGCATGAAGTTTTAGGTACTACCCTCTTGAAGTTAGTTGGCTCAAAACCTGTCCTATGAATAGTAACCGGGTTCTAAGGAGCTCAATATCATTGGATTGTTTTCTATGTTCATTGTTTTGATTTATCCACTTAACTGGAGACCAAAATATTCCAAGAAAACAACCCTCAATGAGTGTAGTATCGAGTATCTACCAACTTCGGACTGCACCAAAGTCGGTCATCTCACTACCCCTAAAGAGGCCAGGATGGTCAAGTAAGGTTCTAAGGTCAGTTGATGCTTCACGACACCACACGGAGGCCCCGTACTCTCCTTGACTTGACTCAAGGGTTACCAGTACTCACCAAAGTGCCACATCAACGTAGCAACTGCTTCAACTATGTCGGTATACCCCGCACAATTCCCTCACAGTTTGTTGCTACTTCTAAAGGGTATCCCCTGATCCGGGTTAGGATCTATAAAACTCTGATACAAGCCCACAATATTAAAGCATTCAAGGCATACAATTGAAAACATGGTGATCTAATCCTAAGGTACACCTCACTTATAAGAAGTCCCCAGTAGAGTCACCAGTTCTGTAATCGGTGGAAATAGAACTGACTGTTTTGGAATGCTGGTTCGCGTTTGTGTTTAGCAAAATGTCGCGGTAAGCAAGATTCGCCACCGTATTTTATTTTCTCCAACAAGGAAAGGACAAAAGCACAACAAAATTCCTTTTCGAGATGTTTCTCGGTTCGGGAGGTAGATTATAGAAAGGGAAGGTGTTAGCACCCTTTCTATCCGTGGTTATCTACGGGCTCTTAGGTACTTGCTCACTATGTTTTCAAAAATGTTTGCTTTTCTTGTGTTTGTGGGTTTTGAAAAAGTTTGTTTGAAAACTTCGATTTAACTCTTGTATCTGTCCTCAAGAGTGTATGAAGTGTTTGTTTGAAAACTTTTGTCAGAAAAGTGTAGGTGCGAAAAGTATTTTTGTTTTGAAAGAGCAAGTACCCAAGAACCTCTACCTACTCAAAAGAAATTAAGCTGTGTAAATGTCCTTTAGACAGTACTATCCCACTATTGAGAAGTAGGTAGCACCGTCGTTGGAGTTTCGGGTCAATTTGATTATAGGGACATGTGGTCACCAAAGCAATAGTAGGACACCTTACCGGTAACCCTAATGTCTTAGATCGTTTTTTATCGAGGCAACCGTTTCGAGGCAACTTGGATCTTTAGACAGGAGGGCGACCTCTAAAACACCCTATACTCAATGACCACGTCGAGGCAACCAAGTGAGGCGTACCCTAAGAGTGGCATGTGCGAGTGTGTTAGGTTTCAGTTAAGTTATCTTTGTACATGTTATGGTGAGCTATGATTGATTTTAATTTTCAGATAAAAGTCTTGTCATGCATAGCCTAGTTAACATACATCTAACAGTTAATAGTTGCGGAAAATAAATCTACGCTATTACAAGGCGTCGGGTATTTACATCGCCAAAAATAACCCTTGAAAAGTAAATGCGAGAAAATAAATAAAAGCGATAAAAAGGTCCTAATTAAAGTTATTACATTCCGGAAGCAAGTACAATAATATGGAAAAATGGATCGCGTGCGGGAAATTAAATCGGATGCGAGTTTTTTAGGGTTTTGACCCTTTTTTGAAAGAGAGTGATTTTTTTGGTTATTTTTTGAATTAAATGGAATTAAATTAAATGAACAATTAAATTAAATTAAATAATGAAAATATTTTTAGATTTTTGAGTTTTTAAAGAAATAAAATAAATTGAATTAATGCTAATAAAAACCTAATATTCTAAATTGATTTTAAATATTGCAAAAAATATTAAAAGTTAAATCTAATTAAAGCTAAATTGATTAAATTAATTTATTTACAAAAATAAAAGTGATGAAGTTAATTTTAATAAATAAAATATTTTTTGTGTTTTTGATTTTATTAGGAAAAAATGTTAATTGGTTAGTGATTAATAAAAAGAATAACGATTAATTAATTAAAGGAAAATAATAAAAATAGAGAGAGAGAGAGTTTAGGAGTATAGAGGCCTGATTGGAGGGGTGAAACAACTGTTGGCGTCATGTGTAAACTGTTTTGTTTTGGCCATTTATGTTTTGGCTTTTGGCCATTTGTGTTCTGGCCTCAATGTTCCTTAACCTTCTTAGGATGTCTGCCTCGCCATGTATTGGTGTCATGTGTAAGCTGTTCTGTTTTGGCCATTTGGCTTTTGGCTTTTGACCATTTGTGTTTTGGCCTCAACGTTCCTTAATGAACCTGCATGGGATCCTGTCTAAATCTACAGTGTTGAATCTCATGAATACATTAAATAAATTACTATATACAAATAAAGCCAATATATGAAGAAATTTAATGTTTAGGTCAATATGGCATGTATGAATGATTATACCCTTTTGATCATGGAGATCAAATCAACCTTACCCTTACTGGAAAAGTAGTGACATGAATGCTTTTATGCCCTTTTGATCATGGAGATAAAGCCAGCCTTACCCTTACTGAAGAAGTAATGAGATGTTGGTTTGTAACTGAGATGACTTGTTTGTAGTGAAATGTTGGTTTGTAACTGGGATGGCTTGTTTGTAGTGAGAGAAGGATTTGTAATAAGGATTTCAAGGTTTTAGGGTTCTTGAAAGAATTTGATATTCTGACAGTGTTGTGGCAAGGTTTTTTCTCTCTCTTGGTTTGTGTGAAAAGAATGTGATTATATAATGGAAATTAGGGTAAAGAAAATGGGCTTTGAATGTGCAATTGGGCCTCCAATGTTCACTTGAGTTCGTCACTTTCCAGGCTAAATCGCAGGGACTTAAGTGCAATTTTTGAAGTTGAAATGTGAAAACAAAATGTAGCCGATATCGAGAACTAACTCCTGCCCGAAAATTGGCTCAATCGGATAAACGGTGAATTAATTATGAATTTTTGAAGTTTCAGCTCAGACAAACTTATTTTGGGCTCCAGTGTCGACTCTGACACATTCTTCAATAAAAAGCTAGTATTGATCGGAGCATAATCCGGTCTCGACTTTTGAAGCAAAGTTGTAGATCTATGAGTCAGTGACCTTGTGTAAAAATATGAGCCCAATCCGATAAAAATTGACCGAGTTATGAATTTTTGAAGTTTCGGCCCAGATGAAATAGTATTCAGTATTCAAGATTTTCAGCGTGTCACGCATTCTGAGCAAAAAACGAAGGCCTTTTGAATACCTTTTGAACTCAATACCTTCTGTGAAAATGTAGCCAACTCAATTTGTGAAATTTTGGCGCTGGAACCAGCTCGATACGATGAAAATCGACCAAGTTATGATTTTCTGAACATGACGCAAATAAACTTCTGTCACAAATTTCCTGTATGAAAATACTTGATAAATCCACATTTTTGAAGACCTTCTGATCGAAATTGGCTTCCAGCTGTGAGAGATGAAAACGTAGATAATGTCAAGACGGGATTTTGGCCACCGGAACGGGTTCAAAACGAGCCACGATCTTCAAGTTATGAATTTTTAGCGCGTAAAAACTGCACTTTCAGCACACTTTTTCACCATATTTCTTCGAGAAAACTCACACATTCAGATACCTTCTTTAAATAATTGACTCTTGAGCCGAACCTAAATTTGAGAATACGTTATCAGAGATATCTTGGTGAAAGAACACCTGAATATGACGCACCGGGTTGGACTTGTGAATTTTTCTTGAAATGTTTTGAGAAATATGGGAGGGCAAATTTTGGGGTACAACAAGTTGCAGAGTAGGAGCAGGCTAGATGACAGCCTTGGAGAAGGCATCTCTGAATGCATGTAACATTATTGGACGTGATGGGAGGCGCCTTAGAGGTTACAATGTAGGTGCAGTGTAGGCGCAGTCTAGGTGGCAGCCTTGGAGAAGGCATTTCTGAATGCATGTGTGATACGGTGGGAGAACTGACTTGAGGTTTTGCGTTTTATTGCAAATATCGCGGTTAGCAAGAGTCGCCACCGACTTTTCTTTTATCCAAAAGGAAAGGTGAAAAAGCACAGGAAAGACCTTTGAGATGTTTTCTTGAGTTCGAGGGGTAGATTATGAAAAGGGAAGGTATTAGCACCCTTTTCATCCATGGTTTTCCATGGGCTCTTAGTTACTTGCTTAGATAACTTGCTTTTGTTGTTTGAAATTGTGCTCGGTGTAATTTTGAAAGTATTTTGTAAAAAGAGGCCATTCGTTTAGGCAATTTTTGTAATGATTATCGTTCGTAAGAATGTATACAAAGATGTTTGTCTTTTGAAAATGTTTTCAATGTTTATAAGATGTTTTTGAAATGTGTGTGTGTGTGTGTTTTCAAAATAGCAAGGATTGTTTGTTGAAATGGAGCAAGTAACTAGAAGCTATCTACCTACTCAAATGTCTTTCTTATGTATTTTCTATTCCTTTGACATTGTTGGCTGACCATTGATTTGGTAAGCAACCCTATCTTTGGATGTAAACGGGACAGGCGCGGGTCATCGTATAACCATGATTAGCAATGTTTGCAAAGTATCTTAGCATGTTTTAAGGGACCAAGATCATTTTGTAAGGCAACTTTTGAGTAGCGTCATCGAGGGACTATGATCTTAAATTTCTTTTGTTTTGCCAAGATACTTCACATGCGTAACATGGCCATTTTTTTGTTTTAGGCAACCAAGTGGGAGAAACCCTAAGGGTGCTTGTGTGCAAAGTGTATCATTTTCATGCTTTGATTTTGTTTTGTATTTAGTGTGTTCTATTTTGCTTTGTTTGGTTTTTGTCATACAAACCCTAATTACTAATCATGGCATATAAAGCGATAAATTGCGTAATGTAAATATACTAAGCTATTACAACAATTTTATGGGAGGGGGGAATACAAGTTTGAATGGGGATTTGCATAAATATAAAGCTAAATACATTATTACAACCAAATCGAATTTGTGCGAATTAAGATAAATATAATACAATATTTAAAATGTAATGCAATGTACATGTAAAGAAAAGATTTTTGTGTCTTATTTTCATGTAAAAGAAATTTTAACCTAACCCTAAAAATATAAGGAAAAAGATTTAATTTTTTGAAAGGGGTTTAACCCTAATTTTTAATTAAAAGAAAATAAAGTTTCTATATTATTTTGTGCATTTTTCTTGTATAAAATAATAAATAATATTGTATATAAATATTAAAATTAAATATATGCAAAAATAATTATTTATAAGTATGAAATGAAAAATAAATTGAAATAAATATGTTTAATTATTTTTACAAGTTTATTAAGAAAATAAGTAATATCCTATTTAAAATAAAATATATTTTGTGTGAGAAATAAATTAAAAAAATCATAAAAGTGCAATATTATTAATTTATATTTTTAAGATTTTTTATGCATTAAAAGAAATATTTAAAATATTAAATATATAAATAAAACAAATAAGAAATAAAAATGTAGAAAGAGTTGGCAGGGGGTGATGTAGTAAACTTGTGGTTATGTTAGCAAAAACACTGGCCCAGGAAGCTAAGCCCAATCTGCAAAAAAGGTCACAAAAATTGAAAAGAAAAAAAATGTGAAAATGCAAAAGTAGCGCGCAGTTCGAACCCAGGACATGGGTCTCACCAGTGCGCTGCTTTACCACTAGGGTGGCCATACATCCATTGTCTTTACTGAAACGAAAATAACATATTACAAAACACGCCCTTTCCCTGTTTCTTCTTCTTCCTCAAGCCTTTGGCCGGATCACCTGTAACTTCCTCATACTTCCATGAAAATAAAAACTTATAACATGAAAAATGTAGAGCTTGAACTCACGATTCCAACCATGTAAGCTATGTAACCTAACTATCAAAGATTAAAGAGAATTTAAACAGCCCTAAATCTTGACCTAATATTTCCAGAAATTTCAAGTTTCAAATTCTCTTAGCACAAGTAAAATTAATGCAAGATAATGGTATGTACAGCTTCGTTATGATGAGGACTACATTTTTTATTCACAGATCGTGGCTTATGGTGGCATGTACAAAGAGATAGAGTTTGAAATTTTACCTCATTCAGCTGGAATCGTGTATGGAAATGGAGTGACTTTAATGGAGGCTTGATGCTTGCTTGAGCTTCCTTGAGCTTCCCTGAATCTATTCCAATACTTGCCTTGCTCTGAAAGTGGCTGGAACTCCTTGGCCAAGTCAAGTTACAAGCTTTGAAGTCAACAATGGCAGATGGTGGAGGAGTTATTACAAAATAATGATGATGGTCCTGATTGACTAGGTATCAAGTATGTAATGTGTTTGAATGATCCAAACTCAAAACGCACGAGCAAAATGGAAGATGGGTGAGCTTGTGCAGAATCTGCATTTTTGGACAGATTTTGGGTGTTTTTCAGCTTGAGAGAATTTCGGGTCTTGGCTCAGTGTGTTATGTGTTGTATAATGTTGGTATATTAGTATTGAAATGGTTTTAGGTCAGCTCTCTATCAGTTGTGCAAGCCCTGGCCTTTTTGCAACTTTTCTTGTACTTGAAGTAAAGTCACAATACCAAAGCTTCACATGCTTGTACCAGCTTGCTTAGGGTTGGTATGAGTTTGTACAACTTTCTTGAGACCTGTGTGGTTTGTATGCATCAAGGGGACATGTTCAAAGCTCAAAATTGTAAAGTTTGCAAAAGTGGTTCTTTTTCAAAATGGCAATGGGACCTTTTTGCCAAAAATGGAATTACAAGTTGGTCAAAGGTTCAAAAGCATGGATAGAGGCTTTGTCAACTGAGTAAGCATTTAATTAAGGAGTGTGGAACAATTTTAGGACCTGTACAGCATGAAATAGCCAGCATAGGATTGATTTGCAACTTGGTTCTTCATGAAATGGCTTGAACAAAAAGTGAGAAAATGCCAATTTCCTCTCTTTGATTCTCTCTACTCAAACATGATCTTGGAGATTTCTTGGACATTTTGTAAACCTTGCAATGTGATTTATAATCCATATTTGAAATGAATATTTAGATACCTCTTGGAACTAGGTGAAAAATTGCCATGAAGTTTGGTCCAAAACCTGCCTAAATTAGGGCAAAATTTCACTAAGTTAAGAAGTTCATGACCATGTATTCACAAATTTATAACTTGAGATCCAAGCATATTTAGGGAAAAGTTTGTGAAGAAAAGTTGTAGTTTTCATGGAGGTCTACAACTTTCATGTTGGGGACTTTCCTTGAATCAATATGCATCATGGTGAAAAAGTGGTGTAAAGTTGAGAAAAAATAAGAAAAATGTTATACTGAGAAAATTTCTAAGTTATGAAAATTTTCAAATTCAAACCCTAATTTTCAAATTTGGTTTTCTTGGTGAACAAGTTTCACATTTTTACATATCTTGATGAATTATGACTCTTGGTACTTAAGTTTGACCAAAAAGTCAAAGTTTGACTTTTCAGTATACAGTTGACTTTTGATCAGTTGACTGCAAATTTCATTTGTCAATCCAATGAATTTGAAATGTTTTGAGCCATGTATTTAAGTCAAGATGATGCCATTGAATCCTTGAAATCATGCTTGAACTGCATTAGTCATTGGCTAGGTTAAAAATCAGAAATTTCCCTTTCTCAGTCAAAACCCTAATTTTAACCATTTTGCCCTTTTGATGATTTGATCAAATTTCTTGAGGAGTTGTAATCCAAACTTGATCAAATGGTACATATGAGTCCAAAATGTTTATGTGGATAAAAAATTATGAAGTTTGACTATAAATTGGCCATGGTTGACTTTTTCCCTAATACAATTGATTTTTAGGTCAACTGTCCAATTGACTGATAAAAAATGTGGTTCAAGGCTTGAAACTTATCATGAGCAATCTTAGGGGTCTAAAATGATGTATGAAAGTCATATGAAGCATTGATGGTCCAAAAATCCTTGTGCAAACTCAAACCCTAATTTTGGGTTATTAGTGCAAGACG
The DNA here is from genome assembly GCA_948472305.1 of Vicia faba. Lineage (NCBI taxonomy): Eukaryota > Viridiplantae > Streptophyta > Magnoliopsida > Fabales > Fabaceae > Vicia > Vicia faba. The sequence continues at coordinate 1,117,334,591 of OX451735.1, forward strand.
TGATGTCTTGAGCTGACCAAACTCTAATCTTGTCTTGAGTCAAAAAAAATCTTGTGAGAAAAGTCTTGATAAATGAGAGGGAAAATTTTGGGGTATAACAGCTGCCCCTGTTCAATCTTCTTGAACCTGAAGAGTTAGATTGGCGAGCTTTGCCATTCGTGACTCGAAGGTAAAAGATGATTGGACACTAGAGTGCCCGTATATTTGCACTCGACAAAGTGTAGTTGAGGGAATGGGCTTAAAGACGCCATTTGGAGAGGTGATAGAATCTTGTTGGAGATGGGCTTGTAGATGCCATCCAAGAATGTTTGTTGAATTGTAAACTGTAAGCTGGAAGAATGAGTATCAGAATGGCGTATGTGTCTAGAGCGTATCTGTACTGTATCTGAAATTGACATCTGAATGAGTATCAGAATGGCATCCGTGTCTGGAGCATATCTGGACTTGAAATCTGAATGAGCATCAGGATGGCATCCGTATCTGGAGCGTATCTGAACTGTATCTGAAGTTTGAATCTGAAATGAGTATCAGAATGGCATCCGTGTCTGGAGCGTATCTGAACTGTATCTGAATGTTGAAATCTGAATGAGTGTCAGAATGGCATCCGTGTTTGGAGCGTATCTGAACAGTATCTGAATGTTGAAATCTGAATGAGTAACAGAATGGCAACCATGTCTGAAGCGTATCTGAACTGTATCTGAATGTTGAAATCTGAATGAGTAACAGAATGGCAACCATGTCTGGAGCGTATATGAATTGTATCATGATTGCACATTGTTTAACAGTAGCTGTTAATCTTATCCTGAAAAGGGTAAAATGTTAGCTGGAACACAAAATTATGTTGCATGAAATGTATGATGCAATATATGTGTTTTATCAATGTTTATGATACGTGGATGTAATGTATGCGCATGTAAGCTGATTTGCTGTATTGCTGAGGAAAATAAATCCTTGACTACTGCTGAGGATATGTGGATTCTTCATGTCTTGAAGTTGGAGTATTTGACAAAAATTCCATTGTGAGAGCGATGTCGTATACTGCTTGAGGAATCTGCCTGGGAATCCAGAGAATTTTGATGACTTCTACTAGGGATTTAATAATGGGAATCTTCGTTCTGTTGGGGAGCATTGAAGACTCTGGGGAAAAAAGCTTATTCCTGTTTGGGAAAAAGTTCAGAAGTTTCGGTCGTCTGTCACTCTACCGGAGAGTTATCCTAGGTTGGGGAGAAACAGAAGTTAGCTGTTATCCGGTTGGTTTTCAGGCTTCAAGACAACTTGCTGGGGAATTTGGAGAAACTGGATGGTTTCCACTGGGGATTAATAGTTTGAAGTTTCAGCTCCGCTGGGGATCTTAATGACGTACTGTAAGGGTTGCTCATGGAATATCCTAAAGACGTTTTCCTATTCTTTCAACCTGTCAGTAATTGTTCTTTTTCATTTTGTTTATTTGTAAACAGTAATTATGTTCAAATGCATATGTTCATTAATGAATCATTGAACGTTTTCGCAAATAAAATACAAATGTAAAGAAAAAGACAAATAGTTTTCTGTACTTTAAAGAGATATATTTGTATTTACTTTGAATAAGTATTTTGTACAAAAGAGACAGACATCCTAGTAAGAGGATGGTGCCGTAAAAGTAAGAAAAAATTTATACAAAGAAAGACATTTATGTGTGATAATCCCATGGGGTTCCCATTCCGATATGGCCTTCGTATCTCCAAATATCTTGTCTATTTGTTTCTTCGTCCGAAGATGATTGAATTGATCAGAACTCCGAGTTTGTCAGTTAAGAGATTGAAGTTGTCCTCAAAGTGATCCAACGAGACATAGTCATACGCTTTAATTCCCTAACTTTTGCCTGGACCGCCCTTTCGGGTTTTCAATCCACCGGGAAACCCTTTTTTGCCCAAGTCGCCCTTTCGGGTTTTCAACTTGCCAGATGTACAAAAAAAATTTTATCCCTAAATTTTCCCCGAACCTTTTGGTCCTCCGGGATGCCCTTGTTTTGCCTAGGTGTGTCAACCTAGCGAGTCTCTTATGCATAGTATCTTTTGACTATGTCTGCGTTCGCAGGGTGTGGCAGGTCGTCGCTGTCCTTGGTGGTTAAGATCATTGCCCGACTGGAAAAGATGTTCTTGATTACAAATGGTCCTTCATAGGTAGGAGTCCATTTTCCCTTGGGATCACTTTGTGGAAAGATGATGCACTTGATCACTAGATCTCTAACTTAATATACTTGGCGTCTGACTTTCTTGTTGAAAGCCTTGATCATCCGTTTTTGATACATCTAACCATGGCAAACAGCAGTAAGCCTCTTTTCATCAATTAAGTTCAGTTGATCAAGCCGGGTCTGGATCCAATCGTTCTCACTCAAACCTGCATCTTTCATAATTCTCAAAGAGGGGATTTGAACCTCAATAGGCAAGACAACCTCCATGCCATAAACCAAAGAATAGGGTGTTGCCCCAGTTGATGTGCGAGCCGTGGTACGATACCCGTGGAGAGCGAACGGTAGCATCTCATGCCAGTCCTTGTAGGTGACTGTCATTTTCTATATGATCTTTTTAATGTTTTTATTTACAGCTTCAACGACACCATTCATCTTTGGCTGATAGGGGGATGAATTATGATGTTGAATCTTGAACTGCTCGCACAAGGCGGTGATCATAGTATTGTTAAGGTTCGTACCATTATCAGTGATGATCCTTTCTGGGATACTGTACCGGCAAATAAGATTCTACTTGATGAAGCAGGCAACAACATTCTTAGTAACGGATGCGAAGGAAGCTTCTTCGACCCACTTTGTGAAATAGTCAATGGCCACTAGAATGAAACGGTATCCATTAGAGGCTGTAGGCTTGATCTCCCCAATCATATCGATTCCCCACATAGCGAAGGGCCAAGGAGCTATTAAGACATTTAGAGGAACCGGAGGCACGTGCACCTTGTCTGCATAGATTTGACACTTATGACAGGTCCGGGAGTGTTGATAGCAGTCTGCTTCCATGGTAGACCAATAATAGCCCGCCCGTAGGATTTTCTTCACTATCGTATGCCCACTAGAGTGAGTGCCGAAGGTACATTCGTGTAATTCAGCCATGATCTTTTCAGCTTCAATCTTATCCACACAACGGAGCAGAATAGAATCATGATTACGTTTGTACAAGATGCCATTACTTAGGAAGAACTTAGCAGATAATCTCCTTAGGAACTTTTTATCATTGATTGAAGCTCCTTCTGGATATTCTTGAGCCTCGAGATACCTTTTGACTTCATGAAACCAAGGCTGGTCCACTACTTCTTCAGTATTAATCTCGTGACAGTGTGCTGGTTCGTCCATTCGTTCAATGGTGTTTTGGGGAGCCTCCTTATCCCAATTAAGTTTAAACATATATGACATTGTAGCTAGAGCATCTGCTAGCTGATTTTCTTCTCGCGGGAAATGCTCAAAGGTAATCTGCTCGAAATGTGGTAACAATGTCAAAACATGTTCTTTGTAAGGGATAAGGTTTGGATGCTTAGTGTCCCATTCTCCTTTGACCTGACTGATAACCAAAGCTGAATCTCCAAATACAACTAAAGATTTGATTCCCAAGTCCATGGCAGCCTTGAGACCAAAGATGCACGCTTCGTATTCCGCCATGTTGTTTGTACAGTTGAAGCAAAGTTTGGCAGTAAAAGGAGTATGGCACCCTTCCGGAGATATGAGTACATCACCGATACCATTACCAAGTGCATTGGATTCCCCATCAAAGAATAGGGTCCATCGGGATCCTTGTCCAGGTCTGTCATATGGTCTAATTTCTTCACAATTGTCTAATGTCATGATGTCTTTGTTCGGGAATTCAAACTTCATGGACTGATAATCTTCTACAGCTTGATGAGCAAGATGATCAGCTAGCACGCTTCCCTTTATAGATTTTTGGGTAGTGTATTGTATGTCATATTCTGTTAGGATCATCTGCCATCTAGCTATCCTCCCAGACATAGCAGGCTTCTCAAAGATGTACTTTATCGGATCCATCTTAGATATCAGCAAAGTGGTATGAGTCAACGTATACTGTCTTAGCCGGCGAGCAGCCCATACCAGAGCGCAACAAGTTTTCTTGAGCAGTGAATATCTGGTTTCACAGTCGGTAAAATTTTTTCTCAGGTAGTAAATTGCATGCTCTTTTCGGCCAGACTCGTCATGCTGCCCCAATACACACCCCATTGAGTTCTCTAAAACGGTCAGATACATGATTAGTGGTCTTCCCTCGACTGGCGGCATCAAGACAAGAGGCTCTTGTAAATACTCTTTGATCTTGTCAAAAGCAATCTGACATTCATCATTCCATCTGACTACTTGATCTTTCTTCAACAGTTTGAAGATTAGTTCACAAGTAGATGTTAGGTGAGAAATGAATCTGGCAATATAGTTCAGGCGTCCCAAGAATCCTCTGACTTCCTTCTCAGTACGAGGAGCAGGCATTTCTTGTATCGCTTTAACCTTGGCAGGATCAACCTCGATGCCTTTGTTGCTGACAATGAAACCTAAGAGTTTACCGGAACGGACTCTGAATGTGCACTTGTTTGGATTCAGCCTTAGTTTGTACTCCTTCAATCTTACAAACAGCTTTTGCAAGTGATCAAGGTGCTCCTCTTCAGTTTGTGATCAGGCTATCATGTCATCTACATATACCTCTATCTCATGATGTATCATATCATGAAACAAAGCTACCATGGCGCGTTGATAGGTTGCCCCGACATTCTTCAGTCCGAATGGAATCACTTTGTAGCAGAACGTGCCCCACTGTGTGAGAAATGTAGTTTTCTCCATGTCTTCAGGTGCCATTTTGATCTGGTTATAACCTGAGAATCTGTCCATGAAGGAAAACACTTTGTGCTGGGTCGTATTATCAACCAGGATATCGATGTGGGGGAGTGGAAAATCATCTTTAGGGCTGGCCCTGTTTAAATCTCTATAATCCACACACATTCTTACTTTGCCATCCTTTTTAGGCACGGGAACAATGTTGGCGACCCATTGAGGATAGGAAGTGACAGCCAGAAATCCAACATTGAACTATTTCATGACTTCCGCTTTGATCTTCTCTGACATGTCAGGTCTCATGCGGCGGACTTTTTGTTTCACTGGTGGACATTCTTCTCTTGTGGGTAGACAATGTACCACGATGTCTGTATCAAGTCCCGACATATCTTTGTATGACTAGGCAAAGATCTCAACATAATCATGCAATAGCTGGATTAGACGCTCCTTGACACTCGGCTCTAGATTGGCACCCACTTTGATTTCCTTTTTATCTTCCTCGGTACCCAAGTTGATTGTATCCAACAGCTCCTCATGAGGCTGAATAGCTCTTTCCTCTTGTTGTAGTAGTCTGGCCAATTCCCCTGGCACTTCACAATCTTCCTCACCTTCGTGTTCGGCTTCATAGATTGGATCTTCAGAGTTACTGAAGGCCATAGCAGTATTGTTACCCATGGGATTCAGAATGGAGGGGTACCTGCATTTGTGAGTGTGGGTGTGTGTAAGGGTATAGCCATCTTTAAACAATAAAATGTAAAAGAAAAACAATGAGCACAAAAGGTTTGTATGTGGAAAAACGTCCATGATTCATTGAATGTCATATGAAGATGAAATAAAAACCCTTACAAATGGACCATTGTGCCTCGGGTAAGACACAAGGTTTTTAAAGTGTGAATTGTTCGTGAATATTACAAGTCCAACAAAAATGTAAAAGATAAATTACTGAGAGAAGAAAGTTATTGGGATAAAGTCTCTGGCTTCCCAGTTGCGAAGTCCTCCGTTGACAGTAGGAAATATCCAATCCTCCAAGCTGCCATCCTCTTCAACAGCTTCCACTACGTTGACCTCCTGGTTACTAATCTTCAAAGGTGGCCCTCTAGCACGGGCACGACGCACAACCTTCTGAGCAGTTGAAGTAAACCGCAAGCCAAACTTGTCTGATTTATACGAAATGTCTGGAAGCTGCCCCCAGATGGTGCATCCACCCTCCTCTATTACTGCCTTTGCGTCCTTTAGAGATGACATCCGAAGCGGAGGTCTTGTGATTTTGGGAATCGAGGATACTGCCTTGGTTGCCGCTACTTCTTAAGAGACCTCTTTGAAATGTTGAAAAGGAGTTTAAATGAACTCGCCATCCAACTCCACATATCGAAAAGAATTTAGATGACTAATCATGTATTCCTCCTCCCCGTGAACAGTTATGATCTTTCCTTGGACCAGATATTTCAGCATCTGGTGCAATGTGGAGGTGACAGCACCAGCATTGTGGATCCAAGGCCGTCCTAACAGACAGGAAAAAGAGGGACGGATGTCCATCACATAGAAGGTTGAATTGAAAGTCTGAGTTCCCACCTTTATTGGGATGTCCAACTCCCCGTGGACCATCCTCTTCGAGCCATCAAATGCTCTCATAATTATGTTACTGGGTTTCAACGTCAGCCCTTCGCAATCCAATCCGTCAAGAGCCTTTTTTGGTAATACGTTTAAAGATGAACCTGTGTCTACCAAGACATGGGCCAAAGTTGTTCCTCTACACTCTACAGAGACATGCAATGCCTTGTTGTGCTTTCTCCCTTTTGGTGTCAAATCAGCATCAGAGAAGCCCAGGCTGTTATCAGCTGTCAAAATGGCCACACAATCTTGGAATTGGTCAGCAGACGTCTCTTGTGGCACATGAGCTGTCTTCAGAAATTTTACCAGAGCTTTCGCATGTGCCTCAGAGCACAACATAAATGCTAGCATGGAGATATTGGAAGGGGTTTGCCCCAACTGTTCAACCACATCATAGTCACTCTTCTTTATTATCCTTAAGATCTCTTGCATTTCCTTCTTGGATGTTTCGGGGATAGCTAGTGATTGAGCCTTCGTCTGGACAGGCTCTTCTTGAATGCTTTTTCCTCTATTCTCAGCAGTAGAAGTATTGGTAGGGACAAGAATTACGCCGTCTTTGTCGGAAGGTACACTTGCAGGTATAATCACTAGTACAAAGGTAATCTTTGGAACGACCACGGGTCCAAAAACTTCCTTTGGAGGGGAAATATCTGGAGAGAAGATTCTACCACTACGAGTAATCTTGCTAGTTCCGGCAATATTGCTAATGTCAGAGTTTTCTTCTTCGGAGCTCTCTTCTTCGGCAATCAGTTCATATTGTTTGATACCATGGTAGTAGATTTCTCCACCATAATTCCATGGTACTGTTTTATCTGACTCATACGGGACCGGCCCAGGCATTGTGATCTTAAGTGGAGTAGTTTTTGGAGTAGGTGTAATCCTAACAGGCCTTTTATGGACCCTGGGAGGATTGGCGGAGATGGTTATGATTGAAATGTCTTTAACAGGAATGGGTAAAACGGGAACACTCTCAAACAGAATTTCTTGGTTATCAATCAGGTGTTGGATATTTGTCTTCAACAGAGGGAAATCGGTGGGTGAGGATAAGAAATGATAGAAGTCTTCCTTACAACCTGGGAATACACCAGCTTTCAATAAGTTCATTTTAATGATCAGGAGCGGAGTCAACAGTTCATCCACTGTAGCAACAAATAAATCTTCCTCGACAACATTGGCGTTATGACCATGCCTAGGCATTGGAGCGGAAATGACATTCGGTTTCTCAGGTGCATCAAACTCAACCTCCTTTGAATCTATAAGGTCTTGAATTTTGTTCTTCAGAGCCCAACAGTTGTTAGTGTCGTGCCCTGGACTTTCAGAATGGTATGCGCATCTGGCATTTGGGTGATAATGAGGGGACGCAATATTGGGATTCTTTGGGGCCTCTTTTAAAGTTGCCAGATTCAATTTCAGAAGATGTGGTAGAACCTGGGCTAGAGTCATATTAATCCTGGTGAATTGCCGGACTGGCCTTTCCACTCTTGGCTGGTTATTTCTTAGCTGGTCAGATGCGGGCTTTGGGATCATAACAGCCCCCACCACTGGTCGGCGTTCAGTTCTTCCTTGATTCCTTTATGAATAAACAACAGATACTTCCTTCTTCCCAGTGAAAGGTTTTCTCATAGCTGTAGAGGCAGACGCATCCTTATGAATTTTTCCACTTTTGATACCAGCTTCCACCCTTTCTCCGGTTAATATTAACTCAGTAAAAACAGCAGATGAGCTCCCAATCAAATGGTTGAAGAAAGGACCCGATAGAGTGCCCAAGAACATATCCACTAACTCCCTTTCAGATAGAGGGGGTTGCACTCTCCCGGCTAGATCTCTCCACTTCTGCGTGTAATCTTTGAAACCCTCATTTGAAGCCATAGCCATACTCTGAAGTTGAGTACGGGTAGGCGCCAAATCTGCATTATACTGGTATTATTTATAGAAATCTGCGGCCAGTTCTTCCCAGTTGTGGACGTCGGCCCTTTCCAATTGGTAAAACCAATCGAGTTGTGTTCCAGATAAACTATCTTGGAAGAAATGGACCCACAAGTCTTTGTCGGTGGAGTGCGGCTGAATCTTCCTGACATATGATCGGAGGTGCATTTTAGGACACGACACTCCATCATATTTTGCAAATAATGGCACTTTAAACTTTGGTGGGATCACAATTCCTGACACTAACCCAAATTCTTAAAAATCTAGACCCGATACTCTCTGTATTTCCATAGCGGTTAAACGCTCTTCCAGGTGTCTGTACTTGTCATTAGCCGGAGGGTACCGTTCTTCAGAGTAGTCTCCCTCTTCCTCCTCTTCTTCAGAGTCTGACGGAACTGCCGTTTCTTTTCCTTTTCTTTCCCCTTCATCAGATGTTGCTGGAAATTCCAAGTTTCTTCTAGCTTGTTGTTGCACCCCAAAATTTGCTCTCTCATTTCTCAAGGGATCACCCTGGATCCTCAAGTGTTCCTTCATCAAGTCTCCAGTCCTTGAATTACCAATATTTCCAAGCAAACCATTCACAAGGGCAAAATGGTCATTTGCACGCTGAAAAAGTCTGACTTTGACTTTTGGATTAAAATCAAATCAGAAAAATCATATTTCATCAAGACATGTTGGAATATGAAGTTTTCTTCATCAAGAGTTTCAAAAGTCAAATCTTACTTTGGAAGAATCAAATTCTAAAGACTTAGAAATTTTTCTAAGTATTTAAGAAACATAACAATTTCAGAACTTCTGAGCCATTGTTCACAGTTAGCAAATTCTGGATGTTCTCAAGACAGAGTTTAGTCAGAACTTCTGAGCCAGTGTTCATGACGGTCCAGTCAGAGTTTGCAGAGTTTAATTCAAAGAAGGTAACAAAGCGTGCTGTAGTATACTGGAAGTTCTGAAGGATCCCTTAGAACATGCTGAAGTCAGAAGATAAGAGGATCAGAAGATGAGATGCCATGCTGAAGAAGAACTTCTAATCCAGAGTCAAGAAAGGATCCAAAATATCACATGGGAACTCATTTAATACTCACAAACTGCCTCTGAGTCTTTATCCAAGGGAGTATTTCCACGTGTACCTCTACTGTCTTGAGATGACAAATTTCTGTGCAAAAGTATACTAGGCCAATGCGTTGTCTATACTTTTCCTTAATTCACACTTCTAAGTCCAGCTGAGGCATTGTTAACCATCCAACTTGAATGCAATGAACCACCACTTGTTTAAGCTTACTTCAAGAGTAAGTCAACATCAAGCAGGTGATGTTGGTGCCAATTGACCGCCCCAACTGCAAAAATTTCCCTATAAATAGAACATCATTTGCACACTGAAAAGACCCCCCCACCTCTCTCTTGACCATACCTCTCTCCCTTTTACCAGAAATTTGTGAAAGAGACGAAAGAATTGAGAAAGAAAGCATTAAACCACTGCAAAATTGCCAAGAACCCAGGAAACTATAAGCACAAAATACCAAAATCTTAGCATTGATTCATTATATTCAAATTCCATTTTTCCTCAAGTGTTCTTGATTTAAGCCATCCCAGATTCTGTAGTCAAACAGTAACACATTCTCCATTCACTTTCACCACAAAGGAGTCAGAATATCACCCCTTTTGCCTGCTTCAAAAGTTGCAAACGTCCATCCTGCTGAGTACGTGAAGAAGCTACTCAGAACATCACCAGAAGTCAAGAATAATCCCCAGTTCATAGAATCCTTTCCAGCTGCAAGGTAAGTTCTGCTGACTCTCATCATAACTGATTAAGCATTATCAGATTTTTCATATTCAGCACAATGTAGATATTCTGATCCTGATGGTATACATATTCTGAAAATCCATGCATCTGCTTGCCTAAGTAAAAGAAATCCCAGTTCAGAGTTTTATAAAGAAAATAGGACTCAGAATTAGAACTAGCAAATACATGTTACCTCTGATTCTTGCTTCTGATATTTCATGAAATTTGTCATAACTATTATGCATGCAACTTTTGTTCTGTAAATGACTAAGCTGCAGATGTTATGACTGGCCAGGAGAGAGGCAAAATTCTGACAGTTGCGTTAGAACTTCTGGAAACTTCTAAATTTTCATAAGGTCCAGAACTTCTGAACTTCCATATTTTACTAACATGTTCCTGTTTGTGCAACAAGTTAACGTCAGAACTTCTGACCTCTTCTACTTTACGTTGATTATGTTTTCTTCTCTTTTATCTTTGCCATTATATTATATTTTATTTCTAATCAAAAACAAAAACACCAAAAATATTTTACATTTGCATGATATATTTTCTTTTAATATAAAAAAGACAAAAAATATTTTCTTAAACAAAAGTTATTTTCTTTTTTGAACAGACAAATATTTTACATTTTTGTACATTCTTGTCTATTTCAATATGGTTGTAATAAGTAACCTAGAATTTTAACTTGCAACCCCCACTCATAAATATGTACCCCCATCCCCTTAAATGTTGTAATAGCATAGGACTTTATATTTCCGCACTGTTATTGCTTTCAATATATGTTAGTAATTAGGGTATATGACAAGATATAAAAATTGACAAATAGATCACCCTAATCAAAGACAAATTATGCATGCAATCAAGCACACTCGCACACTTACACCCCTAGGGTAATTCCACTTGTTGCCTTACAAAAATGGCCATGTTATGCATGTGGAATGTCTTAGCACAAACAAATCGAAAAAGATCATAATACCTCGATGACACTATCAAAGTTGCCTTTCAAAATGATCTTAGTCCCTACAGAAAAGTGCTAAGTCATTTCACAACATTGCTATCATGGTCATACGATGACCCAACGCTCGTCCCTTCACATCCAACGATAGGGCTTCTTATCAAATCAATGGTAAGGTAGCAACATCTAAAGGAGGAGGAAAAATACATCTAAAACCTTTTGAGTAGGTAGATTACTTTTAGTTACTTGCTCAATTTCAAAACAAACATCCTTGCTATTTTCAAAGCAATCACATACACTTTCAAAACACTTTCCAAATATGAAATATTTTCAAAAGCTCAACACTTTGCATACATTCTTACGAACGGGAATCATTGCAAAGTTTGCCTAAACGATGGCATCTTTTCAAAACCATACAAAAGCACGAATTTCAAACAAAAGCAAGTGATCTAACAAGTAACTAAGAGCCCATGGAAAACCATGGATGGAAAGGGTGCTAATACCTTCCCTTTTCATAATCTACCCCTCAAACTCATGAAAACATCTCGAAAGGTCTTTCCTGTGCTTTTTTCGCCTTTCCTTATTGGATAAAAGAAAAGTCGGTGGCGACTCTTGCTAAACCGCAACATTTTGCAAACACAAACGCAAAACCCTCAAGTCAGTTCTCCCACCGTATCACAAAACTGGCGACTCTGCTGGGGACTTAGTCTAAAGTGGGGTTACTTTAGGGTTAGATCATATTTACTTGCTTATATTGTTTGATTTGCTTTCTTTATATTTTGGTTCCTTGTTTGGGTTACTGTTAAAAAATCCTACACTCGGATTTGGGGACACCTTTTAGGTAAGTAGCAATAAACTATGAGGGAACTGTGCGGGGTATACCGAAACGGTTGAAGCAGTAGCTACGTTGATGTGGCACTTTGGTTGGTACCGATAACCCTTGAGTCAATCAAGGAGAGTACGGGGCCGCCGCGTGGTGTCATAAAGCATCAACTGACCTTAGAACCTTACTTGACCAACTTGGCCATTAGGACATAGCAAGATGACCGACTTTGGTGCAGTTCGAAGTTGGTTGATACTCGATGCTACACTCATTAAGGTTTGACTCTTGAGTTTTGTTTGGTTGTGAGTCAATTGCTTATCAAACGAAACTTGGGGGAAAGATCAGTGATATTGAGATCCCTTAGAACCCGGTTACTTTTAACTAGGACAGGTTGAGCCAACTAAAACTTCAAGAGGGTACTTACCTGAAACCCTATGCAAGCCTAAACCGAGGACTTGTTTGCTTTGTATATGCACTTGTACATAAACATCATAACATCATAAACATCATAACATCATAAAAATCATAAACATCATGAACATCATAAACATCATAAACATCACTAACCATTTCAAGGATTTTTTGGATTTATCTTTGTTCTGTTTTGTAGGACACGGCCTCCGCTCGTAGGAACACTATCTAAATCAGTCTTGTGAGGGTACCTCCACAACTCAAGGATTTAGTATCAAGGGTCGCTGAAGATTCCTCATTCACCAAAATACATGGACGACTCCTTAGTTTGGTTACCTCAAGTATTGAAGAAGAGATGATAAAGGTGCTTGTCCAATTCTTCGACCCTTTGCATTATTGCTTCACTTTTCCTGATTACCAACTTGTGCCCATTTTGGAGGAATTTTCTCAACTCATAAGGATCCTTATTCTCAATCAGTTACCTTTCAACGGTATCGAAAAAGACCCCAAACCTGAGGAAATTGCTCGAGCTCTACATTTGCAACCATCTGACATAGTAGCAAATTGGGTAACAAGGAGTAGTGTTAAAGGGTTACTAGCAAAGTTTTTGTTGGAGAAGGCTCAAGAGTGTTGGAATATTTTGGATCTACAAGCCTTTGAGGAATTTCTGGCTCTTCTCATCTATGGATTGGTACTATTTCCAAATCCTGACCAATTTATAGATGTGAACGCGATTAAGGTTTTCATATCTCGTAATCCGGTGCCTACGTTGCTTGGAGACATATTGCATTCTCTTCACTCTCGCACTTTGAAGAAAAGGGGGGCTTTGATGTGTTGCACTCCTCTGTTGGCTAGGTGGTTTATTTCGCACCTACCTCGATCAGTGGTAAAGAATGAACAAGGTATGAGATGGTCTAAAAGATTGATGTCACTTTCACAAGCTGATATCCGTTGGTATTATCGCTCCTTAGAAGACATTACCATCATTGACCGTTGTGGGGAATTCCCTAATGTTCCTCTAATTGGCATTAGGGGAGGCATTACTTATAACCCATGTTTAGCTTTGTGACAATTTGGATATGCTAGAAGAGATGGCCCTCATGAGGTACTCATCCAAGGAATTGCATTTGACTACGAAAGCGATACCCAGGGTTACCGTCAAAGATTTTTACAAGCTTGGGGTATGGTTAACAAAGTTGATAGCAAGACATTGGGACGTAAGAATTCCATTCCTTTGGAACCTTATCTTAAATGGGTAAGGGCTCGCAATCAAAGTCTCAAGATGCCTTATGAAGCCGTCTTACCTGTTATCATGGAGCCAGTAGTCGAGGGAGACATTCCACATACGATCCTCTATCATGATATGCCTACTTCTCTTGAAGATTTGCAAAACGCTTGGGTTCATTTAAAAGGAGAGCGAGACACCTTCAAAGCTAAGTTCTATGAAAGCGAGAAGAAGATATTGGAGCTTACAAGGGAACTTCATGAAGAAAGGAGCTTAAACACCTACATTGCGCCAAAGAAGATGCGCATAACTTTTCTGTCTTAGGAGTTTACTTTATGCTTATTTCTGTTGTTGTAAGCCCAAGAGGCATGTTTGTATTCAAATCAAGATTTCTTTAATGCAAGTTAACGTTTGTTCACTCTTTGTCTATATAAATTTAAATTCTTTAAGTCCTTGAAATCATTTGCATACTGCATATTCGTGCATCATGACATGACATGCGTCCACATAACATGTTTCCTTATCTCTCTGCTGTTTATTTCAGCAAGATGGATCTAGAGAAAACTGTGACGGAACTCCAGGCTCAGAACTCTCAATTTCAGGAAGCTTTACTCGCCCTGGCCAAGGGGCAGCAGGATATGATGGCCTTGTTGGACTCTAAAAAGAAGCTAAGGAAGAAAGCTCTACTCAACATGGGTAAAAGGTTCAAGGAGACAATCCGTCAAATTCCAATAGAGGAAGATTCATCCGAAGAGGACGAGAACCAAATTGGTGAAGTCAAGAGTACTCAGGTCAATTGTATCAATGACCAAGAATCTAATGATGATTATTTCAATGAACAATATCCATCCGCATATATCAAATACCAGCAGCTAGAAGACAGATTGAAAGAAGTTGGAATCCAAGCTATTCCCGGTTTGAATTTTAACGATTTAGGCTTAATCTCTGGGGTAGTCATTCCCCACAAGTTCAAAATACCAACCTTTGCAAAATACGATGGGGTTTCTTTCCCAAAACTCCATTTGAAGTCCTATGTGCGCAAGATACAACCGCATACTGCTGATAAAAAACTATGGATTCACTTTTTCCAAGAGAGTCTGGCTGGAGCACAACTTGAATGGTTTTACCAGTTGGATGGCTCTCGCATCAATACTTGGGAGGGACTAGCTACTGCCTTCTACCATCAATATCAGTATAACACCGACTTGGCACCGACGAGGGTTCAATTGCAAGGTATGACCATAGGGAAGGATGAAGGATTTAAAGAGTATGCGCAGAAGTGGAGAGACCTTGCAAGTAGGGTCCAACCTCCCTTGAATGATAGGGAACACATTGACATGTTCATGAGCACATTATTTGGTCCTTTCTTTAATCTGTTGGTTGGCTGCTCTTCTTCCGGTTTCACCGAATTAATCCTAACCGGTGAGAGAGTAGAAAGTGGAATTAAGAGTGGAAAGATCTTTGTTGCATCTACTTCCACTCCCAATCCTGTCAAGAAACCTTTTGCCGCGAAGAAAGAAGTTAATGCTGTGTATAGAGCAAAAGCCCATACCAAAATGAATAATCATCCGTCTGTCAATGCTGTCCGAATCTCCAATCCGACTGCTACTCAAAGACCATCTACCAATCATCAACGGGTTGAAGCTCCAAGAAGACAGTTCACAAGGTTAGGCATGTCATTATCTCAAGCCCTTCAACATCTGCTCAGGATCAATTTAGTGACATTGCGGAATCCTCCTGCCAATCCTGACACCTCGTCACCGAGATATAATCCAAATGCAAAATGTGCTTATCATTCAAATAGCCCAGGGTATGAGACTGATCAATGTTGGGCTCTGAAGAACAAAATCCAGGATTTAATCGACAACAAGACTATTGAATTTGATCCTCCTCCAACGCCAAATGTAATTACCGCTCCCATGCCGAAGCACGACAAAGGCGTTAATGCCGTTGAAGATACAACTTTCATTACCTCTATCAAAGGGTTAAATACTCCATTGAATGTAATCAAGAGCAATCTGTTGAAAATTGGGACTTTCCTCGGCTGTGAAAAAGACTGTGTGGGCTGTATGAGACAATCTGATGGGTGTGAAAAACTGAGGAAAGGTATACAACGCCTAATGGATAGCCGCAAAATTCTATTCGAAAAGAATCCTGCCATCAAAAATTCAGTCGACAAAGCTGAAGACTTGGACATCATAACAATTTCAAACAAACCTCTTAGGATCTCATCCAAAGGTCCTATCAGGATTTCAAACGAACCAATCACTGCTCCTTTCATAATCAGTGCTGCCAGACCCGTTCCATACACCTCTAATAAAGCGGTTCCATGGAATTATGGTGTCGATGTTTATTATTATGGGGTAAAACAAGATTCTTGGATTGATGATAATGAAGCAAGTGTTACTAATATCACTGGTTCTAGTAAAGTCACAAGAACAGGAAGAGTCTTTTCCCCTGATATCTCACCACCAACCACTACCGCAGTTCCAATCCCCATAACCAACGGCAATGCTGGTGCCAGTACTAAAGGGAAAGAGAAAGAAAGTGAGCCTGCCAGAGAAGAGGCACTTGCTAAAAAGACTGTTATGGAAGAACCATCCACTCAAGAGATGGAGGAGATTCTGAAAATCATCAAGAAAAGCGACTTCAAAATAGTAGAGCAGTTGGGATAAACCCCTTCTAAAATATCAATGTTGTCCCTATTGCTATGTTCCGACGCCCATGCACAAGCTCTGATTAAGTTCTTGAAAAAGGCTCACGTGCCTCCAGAAACAACGACCGACCAGTTTGAGAACTGCGTAGCAAGTCTGACAGCTGACAATGGTCTGGGGTTCTCCGATGCAGATTTAACTCCCATGGGAAAGGATCACAATAAAGCCTTACATGTTTCTGTTGAATGTAAGGGGACCACTATGGCACATGTTTTGGTGGACACATGCTCATCTTTAAACATGTTACCTAAGGGCGCTTTAGATCGGCTAGACTGTGAAGGTTTGGTTTTGAAGCCAAGTGACATTGTTGTAAGGGCATTCGGTGGGTCGAAAAGGATGGTTCATGGAGAGGTGGATCTCCCAATTAAGGTTGGTTCACAGATTTTCAACTCCACATTCTACATAATGGACATACGGCCTGCGTATTCTTGTTTGCTTGGGCGTCCATGGATCCATGGGGAAGGTGCGGTCACTTCTACTCTCCACCAGAAGTTAAAATACCCAGTTCAAGGGAAGGTTGTCACTGTTTGCGGTGAAGAAGAATTTATGGTAAGCCACCTCACCTCTTTCAAGTACGTAGAAATGGAGGGCGAATTCATAGAGACTCCTTGCTAGACATTTGAAGTTGTGGCCACCACCAAAATATCCTCCGACACTTCAAAGGCCGATAAAGTTATTCCCAAGATGGTTTCTCTTAAGGATGCCCGTGCGGTAGTAGAAGAAGGAAACAATGAGATGTGGGGTCAGCTCCACGACATCCCGTTCAAGGCAGATAAGTTTGGGATAGGTTTCACCTCCAAAGCTCAGAAAGAAATTAGAGATGCTCGTACTGGAAATCCGTCTCTCCACATCAAGAGTCATGAAGTAAACGCCGCAGAGGATTCCGATGATGAGTGTGCCTTCGAAGAATGGATCTACCCAACAACCGAGGGGAAGCCCAACAATTGGCATGCGAAGGACTTTGTGCCCATCTCCTTCATTGAGGAGTAATCTACTTGTTTTTGCTTTTAATCAATTCAAGAACTCATTGTCTGTAATATATTGATATTGACTTTTAATCCATGTGCCTAGCATGGGGAACTTTGGTTCTTTTGTCAATGGTTTTATATTTTGTTCATCTAATCATATGATCATTCAATACATTGGACTCTTTTGCATTCAAATATTTGTGTTCATTGTCTTTGTTTTCTTTTAAATACATTTCCAAAAGATAGCCATGTATCTTACATGCACACACACACACACACACACACACACACACACACACACACACACACACACACACACACTCTTGCAGGACTACATCCACTCTGGATCCTATTTCCAACAACTCTATTATTGCCAACTATGACTTTGAATGTCCTGTCAACCAAGCCGAAGACGAAAGCGAGGAAGATTGTGACATACCAGGAGAATTAGCCAGACTTCTATTACAAGAGGAAAAGGCTATTCAACCACATGAAGAGTCAAGTGAGGTTATCAACCTGGGTACTGAGTCAGATAAGAAGGAAATCAGAATCGGTGCTAATTTGGAAAGCAGTGTCAAAAGCCGTTTGGTTCAGATGTTGTGCAATTATATGGAAGTATTTGCTTGGTCGTATGAAGATATGCCTAGGTTGGATACCGACATTGTGGTTCATCGTCTGCCAACTAAAAAAGACTGCCCTCCTGTTAAACAAAAAGTTCGTCGCATGAGACCTGACATGTCTGAAAAGATCAAAGCCGAAGTAATGAAACAGTTTGATGCAGGATTTCTAGTTGTAACATCCTATCCTCAATGGGTGGCTAATATAGTTCCGGTGCCAAATGTTGTACCCCAAAATTTGCCCTCCTCTTTTTACAAGAAATTACAGCTCCGGGCTTTTCCTGATTTTTCAGATTGGCTCAAGAATCGGTCAAATAGGCTTTTCTTACCAGTCAAACAAAATTAGGGTTTCCATTAACTTTTGAATCAGTTCAAGCAGATTACTAGGGTTTGGTTGAGTTTGGCTCAAGATTTGATCAAGTAGACGCTTCTTTGACAATAAATCAAGAATTAGGGTTTGCATGCGCATTTTCAGAAGAATTTGAATCCACAGTGTCTTAATTGGCTGTTACACTGCTTTGACGTTTGCTCAAGATTTCTGTTTGTTTCTCAAGGTCTAAACATCTGGGATATGAGCTGAGGCTTCTGATTGAGAGTTTGAAGTGTTGGTTTAATCAGTGAAGTGAAAGACGCATGGACGTTGCTTGTTTGACTTTGCATTGCTATGGTTAATTGGAACGTCAGGTTTATTATTGATTAATGCAAGACAGTGAGACTGCGACATTTGTTAATTATTTATTTTATCTAAGTTAAGATTATTGGGATAATTCCCAATTATTATAACTCAAGAGATTTAAATGATTAAATAAGCAATTGCAGAAGAATTAAAAGAGATATCTGACAAAGAAAGATTTTTATTCATTTTTAATTGTTTGTTACAAATATTATTTGAACACTGTAAATTTATTTACAGTTGTTTACATTAATATTATTACAATGATTAAAAGTAATTTAAAACTATATCCTAAATCTCTGGAAATCTTCGTCTTCTACTGATTGCATCCTTTGCTCAATTGATATTTATCTGCAAAGCCAGAAAAAAGAAAAGTCAATACAGATTAATAATTAAAGCCATTTTCAGACAGTTAATCAGAAACTCATCATTAAAAGTGTTGGCCGGAATCAGTTTGTTCGCCCTCTCTGCAAATCGCAAGAAGACTCTTGGTTCACAAAGAGGGAAATAAAATATGTTTGCAAGCATATGAATTAAATACAAGGCAACATATTAAACAAAATGCATAAAGCTGCATAAATTGCATTGTCAAAAATACAAGCAAGTTGCACGGTTCAAAATGCCAAACCAAGTCACAAGTGACAAACTAAACTGAATTACACTATCAAACTAGACAAACCAAATTGTCAAAATTGCAAAGCTGTCAAACTGTCCAAAAGAGATGTCAACTAAGCTGTCCAAAGAAACTGTCAAAAGGCTGTTAACAAGATATCAAAAGCAAAAGGCAGAAAATCTGGAAGATATGCAGAGGAAAGCCAAAAATGCAAGCAATGTTTCAAATCTCTTCATCATTTTCCAGGCCAAACACTTTTTCAGAAAATAAGTACAGTTTAAAGCAATAAAAAATGCTTTTTTCTGTAGAGAGAGAAAGAGAGAGAGAAGTAGAGAGGCTTACAGTTTCAGGCAGGCTAGAGATAAATAAATATAACAGATCAAAATTGTCAAAAGGGGGGGCGGAATACACATAGAAAGATAACTAAAGCTTGCCTTAAGCCTTGCAAACTGTCAAAAAACCAGTTCCAACAGCAAGCCCTGCATAGCCTAAGGACCAAGACTGCATAAGCTCTCAAGCCTGCTGGTTACCAACAAACTGCCTTCAAAACCCAAACCTGTTACAGCATATCATCCTGCATCAAAAACCCTTCAAGCAAAACTGCACAAATAAACATGTTTTAAACAGCCTGCCTGTTACATAACACAAGCCTTAACCTGCCTGTTTTAAAACACAAGCCAAAAGGCCAGCATAAAACAAAAACCAAAAAAGCCTGCTTCAAGCCAAACCAGAAAAGCCTGCTTCAAGCCAAACTATCTCAAGCCTAAGCAAACCAAGGCTTGCTTCAAGCCAAAGCCTAAAAACCTGTCAAAACTGTCTTCAAGTCTGTAACCAAGCCAAGCATTCAAGCCAAAACGCCTCAGAACTAAGGTTCATCATAGGCCACAACTGAAACACAATCTCAGAAAGTCTTCATCATCAACTTAATCATTTCAAAGTCAGAACAACAAGCAAGTTCCATATCTGACAAACATTAAGAAGCCAAAAAGCCCTCAGAACGAATTCATCATAGGGCCAACATCAACATATCAATACCAACAAGTTTAATAAGCATCTCAGAATCTAAGCATACAAATATTCAGAGGCAAGCATTCAGGCAAGCAAGCATAAGAGGAACAAGCAAGCATCTTCATCAAAAAATAAGCAAGATACAAAGTACCAGGGAGGCCAGCAAGCTCATCATCACGTATTCCCTCGCCTTGGCCGCCTAAGACGCCCCCTGTCCACTTCTCCTCCTCTCCAACAACGAACCCTAAAGGTAGTAACTCCTCCCTTTTCTTTAATATCTCACACAAACATGAATAATACAAAAGGCCAGGACATGAAAAAGATAAGATATGCAAGATAAGAACAAAAACCTAAAAAACGAAATCACCCTCTTTGAAATCACCGCCTTGAGCAACCATGATGAGGGGAGAGCTTGGAGGTGACGTCCAGTAGCCAGGCGTGGAAGGAGAACATCAGTGGCTGGCTTGAGAAAGGATGAAGAGGCGTTGAGGAAGAAGGGAGCGGCGCCGTTCGTAAGACAAACCCTATTCTGAGCCAAGCAATTCAAACCCTAAACAAATTTTGTAAAGCGTATGGGCATGTCCCTTGAAAACAAACTGCCAAGCCCAACGATTCTAGCACATACACCCTCCTTTCCCTTGTTTTGAATCTGTTTGTTTTTGTTTTCTTGGGCCAAACACACCCTTTTTTGAGCCCATCTAATTTCCCTTTTATTTAGGTTTACAAATCACTTTATTTTCTTTTTTTATATACAACTTAATTCCTGATTTTTCTTGTTAAGTATATAATATATTAATTTTTCATAGTTATTTTTACTAATACTTTTATTACACTTAAAATAGGTAAATATTAGATTAACAGATTTTTTTAAAGAAAAAACTTTCTTTTGCTTAATAAATCTTTTTTATATAAATTTCTAAAAAACATTAACAAGTACGTAAACAATAGATTTTTTTTATTAAGTTAAAATTTTCTTTTCATTAAAACTTTTGTTTATACATAATTAACAAAAACATAAAAATAATAATACTTAATAAATACATTAGGCTAACATTTTTGCATCATTTGTAAATAATCACATACATTTTACAATCCTTTTGATTCTCTTTACTCTTATACCTTGCTATATTTTTACATTGAGAATACAATGATTCGATTTGGTTGTAAATAATATTTGGACACTACTATCCTGATAAGACTCATCCCCATTTGTAAATATTTGTATCCCCATCCCCATAATCATGTTGTAATAATTTAGGACTTTAAGTTTCCGCATTTAAAAGCTTTCAAATTATGCCATGATAGACCTAGGATTTGTATGTAAATAAAACCAACAAATAGTTTGACCTAAACACAAAGATAAATGCATGAAAATCAATACACAATTCAAACTTTCAACCCTAGGGTTCCTCCACTTGTTGCCTTCAAAAATGGGCCATGTTTGCATGTCAAGTACTTTGGCAAAACAACAAAAAACAAACAAAATGATCATAGTCCCTCAATGATGCTTTCGAAGTTGCCTAAACAAAATGATCATAGTCCCTCAAGAAAAAAATGCCAAAGACACTTGACACTATTGCATTCATGGTCTATACGATGACCCGCGCCCGTCCCGTTAACATCCTAACACAAGGTTGTTCACCAAATACAATGGTGAAACAACACTGTTAAAAGGGTTAAAACATGAGAAAGATCTTTGAGTAAATTTAGGGGTAGACAACTCTTAGTTACTTGATCAAACTTGCAAAACACGCTTGCCTATTTTCAAAACACACTCCACAACACAATTTCAAAACAACTTTCAAAAACATTGAAACATCTTTTCAAAAAGACAAACACCTTTGTAAAACATTCGAGTAAAGAATTGTTACAACGGTTGCCTAGACAAGGCATCTTTTTCAAAATATTTTCTAAACCACACACACACAAACACCATTTTAAACAATTGAAAATCAAGGCAAGTGATCTAAAACAAGTAACTAAGAGCCCATGGATAACCATGGATGAAAAGGGTGCTAGCACCTTCCCTTTTCATAATCTACCCCCCGAACCCACGAAAACATCTCAAAGGTTTTTCCTGTGCTTTTTAACCTTTCCTTTAGGATAAAATAAAAATTCGGTGGCGACTCTTGCTAAACCAAACAAGTGCGAATACAAAACGCAAAACCTCAAGTCAGTTCTCCCACCGTATCACACCAAAGAAAGACGGGAAAGTTCGCATGTGCGTAGACTATAGGGATCTGAATAGGGCAAGCCCCAAGGATGATTTCCCTCTACCACACATTGACGTCTTAGTCGACAATACCGCTCAGCATAAAGTCTTCTTATTCATGGACGGCTTCTCGGGCTATAATCAAATAAAGACGGCTCCCGAAGATATGGAAAAAACTACTTTCGTTACACAATGGGGAACTTTCTGCTACAAGGTCATGCCGTTCGGATTAAACAATGCAGGGGAAACATATCAAAGGGCTATGGTGGCTTTATTTCATGACATGATTCATCATGAAATGGAGGTATATGTGGATGATATGATCGCCAGATCACAAACTGAAGAAGAACATCTCGGTCATCTGCACAAACTATTTGAGAGACTGAAGAAATATAAACTGAGGTTAAACCCTAACAAGTGCATATTCAGAGTACACTCTGGAAAGCTTCTAGGATTTGTTGTCAGCAATAAAGGCATTGAAGTTGATCCCGCCAAGATAAAGTCCATCTAAGAAATGCCAGCCCCTCGTTCTGAAAAAGAAATAAGAGGATTCTTGGGTCGTCTCAATTACATTGCCCGTTTCATATCACACTTAACTGCTACCTGTGAGCCACTCTTCAAACTCTTGAAGAAAGATCAGGTAGTCGAATGGAACGATGAATGCCAGATTGCCTTTGACAAAATCAAGGAATACCTGCAAGAACCTCTTATTCTCATGCCTCCGGTTGAAGGAAGACCGTTGATCATGTACTTAACAGTACTAGAGAATTCTATGGGGTGTGTTTTGGGCCAACATGACGAGTCTGGCCGAAAAGAGCATGCAATTTACTACCTAAGCAAAAAGTTTACCGACTGTGAAACCAGATATTCACTGCTCGAGAAAACTTGCAGTGCTTTAGCGTGGGCTGCTCGCCGACTAAGGCAGTACATGTTGACTCATACCACTTTGTTGATTTCTAAGATGGATCCGATTAAGTACATCTTCGAAAAACCTGCCCTTTCCGGACGAATCGCCAGATGGAAAATGATCTTGACTGAGGACGACATTCAATACACAAATCAAAAAGCCATCAAAGGAAGTGTACTAGCAGATCATTTGGCCCATCAAGTTGTGGATGATTATCAGTCAATGAACTTCGACTTCCCTGACGAAAATATTATGCTAGTAACCGACTGTGCAAAACCTAGACCGTATGACGGACCTGAACAAGGATCCCGATGGACTATGGTGTTCGATGGGGCTTCCAACGCCTTAGGTAACAGAGTTGGTGCTGTGATCATCTCTCCTGAAGGATGCCACACTCCTTTTACCGCCAGACTATGCTTCGATTGTACAAATAATATGGCCGAGTATGAAGCATGCATCTTAGGTCTAAGAGATGCTATTGACTTAAGGATCAAGCATTTGGATGTGTTTGGAGATTCCGCTTTGGTGATCAGCCAAGTAAAAGGAGATTGGGACACTAAACACCATAATCTTATCCCTTACAAGGAACTTGTGCTATCCCTAATTCCTCACTTCAAAGAGATCACTTTTGAACATTTCCCTAGGGAAGAAAACCAGTTGGATGACGCTCTGGCAACCATGTCCTCAATGTTCAAAGTCAGATAGGACAACGAAGCCCCTATGATTACAATTGAAAGATTTGATGAACCTGCGCATTGTTATGAGCTTGACACTGATATGGAAAGGCCGTGGTACCATGAGGTAATGAGATACCTTGAAGCGCAAGAGTATCCAGAGGGAGCATCTATCAATGACAGAAAGTTCTTACGAAAATTTGCAGCCAAATTCTTTCTAATGGGATATTGTACAAGCGCAACCATGATTCAACTCTACTCTGATGTGTAGATAAGAGGGAGGCAGAGGAAATCATGGAAGACATGCACAATGGCCTTTTCGGTACTCACTCAAGTGGGCATACAATGGCTAAGAAAATCTTAAGAGCTGGCTACTATTGGTCAACGATGGAGACCGATTGCCATCAACATTCAAGAACTTGCCACAAATGCCAAATTTACACTGACAAGGTCCATGTACCTCCGATCCCTCTGAATGTCATGTCCACTCCGTGGCCATTCACAATGTGGGGTATTGACATGATCGGAGAGATCAAGACCACAGCTTCCAACGGACACCGCTTCATTCTTGTTGCTATCGACTATTTCACCAAATGGGTCGAAGCTGCCTCATTTGCCTCAGTCACCAAGAACATGGTAGCCAGATTCATTAGACACAATCTCATCTATCATTATGGTATCCCCGAAAGGATTATCACCGATAATGGGACTAACCTCAACAATTCCATGATCAGGGAATTGTGCACTCAATTTAAGATCAAGCATCACAATTCTTCTCCGTATAGACCGAAAATGAATGGTGCAGTCGAAATAGCCAACAAAAATATCAAGAAGATTATGCAGAAAATGGTAGTAACCTATAAAGATTGGCATGAGATGCTACCATTTTCTCTACATGGTTACCGTACTTCAGCTAGAACATCAACTGGGGCAACTCCTTTCTCTCTAGTCTATAGCATGGAAGCCGTTTTGCCAGTGGAAGTTCAAATTCCCTCGCTGAGGATTATGATTGAGGCAGGCCTAAGTAAAGACGAATGGATTCAAACGAGATTGGATCAGTTGAACTTGATCGATGAAAAACGATTAGCTGCTATCTGCCATGGTCAGACATATCAAAAACGGATGATCAAAGATTTCAACAAAAAGGTCAAGCCTCGAGTATATCAAGTTGGTGACCTGGTGATAAAACGCATCATTTTACCACAAGGTGACCCCAGAGGAAAATGGACTCCCACCTATGAAGGGTCGTTTGTTGTCAAGAGAGTTTTCTCTGGCGGTGCCATGATACTAACCACCATGGATGGTGAAGACTTCCCACATCCTATAAACGCGGACATAGTTAAAAAATACTACGCATAAGAGACTCGTTAGGTTGACATACCTAAGCAAAAAGGGGCATCCCGACAAACCAAAAGGTTTGGGCAAAAAATTAGGGATATATACAAAAGATTGTACACCCGACAAGTTGAAAACCCGAAAGGTCGACTTGGGAAAAAAAGGGTATCCTGGTGGACCAAAAACCCGAAAGGGCGGTTCAGGCAAAAATTAAGGATTAAAAGCGTATGACTATGTCCCGTGAAATCGATATGGTCAATATTATCACCAAGGTCCAAGTTCAAATGGTCCAGGATCAATCCAATCAACTTCGATCAACGGCAAGGGACGTTCAAAGACATTGGGGCAATAGTAAAGCTGAAAGGCAATGAGATCATTTCACATGGCTATTTGTTTTTCATTCTCAATTTTGTTTTCTTTTCGACGATTTCCTCTTACTAGGATTTCCGTCTCTATGTACAAAAACGCCTGTTCATGGGCAAAATATCAATACAAATACACTTTGAAGTGCAAAATTGTCTATCTCTGTTTTGAATGCAAATTTGTCCAATGACTAAAATTGAGTGAATATATGCATATGAACATAATTAAAGCTATTTGGCACATGTGTCCTGCCAAGCAGCAGCCTTAAACAGGGAATCAGTGCATAACTGCAGTAAGCATCCCTGCCCCACAAAGTTATCTCACCATCATTATCCCCACCAGGGCGTTGCCAATAAACCTTTACCTAACGGAGTTGGCTGCAAAATATCCTTGCACGGGACGATCCTTGGCCAGAGTCTTAATCTCTTGACAGCCTTTTTCCAGCTAAAGCCTAGGAGATCTCTTCCTAAAGGGAATCCACCTCATCAGTAGATTTTATTCCCCACAGAGTTATCTCGTCATCATTATCCCTATCGGAACGACCCCAATGCAACCTTTCCCCAGCGAAATTCCCTACAAAAATTTCTTCACAAAGGATAAACCCCCGCCAGAGCCTTAATCTCTCTACAACTTCTACAAATTTGAAGCCTAGAGGTCTCTGTCTAAAAGAAATTCATCTTCTCAATAAGGTTTATTTCCCCAAAAGAGTTATTTCCCCAGGCCAAGTGCAAATTCCTCAACGTACAAGACACCCCGATTTCCCCAGTCGAGTAAGCACTCCCCATTGAGTCCAAAATTGCCCAGATAATCCCATCATCCCCAGGGGAGTATATCTCCCAACCAGGATTTTTCTATCCCCAGTGGAGTATATCTCCCAACCAGGAGTTTTCTATCCCCAGTGGAGTATATCTCCCAACCAGGATTTTTTTTAATCCCCAGTAGAGTGTATCTTCCAACCGAGATTTTATTCTCAAAGCTGAGTCCAGCTGAATAAACACTCCCCACTGAGTCCATCTTCCCCAGCGGAGTATATCTTCCAACCAAGATTCTATTCCCCCAGCGGAATACAAATCCCTCAGCGGAGCCCAAAATCCCCATTTGAGTCCGAATCGCCTAGCTGAGTACATCTTTTCCCACCAAGGTTATTTTCTCCAAAAACAGAATCTATCCTCTCTAGATGAGTCCGTCATCCCCAGCTGAGTATATCCTCCCCAAGATAAGCCGGCCTCGCCTGACTGAGTCTATACTCTCCAATTAGAATTTTCCCTTCAAATAACTGCAAATCACATGGCTACAACCCCTAATCCCTAGTAAAGTCTTCAACAAAGCCTTTATTATTACCAAGAAATGCTATGAAACCTGGATCCAACCGGATATTAGCACAATTTTCAAGTGATACTAAAGCCTGGACCCGACCAGATAACAGTTTGATTTCTTCAATTATTGAAGCCTGGACCCGACCAGGTAATAGTTTGACTTCTTGAGTTACTAAAGTCTGGATCCGACCAGATAATAGTTGATCTCATTTCTCAAAAAGCTATGAAACCTGGACACGACCAGCCCAACTCTTCAAAATATAGAAGAACCTAAACTTAATCCAACCAAGGTTTTAACTACTGGTTCCCAGTATAGTTACCTCTTTATTCCCCGAAAAAGGATTGAGAAACCTGGATCCGACCAGATATCATTCCTCATTTCCATCTTTTCAAGAAAGTCATTGCGAAGCCTGGACCCGACCAGATAACAATCATCCCCAGAGATTCATTGTGAAACTTGGAAACCGACCAGATAACAATTAAATCTCTAAGCAGTTCATTGTGAAGCCTGGACCCGACCAGATAACAATTAACTTCATCAGAAATATGCAAAGCCTGGACCCGACCAGATACCAGTTTTTCAACCAGTTTATTGTGAAGCCTGGACCCGACCAGATAATAATTGACCTCATCAAACCTCAGAAATCTACAAAGCCTGGATCCGACCAGATACCAATTTTCAACCAGTTTATTGTGAAGCCTGGACCTGACCAGATAACAGTTTTCGAACGGTATATTGTGAAGCCTGGAACCGACCAGATAACAATTAACCCTGATCCCCAGAAAGACACTATGAAACCTGGACTCGACCAAATAATAGTACAACTTTCCAAAAGACCATAAAGCCTGGACCCGACCAGATAACAGTCTTCGAGAAGTTACTGTGAAGCCTGGATCCGACCAGATAACAGTTAATTCACCCTTACCTCCAACAAGTTACTGTGAGGCCTGGATCCGACCATAGAACAGATAACCTCCACATCCCTAACAATTTGTTATGAAACCTGGACCCGACCAGATGACTATTCAATTTCAAGGAATTTTCTACAAAGCCTGGATCCGACAAGATAATAGTTAATTCATCCCTTCCCAGTAAGTCACCGTGAAACCTGGACCCGACCAGATAGAAACCGACTACTTCATCCTCAGCAACTGTGAAGTCTGGATCCGACCAGATAACAACTGATCTTTGAGTGATGCTCCCCAGCAAAAGCATCACTTCAATAGAATTTGAAGATATGCATATTCTTCATTTTCCAACAGGCAATCAAGGATTCAACCTTCAAATATTTCCTCAGCAGTAGCCAGGGATTTATTTTCCCGGACGAAAACACATTTCGCATTCATACATCATAGCATGTACATAACAATGCATTTAGCATGATACCACATCTGGTGAGCATCGTGCAAGCATCTGCATTTTTCTAACCCCTTTCTCATAGGTAAAACATCAAGTCTAGTATGGATCAACATGATATTTATGTTGATACTTCTTCCAGAGTGTACCAACATTCCTCCAAATGGCATCTATAAGCCCATTCACCATCCATCTTCGAGTGCAAATTTCTGAGCACTCTAGTGTTAAAACTTCTTTCACCATTAAGTCACGAATGCCGGATCCGACAATCTAACTCTTCAGGCTCAAGAAGTTTGAACAGGGGCAGCTGTTGCACCCCAAAATTTTCCCTCTCATTTCTCAAGGGATCACCCTGGATCCTCAAGTGTTCCTTCATCAAGTCTCCAGGCCTTGAATTACCAATTTTTCCAAGTAAACCATTCACAAAGGGCAAAATGGTCATTTGCACGTTGAAAAAGTCTGACTTTGACTTTTGGATTAAAATCAAATCAGAAAAATCATATTTCATCAAGACATGTTGGAATATGAAGTTTGCTTCATCAAGAGTTTCAAAAGTCAAATCTTACTTTGGAAGAATCAAATTCTAAAGACTTAGAAATTTTTCTAAGTATTTAAGAAACATAACAATTTCAGAACTTCTGAGCCATTGTTCACAGTCAGCAAATTCTGGATGTTCTCAAGACAGAGTTTAGTCAGAACTTCTGAGCCAGTGTTCATGACGGTCCAGTCAGAGTTTGCAGAGTTTAAGTCAAAGAAGGTAACAAAGCATGCTGTAAGTATACTGGAAGTTCTGAAGGACCCCTTAGAACATGCTGAAGTCAGAAGATAAGAGGATCAGAAGATGAGATGCCATGCTGAAGCAGAACTTCTAATCTAGAGTCAAGCAAAGATCCAGAATATCACATGGGAACTCATTTAATAATCACAAACCGCCTTTGAGTCTTTATCCAAGGGAGTCTTTCCACGTCTACCTCTACTGTCTTGAGAAGAAAAATTTCTGTGCAAGAGTATACTAGGCCAATGCGCTTCTATACTTTTCCTTAATTCACACTTCTAAATCCAGTTGAGGCGCTGTTAACCATCCAACTTGAATGCAATGAACCACCACTTGTTTAAGCTTACTTTAAGAGTAAGTCAGCATCAAGCAGGTGATGTTGGTGCCACTTGACCGCCCCAACTACAAAAATTTCCCTATAAATAGAACATCATTTGCACACTGAAAAGCCCCCCCACCTCTCTCTTGACCAGACCTCTCTCCCTTTTACCATAAATTTGTGAAAGAGACGAAAGAATTGAGAAAGAAAGCTTTAAACCACTGCAATATTGCCAAGAACCCAGGAAACTATAAGCACAAAATACCAAAATCTTAGCATTGATTCATTATATTCAAATTCCATTTTTCCTCAAGTGTTCTTGATTTAAGCCATCCAAGATTCTGTAATCAAACAGTAACACATTCTCCATTCACTTTCACCACAAAGGAGTCAGAATATCACCCCTTTTGCCTGCTTCAGAAGTTGGAAACGTCCGTCCTGCTGAGTACGTGAAGAAGCTACTCAGAACATCACCAGAAGTCAAGAACAATCCCCAGTTCATAGAATCCTTTCCAGCTGCAAGGTAAGTTTTGTTGACTCTCATCATAACTGATTAAGCATTATCAGATTTTTCATATTCAACACAATGTAGATATTCTGATCCTGATGGTATACATATTCTGAAAATACATGCATCTGCTTACCTGAGTAAAAGAAATCCCAGTTCAGAGTTTCATAAAGAAAATAAGACTCAGAATTAGAACTAGCAAATACATGTTGCCTCTGATTCTTGCTTCTGATATTTCATGAAATTTGTCATAACTATTATGCATGCTGTGATGCGGTGGGAGAACTGACTTGAGGTTTTGCGTTTGTGTTCGCAAATGTTTTGGTTTAGCAAGAGTCGCCACCGACTTTTATTTTATCCAAAAGGAAAGGTAAAAA
Organism: Vicia faba; assembly: GCA_948472305.1. Classification (NCBI taxonomy): domain Eukaryota; kingdom Viridiplantae; phylum Streptophyta; class Magnoliopsida; order Fabales; family Fabaceae; genus Vicia; species Vicia faba. The sequence goes on from OX451735.1 coordinate 1,117,364,871, forward strand.
AGCACAGGAAAGACCTTTGAGATTATTTTTGGGTTCGGGGGTAGGTTATGAAAAGGGAAGGTGCTAGCACCCTTTTCATCCATGGTTTTCCATGGGCTCTTAGTTACTTATTTTAGATCACTTGCTTTTGCTTTTCAATTGTTTGAAATGGTGCTTTTGTGTGTGGTTTTGAAAGTATTTTGAAAAGAGGCCTTTGTCTAGGCAACCTTTGTAATGATTCTTGTTTGAATGTATAAAAAGGTGTTTTTCTTTTTGAAAAATGATTCATTGTTTGAAAGTTTTGTTGGGAATTTGTTTTGAAATTGTGTGATAGTTTGAAAATAGTAAGGATGGTTTGCAAGTTTGATCAAGTAACTAGGAGTTGTCTACCCTACTCAAAGATCTTTCCTACACATTTTTAACCCTTTGACATTGTTGTTTTACCATTGTATTTGGTAAACAAACTTGTCTTTGGATGTTAAACGGGACGGGCGTGGGTCATCGTATGACCATGATAACAATATTGCCAAGTATCTTAGCAAGTTTTTGAGGGTCTAGATCATTTTTGTATATGCAACCAAGATAGTGTCATCGAGGGACTATGATCTTTTTGTTTTGTTTTTGTTTTTCCAAGATACCTAGAATGCATACCATGGCCATTTTTAAGGCAACAAGTGTGTGAAACCCTAGATATGCTTGTGTGCATTGTGTTGTCATTTTTCATGCATTTTTGTCTTGTGTTTAGTCATGCTATTTGTTTGATTTTGGTTCTTTGCATACAAAATCCTAATTTACTATCATGGCATTTGAAAGCGATAAAATGCATAAAAGTAAATCTAAGACTATTACAACATTATAATGGGGAGGGGGATACAGGTTTGAATAGGGGGATATTGCTCAAAAATAAAGCCCTAAAACTATTACAACCATATTGAATTTATTTGTACAAATAAATAAATGAATAATATTTAAATATGTAATTGAATATAAATATGCAAAAATGTTTTTTTGTATTTATTTTATGTATGTAAAATAAATTATTTATGCCTAAAAAATAAGAAAATAAAAAATGATTATTTTTGAAAGGGTAGAAACCCTAGTTTATGTTTTAAGAAAATATATATTCTATATTATTTGTTTATGTACAAGAAAATAAATAAAAATATATACAAAAGTGTTAAAAAATTAAAATATGTGAAAAAATATTATTTAAGCGTATAAATAATAAAAATAAAAATATATGATATTTTAATATGATTTACAAGTTTTATTTAAGAAAGTAAAAGTATTGTTATTTAATAAACTATTTTCATGTCCAAAAAATAATAAAAATAACAAAATAAAAATGCAAAAATTAAGAAAATATTTTTGGTGATTTTTAATATTTAGAATAAATAAATAATGTCAGAAAATATAAAAGAAATAAAAAATATACAAAAATAAAACAAATGGGCCAAGGGGGTGCAGAAATTAAAGAGGGGGGTGCAAATAGCCAGAACAACCAAGCCCAGCCCAATGTCCAATTCGTCCCTGACCATGGACAAACGCGCGCGCCCTGTTCAGTTCAAACCCGTTCTCTCTTGTTCTTGCATGAAATCAAAAACTCATAACATGAAAATTATAGAGCTTTAAACCACGATTTCAATGATATAAAAAACTTGATCTAACTCTAAGAAACCAGGGAGAATTTCAGAGCCCCTAATTTATGACCTAGTTTTTTCAGCAACTTCAACATCCAAATTCCCCTAGCTCAGTTAACATAAATGAATTCTATGCATATCTACAATTCAAGGACATTAAGGGCTACATTTTTGCTTCACAAACCTAAGCCTAATGATTCCTAAATAAGGAGATAGAAGTTTGACAAATACCTGTTTCAGCCAAGTTTGGATATGGCAATGTAGGAGTTTTGGATGAGGCCTGAAGGTCGTGTTAGCTTGCCTGAAGTTCACTCAACCTTTCCCAATGCTTGGCTTGCCTTGAACTTGCCTGAATGTGCTAGTAGAACTCAACCTGCAAAGCTTCAAATTAAAAATGGTGAAGTGTGAAAATGGAGTTACAGTGGCTGGACAGGTGCTTGGACAGTTTAGGTATGTTGTAAGGAGTGTGTTTGAAGTGGTTTCAAGCAAAACGCACGAGGCAATGTGAAGATGGCTTGAGTTCTGCAGGGCTTGCCCTGTTTTGGGCAGAAATGGAGTGTTTGGTGTATTTGGGTGTTTAAGAGGCTTGTAACTCGTGTTTCTGGCCTTAGACAATCTGCAAAACTTGTTTGAAATGTTACCAAGACTTGCTCTTATCATATTACAAAGTTATGGACCTTTTGCAAGTTGACTTGTTTTTGAAGCAAAAGTTGGAATTGACAATGCCAAGGTTGTACAAGCTAGCTTGAAGCGTGCTGATAGTTGGTACACCTTTCCTGATATTAGTGAACTTTGTTTGCAGAAAAAGGCTTGGTCCATGGCTCAAGATAAACAATTTGACATAAAGCAAGCTTTATCAAAGTGGCAATGTTACCTTTATGCCATTTTTGGATTAAACATTTGTACAAAGCTTCCAAGACAAAAACAAAGCCATTAACCATTGTATTTGCATTCAATTTTTGAGTGTAGAAGATATTAGAACCTGTAAACCAAGTACAAGCATGCTTTGGATAGAATTGCAAGTTGTAGCAATGTGCAAAATGCCTTGGACAAAAGTGATAATTTGCCATTTTCAAACTTTTGATTCTCCCTAACCATGAATGATCTTGGAGAGTTCTTGGACATTTTGGAAATCTTGTAACATGCTCTACAATCAATATTTGAAATGAATTTTGAGATTCCACTTGTAACTATGTTAAAAATTGCCATGAAGATAGGTCAAAATCCTGCCTAAACTAGGGCAAAATTTCACTAAGTTAAAAGTTTCATGGACCCTTGTTCACAAAATCATAACTTGAGATCCAAGAATCTTTTTGGAAAACTTTGTGAATAAAAGTTGTATATTTTGTGGAGAAATACAACTTTCATGTTGGAAGTTTTGCTTGAATCCAATTGCATCATGGTGAAAAAGTTGGGAAAAGTTGGGAAAAAATAAGAAATTTTCATGACTTAGAAAATTTCTAAGTTATGAAAATTTTCCATTTTAAACCATAATCTTAAAAATTAGGTTTCTTGGTGAACAAGTTTCATGTTTTGACACATATTGATGAAAAATGACCCTTGGCACTTGATTTTGACCAAAAAGTCAAAGTTTGACTTTTTAGTGTACAATTGATTTTTGATCAGTTGACTGGAAAATTCATCTGTCAATCCAATGCATTTGAGATATTTTGAACCTTGTGATTAGGTCAAGATGATGCCATTGAGTCCTTGAAACCATGCTTGAACCCAATTTTCCATTGGCTAGGTAAAAAATCAGAAATTGCCCTTCTGTAGTCAAAACCCTAAAAATGACCATTTTGCGCTTTTGAAGATCTGATCAAATTTCTTGAGGGGTTGTGGTCCAAACTTGATCAAATGGTTCATATGAGTCTATAATGTTGATGTGGATAAAAAATTATGAGGTTTGACTGTAAATTGGCCACGGTTGACTTTTTCCCCAATACAACTGATTTTTAGGTCAACTGTCCAATTGATTGGGCAAAAATTTGATTCAAAGCTTGAAACTTGGTATGAGAAACCTTATAAGTCCAACATGAAGTATGAAAGTCACATGAGGCATTGGAAGTCCAAAAATCCATGTGCAAACTCAAACCCTAATTTCAGGTCAACAGTGCAAGGAGATGTCTTGAGCAGAGCAAACCCTAATTTGGTCTTGAGTCCAAAGAGTCTTGTGAGGGGAAATCTTGATAAAATGAGAGGGAAAATTTTGGGGTAAAACAACTGCCCCTGTTCAATCTTCTTGAACCTGAAGAGTTAGATTGGCGAGTTTTGCCGTTCATGACTCGAAGGTAAAATATGATTGGACACGAGAGTGCCCGTAAATTTGCACTCGTCAAAATGTGGTTGAGGGAATGGGATTAAATATGCCATTTAGAGGTGTGATAGAATCTTGTTGAAGATGGGCTTAAAGATGCCATCCAAGAATGTTTGTTGAAAATCAGGAGAATGAATATCAGAATGGTATCCGTATCTGGAACGTATCTGAGTTGTATCTGGAAATTGAATCTGTATGAGCAAGGGAATGGTGTCCGTGTCTGGAGCATATTCGAGCTGTAACTGTAATTGAATCTGAATGAATAGCAGAATGAATTCCGTGTCTAGAGTGTATCTGTATTGTATCTGAGTCTGAATAAGCGACAGAATGGCATCCGTGTCTGGAGCGTATCTGGGCTGGGGAAAAGGTTTGAATGAGTGACAGAATGGAAACCGTGTATGGAGCGTATCTAGACTGTATCTTGAGGTTGAGATCTGTATGAGTAGAAGAATGACTTCTGTGTCTGGAGCGTATCTGAGCTGTAACTGTAATTGAATCTGAATGAATAGCAGAATGACTTCCGTGTCTAGAGTGTATCTGAACTTGAAATTGATAGTTGAATCTGAATGAGAAATAGAATGGCTTCCGTTCCTAGAGCATATCTAATTTGTGTCTGATTGTTGAAGTCTAAATGAGTGACAGAATGGCATCTGTGTCTGGAGCGTCTCTGAACTGTATCTTGACTTGAAAGTCTGAATGAGTAATAAGATGATCTCCGTGTCTGGGGTGTATCCATACTGTATCTGAAATCTTTGAACGTTTGTTAAAGATAGCTTTTAATCTTATCCTGAAAAGGGTAAAATGTTAGCTGAAACACAAATTTATGTTGCATGAAATGTATGATGCAATAAAATGTGTTTTATCAATATTTATGATATATGAATGTAATGTATGCGTATGCAGCTGATTTGCTGTATTGCTGAGGAAAATAAATCCTTGATGGATGGAGATAAAGAAATCTTTGACTGCTGCCGGGGAAGGTAAATCCTTGACCGCTGTTGGAGATTCAAAATCTTTGATTGCTGAGGATGAGAAATCCTTGAACCACTGTTGGGGATAGAAAATCCTTGGCAACTCGTGGGGATTATCAAAAACTTTGACAACCTCTGTGGGGATGTGAGAATCCTTCACAACTTTCCTGGAGATATAGGGATCCTTCAAGTCTTTGGAGTTGGAGGATGAAAAATATTCTGTTGTGAGAAAGATGCCAAGTGTTGCTTGAGAAACCTGCTTGGGGAATCCCGAGAACTTTGATGACTATGGCTGGGGATTACACCAATGGGAATCCTTACTCGGCTGGGGAATAAGGAAACTCTGGCGATCTTTACCGGGGATCAAACAAGGGAAAACCTTGATCTGTTGGAGAATAAGGAAGACTCTAATGGCTTCTGCGGAGAATTAAGAATGAGAATATTCAATCTGTTGAGGAGTGGTGAATGAGAATCTTCGATCCATAGGGGATTAAAAATTATGACAAATTCATGCTGGGGAGTAGTGAAGACTCCGACAACTTCACTGGGGAATCAGGAATGAGAATCTTCAATCTGCTAGGGGAATTTGAATCCTCGGGGACTTCAAGCTGGGGAGTTAAGAATGAGAATCTTCATTTTGTTGGGGAGTAAAAACTCTGTGGGGAAGAAGGCTTCCTGGTGGAGAGTAACTATCCTTCTGGGGAGATCAGGAGCTTGGGCTGTATGCCAATCTACTGGTGAATTATCCGGAGGTTGGGGATAAAAACAAAAGTTAACTGTTATCTGGTTGATTTCCAGGCTTTAAGACAACTTGTTGGGGAATCTGGGGAAACTGGATGGTTTCCGCTGTGGATGGGTAGTTGGAAATTTGACTTGACCGGGGAAGAAGGTTTCATCTCCGCTGAGGGTCTGTAGTTCAAAGTTTTTGCTCCGTTGTGGATTGGGAGTTTGAAAACTTAACTCTGATGGTGGATTAAGGGTTTGAAATTATAACTCCGCTGGGGATTGGGAGTTTGAAAACTTAACTCTGGTGGGGATTTTGAAATTTAATTCCGCTGGGGATACGTATTTCAATGGTTTTAACTTCGATAGGGATCTGGACGATGTACTGCAGGGGATTTCTCATGGAATAGCCTAAAGACGTTTTCCTATCCTTTCTACCTGTCAGTAATTATTCTTTCACATTTCATTTATTTGTAAACAGTGATTATATTCAAATGCATATGCTCATTTAATAAATCATTGGACGTTTTCAAATAAAACACAAGTGTAAAGAAAAGAAATGGCAAATAGTTTTCTTCACTTTGAAGTATCTTTGTATTAACTTTGTGTAAGTATTTTGTACAAAGGAGACAGACATCCTAGTAAGAGAATGTTGTCATAAAAATTGAGAAAAATTTATACAAAGAAAGATGGCTATGTGTAAAAATTCCATGGGGTTCCCCTTCTGCTATAGCCTTCGTAACTCTGGATATCTTGTCCATTTGTTGCTTCGTTCAAAGATGATTGGACTGATTAGAAGCCCGGATCTTGTCTGTGAAGAGATTGTCCTTAAAGTGATCTGACGAGACATAGTCATACGCTTTAATTCCCTAACTTTTGCCTGGATCGCCCTTTCGGGTTTTCGATCCACCGGGAAACCCTTTTTTGCCCAAGTCTCCCTTTCGGGTTTTCAACTTGCCGGGTGTACAATTTTTTTTATTTATCCCTAATTTTTGCCTGAACCGCCCTTTCGGGTTTTCGACTCACCGGGATGCCCATTTTTGCCCAAGTCGCCCTTTCGGGTCTTTAACTTGCCGGGTCATTTATGCGTAGTATCTTTTGATTATGTCTGTGTTCGCAGGGTGCGGCAGGTCATCACCGTCCATGGTGGTTAAGATCATTGCCCCACCAGAAAAGATGTTTTTGATCACAAATGGTCCTTCGTAGGTAGGAGTCCATTTTCCCCTGGGATCACTTTGCGGCAAGATGATCCGCTTGATTACAAGATCCCCGACTTGATATACCTGGCGCCTGACTTTCTTATTGAAAGCCTTGATCATCCGTTTCTGATACGCCTGACCATGGCAAACAATAGTAAGTCGCTTCTCATCAATCAAGTTAAGTTGATCAAGCCGGGTCTGAATCCAATCGTCTTCACTCAAACCAACATCTTTCATGATTCTCAAGGAGGGAATCTGAACCTCGATAGGTAAAACAGCTTCCATGCCGTATACCAAAGAATAGAGTGTTGCCCCAGTTGATGTGCGTGCCGTGGTACGGTACCCGTGCAGAGCAAATGGTAACATCTCATGCCAATCCTTGTAGGTGACTGTCATCTTTTGTATTATCTTCTGGATATTTTTGTTCGCAGCTTCGACATCCCCGTTCATCTTTGGCCGATAGGGAGATGAATTATGATGTTGAATCTAGAACTGCTCGCACAAAGCGGTGATCATAGTATTGTTCAGGTTTGTACCGTTGTCAGTGATGATCCTTTCGGGGATGCCGTACCGACAAATGAGGTTCTGCTTGATGAAGCGGGCAACAACATTCTTTGTAACGAATGTGAAGGAAGCTGATTAGACCCATTTGGTGAAGTATTCGATGGCCACCAGAATGAAACGGTGTCCATTGGATGCTGTAGGCTTGATATCTCCAATCATGTCGATTCCCCACATAGCGAATGGCCAAGGAGCTGTTAAGACATTGAGAGGAACTGGAGGTATATGTACCTTGTCCGCATAGATTTGACATTTGTGGCAAGTACGGGAATGTTGATGGAAGTCATCTTCCATGGTAGACCAGTAATAGCCTGCCCGTAGAATCTTCTTAGCCATCGTATGTCTGCTAGAGTGAGTGCCAAAGGTACCATTGTGTAGTTCAGCCATGATCTGCTCAGCTTCAACCTTGTCCGTACAACAAAGCAGAATGCAATCATGATTGCGCTTGTATAGGATGCCATTACTCAGGAAGAACTTGGCTGAGAATCTCCTCAAGAACTCTTTGTCGTTGACTGAAGCTCCTTCAGGGTATTCTTGAGCCTCGAGATACCTTTTGACTTCGTGAAACCAAGTTCGGTGCACTACTTCTTCGGTATTAATCTCGTGACAATGTGCAGGTTCGTCCATTTGTTCAAAGGTGATTTGGGGAGCCTCATTATCCCAGTTAAGTTTAAACATGGATGACATTGTAGCTAGAGCATCCGATAGCTGATTTTCTTCTCGTGGGAAGTGCTCGAAGGTAATCTGCTCGAAATGTGGTAACAATGTCAAGACATGTTCTTTGTAAGGGATGAGGTTTGGATGTTTAGTATCCCACTCTCCTTTGATATGACTAATGACCAAAGCTGAGTCCCTAAATACGATCAAAGATTTGATTCCCAAGTCAATAGCGGCCTTGAGACCAAAGATATAAGCTTCATATTCGGCCATGTTGTTGGTGCAGCTGAAGCAAAGTCTGGCGGTGAAAGGTGTATGGCAACCTTCTGGAGAGATAAGTACAACACCAATACCGTTGCCAAGTGCATTGGAGGCACCATCAAAGTACAGGGTCCATTGGGATCCTTGTTCATGTCCGTCATACGGTCTGAAATCTTCAATGTTGTCCAATGTCATAATGTCCTCGTCGGGGAAGTCGAACCTCATGGATTGGTAATCTTCGACAGCTTGATGAGATAGATGGTCATCTAGCACACTCCCCTTTATAGATTTTTGGGTTGTGTACTGTATATCGTATTCCGTTAGGATCATCTGCCATCTAGCGATTCTTCCAGATAGAGCAGGCTTCTCAAAGATGTACTTGATCGGATCCATCTTAGAGATCAGCAAAGTGGTATGAGTCAACATATACTGCTTTAGCCGGCGAGCAGCCGATACCAAAGCGTAACAAGTTTTCTCGAGCAGTGAGTATCGAGTCTCACAGTCGGTAAACTTTTTGCTAAGGTAATAAATGGCATGCTCTTTTCGGCCAGACTCGTCATGTTGGCCCAATACGCACCCCATTGAATTCTCTAGGACAGTCAGATACATGATTAGCGGCCTTCCTTCGACGGGTGGCATCAAGATAGGAGGTTCCAGCAAATACTCCTTGATTTTATCGAAAGCAACTTGACAGTCATCATTCCATTTAACCACTTGATCTTTCTTCAACAGCTTAGAGATTGGTTCACAGGTAGATGTTAGGTGAGAAATGAACCTTGCAATGTAGTTTAGGCGTCCCAAGAAACCTCTGACCTCCTTCTCGGTGCGAGGGGCAGGCATTTCTTGTATAGCTTTGACTTTGGCAGGATCAACCTCGATGCCTTTGTTGCTGACTATGAAACCCAAGAGTTTATCGGACCTGACTCTGAAAGTGAACTTGTTAGGGTTCAGTCTGAGCTTGTACTCTTTCAACCTGACAAACTACTTTTGCAGTTGGTCGAGGTGTTCTTCTTCAGTTTGTGAACGAGATATCATGTCGTCTACGTAGACCTCTATCTCCTGATGTATCATATCATGAAACAAAGCCACCATGGCGCGTTGATAGGTTGCCCCGACATTCTTCAGTCCGAATGACATCACTTTGTAGCAGAACGTACCCCACTGTGTAACAAAAGTAGTTTTCTCCATGTCCTCAGGGGCCATTTTGATTTGGTTGTACCCTGCAAATCCGTCCATGAAAGAAAATACCTTATGCTGAGCTGTATTGTCAACCAAGATGTCAATGTGCGGTAGTGGAAAGTCATCTTTAGGGTTGGCCCTGTTTAAGTCTCTGTAATCCACGCACATTCTGACTTTTCCGTCCTTCTTAGGCACGGGCACAATGTTAGCAACCCATTGTGGATAGGAAGTAACAACAAGAAATCCAACATTGAACTGCTTCATAACTTCTGTTTTGATCTTTTCAGACATGTCGGGCCTCATGCGGTGAGCTTTCTATTTAACTGGTGCACAGTCTTCTCTTGTAGGGAGACAGTGTACCACAATATCTGTATCAAGTCCCGGCATGTCTTCGTATAACCAGACGAAGATCTCAACATATTCATTCAACAGCTGAATTAAGCACTCTTTGACACTTGGCTCTAGGTTGGCACCCACTCTAACTTTTTTCTGTCTTCCTCTGTACCCAAGTTGATTGTCTCTAACAACTCCTCGTGAGGTAGAATAGCCCTTTCTTCCTGTTGTAGCAGTCTAGCCAATTCTCCCGGCACTTCACAGTCTTCCTCACCTTCGTACTCGGCATGGTAGACCAGATCTTCAAAGTCACTGAAGGCCATAACAGAATTTTTACCCATGAAATCTGGAATGGATGGGTACCTGCATTGGTGAGTGTGTGTGTGTGTGTGTGAGGGATAGCCACCTTTAAACAAATAAAATGTAAAAAGAAAGAAAATGAACACAAAAGTTTATATGTGAAAACGTCCATGATTCATTAAAATGGCATATGAAGATGAAAAATCAAACCCTTACAAATGGACCTATGTACCTCGGGTAAGGCACAAGGTTAAAAGTGTACGCATTATTTAAGAATTATTACAAACCAACAGAAATGTTTGAAAGATAAATTACTGATTTATGAAAGTAATGGGAATAAAGTCCTTTGCCTCCCAATTGCATAGTCCTCCTTCCACAGTAGGGAAAATCCAGTCTTCCAGATTGCTCTCCTCTTCACTATCCTCCAAAGCATTGACTCCATGATGGGTGATCTTCACTGGTGGCCCTCCAGCACGGGAGCGGCGTACAACCTTTTGAGCAGAAGCAGTGAAACCCAAGCCGAATTTATCAGATTTGAAAGGAAAATCGGGAAGTTTCCCCTAGATTGTGCTCCCTCCTTCTTCAATCACAACCTTTGCATCTTTGAGAAACGACATCCGAGGCGGAGGTCGGGTAATCATGGGCACATAAGGCACTGTCTTGGTTGCCATAATCTCCTGAGCTACCTCTTCAAAATGCTGAAAGGGGGTTTCGATGAATTCACCATCCAATTCTACATAGAGGAAAGAATTTAGATGGCTTATCATGTATTCCTCTTCACCGTGAACTGTTACAATTTTCCCCTGGACAGGGTACTTGAGATTCTGATGCAGATTAGAAGTGACGGCTCCAGCATGATGAATCCAGGGTCTTCCCAACAAGCAAGAATAGGAAGGACAGATGTCCATGACATAGAATGTGGAGTTGAAAGTTTCAGTTCCCACTTTGATCGGGATGTCCACCTCCCTGTGGACCATCCTTTTAGAACCATCAAAGGCTCTGACAATGATGTTTCTGGGCTTCAAGGTTAAACCTTCACAATCTAGCCTATCCAATGCTTTCTTTGGTAAGACGTTCATCGATGAAATAGTGTCTACCAGAACATGTGCTAGAGTAGTCCCTCTGCATTCCGTCGAGACATGCAAAGTGTCATTATGTTTTCTCCCTTTGATTGTTAGATCAACATCAGAGAATCCTAGACCATTGTCTGCTGTTAGGCTAGCTACACATTCCCGGAACTGATCCGCGGAGGTTTCCTGGGGCACATGGGCCGTCTTCAAAAATCTGATCAGAGCTTTGGCATGAGCCTCTGAACAAAGCAGCAAGGCCAACATAGAGATTTTTGAGAGGGTTTTCCCCAGTTGCTCAACAACATTATAAACGCTTTTCTTGATTATTTTCAAAATCTCTTCCATTTATTTTTGAGAGGTCTCAGGGATGATCAACGGCTGAGCCCTCGTCCTGACAGGCTCTTCTTGGATCCCTTTTCCTCTATCATCATCAGCAGCAGATGGGACAACCACATGAGTCACAATTTCTTCAATAACTGGAATTCTCGCAGATATGTTAACCGGTACAGGGGTAACCTTAGGAGCAGCTGAGGGTCCGAAGATTGCCTTTGGAGGGGCAATCTTCGGATAGGAAATTCTTCTACTGCGGGTGATTTTACTCGTTCTGGCAATGTTTCCAATGTCGGAAGTCTCTTCATCAAAACTCTCTTCAGTTGAATCAATTTGTTTGATACCGTGGTAAAAGATCTCTCCCCCATAGTTCCACGGTATTGATTTGTTGGACTTGTACGGGATGGGCCCCGACATGGTTATCTTCAAAGGTACAATCTTTGGATCGGATGTAATCTTAACAGGTCTTTTGGAGACCTTGGAAAGATTGGTGGATATGGTAATTATTGAAATATCATTGACAGGAGTCGGTGTAATATGAGTCTTTTCAAAAAGGATTTCTTGGTTATCCATTAGGCGTTGGATGCCTAACTTCAACAACGGACAGTCGGTTGGTAAGGATGAACAAAGGCAGCAATCTTCTTCACAACCTGGGAAAATCCCAGCCTTCAGCAAATTCAACTTTATTATCGGTAGCGGAGTCATCAAATCATCAACAGTAGCAACAAAAAGATCTTCTTCAACAACATGGGCATTGTGACCATGTTTTGGCATTGGAGCAGAGATCACATTAGGCTTTTCAGGTGCGTAGAATTCCACTTCTTTAGCATCTATTAAATCCTGAATCTTATTTTTGAGGGCCCAACAATTGTTGGTGTCATGCCCCAGGCTGTCTAAATGATAAGCACACTTGGCATTTGAATGGTAGTAAGGAGAAGATGTATTCGGATTCTTCGGTGCCTCTTTCAAACTTGCAAGGTTTAACTTCAAGAGATGAGGGAGAACCTGAGCAGGTGTCCTGTTTATCTGAGTGAATTGTCGTGCAGGCCTTTCTACCCTTGCTTGGTTGGTTCTGGGTTGATTATTTCTGGGATGATCAGCTGCAGACTTCGGAATCATTATGGCCCCCACCACTGGCCGACGCTCAACTCTTCCTTGACCTCTTTGGGAGTAGATAGCTGAGACTTCTTTCTTTGCTGGAAAGGTCTTTTTGATGGCGGTGGAAGCAGATGCATCCTTTTGAATTTTTCCACTCTTGATGCCGGCTTCAACTCTCTCACCAGTTAGAATCAACTCGGTGAACTCCACAGACGAACTTCTAATCAGGTGATTGAAAAAAGGGCCTGATAGTGTACCCAATAACATATCTACCAGCCCCCTCTCAGATAGAGGTGGTTGCACTCGTCCTGCCAAGTCTCTCCATTTCTGGGCATACTCTTTGAAACCTTCATTTGAGACCATACCCATACTCTGTAATTGAGTACGGGTTGGTGCTAAGTCCGCATTATATTGCTATTGTATGTAGAAGGCGGACGCCAAGTCCTACCAATTGTGCACATCAGACCACTCTAGCTGGTAGAACCAATCTAACTGTGTCCCCGAAAGACTGTCCTGGAAGAAATGAACCCATAGGTCTTTATTAGAAGAATGCGGTTGAATTTTTATAATGTAGGATCGTAGGTGCATATTGGGACAAGAAAACCCATCGTATTTAGCAAAAAGAGGTACTTTGAACTTAGGGGGAATGACAATCCCAGCAACCAACCCTAACTCTTCAAAGTCCAGCCCAGACACTCTTTGTATCTCCATGGCAGCCAGACACTCTTCCAGGTTCTTGTACTTGTCGTCTACATGAGGGTACTGCTGTTCAGAATAGTTTTCATCCTCCTCCTCTTCTTCTTCCTCATACTTAGATGGCACTGCAACTCCCTTTCCTTTTCCTACCCCTTCATCAGATGTTGAGGGGAAATTTAGGACCCTTCTAGCTTGACCTTCAAATCTTCTACCCATGGTAGCCACACCAACCCTCTTCTTTTTCTTTTTCTCTTTTTCCTTTTCCAGTAGAGTTTTGAGCTCCTCCTGACCCTTTGCCAAGGTCATGAGTAGCTGTTGGAATTGCGAATTCTGCGCTTGTAGGTCTTTGACCGTCTGCTCTATATCCATCTTGCTGAAATAAACAACAGAGAGATAAGGAAACCTGGTGTGAAGATCTGCTTATGCATATGATGAATGATATGTATTCATGTAATGCATTCAAGGATTCAGAAATTCAATTTTGTTTTAAACAAAAAGGAACACACGTCATATTAATAAGATAGAATTTGTTAGTACATCAATTCCCCATGGGCAAAATAATACAAAATTCTAATGTAAAAAGACGTTGCGTATCCTCTTTGGTGCAATGTAGGTGTTGAGAGTCTGCTCTTCGTGAAGTTGACGAGTAAGTTCTAAAACCTTCTTCTCACTGGCGTAGAATTGAGCTTCAAAAGTATCGCACTCTCCCTTGAGCTGTATCCAACTCCTTTGTAAATCTTCTAGTGATGTTGGCATGTCAGGATGTAGGAGGGTGTATGGAACCTCTCCTTCCATAACAGGCTCTTTGATCACAGGAAGCATGTAATGGTAAGGCATCATAAGACTTTGGGCGTGGGTTCGTACCCACTTGAGGTAAGGCTCAAGGGGGATGGAATTCTTGTGTCCCAAGGTCTTATTGTCCACTTTGTTCGGCATCCTCCAAGCTCGGATAAACCTTTGTCGAAGTCCTTGATCGTCATTGTCGAAGTTAAAAACCAAGTCTAGAATTAACATGTCACGTGGGCCATCCCTTCGGGCATACCCAAACTATCTCAGAGCCAAGAAGGGGTTGTAGGTAATGCCTCCCCTAATACCAAGTTGAGGGACATTAGGGAATTCCCCACAACGATCAATGATGATAACATTTTCTCTGGATCAAGAGCACCAATGAACATCTGAATGTGTAAGAGTCATCAACCATTGTGACCACCTCAAACCTTGCTCATTCTTCAAAACTTATTGGGGAAGGTGAGAAATAAACCACCTTGCCAGTAGAGGAGTACAACACATGAGAACACCTCTTTTCCTCATTGTTCGAGTGTGAAATGAGTGGAGGATATCCCCAAGCAATGTAGGCACCGGGTTGCGAGCCATGAAGATTTTGACAGCGCTGACATCTATAAGTTGGTCAGGGTTTGGGAACAAGACCATCCCATAGATGAGAAGAGCTACAATCTCCTCAAAAGCTTGTAAGTCCAATGAATTCCAGCAGCTTTGGGCCTTCTCAAATAGAAACTTTGACAAGAAACCTTTGACACCACTTCTAGTTTCCCAATGGCCTATGATATTAGATGGTTGCAAGTGTAAGGATTGAGCAACATCTTCAGGCTTTGGATATCTTTCCGTACCATTGTAGGGTAGTTGATGGATAATAGGAATCCTCAGGAGTTGAGAAAATTCCTCTAAAGTAGGCACAAGCTGGTAATCAGGGAATGTGAAGCAGTGGTGTAGGGGGTCAAAGAACTGGAAGAGAACTTTCACCATGTCTTCCTCAGTGTTGGTGTTGACTAAGTTGAGAAGATGACCATGCCTCTCGGTGAATGGAGAATTCTCAAGAATCCTTAAAGCAAGCTCCTTGAGTTGAGGAGGAATTCTTACAAGGTTGACTTGGATTGTTTTCCTGTGAAGTGATTTCATTACCTACAAAACAAGAACAAAGATGAAGATCCAAATCCTTGAAATGGTTAGTGGATGCATATGATGCTTCATGATGTCCATGATGTTATTCACAAGTTTATATGTACAAGCAAATCACACAAGTTCCTAGTTTCAGGCTTGCATGGGGTTTCATAGGTAAGTACCCTCTTGAAGTTTAGTTGGCTCAACCTGTCCTATAAATAGTAACCGGGTTCTAAGGAGCTCAATATCACTGGATTATTTTCTGTGTTCATTGTTTCAGTTTAGCCACTTTACTGGAGACTGAAATATTCCAAGAAAACAACCCTCAATGAGTGTAGTATCGAGTATCTACCAACTTCGGACTGCACCAAAGCCGGTCATCTCACTACCCCTAAAAAGGCCAAGTTGGTCAAGTAAAGATTCTAAAAGTCCATTAGTGCTTCATGACATCACTCAGCGGCCCCGTATTCTCTTTGATTAACTCAAAGGCTACCGGTATCCACAAATATGTCGCACTAATATAGCTATTGCTTCAACCATGTCGGTATACCCTGCACAGTTTCCACAATGTATTGCTATTTACCTATGAATGTTTTCCAAATCCGGGTAGAGGATTCAAACCCAAACAATAGAACCAAATGTAAAACAATCAAGTCAAGCAAGATAAGCATGTAAAGGTGATCTAAAACCCTAAGGTAACCCCACTTTTAGATATATCCCTAGCAGAGTCGCCAGTTCTGTGATGCGGTGGGAGAACTGACTTGAGGTTTTGCGTTTGTGTTCGCAAATGTTTCGGTTTAGCAAGAGTCAGCACCGACTTTTATTTTATCCAAAAGGAAAGGTAAAAAAGCACAAGAAAGACCTTTGAGATTGTTTTTGGGTTCGGGGGGTAGGTCATGAAAAGGGAAGGTGCTAGCACCCTTTTCATCCATGGTTTTCCATGGGCTCTTAGTTACTTATTTTAGATCACTTGCTTTTGCTTTTCAATTGTTTGAAATGGTGCTCTTGTGTGTGGTTTTGAAAGTATTTTGAAAAGAGGCCTTTGTCTAGGCAACATTTGTAATGATTCTTGTTTGAATGTATACAAAGGTGTTTGTCTTTTTGAAAAATGTTTCATTGTTTGAAGGTTTTGTTGGGAATTTGTTTTGAAATTGTGTGATAATTTGAAAATAGTAAGGATGGTTTGCAAGTTTGATCAAGTAACTAGGAGTTGTCTACCCTACTCAAAGATCTTTCCTACACATTTTTAACCCTTTGACATTGTTGTTTTACCATTGTATTTGGTAAACAAACTTGTCTTTGGATGTTAAACGGGACAGGCGTGGGTCATCGTATGACCATGATAACAATATTGCCAAGTATCTTAGCAAGTTTTTGAGGGTCTAGATCATTTTTGTATAGGCAATCAAGATAGCGTCATCGAGGGACTATGATCTTTTTGTTTTGCTTTTGTTTTGCCAAGATACCTAGCATGCATACCATGGCCATTTTTAAGGCAACAAGTGGGTGAAACCCTAGAGATGCTTGTATGCATTGTGTTGTCATTTTTCATGCATTTTTGTCTTGTGTTTAGTCATGCTATTTGTTTGATTTTGGTTCTTTGCATACAAAACCCTAATTTACTATCATGGCATTTGAAAGCGATAAAATACGTAAAAGTAAATCTAAGACTATTATAACATTATTATGGGGAGGGGGATACAGGTTTGAATAGGGGGATATTGCTCAAAAATAAAGCCCTAAAACTGAATTTTTTTTATTAATAACCATGTATTAAAAAAATATTTCGCAAATAACCGGGTTTCGGAAAAAATTACGCAAATAACCATGTTTCAGATGGCTCCACAAAGGAGGAGCCATCTCATTTGGCGCATGCACCTAGGTTTTTGCCCTAGGCGCCATCTCACTTGGCGCCTCCCTTGGCTTTTAGCCAAGTGAGATGGCGCATGCTCCTTAAAAAGGAGAGGAGGCGCCATCTCACTTGGCGCCTAGGGCAAAACTAGGGTTTTTTTGCTGTTTTATAAATAATTCGTTCGTTTCTTTGAAATTTCTCACACTTTCTCGCACTGTATTTTTATTTTGTACTCCCTTATTTACGTAATGACGTTGCCTATGATTTTTAGCAGAGATGGTTACGTTATATTCTCCGCCACGAAACCTGCGATGAAAATGAAATTCTGGCACATTCACTCCATGGAGCGTCTGAAGCGGGAGTTGATGCGGTGGCTAGATGGAGACATCGCCGAGAGGGAAAAAATTCGAAGGATCCAGCGAAAACGAACAACAACCTCGCATGCGACAGGAAGACCTAATGTGTGGTTGGAGGAAGTCAAAACAGACAGTGATGTAATGCTGATGATGCATGGGTCAGATGAAATTGTGTTAACAGTTGTAATTTCCTAGATTGAATATCGTTAATCATTGTTGTACGCGAAAACCCTAATGTAATTTCCTATATTGAATTTCTTAAATTGTGTGAACAGTTTTATTAACGGAAAACCCATAATGTTTACAACACAAATATTGAAAAGATTTATTGTATTACAAAATTTATGTGGTCGAGCCAGACGCCCGATTCGGACAGTTTTTGCGATTGTGTCCGACCTGACGGCATAAACCACACTTTCTTTCCAACCTGTCAAGATCGTCCATTTCTGTTGTTATGCGCCTGCTTTTGGGACGACCCTTCTTGTTCCTTCGCATTTGGTCATTGTGCCAAACTATATCACCGTTGTATTCAGGCCAATAGTCCGGTTTTGCCACCAAAGGAAAGTTGTTGTTGTAAACAGTGAGCAACGTTTCAGATTTATAAACGTTTGAGAGTAGTTGGAGCGCGTCTTGATGGGTATGCGCATAAGCGGAAATGACATGAGAGCAAGGCATACGAAAAGCTTGAAACCTGCCACAATCGCACCATTGAGAAGGTAAAATGACCCTGTATTCTTGTCTTGCCAGGCCTTCATTGTGGTCAATTGTCTCTTTCACAATGAAGTTGTGGCTATGGCGGTCAAACCGTGTAACCATGTGAGTGTTGGCTTTAGCACTTTCAGCCTTAATGTATTTCATACAGCTTTCACTCCATAGTTGTCCTGATTGCAAGACCGCATACCACATTTCACCTCTTTTGGAAAATAACGCAGCCATCCTAAA
Organism: Vicia faba; assembly: GCA_948472305.1. Taxonomy (NCBI): domain Eukaryota; kingdom Viridiplantae; phylum Streptophyta; class Magnoliopsida; order Fabales; family Fabaceae; genus Vicia; species Vicia faba. The sequence continues at coordinate 1,117,383,234 of OX451735.1, forward strand.
ATACGTGGATTTCACCAAGGCAGTGATGGGGAGGTTTCGTATGCCCTTGAATACCCCATTCATTGATTCAATAAGATTTGTTGTCATATGCCCCCATCTTTGGCCATTGTCGTATGACCTAGTCCACTTTTCGACCGGTATATTGTCGATCCACGTACCGGCTTCTGGGTTAGACAAACAGATCTCGTTGCGGTAATATTTGAATGTGGGCTGTGTCAGTGCGTATCCCGCATTCATCACCGCTTTCCTCAATGTTTTGTCCTTGACCTCCCTCGAGAAATTCTGGACGATATGCCTGACGCAATAGACATGCGTAGAAGGAGGGTCATGCCAACCATTTGCCGGATTATTATAGGCACTTTCAATGGAGGCATGTCTGTCCGAGATCAAACAGAGATCTGGTTGAGGAGCCACGTGTGCACGAATATTTTTCAGGAAAAAGCTCCAAGCACCACCGGTCTCCCCCTCGACAAGGGCAAACGCAACGGGGAAAATGTTATTGTTGCCATCTTGTGCAACTGCCATCAAAAGCGGGCCTTTGTACTTCCCATACAACCAAGTCCCGTCTATTTGTAGAATTGGTTTGCATGATGCAAACCCTGTGATGCATGGTTGAAATTCCCAAAAGACGCGACTGAATATTCCGTTGCCATGTAGTAGACTACCATCTTGGGCGTACGCTGGCAATGTTTCCAGAACATAAACACTACCTGGAGAATATGTCTTGAGTGCATTTAGGTAGCGGGGAAGTTCTCGGTATGACTCCTCCCAGTTTCCGTAGACCCTTTCAATCGCCTTAGTCTTTGCTAACCACGCCTTACGGTAAGACGGAGTGTAGTTAAAAACCGTGGTGATGTGGGAGATGATTGTTTTCACCTTCAAAGATGGGTCGTTGCTGACCAGGGGTAGGATTTCTTGACAGATTAGATCATGGTTGAGTTTTCGGTGGTCTTGTGATTGAGTGGAACTTACACAAGTATGGGTAGTCATGGAACCTATGACCCAGCAGTCACCCCTTAGTCTGTATGAAGCGGTCAGCTTGAACATACAGTCAGGGTGGACACACTTGATCTTGTACCTTTCCGGGTTTACACGATCCACCTTATAATCAACCGAGTTGAGCATGTGAAATTTTTTGATGGCCCTTATGCATTCCTCTCTATTACGAAACTTGTCCTTCTCTTTTAAATTTTCATCCGATTGCATATACGGTTGGAAAAACAAGTCCGTAGAAGGTTCATCTCCGCCCATGTTGAAGTTTGTCATGTGCGTAGGTGGTGTGTAGATTTTGTCGGTAGGAATACTTGGGATGCCATCATCGTCAGAATCGTCGTTCACCATTTCATCAAACTCTAACTCGTTATCTTCTTCTTCATCATCAACTGCATCCACCTCATCTTGCTCATTCTCCAAAGGATCAACCTCCTGTGTCACCAGAGGCTCTACCTCCTGTGTCACCGGAGGCTCTTGAAACAGAACATACAACTCAATAGAGTCGTTTCCAGAATAGACATGGCTGGAAATCATGTTCTGGAAATCCTCGTCATCTTGAATTGCAACCTTATAAAAAATAACTTGGTTGTTTCCAAAAAAGACTGGACTCTGATAAAATATCTGGGATACCGGGCCTCGTTCAAGTTTGGCCTCCAATCTTTTCTTAAAGTACGAGAAATTTGCTTTCCCGTTTAAGAGAAATCGGACATTGTCGGTGTTTATAAACAAAAACCCAACTGTGGGACACATGTATGTCTCACCGTTGAAATGTGCTTTGACAACAAATTGTGGTGAAGAGGCCATTGTGTAGAATTGTTTTAGGTATGAAGGTGGGAATGTTTTGGGTTTATTGATTGTATGAAGGTATGAATGCTGGAATGTTTGAAGGTTAGATGACTGATTCGAAGGTTGGAAAATTTTACAGTTTATGTGAATGAATGTTATGTTCAACGTAAGGAAAAAAATTCCAATTAAGTAAGTGATGCAACCCCCCAAGGCTGCCAATAATATTACATGCACGGGCTTATGCAGCCACCTAGCCTGCCACCCATCAACTCCAATGGCCTTGCATGCAACAAAGAAAGGAATCCCAAAGGCTGTCACGTAGCCTGAGCCAATGCTGTAAAACGTGACACCTCTTATTCGCCAAATGGGGTGGCGACACCATTCATTTTTGTACTATTTCGCCAAGTGAGATGGCGCCTCCCTTACTGTCCAATCGTGATACATGCATGGGCTTATGCTGCCACCTAGCCTGGCCCTATTCTGCACACATAAATGTTTTGTGTAAGACTCCACCCATCAACTCCAATGGCCTTGCATGCAACAAAGAAAGGAATCCCAAAGGCTGTCACGTAGCCTGAGCCAATGCTGTAAAACGTGACACCTCTTATTCGCCAAATGAGGTGGCGACACCATTCATTTTTGTACTATTTCGCCAAGTGAGATGGCGCCTCCCTTACTGTCCAATCGTGATACATGCATGGGCTTATGCTGCCACCTAGCCTGGCCCTATTCTGCACACATAAATATTTTGTGTAAGACTCCACCCATCAACTCCAATGGCCTTGCATGCAACAAAGAAAGGAATCCCAAAGGCTGTCACGTAGCCTGAGCCAATGCTGTAAAACGTGACACCTCTTATTCGCCAAATGGGGTGGCGACACCATTCATTTTTGTACTATTTCGCCAAGTGAGATGGCGCCTCCCTTACTGTCCAATCGTGATACATGCATGGGCTTATGCTGCCACCTAGCCTGGCCCTATTCTGCACACATAAATGTTTTGTGTAAGACTCCACCCATCAACTCCAATGGCCTTGCATGCAACAAAGAAAGGAATCCCAAAGGCTGTCACGTAGCCTGAGCCAATGCTGTAAAACGTGACACCTCTTATTCGCCAAATGGGGTGGCGACACCATTCATTTTTGTACTATTTCTCCAAGTGAGATGGCGCCTCCCTTACTGTCCAATCGTGATACATGCATGGGCTTATGCTGCCACCTAGCCTGACCCTATTCTACACACATAAATGTTTTGTGTAAGACTCCACCCATCAACTCCAATGGCCTTGCATGCAACAAAGAAAGGAATCCCAAAGGCTGTCACGTAGCCTGAGCCAATGCTGTAAAACGTGACACCTCTTATTCGCCAAATGGGGTGGCGACACCATTCATTTTTGTACTATTTCGCCAAGTGAGATGGCGTCTCCCTTACTGTCCAATCGTGATACACGCATGGGCTTATGCTGCCACCTAGCCTGGCCCTATTCTGCACACATAAATGTTTTGTGTAAGACTCCACCCATCAACTCCAATGGCCTTGCATGCAACAAAGAAAGGAATCCCAAAGGCTGTCACGTAGCCTGAGCCAATGCTGTAAAACGTGACACCTCTTATTCGCCAAATGGGGTGGCGACACCATTCATTTTTGTACTATTTCGCCAAGAGAGATGGCGCCTCCCTTACTGTCCAATCGTGATACATGCATGGGCTTATGCTGCCACCTAGCCTGACCCTATTCTGCACACATAAATGTTTTGTGTAAGACTCCACCCATCAACTCCAATGGCCTTGCATGCAACAAAGAAAGGAATCCCAAAGGCTGTCACGTAGCCTGAGCCAATGTTGTAAAACGTGACACCTCTTATTCGCCAAATGGGGTGGCGACACCATTCATTTTTGTACTATTTCGCCAAGTGAGATGGCGCCTCCCTTACTGTCCAATCGTGATACATGCATGGGCTTATGCTGCCACCTAGCCTGGCCCTATTCTGCACACATAAATGTTTTGTGTAAGACTCCACCCATCAACTCCAATGGCCTTGCATGCAACAAAGAAAGGAATCCCAAAGGCTGTCTCGTAGCCTGAGCCAATGCTGTAAAACGTGACACCTCTTATTCGCCAAATGGGGTGGTGACACCATTCATTTTTGTACTATTTTGCCAAGTGAGATGGCGTCTCCCTTACTGTCCAATCGTGATACATGCATGGGCTTATGCTGCCACCTAGCCTGGCCCTATTCTGCACACATAAATGTTTTGTGTAAGACTCCACCCATCAACTCCAATGGCCTTGCATGCAACAAAGAAAGGAATCCCAAAGGCTGTCACGTAGCCTGAGCCAATGCTGTAAAACGTGACACCTCTTATTCGCCAAATGGGGTGGCGACACCATTCATTTTTGTACTATTTCGCCAAGTGAGATGGCGCCTCCCTTACTGTCCAATCGTGATACATGCATGGGCTTATGCTGCCACCTAGCCTGGCCCTATTCTGCACACATAAATGTTTTGTGTAAGACTCCACCCATCAACTCCAGTGGCCTTGCATGCAACAAAGAAAGGAATCCCAAAGGCTGTCTCGTAGCCTGAGCCAATGCTGTAAAACGTGACACCTCTTATTCGCCAAATGGGGTGGCGACACCATTCATTTTTGTACTATTTCGCCAAGTGAGATGGCGCCTCCCTTACTGTCCAATCGTGATACATGCATGGGCTGCCACCTAGCCTGCAAGAGTGACACCTTACATTTTTTGTAAATGCATGCATGCATATGTGTAACACCCTAAGCATGCAAATGTGACACTTCGCAGGCATGCAACCACTACATCAAACTTATTTGCCTATAAATACATACCTTATGAAACATCTCTCACACCCACACAACTCTCACTCTCTGCTACGAAATATTTCTTAAGTCTATCATACTCTCTATTTCTTCCTAAGTCTTTCATTCTCTCAAGTGTTCTGAACAATGGCCCTTCTAACAATGGGAGATACTCACAGAGGCACAAGGGAAAACATTGCTGCATTTGTAAGTCTCTTCTTTGGTTATACATTTTTCATACTTCAAAACATTGCTGCATTTTTCTTACTCTTGTTTAATTATGATCTCAGGATACACAAAGATTCAGAATCCGTTCGCACAAATACCTGGCTCCCGACCCATTTATCGTCCCTTATCTGGAATATGCAGGTTTTGGACACGTGATAAAGATCTCCAACTGCACCATTGACTCCAAATTCATTCTTGCAATGTTGGAGAGGTGGAGACCGGAGACCCATACATTTCACCTACCAATAGGTGAATGTACCATCACTCTCGAAGATGTGTACATGCTACTGGGCCTCCCTATTGACGGTAAGGCGGTGAACAGGTCGGTTCAACAACCCAACTCACAGTGTGAAGAACTGTTGGGTAGGGACATGGTAGAAGGTGGTGGAGCAAGAGGGCAGGGAATACTACTCACTGACCTGAAACGGCATTATGCAAGTATGGAATTAAATGAAAATTCCTCAGAGAATGACCGAGTAGTAAAAGCCCGAACGTATATTATGATACTTTTTGGTACATTTTTATTTCCCGAAAGTACGGGAAATAGTGTAAATTTCATGTACTTACATTTACTAACAAATTTTGATAAAACTAGAAAATTTAGTTGGGGTTCTGCAGTATTAGCCCACCTGTACAGTTCCTTGTGCAAAAACGCAGTCAAGGAAAAATGTACATTTTATGGGTGCGCATTTTTACTACAAGCCTGGGGTTGGTGGAGGATGGAGTCCTTAAACCCCATCAACAACAACACTTTTGGTTTCCCTTACGCAACAAAGTAAGTCATTAAGTTATAGCATTTATAACTATTCTTCTCTTTCCAAAATATATGCTAAAAATAACATGTTTCTCATTTCCTTTAGGTACTGCGTGAGGGGTATGGATTACGGCAAGAATCCCAGATTCAATGTCGCACTCTACCGGAATCTGTTGGATCACTTAGGCCCAGATGACGTACGTCGTAGCTTTTAACTTTTGTTCATTTTAATTATTTATACATTACTTTTGCGCTTACCTGATTTAAATTTTATCGCAGTTCGTCTGGAGACCATATTTGGGTTTGGACCATTCTCCAAATCCAGAGGATGCAGCAACTTGGACTGCAAAGACTGCACTCATTCGGTTCAACATTGTGGAGATGCACCACAGCGACCGTGTGAAGATGCAGTTCGGAATGATCCAAGAGATACCAAATGATCCAACAGATTTGTCCCCCTGGCATCTAAAAAGGGTCGACGCCCATTGGAATCTTACAAACTGGAAAGACTTTGCTCCAGAATGGTGTAAAATGTGGCAAAGGCGTCACCGCTACATCTTGCAATCCCCGGTTTTCCTTACTCAAGGTAACATGCGACACACCGATCAATATATGTCGTGGTACAGGTCGGTTAGTAACCCAGATATGCACGTGTCTCATCCGAGGTACTTGGTTGACCCACGCACACAATGGGCACAACCCTCGATTCCCCACCAACAAACCCAAAATCCATCAACCTCAAACCAACCCCCAAGAAGAAACAGACCAACAAACACACAACCACATTCCCCACCACAACACAACTACAACAAAATGCCGTACTACCAACCACAATCACCGCCAAACTACCAATACCCGGATATGCCTCAAACCCAACCACAATACCAACCCCAATACCAGCAAACCCACATACCCCATACACAATTTCAGTCTTCCACATATCCCAATATGGCGCCCTCAACATCCAGCCTTAGCCCTGATATGGGAATGTCAGAAGATTATGACCAACCCGACCAAACCTACCATCAACCACCATATCACCAAACAACCCAACATCCACAATAACAAACACCCTAAGATCCATTTCCTTTCTACCCCCATACTCAGACGACCAATGCTACCGACCAACCATGGAACCCCACCCACCGCCAACACGACCAAACTTCGAGGGTATGGGTAACCGACTGTACCAGAGCGAATCTTCGAGATATGGAGATCTTACTGATTTTATGGATTCGGATCGCATTGACTTCGCTGGGCCATCGACCTTGCCGCAGCAGGAAACGAGACGGCACCCAGCAAGAGAAAGGCGAGGACGGGGATGCGGAACTGGGGGTCATTACCGGGTTCCTGGGGATCACTGATGTATCTTTTTTTTCCCAGTATTTTTTGTATCTATTTTTTTACTGTTCTTTAAATGTAAAACAGTTGAATGTAATTATTTTTTTTTAAATAAAAAATCCATTTTGTTTATCTCTGTCTAATACGCAACGCGCAGGAAAGACAATTTTTTTTTTTTGGACCTAATTTTGTACATAGGCGCCATCTCACTTGGCTTAGGGCTTGCCCTTTGCCCTTAGGCGCCAAGTGATATGGCGCCTCCCTTAAAAAAAGAGGAGCATGCGCCAAATGAGATGGCTCCTCCTTTGTGGAGCCATCTCAAACATGGTTATTTGCGTAATTTTTTCCGAAACCCGATTATTTGCGAAATATTTTTTTAATACATGGTTATTAATAAAAAAAATTCCCCTAAAATTATTACAACCATATTGAATTTATTTGTACAAATAAATAAATGAATAATATTTAAATATGCAACTGAATATAAATATGCAAAAATGTTTTTTTGTATTTATTTTATGAATGTAAAATAAATTATTTATGCCTCAAAAATAAGAAAATTAAAAATGATTATTTTTGAAAGGGTAGAAACCCTAGTTTTTGTTTTAAGAAAATATATATTCTATATTATTTATTTATGTACAAGAAAATAAATAGAAATATATACAAAAGTGTTAAAAAATTAAAATGTGTGAGAAAAATATTATTTAAGTGTATAAATAATAAAAATAAAAATATATGATATTTTAATATAATTTACGAGTTTTATTTAAGAAAATAAAAGTATTGTTATTTAATAAACTATTTTCATGTCCAAAAAATAATAAAAATAACAAAATAAAAATGCAAAAATTAAGAAAATATTTTTGGTGATTTTTAATATTTAGAAAAAATAAATAATGTCAGAAAATATAAAAGAAATAAAAAATATACAAAAATAAAACAAATGGGCCAAGGGGGTGCAGAAATTAAAGAGGGGGGGTGCAAATAGCCAGAACAACCAAGCCCGGCCTAATGTCCTCTTCGCCCCTGACCTTGGAAAAACGCGCACGCCCTGTTCAGTTCAAACCTGTTCTCTCTTGTTCTTGCATGAAATCAAAAACTCATAACATGAAAATTATAGAGCTTTAAACCACGATTTCAATGATATAAAAAACTTGATCTAACTCTAAGAAACCAGGGAGAATTTCAGAGCCCCTAATTTATGACCTAGTTTTTTCAGCAACTTCAACATCCAAATTCCCCTAGCTCAGTTAACATAAATGAATTCTATGCATATGTACAGTTCAAGGACATTAAGGGCTACATTTTTGCTTCACAAACCTAAGCCTAATGATTCCTAAATAAGGAGATAGAAGTTTGACAAATACCTGTTTCAGCCAAGTTTGGATATGGCAATGTAGGAGTTTTGGACGAGGCCTAAAGGTCGTGTTAGCTTGCCTGAAGTTCACTCAACCTTTCCCAATGCTTGGCTTGCCTTGAACTTGCCTGAATGTGCTTGTAGAACTCAACTAGCAAAGCTTTAAAGTAAAAATGGTGAATTATGAAAATGGAGTTAGAATGGATGGACAGATGCTTGGACAATTTAGGTATGTTGTATGGAGTGTGTTTGAAGTGGTTTCAAGCAAAACGCACGAGGCAATGTGAAGATGGCTTGAGTTCTGTAGGGCTTGCCCTGTTTTGGGCAGAAATGGAGTGTTTGGTATATTTGGGTGTTTGAGAGGCTTGTAACTCGTGTTTCTTGCCTTAGACAATCTGTAAAACTTGTTTGAAATGTTACCAAGACTTGCTCTTATCAGATTACAAAGTTATGGACCTTTTGCAAGTTGACTTGTTTTTGAAGCAAAAGTTGGAATTGACAATGCCAAGGTTGTACAAGCTAGCTTGAGGCCTGATGATAGTTGGTACACCTTTCCTGATATTAGTGAACTTTGTTTGCAGCAAAAGGCTTGGTCCATGGCTCAAGATAAACAATTTGGTATAAAGCAAGCTTTATCAAAGTGGCAATGTTACCTTTATGCCATTTTTGGATTAAACCTTTGTACAAAGCTTCCAAGACAAAAACAAAGCCATTAACCATTATATTTTCATTCAACTTTTGAGTGTAGAAGAGATTAGAACCTGTAAACCAAGTACAAGCATGCTTTGGACAGAATTGCAAGTTGTAGCAATGTGCAAAATGCCTTGGACAAAAGTGATAATTTTCCATTTTCAAACTTTCGATTCTCCCTAACCATGAATGATCTTGGAGAGTTATTGGACATTTTGGAAAGCTTGTAACATTATCTACTATCCATATTTGAAATGCATTTTTAGATTCAACTTGGAACTATGTGAAAAATTTCCATGAAGATAGGTCAAAATCCTACCTAAACTAGGGCAAAATTTCACTAGGGTAAAAGTTTCATGGACCCTTGTTCACAAAATCATAACTTGAGATACAAGCATCGTTTTAGAAAACTTTGTGAATCAAAGTTGTATATTTTGTGGAGGACTACAACTTTCATGTTGGAAGTTTTCCTTGAATCCAATTTCATCATGGTGAAAAAGTTGGGAAAAGTTGGGAAAAAATAAGAAATTTTCATAACTTAGAAAATTTCTAAGTTATGAAAATTTTCCATTTTAAACCCTAATCTTCAAAATTAGGTTTCTTGGTGAAACAATTTCATGTTTTGACACATCTTGATGAAAAATGACCCTTGACACTTGATTTTTACCAAAAAGTCAAAGTTTGACTTTTCAGTGTAGAGTTGATTTTTGATCAGTTGACTGGAAAATTCTTCTGTCAATCTAATGCATTTGAGATCTTTTGAACCTTGTGATTAGGTCAAGATGATTCCATTGAGTCCTTGAAACCATGCTTGAACCGAATTTGCCATTGGCTAGGTGAAAAATCAGAAATTGCCCTTCTGCAGTCAAAACCCTAAAAATGACCATTTTACCCTTTTGAAGATCTGATCAAATTTCTTGAGGAGTTGTGGTACAAACTTGATCAAATGGTTCATATGAGTCTATAATGTTGATGTGGATAAAAAATTATGAGGTTTGACTGTAAATTGGCCACAGTTGACTTTTTCCCCAATACAGTTGATTTTTAGGTCAACTGTCCAATTGACTGGGCAAAAATTTGATTCAAAGCTTGAAACTTGGTATGAGCAACCTTATAAGTCCAACATGAAGTATGAAATTCACATGAGGCATTGGAAGTCCAAAAATCCCTGTGCAAACTCAAACCCTAATTTCAGGTCAACAGTGCAAGGAGATGTCTTGAGCAGAGCAAACCCTAATTTGGTCTTGAGTCCAAAGAGTCTTGTGAGGGGAAATCTTCATAAAATGAGAGGGAAATTTTTTGGGTACAACACATGCAACTTCTGTTCTGTAAATGACTAAGTTGCAGATGTTCTGACTGGCCAGGAGAGAGGCAAAGTTCTGACAGTTGCGTTAGAACTTCTGGAAACTTCTAAATTTTCAGAAGGTCCAGAACTTCTTAACTTCCATATTTTACTAACATGTTCCTGTTTGTGCAGCAAGTTAACGTCAGAACTTCTGACCTCTTCTACTTTGCGTTGGTTATATTTTCTTCTCTTTTATCTTTGCCATTATATTATATTTTATTTCTAATAAAAAACAAAAACACCAAAAATATTTTACATTTGCATGATATATTTTCTTTTAATATAAAAAAGACAAATAATATTTTCTTAAACAAAAGTTATTTTCTTTTTTGAACAGACAAATATTTTACATTTTTGTACATTCTAGTCTATTTCAATATGGTTGTAATAAGTAACCTAGAATTTTAACTTGCAACCCCCACTCATAAATATGTACCCCCATCCCCCTAAAATGTTGTAATAGCATAGGACTTTACATTTTTGCACTGTTATTGCTTTCAATATATGTTAGTAATTAGGGTATATGACAAGATATAAAAATTGACAAATAGATCACCCTAATCAAAGACAAATTATGCATGCAATCAAACACACTCGCACACTTACACCCCTAGGGTAATTCCACTTGTTGCCTTACAAAAATGGCCATGTTATGCATGTGGGATGTCTTAGCACAAACAAATCGAAAAAGATCATAGTCCCTTGATGATGCTATCAAAGTTGCCTTTCAAAATGATCTTAGTCCCTACAGAAAAGTGCTAAGTCATTTCACAACATTGCTATCATGGTCATACGATGACCCAACGCTCGTCCCTTCACATCTAACGATGGGGTTTCTTATCAAATCAATGGTAAGGTAGAAACATCTAAAGGAGGAGGAAAAACAAATCAAAAACCTTTTGAGTAGGTAGATTACTTTTAGTTACTTGCTCAATTTCAAAACAAACATCCTTGCTATTTTCAAAACAATCACATACACTTTCAAAACACTTTCCAAACATGAAATATTTTCAAAAGCTCAACACTTTGCATACATTCTTATGAACGAGAATCATTGAAAAGTTTGCCTAAACGATGGCATATTTTCAAAATACTTTCAAAATCATACAAAAGCACGACTTTCAAACAAAAGCAAGTGATCTAACAAGTAACTAAGAGCCCATGGAAAACCATGGATGGAAAGGGTGCTAATACCTTCCATTTTCATAATCTACCCCCCGAACTCATGAAAACATCTCGAAAGGTATTTCCTGTGCTTTTTTCACCTTTCCTTATTGGATAAAAGAAAAGTCGATGGCGACTCTTGCTAAACCGCAACATTTTGCGAACACAAACACAAAACCCTCAAGTCAGGTCTCCCACCGTATCACACTTGTCCTTGAAACCTTCTTCCCATGATTACCACACCAGCTGGTTTCTTCTCTTTCTTCTTTTCCTCTTTCTCTTTTGATAGCAGAGTCTTTAGATCCTCTTGCCCCTTGGCTAAGGTCATGAGTAACTATTGAAATTGTATGTTTTGAGCTTGAAGATCTTTGACCATCTGTTCGAGATCCATCTTATTGAAATAAACAGTAGAGAGATGAGGAAACTTGTTGCAAAGACCTGTTTATGTTTATGATGAATGATATGTATACATGCAATGCTTTCAAGGATTTAAAAATTCAAATTTGTTTTAAATAAAAAGAAACACACGTTATATTAATAAGATAGAATTTGATTACATCAATGCCCCTTGGGCAAAAAAATACAAAATTCTAAAATAAAAAGATATTGCGCATCCTCTTTGGTGCAATGTAGGTATTTAGAGTCTGCTCCTCATGAAGTAGCCTAGTGAGTTCCAAAACCTTCTTCTCACTTGCGTAGAATTGGGCTTCAAAAGTATCACGCTCTCTTTTGAGTTGTATCCAATCCCTTTGTAGATCCTCGAGTGATGTGGGCATGTCAGGGTGTAAGATAGTGTATGGAACTTCTCCTTCCTTAACAGGCTCAATAATCACTGGGATAATGGAAGGATAAGGCATCATAAGACTTTGAGCACGGGTTCGTACCCACTTGAGGTAAGGCTCAAGAGGGATGGAATTCTTGTGTCCCAAAGTCTTGCTATCCACCTTGTTTAGCATCCTCCAAGCTCGGATGAATCTCTGGCGAAGTCCTTGATCGTCGTTGTCGTAGTCGAAAACCAAGCCTTGAATCAACATATAATGTGGGTCATCCCTTCGGGCATAACCAAACTGTCTTAGAGCCAATCACGGGTTGTAGGTGATGCCTCCCCTAATGCCTAGTAGATGGACATTAGGGAATTCCCCACAACGTTCAACAATGATAACATTCTCTTTGGATCGAGAGCACCAATGAATATCTGAATGTTTAAGCGTCATTAACCTTTGTGACCACCTCAAACCTTGCTCATTCTTTAAGAATGATTGGGGAAGATGAGAAATAAACCATATTGCCAGGAGAGGAGTGTAACACATAAGAACACCTCTTTTCCTCATTGTACGAGTGTGAAAAGAGTGTAAGATATCCCCAAGCAATGTAGGCACCGGGTTGCGTGACATGAAGATTTTGACAGCGCTCACATATATGAGTTGGTCAGGATTGGGGAACAAGACCATCCCATAGATACGAAGAGCCACAATCTCCTCAAAAGCTTGCAAGTCTAGGGAATTCCAACAGCTTTGGGCTTTCTCAAACAGAAACTTTGCCAAGAAGCCTTTGACACCACTTCTAGTTTCCTAATGAGTTATGACATCAGATGAGTGCAAGTGTAGGGTTTGAGAAATCTCTCCTGGCTTTGGATCTCTTTCTGTACCATTGAAAGGTAGTTGATTAAGAATAGGAATCCTCAAGAGTTGAGAGAATTCTTCCAAAGTAGGCACAAGTTGATAGTCAGGAAATGTGAAGCAATTATGCAAAGGGTCAAAGAACTGGAAGAGAACCTTCATCATATCCTCCTCTGTGTTGAAGGTGACTAAGTTGAGTAGACGACCATGTCTCTCGGTGAATGGAGAGTTCTCAGGGATCCTTGAAGCTAGCCCCTTGAGTTGTGGAGGAATTCTTACAAGGTTGATTTGGATAGTTTTCTTGCGAAGTGAATCCATAACCTACAAAACAAGAACAAAGATGAATCTCCAAAATGGTTAGTGAATGCATATGATGTTCATGATGTCCATGATGTTATGCACAAGTATGTATATACAAGCAAAACAAACAAGTTCTTAGTTTAGGCTTGCATGGGGTTTTATAGGTAAGTACCCTCTTGAAGTTTAGTTGGCTCAACCTGTCCTAACAATAGTAATCGGGTTCTAAGGAGCTCAATATCACTGGATTGTTTCCTTGGTCATTGTTTCAGCTCAAACCTCTTTAATGGCGACCGAAATATCCCAAGAAACCAACCCTCACTGAGTGTAGTATCGAGTATCCACCAACTTCGGACTGCACCAAAGCCGGTCATCTCACTATATCCTAAAGGCTAAGTTGGTCAAGTAAAGGGTTCTATAAGTTCATTAGTGCTTCACGACATCACTCAGCGGCCCCGTATTCTCTTTGATTGATTCAAAGGCTACCTGTACCCACAAATATGTCACACTAACATAGCTATTTCTTAGACCATGTTGGTATACCCCGCTGATGTACCCCAAAATTTTCCCTCTCATTTTATCAAGATTTCTCCTCACAAGACTCTTTGAACTCAAGACCAAGCTAGGGTTTGCTCTGCTCAAGACATCTCCTTGCACTGTTGACCTAAATTAGGGTTTGAGTTTGCACAGTGATTTTTGGACTTTCAATGCTCAAAGTGACTTTCATGCTTCATGTTGGACTTATAAGATTGTCCATACCAAGTTTAAAGCCTTGAATCAAATTTTTGCCCAGTCAATTGGACAGTTGACCTAGAAATCAATTGTATTGGGGGAAAAAGTCAACTGTGGCCAATTTACCGTCAAACCTCATAAATTTTGATCCATATCAAAATTATAATCTCATATGAACCATTTGATCAAGTTTGGACCACAACTCCTCAAGAAATTTGATCAGATCATCAAAAGGGCAAAATGGTCATTTTTAGGGTTTTGACTGTAGAAGGGAAATATCTGACTTTTGACCTAGCCAATGGAAAATTGGGTTCAAGCATAGATTCAAGGACTCATTGGCATCATCTTGACCTATTCACAAGGTTCAAAAGATCTCAATTGCATTGGATTGACAGATGAGTTTTTCAGTCAACTGATCAAAATTTGACTGTACACTAAAAAGTCAAACTTTGACTTTTTGGTCAAAATCAAGTGCCAAGGGTCATTTTTCATCAAGATGTGCCAAAACATGAAACTTGTTCATCAAGAAACCCAGTTTTGCAAATTAGGGTTTAAGATTGAAAATTTTCATAACTTAGAATTTTTCTAAGTTATGAAATTTTCTTAATTTTTCCCAACTTTGCCTAACATTTTCACCATGATGCAATTGGATTCAAACAAAACTTCCAAACTGAAAGTTGTATTCCTACACAAAATCTACAACTTTGATTCACAAAGTTTTCTCAAAAGAAGCTTGGATCTCAAGTTATGATTTTTGGAACAAGGGTCCATAAAACTTTTAACTTAGTGAAATTTTGCCATAGTTTAGGCAGGATTTTGACCTATCTTCATGACCATTTTTCACATAGTTCCACTTGGAATATAAAAATGCATTTCAAATATGGTTTGTAGAGAATTTTACAAGTGTTCAAAAATGTCCAAGAAATCTCCAAAATCATATGTGGTTAGGGAGAATCGAAAGCTTGAAGTTGGCAAAAACTCACTTTTGATCCATAGCATGTTCATATTGATACAAGTTTCAAACTCTAATCATCCTTGTTTGTACTTGATTACAGGTCTCAAAACCCTTCGATACTCAATAATTAAATGCAAATCCATTGGTCTAAGGCTTTGTTTTGGTCATTAGAGGATTATACATTAGATTAATCCAAAAATAGTAAAAGGTAACTTTGCCATTTTTGTCAAAATCTTGCTTTATCTCAAATAGAATCCTTGAGCCTTGAACAAGATCTTATGCAGTAAATCAAATCCACAAACTTGGGGCCAAGCTTACACAATGTATGCAGGGTTAGAGCTAGCCTGTACAGGCCTGCTCTTTGTCACTTCTCATTTTGCTTCATAACCAAGAAACTTGTCAAACACAACATAACTTGCATATCTGTAAAGACCAACCCTTGCAAGCTTTTGAAACAAGTTTCTCACATTCCCTTGAGCCAGAAACACGAGCCATTGAGCCCTCAAACCTTCTATAGCACAAAATCACCTTCCATTGGCAAAACAGGACAGCTTCTGCATCTTGAGTTCTATCTCACAAGTTGCTCATGCGTTTTGCCTCAAACTTGTTCAAACACCTTCCATATAACCTATCCAAGCTATCCCAACCCTTAAACACTGACTGTAACCCCATTTGCAAGGTTTCCCATTTTTGATTTCAGCTTGTGCAGGTTGAGTTCTACAGGCTTGTTCAAGCACACTCAAGGCAAACTAAGCATTGGGGAAGGTCAAAGGAAGTTCAAGCAAGCTCCCAAACATCTCAGGCCTCACTGAAAAGCTCCACATTGCCATACACGAAGTCAAATGAAACAGGTTTTTATCAACTTCCTATCTCTCTATTTAAGAATCATTAGGCTTAGGTTTGTGAATAAAAAATGTAGTATTCATAGCCATGAAACTGTACATATGCTCAATTTTCATTTAAGTTAAGCGTGTTAAGAGAATTTGATCCATGAATTTCCTGAAAAAATTAGGTTAGGATTTAGGGCCAGAGAAATTCTCTCTGGTCTTTGAGAGTTAGAATGAGTTCTTTACATGGTTGGATTCGTCTTGAAAAATACTACAACTTTGATGCTATGTGTTTTTGCTTTAGAGCACGTATGCAGGTTTTCCATGTTTGAAGTCAGGCGTGCGTTTTTGTTTCTTGACAAAGGTTGAAGATGAAGATCATGGGTTGGGCTTGGTTTTGGCTCACTAATTACACCTCCCTTTTACTGATTGCACCACTTGGCCCATTTCTTTATATTTTTGTATTTTTTTATTTATTTTTCATTTCTGATTTTATTTTATTATTTTCTAAACATAAAAAATACCAAAAAAATATTTTTATAAACTTTCACATTTATTTTTATATTTTATTTGATTTTTCTAACCTAAAAATAATTTAGTTAGTATATACTTTTATTTTATTTAATGAAAACTTGAAAATAATTCATGAAAATATTATACCTTTATTTTTTATTATTCATACTTAAATAATATTTTATTTTCTAAATATATTTTTATTTTGTACATATTCCATTATTTTATTTTATTGTAAATAAATAATATAATTAATATTTTCCTAAAAAACAAAATTAGGGTTTTCTACCCTTTCCAAAAAAATAACATTTTATTTCCTTTTTTTAGTACATTAAGTATATTATGTTTTTACATACATAAAAATAAACAAAACATTTTTTGCATATTCATAATATTTTGCATATTCATTTAATTTATTTATTTAAGTACTTGTCTATTTATTATTTGTACCATTTATTCAATTTGGATGTAATAGTAAATATTAGGGTTTTATTTTCTTGCAAATATCCCCCATTCAAAAATTGTATCCCTCCCCCCATATCAAATGTTGTAATAGTGTAGATTTATTTCGCGCACTTTATGTTTACAAATATGCCATGATAGAGATTAGGGTTTGTATGCAAAAATTCCAAATCAAACAAATAGGTTGACTAATACAAAGACAAAAGCATGAAAAATGACAACATAATGCACACTTGCACCCCTAGGGTTTCATCCACTTGTGGCCTTTAAAATGGCCATGTTATGCATGTTGAGTACTTTGGCAAAACAAAAACAAAACAAAAGATCATAGTCCCTCGATGACGCTATCTTGGTTGCCTATACAAAAAGATCTAGTCCCTCCAAAAGTTTGCTAAAGATACTTAGCACAATTGCTATCATGGTCCATACGATGACCCGCGCCTGTCCCGTTTAACATCCAAATACAAGGTTGTTTACCAAATGCAATGGTAAAACAACACTGTTAAAAGGGTTAAAAACATATAGGAAAGATCTTTGAGTAAAATAGGGTAGACAACTCTTAGTTACTTGATCAAAACTTGCAAAACATCTTTTCTATTTTCAAACACACCTCACAACACAATTTCAAAACATTTCTCAAATCAAACTTTCAAACATTGAAATATCTTTTCAAAAGACAAACACCTTTGTATATATTCAAACAAGAATCATTACAAAGGTTGCCTAGACAAGGCCTCTTTTTCAAAGCATTTTCAAAAACCATACACAAAGCACCATTTCAAACAATTGAAAAGCAAAAGCAAGTGATCTAAAAAAGTAACTAAGAGCCCATGGATAACCATGGATGAAAAGGGTGCTTGCACCTTCCCTTTTCATAATCTACTCCCCGAACCCAAGAAAACATCTCAAAGGTCTTTCTTGTGCTTTTTGACCTTTCCTTTGGATAAAATAAAAAGTCGGTGGCGACTCTTGCTAAACCGAAACATTTGCGAACACAAACGCAAAACCTCAAGTCAGTTCTCCCACCGTATCACAGAACTGGCGACTCTGCTGGGGAATTATCTGCAAAGTGGAGTAACCTTAGGGTTTAGATCACCTTTACATGCTTACTTTGTTTTCTTTGATTGCTTTACATTTGGTTCTATTGTTTGGGTTTGAATCCTTTACCCGGATTTGGGAAACATTCATAGGTAAATAGCAATAAATTGTGGAAACTGTGCAGGGTATACCGACATGGTTGAAGAAATAGCTATATTAGTGCGACATATTTGTGGGTACCGGTAGACTTTGAGTAAATCAAAGAGAATACGGGGCCGCTGAGTGATGTCATGAAGCACTAATGAACTTTTAGAACATTTACTTGACCATCTTAGCCTTTTTTAGGGGTAGTGAGATGATCGACTTTGGTGCAGTCCAAAGTTGGTAGATAATCGATACTACACTCATTGAGGGTTGTTTTCTTGGAATATTTCGGTCGCCAATTAAGTGGTTAAACTGAAACAATGAACACAGAAAATGATCCAGTGATATTGAGCTCCTTAGAACCCGGTTACTATTTATAGGACAGGTTGAGCCAACTAACTTCAAGAGGGTACTTACCTATGAAACCCCATGCAAGCCTGAAACTAGGACCTTGTGTGATTTGATTGTACATATACTTGTGCATACATCATGAAGCATCATATGCATCCACTAACCATTTCAAGGGTTTGGATCTTCATCTTTGTTCTTGTTTTGTAGGTAATGGAATCTCTTCGCAGGAAAACTATTCAGGTCAACCTTGTGAGAATCCGTCCTTAACTCAAGGAGCTTACTTCTAAGATTCCAGAGAATTCTCCCTTCAGTGAAAGACATGGCAGACTTCTCAACTTGGTCAACTCCAACATTAAAGAATACATGGTGAAAGTTCTCTTCCAGTTCTTTAACCCCCTACACCATTGCTTTACATTTCCTGATTACCAACTAGTGCCTACTTGGGAGGAATTTTCTCAACTCCTGAGGATTCCTATTCTCCATCAACTACCCTACAACGGTACAGAGAGAGAGCCAAAGCATGAAGATGTTGCTCAAGCCTTACACTTGCAACCATCTGATATCAAAGGTCATTGGGAAACCAGAAGTGGTGTCAAGGGTTTCTTGGCAAAGTTTCTGTTTGAGAAGGCACAAGACTGCTGGAATTCTCTAGATCTGCAAGCTTTTGAGGAGATTATAACACTTCTCATCTATGGGTTGGTCTTGTTCCCAAACCCTGACCAACTTATAGATGTGAATGCTGTCAAGATTTTCATATCTCGGAATCCTGTGCCTACATTACTTAGGGACATCCTCCACTCATTTCACACACGAACAATGAGGAAAAGAGGTGTTCTCATGTGCTGTACTCCTCTTCTAGCAAGGTGGTTTATTTCTCACCTTCCCCAGTCAGTCTTGAAGAATGAACAAGGCTTAAGGTGGTCACAATGATTGATGACTCTTACACATTATGATGTTCATTGGTGTTCTTGGTCTAGAGAAAATGTAATCATCATTGATCGTTGCGGAGAATTCCCTAATGTCCCATTACTTGGCATTAGGGGAGGCATTACCTACAACCCCTGCTTAGCTCTGAGACAATTTGGGTATGCCCGAAGGGATGACCCTCATGACATGCTGATTCCAGACTTGGTTTTTGACTTCGACAATGACGCTCAAGGACTTAGACAAAGGTTTATCCGAGCTTGGAGGATGCCCAACAAGGTGGATAGTAAGACACTGGGACACAAGAATTCCGTCCCCCTTGAGCCTTACCTCAAGTGGGTACGAAACCGCGCCCAGAGTCTTATGATGCCTTACCCCCACATTCTGCCTATGATCAAAGAGCCTGTTATGGAAGGAGAGGTTCCACACACCCTCCTACATCCAGACATGCCAACATCATTGGAATATTTGCAAAAGAGTTGGATACAACTCAAGGAAGAACGAAATACTTTTGAAGCCAGCTTCTACGCCAGTGAGAAGAAGGTTTTGGAACTTACTCGTAGACTCCATGAAGAGCATACTCTTAACACTTACATCGCACCAAAGAGGATGTGCAATGTCTTTTTACATTAAGAATTTTGTAATATTTTGCCCATGGGGCATTTATGTACTAACAAATTTCTTCTTATTAATATGACGTGTGTTCTTTTTGTTTGCAACAACTTTGAATTTCTGAATCCTTGAATGCATTACATGAATACATATCATTCATCATATGCATAAACATGTCTTCACACCAGGTTTCCTTATCTTCCTGCTGTTTATTTCAGCAAGATGGATATAGAGCAGACGGTCAAAGATCTGCAAGCACAGAATTCGCAGTTCCAACAACTCCTCATGACCTTGGTAAAGGGTCAGGAGGACCTTAAAGCACAGTTGGAGAAGGAAAAAGAAAAGAAGAAAAAGAAAAGGGCTGGTGTGGCCACTCTGGGTAGAATATTTGAGAACCAAGCTAGAAGGGTCCTGGACTTCCCTTCAACATCTGATGAAGGGGTAGGTAAAGGAAAAGGAGTTGCAGTACCATCCGAGTCTGAGGCTAAAGAAGAAGAAGAAGAGGATGAAGATTACTCTGAGCAGCAGTACCCTCCTGCAGACGACAAGTATAAGAATCTGGAAGAGCGGTTGGCATCTATGGAGGTACAAAGAATGCCTGGGCTGGATTTCGAAGAGCTAGGGCTGGTTGTTGGGATTGTGATTCCCCCTAAATTCAAGGTTCCTACATTTGCTAAATACGATGGTTTGTCTTGCCCGAAGATGCACCTACGGTCCTACGTCAGAAAGATCCAACCTCATTCTTCTGATAAGGATCTGTGGGTCCACTTTTTTCAAGATAGTCTTTTGGGTACACAATTGGACTCGTTCTACCAGTTTGAGAGGGCTGACGTACATAATTGGGAGGATCTGGCTGCTGCCTTCTACCGACAATATCAATATAATGCAGATTTAGCACCTACTCGTACTCAACTACAGAGTATGGGTATGGTTTCTAATGAGGGCTTTAAGGAGTATGCCCAGAAGTGGAGGGACCTGGATGGAAGGGTGCAACCACCATTGTCTGAAAGAGAGCTGGTTGATATGTTTTTGGGGACGCTGTCTGGTCCATTCTTTAATCACCTGATAGGGAGTTCATCGGTGGGGTTCACTGATCTAATTTTGACTGGTGAACGAGTTGAAGTTGGCATCAAGAGTGGTAAGATTCAAAAAGATACATCTGCTTATGCCGCTGTCAAAAAACCTTTTCCAGCCAAGAAAGAGGTGTCAGCTGTTTAAACTAAAAAAGGTCAAGGAAGAGAAGAGCGCCAGCCAACGGTGGGGGCTGTAATGATCCAAAAGACTGCAACTGATCAACCTAGGAATGATCAACCAAGAACCAACCAACAAAGAGGGGGAAGGCCTGCTAGGCAGTTCACCAAAATAAACATGACGCCTGCCCAGGTTCTCCCCCATCTCTTGAAGCTGAATCTTACAACCTTGAGAGATCCGCCACAAAATCCGAATACAACTTCTCCTTTTTATCATGCCAATGCTAAATGTGCTTACCATTCCGACGATATAGGGCACGACACCAACAACTGTTGGGCCCTCAAAAACAAGATCCAAGATTTAATAGATGCCAAGGAGGTAGAATTTGATGCGCCCGAAAAGCCGAATGTGATTTCTGCCCCAATGCCGAAGCATGGTCACAATACCCATGCTATTGAAGAGGATCTATATGTTGCTGCTGTTGATGACTTAATGACTCCGTTTCCAATGATCAAGATAAATCTGTTGAAAGCCGGGATCTTCCTAGGCTGTGAAAAAGATTGTTACTTTTGCTCATCCCTACAATCCGACTGTCCGTTATTGAAGTTAAGCGTCCAACGCCTAATGGATAATCAAGAGATCCTCTTTCAGAAAACTCATGTTACTCCTGTTACTCCAATCAATGATGTTGCTATAATCACCATTTCCGACAATCTTTCCAAGGTCTCCAAAAGACCTGTTAAGATTACACCCGATCCAAAGTTTGTACCGCTGAAGATTACTATGCCGGGGCCTATCCCATATAAGTCCAACAAGACAATACCATGGAATTATGGAGGAGAGATCTTCTACCACGGTGTTAATCAGATCGAATCAGTTGAAGAAAGTTCCGATGAAGAAACTCCAGACATAGGAAATATTGCGGGGACAAGTAAGATCACTCGTAGTGGAAGAATCTTCTCTCTGGAGATTGCTCCTCCAAGGGAAATCTTCGGACCCTCAAGTGCTCCTGTGCCAGTCAAGATATCTGTGCGAAGTCCAGTTATTGAAGAAATTGTTACTCCCGAAGCTATACCCTATGCTGTTACTGCTGATAAAGGTAAGGGGATCCAAGAAGCGCCTGTCAGGACGAGGGCTCAGACTTTGGTTATCACCGAGACCACCCAAAAGGAAATGGAGGAGATTTTAAAGATAATTAAGAAGAGCGACTATGATGTCGTAGAACAATTGGGGCAAACCCCTTCAAAAATCTCCATGCTGGCTCTATTGCTCTGCTCCGAGGCTCATGCCAAAGCCTTGATCAAATTCCTGAAGACGGCGCACGTGCCTCAAGAAACTTCTGCGGATCAGTTTCAAGAGTGTGTGGCTAGCCTTACAGCCGATAATGGTCTTGGCTTCTCTGATGCCGATCTAACATCTAAGGGAAGAAAGCATAATGATGCGCTGCATGTTTCGGTAGAGTGCAGACGGACCACACTTGCTCACGTTATGGTTGATATCGGGTCATCTTTAAATGTCCTACCAAAGAAAGCATTGGACAGACTATACTGCGAAGGTTTGACCTTAAAGCCCAGTAATATCATTGTTAGAGCCTTCGACGGTTCTAAGCGGATGGTTCACAGAGAAGTGGACATCCCAATTAAGGTGGGAACATAAATTTTCAACTCTACATTTTATGTGATAGACATCCGTCCTTCATATTCATGCTTGTTGGGAAGGCCATGGATCCACAACGCTGGGGCAGTCACTTTTTCTCTACACCAAATGCTAAAATATCCAGTCCAGGGTAAAATCATAACAGTTCATGGTGAGGAGGAGTATATGATAAGCCACCTTAACTCTTTCCGCTATGTGGAGTTAGATGGTGAATTCATAGAAACACCTTTCCAGCACTTTGAATAGGTTTCTCCCGAAGTTGCGACAGCTAAGACAATAAATTTTGTGCCTGAAGTTACCAAGCCTATGTCCCGGATGTCATCCCTTAAAGATGCGAAGGCTGTGATCAAGGAAGGAGGAAGTACAGTGTGGGGTCAGCTACTAGATTTTCCTTTCAAGACAGATAAGTTCGGTTTGGGTTTCACTGCTGCTAGTCAGAAGGCTGTGCGTCGCTCTTGGGCTGGAGGACCACCATTAAAGATCACTCATCACGGAGTTCATGCTTTGGAAGATGTTGAAGATGAGAGCAATTTTGAAGATTGGATTTTCCCGACCATTGAAGGAGGACTGAACAACTGGGAGGTGAAAGACTTCGTTCCCATTACTTTCATTAATCAGTAATTTATCTTTTGAACATTTTCCGTTGGTCTGTAATAATTTTTAAACAATTCGTACACTCTTTTGCCTTGTGCCTTACCCGGGGCATATAGGTCCATTTGTAAGGGTTTTGATTCTTCATTTTCATATGCCATTTTTAATGAATCATGGACGTTTTCATTTATAAACTTTGGTGTTTATTTTATTTCTTTTTACATTTTATTTTGTTTAAAGGTGGCTATCCCTTACACACACCACACTCATAAAATGCAGGTACCCATCCACTCCGGATTCCATGGGTAACAATTCTTCTATGGCCTTCAATGACTCTGAAGATCTGGTCAATCATGTCGAATACGAAGGTGATGAAGACTGTGAAGTGCCTGGAGAGTTGGCTAGACTTCTACAACAGGAAGAAAGGGCTATTCTGCCCAATGAAGAACTGTTAGAGACTATCAACTTGGGTACCGCCAAAGACAGAAGAGAGGTTAAAGTGGGTGCCAACCTGAAGCCAAATGTCAAAGAGCGTTTAGTTCAGTTGTTGAATGAATATGTTGAGATCTTCGTCTGGTCCTATGAAGACATGCCGGGACTCGACACAGATATTGTGGTTCACCGTCTCCCTACTAGAGAAGACTGTCCACCAATTAAACAGAAAGTCTGCCGAATGAGGCCCGATATGTCTGAAAAGATCAAAGCCGAAGTGATGAAGCATTTCAATGCCGGGTTTCTTGCTGTTACTTCCTATCCACAATGGGTCGCTAACATTGTGCCCGTACCTAAAAAAGATGGCAAAGTGAGAATGTGTGTGGACTATAGAGACTTAAACAGGGCTAGCCCTAAAGATGACTTTCCACTACCGCACATTGACATTTTGGTCGACAATACAGCTCAGCATAAGGTATTTTATTTCATGGATAGATTTTCAGGGTACAACCAGATCAAAATGGCCCCCGAAGACATGGAGAAGACTACTTTTGTTACGCAGTGGGGTACCTTCTGCTATAAAGTGATGCCATTCGAACTGAAGAATGTCGGGGCAACCTATCAGCGAGCCATGGTAGCTTTGTTTCATGATATGATACATCATGAGATCGAAGTCTACGTAGATGACGTGATAGCCCGTTCACAAACAGAAGAAGAACACCTCGACCATCTGTAAAAGCTGTTTGTCAGGTTGAAGGAGTATAAGCTCAGACTGAACCCTATCAAGTGCACTTTCGGAGTCAGGTTCGGTAAACTCTTGGGATTCATTGTCAGCAACAAAGGCATTGAAGTTGATCCTGCTAAAGTCAAAGCTATACGAGAAATGCCTTCCCCCCGCACTGAAAAGGAGGCCAGAGGTTTCTTGGGACGCCTAAACTACATTGCAAGGTTCATTTCTCATCTAACATATACCTGCGAACTAATCTTCAAGCTGTTGAAGAAAGATCAGGTGGTTGAATGGAATGATGACTGTCAACTTTCAATAAAATCAAGGAGTATTTGCTAAAACCTCCTATCCTGATGCCACCCATCGAAGGAAGGCCTCTAATCATGTATTTAACTGTTTTGGATAATTCAATGGGGTGCGTACTGGGCCAACATGACGAGTCTGGCCGAAAAGAGCATGCCATTTATTACCTTAGCAAAAAGTTTACCGACTGTGAGACTCGCTACTCACTGCTCGAGAAAACTTGCTGCGCTTTGGTATGGGCTGCTCGCCGGCTAAGGCAGTATATGTTGACACATACCACTTTGCTGATTTCCAAGATGGATCTGATCAAGTATATCTTTGAAAGGCCTGCTTTATCTGGAAGAATCGCTAGATGGCAAATGATCTTGACTGAGTATGATATACATTACACGACCCAAAAAGCTATAAAGGGGAGTGTGCTAGCCGATCATCTGGCCCATCAAGCTGTCAAAGATTACCAATCCATGAAGTTCGACTTCCCCGACAAAGACATTATGAACTTGGACAACATTGAAGGTAACAGACCGTATGAAGGACCTAAACAAGGATCCCGATGGACCATGTACTTTGATGGTGCTTTAAATGCACTTGGCAACGGTATCAGTGCGGTACTTATCTCTCCATAAGGTTGCCATACACATTTCACTGCTAGACTCTGCTTTAGCTGCACCAATAACATGGTCGAGTATGAAGCTTGTATCTTTGGTCTCAAGGCTGCTATTGACTTGGGAATCAAATCTTTGGTTGTGTTTGGGGACTCAGCTTTGGTTATCATTCAAATCAAAGGAGAGTGGGACACTAAACATCCTAATCTCATCCCATACAAAGAACATGTCCTGACATTGTTACCTCATTTCGAGCAGATTACCTTCGAGCACTTCCCGCGAGAATAAAATCAACTAGCGGATGCTCTAGCTACAATGTCTTCCATGTTTAAACTTAACTGGGATAATGAGGCTCCCCAAATCACCGTCGAGCGGATGGACGAACCTGCACATTGTCACGAGATTAATACCGAAGAAGTAGTGGAACAACCCTGGTTTCACGAAATCAAAAGGTATCTCAAGACTTGAGAATACCCTGAAGGAGCTTCAGTCAACGACAAAAAGTTCTTAAGGAGATTTGCTGCCAAGTTCTTCCTGAGCAATGATATCCTATACAAGCGCAACCATGATTATGTTCTGCTTCGTTGTGTGGACAATGTTGAAGCTGAGCAGATCATGACTGAACTGCATAATGGCACATTTGGTACCCACTTGAGCGGACATACGATGGCTAAGAAGATTCTACGGGCAGGCTACTACTGGTCTACCATGGAAGCTGACTGTCATCAATATTCCCGTACTTGTCACAAATGCCAAATCTATGCTGACATGGTACATATTCCTCCAGTTCCTCTCAATGTTCTAACAGCTCCTTGGTCATTCGCAATGTGGGGTATCAACATGATTGGAGAGATCAAGCCAACAACATCCAATGGACATCGCTTCATCCTTGTGGCTATTGATTACTTTACCAAATGGGTCGAAGCAGCTTCCTTCGCCTCCGTTACAAAGAAAATGGTTGCCCGCTTCATCTAGCAGAACCTCATATGCCGGTATGGTATCCCCGACAGGATCATCACGGACAACGGTACAAACCTGAACAACACTATGATCACCGCTCTGTGCGAGCAATTCAATATTCAACATCACAATTCATCTCCCTATCGGCCTAAGATGAACGATGTTGTTGAAGCTGTGAACAAAAATATTAAGAAGATCATTCAAAAGATGACAATCACCTACAAGGACTGGCATGAGATGTTATCGTTTTCTCTGCACGGATATCATACCACGGCGCGTACTTCAACCGGGGCAACCCCCTTTTCTTTGGTATATGGCATGGAAGCTGTTTTACCTATGGAGGTTCAAATTCCTTCCTTGAGAATTATGAAGGATGTTGGTTTAAGTGAAGACGATTGGATTAAGACCCGACTTGATCAACTTAATTTTATCGACGAGAAGCGACTTACTGCTGTTTGTCATGGTCAGACGTATCAAAAACGGATGATCAATGCTTTCAACAAGAAAGTCAGACGTCAGGTGTATCAAGTCGGAGATCTTGTAATCAAGCGGATCATATTGCCGCAAAGTGATCCCAGGGGCAAATGGACTCCTACTTACGAAGGACCATTTATGATCAAAAACATATTTTCTGGTGGGGCTATGATTCTAACCACCATGGACGGCGATGACCTGCCACACCCTGCGAACGCAGACATAGTCAAAAGATACTATGCATAAACGACCCGACAAGTTGAAAACCTGAAAGGGAGACTTGGACAAAAATGGACATCTCGGTGAATCGATAACCCGAAAGGGCGGTTCAGGCAAAAATTAGGGATAAACAAAAAAATCTGTACACCCGGTAAATTGAAAACCCGAAAGGGCGACTTGGGAAAAAAGGGTTTCCCGGTGGACCAAAAACCCGAAAGGGTGATCCAGGCAAAAGTTAGGGAATTAAAGCGTATGACTATGTCTCGTCGGATCACTTTAAGGACAATCTATTCACGGACAAGCTCCAAGCTTCTGATCAATCCAATCATCTGCGGACGAAGCAACAAATGGACAAGATACTCAGAGTTGTGAAGGCTATATCAGAATGGGAACCCCATGGAATTGTTACACATAGCTATCTTTCTTTGTATAAATTTTTCCCAATTTTATGACAACATTCTTTTACTAGGATGTTTGTCTCCTTTGTACAAAATACTTATACAAAGTTAATATAAAGATACTTCAAAGTGCAGAAATTTGTTTGCCTTTTCTTTCTTTTTACACTTGTGTTTTATTTGAAAACGTCCAATGATTTATTAAATGAGCATATGCATTTGAATATAATCACTACTTACGAATAAAACAAAATGAGAAAGGATAATTACTGATAGGATGAAAGTATAGGAAGATGTCTTTAGGCTATTCCAGGAGAAATCCCCTGCGGTACATCACCCAGGTCCTCAACGTAGTTGAAGCTTTGAAGTGCATATCCCCAGTGGAGTTAAGTTTCAAGAATCCCTATCAGAGTTGAGTTTTCAAACTCCCGATCCCCAGCGGAGAAAAACTTTGAACTGCAAACCCTTAGTAAGGATGAAACTTTCTTCCCCAAGCGGAGCCAAAACTTCAGCCTTTGAACACCAGTGGAGACCATCCAGTTTCCTCCATTATCCCTGAAGAGTCACTTTAAAACCAGATAATTCCCCAGAGAGTTATTCTTCCCCAGTGAAGTTGCCATGATCAAATCAACATGTCATGAAGATCCCCAACAGAGATGAAACTTAGATCTACTAAAACCCAGCGGAAACCATTCAGTTTTCCCCTGATACCCCCAACAGAATGGAGGTTCTCATTCTTGAAGTCCCCGGTAGATTGGAATACAACCCAAACTCCTGGTCTCCCCAGCAGTATAGCTTCTCCCTACAGAGGTTGTCAAAGATTCCGAATCTCCGGTAGTGGTCAAGGATTTATTTTCCCCGACAGCAGTCAAAGATTTTATTATCTCCAGCTATCCAGGATTTATTTTCCTCAGCAAAATGGCTAATCAGCTTACATGCACATACATTACATTCATAAATCATGAACATTGATAAAACACATATATTGCATCATACATTTCATGCAACATAATTTTGTGTTTCAGCTAACATTTTACCCTTTTCAGGATGAAATTAATAACTACCTAAAATAGATAGTCAAAGTTCAGAAAACGGCTTAGAGATGCTCCAGACACGGATGCTTTCCTATTTGTTTATTCAAATCAAGGGGCAGATTCCTGTTCCAGTTATGAAGCCTGGATTCGACCAAATTTTATCTTGACTATACTGAAGCCCGAAGATCGATCGGAAAATAGTTGAACCCCCTGAAAGGTATTGTGAAACCTGGACGTTGACCAGATAGCAATACAAGACTGTGAAGCCTGGATGTTGACCAGATAACAGTAAGGTATACTGTGAAACTTGGATGTTGACCAAATAACAGTTTACTCGGCCAATTACTTTGAAGCTCGGATTCAACCGGATATTAGTAGGCCCCAAAATCAAAGGGAAAACCAGAGGCGACCAAATAACCACTTGATTTCCTTCTGAAGCCTGGATGTTGACCAGATAGGAAGTAAAGGTATTGTGAAACCTGGACGTTGACCAGATAACAATACAAGACTGTGAAGCCTGGATGTTGACGAGATAACATTAAGGTATACTGTGAAACTTGGATGTTGACCAAATAACAGTTTACTCGGCCAATTACTTTGAAGCCCGGATTCAACCGGATATTAGTAGGCCCCAAAATCAAAGGGAAAACCGGAGGCGACCAGATAACCACTTGATTTCCTTCTGAAGCCTGGATGTTGACCAGATAGGAAGTAAAGGTATTGTGAAACCTGGACGTTGACCAGATAGCAATGCAAGACTGTAAAGCCTGGATGTTGACCTGATAACAGTAAGGTATACTGTGAAACTTGGATGTTGACCAAATAACAGTTTACTCGGCCAATTACTTTAAAGCCCGGATTCAACCAGATATTAGTAGGCCCCAAAATCAAATGGAAAACTGGAGGCGACCGGATAACCACTTGATTTCCTTCTGAAGCCTGGATGTTGACCAGATAGGAAGTAAAGGTATTGTGAAACCTGGACGTTGACCAGATAGCAATACAAGACTGTGAAGCCTGGATGTTGACCAGATAACAGTAAAGTACACTGTGAAACTTGGATGTTGACCAAATAACAGTTTACTCGGCCAATTACTTTGAAGCCCGGGTTCAACCGGATATTAGTAGGCCCCAAAATCAAAGGGAAAACTGGAGGCGACCGGATAACCACTTGATTTCCTTCTAAAGCCTGGATGTTGACCAAATAGGAAGTAAAGTATCATGAAGCCTGGATGTTGACCAGATAGAAATACAAGACTGTGAAGCCTGGAAGTTGACCAGATAGCAGTTCATTGTCACCTCTTCAACCAAGAGATGACTCCCCAGTAGAATAACAAACGACTGCAGTTCTATTTCTACCACGACAGAGACCAGTATTCCCCCGACGTAGTCCTCCTCAACAACAGGTATACGGGCTCTCACAAAGGAATCTCTTATGCGATCAATTTTTTATTGGATGGCATCTTTAAGCCCATCTCCGACAAGATTCTGTCACATCTTCCAAATGGCATCTTTAAGCCCATTCCCTCAACTACTCTGACGAGTACAAATTTACGGGCACTCTAGTGTCCAATCCTCTTTTACCTTCAAGTCACGAAAGGCAAACTCGCCAATCTAACTCTTCAGGTTCAAGAAGATTGAACAGGGGCAGCTGTTGTACCCCAAAATTTGCCCTCTCATTTTATCAATATTTCTCCTCACAAGACTCTTTGAACTCAAGACCAAGCTAGAGTTTGCTCTGCTCAAGACATCTCTTTGCACTGTTGACCTAAATTAGGGTTTGAGTTTGCACAAGGATTTTTTGACTTTCAATGCTCAAAGTGACTTTCATGCTTCATGTTGGACTTATAAGATTGTCCATACCAAGTTTCAAGCCTTGAATCAAATTTTTGCCCAGTCAATTGGACAATTGACCTAGAAATCAGTTGTATTGGGGAAAAAGTCAACTGTGGCTAATTTACAGTCAAACCTCATAAATTTTGATCCATATCAACATTATAAGCTCATATGAACCATTTGATCAAGTTTGGACTACAACTCCTCAAGAAATTTGATCCGATCATCAAAAGGGTAAAATGGTCATTTTTAGGGTTTTGACTACAGAAGGGCAATATCTGACTTTTGACCTAGCCAATGGCAAATTGGGTTCAAGCATAGATTCAAGGACTCAACAACATCATCTTGACCTATTCAAAAGGTTCAAAAGATCTCAATTGCATTGGATTGACAGATAAATTTTTCAGTCAACTGATCAAAATTTGACTGTACACTAAAAAGTCAAACTTTGACTTTTTGGTCAAAATAAAGTGCCAAGGGTCATTTTTCATCAAGATGTGCCAAAACATGAAACTTTTTCATCAAGAAACCCAATTTTGCAAATTAGGGTTTAAGATTGAAAAATTTCATAACTTAGAATTTTTCTAAGTTACGAAATTTTCTTAATTTTTCCCAACTTTTCCCAACATTTTCACCATGATGCAATTGGATTCAAACAAAACTTCCAACATGAAAGTTGTAGTTCTCCACGAAATCTACAACTTTTATTCACAAAGTTTTCTCAAAAGAAGCTTGGATCTCAAGTTATGATTTTTGGAACAAGGGTCCATAAAACTTTTAACTTAGTGAAATTTTGCCCTAGTTTAGGCAGGATTTTGACCCATCTTCATGACCATTTTTCACATAGTTCCACTTGGAATCTCAAAATGAATTTCAAAGATGAATTGTAGAGAATTTTACAAGCTTTATAAAATGTCTAAGAACTCTCCAAAATCATTTGTGGTTAGGGAGAATCGAAAGCTTGAAGTTGGCAAAAACTCACTTTTGATCCATAGCATGTTCATATGGATACAAGTTGCAAACTCTAATCAGCCTTGTTTGTACTTGATTACAGGTATCAAAACCCTTATATACTCAATAATTAAATGCAAATCCATTGGTCTAAGGCATTGTTTTGGTCATTAGAGGATTATACATTAGATTAATCAAAAAATAGTAAAAGTAAACTTTGCCATTTTTGTCAAAATCTTGCTTTATGTCAAACAGAATCCTTGAGCCTTGAACAAGATCTTATGCAGCAAATCAAATCCACAAACTTAAGGCCAATCTTACACAATGTATGCATGGTTAGAGCTAGCCTGTACAGGCCTGCTCTTTGTCACTTCTCATTTTGCTTCATAACCAAGAAACTTGTCAAACACAACATAACTTGCATATCTGTAAAGACCAACCCTTGAAGCTTTTGAAATAAGTTTTTCACATTCCCTTGAGCCAGAAACACGAGCCATTGAGCCCTCAAACCTTCCATAGCACAAAATCACCTTCCATTGGCAAAACAGGGAAGCTTCTGCATCTTGAGTTCTATCTCACAAGTTGCTCGTGCGTTTTGCCTCAAACTTGTTCAAACACCTTCCATATAACCTATCCAAGCTATCCCAACCCTTAAACACTGACTGTAACTCCATTTGCAAGGTTTACCATTTTTGATTTCCGCTTGTGCAGGTTGAGTTCTACAGGCTTGTTCAAGCACACTCAAGGCAAACTAGGCATTGGGGAAGGTCAGAGGAAGTTCAAGCAAGCTCCCAAACATCTCAGGCCTCACTGAAAAGCTCCACATTGCCATACACGAAGTCAATTGAAATAGGTTTTTGTCAACTTCCTATCTCTCTATTTAAGAATCATTAGGCTTAGGTTTGTGAATACAAAATGTAGTATTCATAGCCATGAAGCTGTACATATGCTCAGTTTTCATTTAAGTTAAGCGTGTTAAGAGAATTTGATCCATGAACTTCCTGAAAAAATTAGGTTAGGATTTAGGGCCAGAGAAATTCTCTCTGGTCTTTGAGAGTTAGAATGAGTTCTTTACATGGTTGGATTCGTCTTGAAAAATGCTACAACTTTGATGTTATGTGTTTTTGCATTAGAGCACGTATGCAGGTTTTCCATGTTTGAAGTCGGGCGCGCGTTTTTGTTTCTTGACAAAGGTTGAAGATGAAGATCATGGGCTGGGCTTGGTTCTGGCTCACTAATTACACCTCCCTTTTACTGATTGCACCCCTGGCCCATTTCTTTATATTTTTGTATTTTTGTATTTATTTTTCATTTCTGATTTTATTTTATTATTTTCTAAACATAAAAAATACCAAAAAATATTTTTATAAACTTTCACATTTATTTTTATATTTTATTTGATTTTTCTAACCTAAAAATAATTTAGTTAGTATATACTTTTATTTTATTTAATGAAAACTTGAAAATAATTCATGAAAATATTATACCTTTATTTTTTATTATTCATACTTAAATAATATTTTATTTTCTAAATATATTTTTATTTTGTACATATTCCATTATTTTATTTTATTGTAAATAAATAATATAATTAATATTTTCCTAAAAAACAAAATTAGGGTTTTCTACCCTTTCCAAAAAAATAACATTTTATTTCCTTTTTTTAGTACATTAAATATATTATATTTTTACATACATAAAAATAAACAAAACATTTTTTGCATATTCATAATATTTTGCATATTCATTTAATTTATTTATTATTTGTACCATTTATTCAATTTGGATGTAATAGTAAATATTAGGGTTTTATTTTCTTGCAAATACCCCCCATTCAAAAATTGTATCCCTCCCCCCATATCAAATGTTGTAATAGTGTAGATTTATTTCGCGCACTTTATGTTTACAAATATGCCATGATAGAGATTAGGGTTTGTATGCAAAAATCCGAAATCAAACAAATAGCTTGACTAATACAAAGACAAAAAGCATGAAAAATGATAACACAATGCACACTTGCACCCCTAAGGTTTCATCCACTTGTTTCCTTTAAAATGGCCATGTTATGCATGTTGAGTACTTTGGCAAAACAAAAACAAAACAAAAGATCATAGT
Source organism: Vicia faba (assembly GCA_948472305.1). Classification (NCBI taxonomy): domain Eukaryota; kingdom Viridiplantae; phylum Streptophyta; class Magnoliopsida; order Fabales; family Fabaceae; genus Vicia; species Vicia faba. The sequence continues at coordinate 1,117,416,679 of OX451735.1, forward strand.
CCCTCGATGACGCTATCTTGGTTTCCTATACAAAAAGATCTAGTCCCTCAAAAATTTGCTAAAGATACTTAGCACAATCGCTATCATGGTCCATACGATGACCCACGCCTGTCCCGTTTAACATCCAAATACAAGGTTGTTTACCAAATGCAATGGTAAAACAACACTGTCAAAAGGGTTAAAAACATATAGGAAAGATCTTTGAGTAAAATATGATAGAAAACTCTTAGTTACTTGATCAAAACTTGCAAAACATCCTTGCTATTTTCAAACACACCTCACAACACAATTTCAAAACATTTCCCAAATCAAACTTTCAAACATTGAAATATCTTTTCAAAAGACAAACACCTTTGTATATATTCAAACAAGAATCATTACAAAGGTTGCCTGGACAAGGCCTCTTTTTCAAAGCATTGAAAAGCAAAAGCAAGTGATCTAAACAAGTAACTAAGAGCCCATGGATAACCATGGATGAAAAGGGTGCTTGCACCTTCCCTTTTCATAATCTACTCCCCGAACCCAAGAAAACATCTCAAAGGCCTTTCCTGTGATTTTTGGCCATTCCTTTGGATAAAATAAAAAGCCGGTGGCGACTCTTGCTAAACTGAAACATTTGCGAACACAAACGCAAAACCTCAAGTCAGTTCTTCCACCGTATCACACCCGCACAGTTTCCACAATGTATTGCTATTTACCTATAATGTTTCCCAAATCCGGGTGGAGGATTTAAACCCAAACAAAGAACCATAATGTAAAGCAAACAAGTCAAACAAGGTAAGCAAATAAATGTGATCTAAACCCTAAGGTAACCCCACTTTTATAATATTCCCCAGCAGAGTCGCCAGTTCTATTATACGGTGGGAGAACTGACTTGAGGTTTTGCGTTTTATCACAAATATCGCGGTTAGCAAGAGTCGTCACCGACTTTTCTTTTATCCAAAAGGAAAGGTGAAAAAGCACAAGAAAGACCTTTGAGATGTTTTCTTGAGTTTGGGGGGTAGATTATGTAAAGGGAAGGTATTAGCACCCTTTTCATCCATGGTTTTCCATGGGCGCTTAGTTACTTGCTTAGATCACTTGCTTTGATTGTTTGAAATTGTGCTCGGTGTAATTTTGAAAGTATTTTGTAAAAAGAGGCCATTCATTTAGGCAATTTTTGTAATGATTCTCGTTCGTAAGAATGTATACAAAGATGTTTGTCTTTTGAAAATGTTTTCAATATTTGTAAGAGGTTTTTGAAATGTGTGTGTGTGTGTGTGTGTGTGTGTTTTGAAAATAACAAGGATTGTTTGTTAAAATGGAGCAAGTAACTAGAAGCTATCTACCTACTCAAATGTCTTTCTTATGTATTTTCTATTCCTTTGACATTGTGGGCTTACCATTGATTTGGTAAGCAACCCTATCTTTGGATGTAAACGGGACAGGCGCGGGTCATCGTATAACCATGATTAGAAATGTTTGCAAAGTATCTTAGCATTTTTTGAGGGACCAAGATGATTTTGTAAGGAAACTTTTGAATAGCGTCATCGAGGGACTATGATCTTAAATTTGTTTTGTTTTGCCAAGATACTTTGCATGCGTAACATGGCCATTTTTTTGTTTTAGGCAACCAAGTGGGAGAAACCCTAAGGGCGCTTGTGTGAAAAGTGTATCATTTTAATGCTTTGATTTTGTTTTGTATTTAGGGTGTTCTATTTTTCTTTGTTTGGTTTTTGTCATACAAACCCTAATTACTAATAATGGCATATAAAGCGATAAATTGCATAATGTAAATATACTAAGCTATTACAACAATTTTATGGGAGGGGGGAATACAAGTTTGATGGGGATTTGCACAAATATAAAGCTAAATACATTATTACAACCAAATTGAATTTGTGCGAATTAAGATAAATATAATACAATATTTAAAATGTACTGCAATGTACATGTAAAGAAAAGATTTTTGTGTCTTATTTTCATGTAAAAGAAATTTTAACCTAACTCTAAAAATATAAGGAAAAAGATTTAATTTTTTGAAAGGGGTTTAACCCTAATTTTTAATTAAAAGAAAATAAAGTTTCTATATTATTATTTTGTGCATTTTTCTTGTATAAATAATAAATAATATTGTATATAAATATTAAAATTAAATATATGCAAAAATAATTATTTATAAGTACGAAATGAAAAATAAATTGAAATAAATATGTTTAATTATTTTTACAAGTTCATTAAGAAAATAAGTAATATCCTATTTAAAATAAAATATATTTTGTGTGAGAAATAAATTAAAAAATATCATAAAAGTGCAATATTATTAATTTATATTTTAAAGATTTTTTATGCATTAAAAGAAATATTTAAAATATTAAATATATAAATAAAACAAATAAGAAATAAAAATGTAGAAAGAGTTGGCAGGGGGTGATGTATTAAACTTGTGGTAATGTTAGCAAAAACACTGGCCCAGGAAGCTAAGCCCAATCTGCAAAAAAAGTCACAAAAATTGAAAAGAAAAAATGTGAAAATGCAAAAGTAGCGCGCAAGTTCGAACCCAGGACATGGGTCTCACCAGCGCGCTGCTTTGCCACTGGGATGGCCATACATCCATTGTCTTTACTGAAACGAAAATAACATATTACAAAACACGCCATTTCCCTGTTTCTTCTTCTTCCTCAAGCCTTTGGACGAATCACCTGTAACTTCCTCATACTTCCATGAAAATAAAAACTTATAACATGAAAAATGTAGAGCTTGAACTCACGATTCCAACCATGTAAGCTATGTAACCTAACTATCAAAGATTAAAGAGAATTTAAACAGCCCTAAATCTTGACCTAATATTTCTAGAAATTTCAAGTTTCAAATTCTCTTAGCACAAGTAAAATTAATGCAAGATAATGGTATGTACAACTTCATTATGATGAGGACTACATTTTTTATTCACATATCATGGCTTATGGTGGCCTGTACAAAGAGATAGAGTTTGAAAATTTACCTCCTTCAACTGGAATCGTGTATGGAAATGGAGTGACTTTAATGGAGGCCTGATGATTGCTTGAGCTTCCCTGAATCTATTCCAATACTTGCCTTGCTCTGAAAGTGGCTGGAACTCCTTGGCCAAGTCAAGTTGCAAGCTTTGAAGTCAACAATGGCAGATGGTGGATGAGTGATTACAGAATAGTGATGATGGTCTGGATTGACTAGGTATCAAGTATGTAATGTGTTTTAATGATCCAAACTCAAAACGCACGAGCAAAATGGAAGATGGGTGAGCTTGTGCAGAATCTGCAGTTTTAGATAGATTTTGGGTGTTTTTCAGCTTGAGAGAGTTTCAGGTCTTGGCTCAGTGTGTTATGTGTTGCATAATGTTGGTATATTAGTATTGAAATGGTTTTAGGTCAGCTCTCTATCAGTTGTGCAAGCCCTAGCCTTTTTGCAACTTTTCTTGTACTTGAAGTAAAGTGACAAGACCAAACCTTCACATGCTTGTACCAGCTTGCTTAGGGTTGGTATGAGTTTTTACAACTTGCTTGAGACCTTTGGGGTTTGTATGCATCAAGGGGACATGTTTAAAGCTCAAAATTTTAAAGTTTGCAAAAGTGGTTCTTTTTCAAAATGGCAATGGGACCTTTTTGCCAAAAATGGAATTACAAGTTGGACAAAGGTTCAAAAGCATGGATAGAGGCTTTGTCAACTGAGTAAGCATTTAATTAAGGAGTGTGGAACAAGTTTAGGACATGTACAACATGAAATAGCCAGCATAGGATTGATTTGCAACTTGGTTCTTCATGAAATGGCTTGAACAAAAAGTGAGAAAATGCCAATTTCCTCTCTTCGATTCTCTCTACTCAAACATGATCTTGGAGAGTTCTTGGAAATTTTGGAAAGCTTGTAATGTGATCTATAATCCATCTTTGAAATGAATTTTAAGATACCTCTTGGAACTAGGTGAAAAATTTCCATGAAGTTGGGTCCAAAACCTGCCTAAATTAGGGCAAAATTTCACTAAGTTAAGAAGTTCATGACCATGTATTCACAAATTTATAACTTGATATCCAATCATATTTATGGAAAAGTTTGTGAAGAAAAGTTGTAGTTTTCATGGATGTCTACAACTTTCATGTTGGGGACTTTCCTTGAATCAATATGCATCATGGTGAAAAAGTGGTGTAAAGTTGAGAAAAAATAAGAAAATTTGTATACTTAGAAAATTTCTAAGTTATGAAAATTTTCAAATTCAAACTCTAATTTTCAAATTTGGTTTTCTTGGTGAAAAAGTTTCACATTTTGACATATATTGATGAATTATGACTCTTGGTACTTGAGTTTGACCAAAAAGTCAAAGTTTGACTTTTCAGTATACAATTGACTTTTGATCAGTTGACTGCAAATTTCATCTGTCAATCCAATGAATTTGAAATGTTTTGAGCCATGTATTTAAGTCAAGATGATGCCATTGAATCCTTGAAATCATGCTTGAACTCCATTAGTCATTGGCTAGGTTAAAAATCAGAAATTGCCCTTTCTCAGTCAAAACCCTAATTTTGACCATTTTGCCCGTTTGATGATTTGATCAAATTTCTTGAGGAGTTGTAATCCAAACTTGATCAAATGGTAGATATGAGTCTAAAATGTTGATGTGGATAAAAAATTATGAAGTTTGACTGTAAATTGGCCATGGTTGACTTTTTCTCCAATACAGCTGTTTTTTAGGTCAATTATCGAATTGACTGATCAAAAATGTGGTTCAAGGCTTGAAACTTATCATGAGCAATCTTAGGGGTCTAAAATGATGTATGAAAGTCATATGAAGCATTTATGGTCCAAAAATCCTTGTGCAAACTCAAACCCTAATTTTGGGTTATCAGTGCAAGATGAGATGTCTTGAGCTGACCAAACCCTAATCTTGTCTTGAGTCAAAGAAATCTTGTGAGAAAAGTCTTGATAAATGAGAGGGCAAATTTTGGGGTACAACAACATGTAACACTATTGGACATGAAGGGAGGCGCCATTGGACTTGGCGAAAGAGTACAAAAATGAAAGGTGTCGCCATTCCCGTTGGCGAATAAGAGGTGGCATGGGTTGCAGAGTAGGCGCAGGCTAGGTGACAGTCTTGGAGAAGGCATATCTGAATGCATGTAACACTATTGGACGTGATGGGAGGCGCCTTAGAGGTTACATTATAGGTGCAGTGTAGGCGCAGGCTAGGTGGCAGCCTTGGAGAAGGCATCTCTGAATGCATGTAACACTATAGGACATGAAGGGAGGCGCCATTGGACTTGGCGAAAGAGTACAAAAATGAAAGGTGTCGCCATCCCCGTTGGCGAATAAGAGGTGGCATGGGTTGCAGAGTAGGCGCGGGCTAGTTGACATCCTTGGAGAAGGCATCTCTGAATGCATGTAACACTATTGGACATGATGGGAGGCGCCTTAGAGGTTACAATGTAGGTGCAGTGTAGGCGCAGGCTAGGTGGCAGCCTTGGAGAAGGCATCTCTGAATGCATGTAACACTATTGGACAACCTTGGTTAATTCAAATTTAGTATGACCTATTTAGTCTTACACTTATCAAAACACTGATACACTTAATCTCTCAAACACTAGAACATTAAAAAATTCCAGCAAATAACTCATAAACTTCAAACCTTCCAACCTTCAAACCTTCAAAAAAGTCATACACAATGGCCTCTGCACCCCAATATGTGATCAGTGCATATTTCAACGGTGAGACATACATTTGTCCCACCTCTGGGTTTTTGTTTAGAGACACATAGAACATCTGATTTTGTTTAAACAGGAAAGCCAATTTCTTGTACTTCAAAAAACGATTGGAGGCCAAACTTGGACGAGGCCCCGTGACATAAATATTTTATCAGAATCCGGTTTTTTTGGTAACAACCAAATAATATTTTATAAGGTTGAGGCTCAAGATGACGAGGATCTTCAAAATATGTTTTCCAGTCATGAGTATTCTGGGTATGACTCTATTGAGTTGTACATTATGCTGCGAGAACCTCAGCTGTCACAAGTGGTTGATCCTTTGGAGACCGAACAAGCAGAAGTAGATGCAGTTGATGAAGAAGAAGATGATGAGTTGGAGTTTGACGAAATGGTCAATGATGTTTCCGAAGACGATGGGATACCTGGTATTCCTGTAAACGAGATCTACACACCACCTCCGCACATGACAAACTTCAACATGGGCGGAGATGAACCGTCTTCTGATTTATTTTTCAATCCGTATATACAGTCAGATGAAAACTTAAAAGAGAAAGACAAATTTCGTAACAGAGAAGAATGTATCAGAGCCATCAAAAAATTCCACATGCTCAACTCGGTAGATTTTAAGGTGGACCGTGTAAATCCAGAAAGGTATAAGATCAAGTGTGTCCACCTTGATTGTATGTTCAAGCTCACTGCATCATACAGATTAAGAGGTGATTGTTGGGTCATAGGTTCCATGTCTACCCACACTTGTGTCAGTTCTACTCAATCACAGGATCATCGAAAACTTAATTATGATCTCATTTGTCAAGAAATCCTACCACTTGTCAGCAACGATCCATCATTGAAGGTGAAAACCATAATCTCCCACATCACTATGGTATTTAACTATACTCTGTCTTACCGAAAGGCGTGGTTAGCAAAGACCAAGGCGATTGAAAAGGTATATGGAAACTAGGAGGAGTCATACCAAGAACTTCCTCGCTACCTGAATGCACTCCAAACTTATTCTCCGGGTACTGTTTACATTCTGGAAACAGTGTCAGCATACGCCTCGGATGGTAGTCAACTCAACAGAAATGGAATATTCAGTTGAGTGTTTTGGGCTTTTCAACCTTGCATCACAGGGTTTTCCTCATGCAAACCAATTATACAAATTGATGGGACTTGGTTGTATTGGAAATACAAAGGCACGCTACTGATGGCAGTTTCACAAGATGGCAACAACAACATTTTCCCAATTGCCTTTGCCCTAGTCGAGGGGGAGACTGGTGGTGCTTGGAGCTTTTCTCTCAAAAATCTGCGAACACACGTGGCTCCTCAACCAGATCTCTGTTTGATCTCGGATAGACATGCATCCATTGAAAGTGCATACAATAATCTTGCAAACGGTTGGCATGACCCTCCTTCTACGCATGTCTATTGCGTTAGACATATCGTCCAAAATTTCACGAGGGAGACAAAGACAAAACACTTAGGAAAGCGGTTATGAATGTGGGATATGCATTGACATAAACTATGTTCAAATATTATCACAACGAGATCCGTTTGTCAAATCCAGAAGCCAGTAGGTGGATCGATAATATTCTGGTAGAAAAATGGACTAGGTCATACGACAATGGACAAAGATGAGGCCACATGACAACAAATCTAATTGAATCGATGAATGGGGTATTCAAAGGCATACTAAACCTCCCAGTCACTGCTTTGGTTAAATCAACATATTTTAGGATGGCTTCGTTTTTTGTCAAAAGAGGTGAAATATGGAATGCGATGTTGCAATCTGGACAACTATGGAGTGAAAGCTGCATGAAGTACATTAAGGCAGAAAGTGCCAAAGCCAACACCCATATGGTTATACGGTTTGACCGACACATCCACAACTTTATTGTCAAAGAGACAATCGACCACAACGAGGGCCTGGCAAGACAAGAATATAGGGTTGTACTATCTTCTTGTTGGTGCGATTGAGGCAAGTTTCAAGCCTTTCGTATGCCTTGATCTCATGTCATTGCTGCATGTTCCTATACTCATCAAGATGCGCTACAACTTCTGTCACACATTTACAAATCTAAAACGTTTCTCAATGTTTACAACAACAGCTACCCTTTGGTAGCAAAACCAGATTATTGGCCTGCATACGACGGTGAAATAGTATGGCACAATGACCAAATGCAAAGGAATAAAAAGGGTCGTCCTAAAAGTAAGTGCATCACAACCGAAATGGACTCCCTTGACAAGCTGGAAAGAAAGTGTGGTTTATGTCGTTAGGTCGGACACAATCGCAAAAATTGTCCGAATCAGGCTACTGTCTCAACCACATAAAAATTGTATTACAAAAAATCTTTCCTTTATTATGTTGTAAACATTAAGGTTTTTCGTTAACAGTATTTATTACAATAAAAATTGTGCGAACAAGAAAAAAAACATGATAAATCATCTACAAAATTACAACCGTTAAAATAATTTCATCTGACCCATGCATCATCAACATTATGTCGCTGTCTGTTTTGACTTCCTCCAACCAAAAATTAGGTCTTCCTGTCGCAAGTGAGGTTGCTGTTCGTCTTTGCTGGATCCTTCTAATTTTTCCCCTTCCACAATGTCTCCATCTAGCCATCGCATCAACTCCCGCTTCAGACGCTCCATGGAGTGAATGTGCCAGAATTTCATTTTCATCGGAGGTTTTGTGGCGAAGAAGATAACATAACCATCTCTGGTAAAAATCATGGGCGATGTCATGACGCAAATAACAGAGTAAAAAAAAAAAGAAAACAGTGCGAGAAAGTGTGAGAAATGACGGAGAAACGGACGAATTATTTATAAAAACAACATTTTGCCCTAGGAGCCAAGTGAGATGGCGCCTCCTCTCACTTTTAAAGTGCATGCGCCATCTCACTTGGCTAAAAGAGAGAGGAGGCGCCAAGGGCTAAATTGTGAGTGGAGGCTCCAAATGAGATGGCTCCTCCTTTGGGGAGTCTTCTGAAACATGGTTATTTGCGAAAAATTCGGAAAAAAAAATTCTCTAATGGGTCTTAAAACTTTTAAAATTTAATTTTAAAATGGAATTTTTATGCTCACAACCAGTTATAAAATTGGTTATTGATATTATTGGTTTAAAAAAAGTCAATCTCAACTAGACAAGATACTGAACTTGTCAAATGTCAATCAGAACCACCACAACTTTGATATTCTTTATCAAAACTATCTTACGAGTTTAGGTAAGAGACTCGCATTATATATAATAAAACGTGTTTTAATTTGAAGATTAAAATTAATTTTTAAAAGATTTGTTATTAGTATATTATAGAATATTTAAATAGTTTTAGAAAAATATAAAAATAAAAATAAAACATTAAAAATGATTATTAAAAACGGTAATTGAATATTATAACTAATAATAATTGTAATGTGAAAATATGAAAGAAAAAAGTGTTAAAATGGTTATTAAAAATGAAAAAAAAATAATGATGTAATAAATAAATAAGTAAAAATACGGAGGAGATTACAACAAAAAAATATTTTGGGTCGAAAAATTTAATTAAAAGAAGGTTGGATTGTATGAGTCTAAGTTATTTGGGTCAAGAAAAAGTTGGAATCCACCGGCCCAAGTTGAAAGACACATATAAGGTGGAATTGAAAAGGTTCCAGAAGATCAAATACTTTTTCTATCAAAGAAGAGGAACCGCAAGTCTCAGCTTCTATCTGAAAATGAAAAACGAAGGTGCATTAAGGGGACGTCAAAGGTTAGATTCATAAAATTTGACATTTTGCATGTTTATTTCATTTAATTGTTATGATAGTTTTGCCTCTCCGAAATTGATTTTGAGTTGTTATTTGTCAGAGCGGTGAAAGAGTTAACTTCAGATATGCAATAGAGAAACTTAGTAGAGTAAGTTTGTTATCAGCAGCATTGGAAAAGACTCGATTCGAAGCAGATTGGAAACAAAATTGGGAAATTTCTAGATCCCAGGGTTTGAAGTCTAATAGTAAGGAAGCAGTTGTTAGTGCAGACGCAAATGGAAAAGGAAAGATAGTGATTCGTTGTGAAGATGTAAATTGTGTTACTCAGGATGGCAGTGTGGGCCAAGCATTGAAACATGGCAAGAGGTAAGATATATTTTGTAAAGAATATCAAAGTTGTTATCATTGACACATGTAGTAGGGAAGATAATTTAGGATACGTTGGTGATTCAATGTAGAGGATTTAATCCAAAAGTCCATAATTGCAGGGGGAAAACTTATGCATCAGTTAAAAAGTGTTATCGTCATAACTTTGTGGTTATTAAACACATGAATGATCATACGTATTGTTAGAACAATATTTGGTTCGGTAATACTATCTCTGAGTTTTGATGATAACAAATGAGTATGTTTGTATGAATAATTTTGATACTCTAATGTTTGTTATTTTTGAGTATTTACCAACAGGTTCTGCTTCTGATGGATGGCGTGGCCAAGATATTAGAAGAGAACTAGTCCCGCTTCTGTGCTACACAAGTTCTAATGAACAGTAGCAAGACACTCCAGAAGACTCTGAAGTGTAGGCTCTGATATAAAATCTAAAGAAACCAGTTAGAAGATCTGAATACATAATTTTCTACTTAAGTCCATATGCTAAAGACTCATGTTTTTGAAGACAGCGTGTTATAAAGAAACCAGTCAGAAGATCTGAAGATAGAAGTTTCTACTTAATTCCAGATGCTGAAGACTAATGTTTCTGAAGATAAAGGGTTCTCAAGACCAAGTGCTGAAGATTCTGATAGACAAATTCTAAATACTCTGAAGAATTGAAGTTCTAAAGACCCATGGTTCTAAGAAAAGGGTTCTAAAGACCAAATGCTAAAGACTCTGAAGACAAAAGTTCTAAAGACTCTAAAGACTTGAAGTTATAAAGACCAAAGGTTCTAAGAAAAGGTTCTCACGACCAAGTATTGAAGACTCTGAAGACGCGGTTCTGAAGACTCTGAAGACTTGAAGTTATGATGACCTTGTGTTATGTTCTCGCTTCTAAACTTATGCTCGCAGAAGCCTCTAAAGTGCAGAAAGAAAGAAGATAACATTAACGTGGTAAAAATAGTACATGGTACAATTAACATTTCATTCCACTACCATGACAGGACAGACGCGTTGCACGATCTTGTCCCCCACGTGGTTGCTTAAGCTCCCAATTTTTCTGGAAATACCAAGAGTACCCCTCAACAGATATATTATTTTATTGGTTATATAAAGGCTTGAAGACTAAGAGATGGTGGCGAATTTTCACTGAATATTCACGCACAAGCATTGTTCATAGCTTTCACATTTTTAGTCTATTATTCTTAAAATAGTTTACATATTCAGCTTGTATAGAAGCAATATTATTGTAAACAAAACTTGTATTCAAAAAGTTGTTTGATTTCCTTAAGGGACCAGTTAGATCTGTATCCTTAAGAAGTCTAGGACTAGTGGTCTTAGAGGTTTGATTTTCCTTAAGGGACCGATTAGGTCTGTATCCTTAAGAAGTCTAGGACTTGTGTGTCTTAGAGGTTGTTAGTCACTTACGGTAGCTTGTGTATTGTAATAATCAGTTGGATTATTGGATTAAGTCCTCGATTGAGAGAGGCGAAATCACCTTGGCGGGTGGACTAGATTAGCTTGATAGTTTTCAAGTGAGATGGTATAAACATTATGTGTTCTTTACTTCCTGTTCTTAATTATTTTTATTATTGAGAGTGAAGGAAAAGTATTTTAATTAAATGGAAATAGTTTTTAAAATAAAAGTTTTGATTTAAAACCCAATTCAAACCCCCTTTCTTGTATTTTTCACACCTTCAATTGACATTAGAGCTCCGGTTCTGAGGAGATAAAAAATTTGCATTTTTATCAACACTTAATAGTGTTCAATACTGACTCTCTGTGTGTGAAAAAACAATGGCTGCACCTACTTCCACTGTTGGTAATAGGGATAATGATAAAGATCATTATAGTTCAAAACCTCCTATGTTTGATGGGGAAAAATTTAACTATTGGAAGGATATAATCGAAATTTTACTTTATGAGATATGAATTAGATCTATGGGATTTGGTAGCTTATGGCTACACTCTCCCAGTAGACGATAAAGGCTAGAAGATTGCAAGAAGTGCAATGACAGAAGCACAGAAGAAAGCTTACAAGAATTATTACAAAGCAAGAACTATTACGCTTATTTCTATTTCATACAATGAATATGATAAGATCACGAATAGAGAGACTGTAAAGTCTATCTTTGATTCTCTTCAGATGACGCATAAAGGAAATGCACATGTAAAGGTAACAAAGGCTTTGGCCTTAATTCAAAAATATGAAGCCTTCAAGATGGAAGACGAAGAATCTGTGGAAATGATGTTTTCAAGATTTCAGACTCTTGTGGAAGGACTTAAAGTTATGAATAAAGGTTACTCTACAATAGATCATGTTAAGAAGATTATCAGAAGTCTGCCTAAAAAATGTAGATCAATGATAACTGCTTTAGAACTTTCAAATGATCTGAACAAGACCTCTCTTAAGGAGCTGATTAACTCTTTAAGAAGTCATGAGATTGAGCTTGATCAAGATGAACCCCAGAAAATAGTTAAGTATGTGGCTCTAAGGTCTAAGTCTGGAAAGACAAAGACTTATCAAGCTAAGTAAGATTCATAAGAATCTAAAGACGATTCAGATGATGAAGAACTTTTGTTGATATCCAGAAGAATCAGTCAAATCTGGAAGCATAGATAAAGAAAATTCAGAAATTAACGAAGGACTTTTAGAATAGGTGAATCTATTTCTGGACAGAAGAATGCTTCTGGAAAAGAAGTTACTTGCTATGAGTGCAATGTGCTTGAACATTACAAAAATGATTGCTCAAAGCTCAAGAAAGATAAGAAGCCTAAGAAGGCTTACAAAGCCAAGAAGGGTCTCATGGAAACATGGGATGATTCAGAATCAGAAGATGAAGATTCTGATGAAGAGCATGAAAACGTGTCACTCATGGCCACAACCAGCACAAATGAAGAAACATAAGAATGTGAGCTGACAGAAAATGATGAGTCAGACTCTGAAGATGAAGCTGGGGTAATTGCTTATCTTTCTCGTTTTCAACTTGAATCTTGTTTTTCTGAAGTGATGAGAAAGTATCAAACTCTTCTAAGTAAATACAAAACTCTGAAAAAGAAGTTTGTAGTTACTTATAAAAAGTCTATTAATGATGAGCAAAATATTTCTAATTTAAATGAAAAATTATTTATTTTAGAAAAATCAAATCTAGCTCTCAAAAGTAAAATTTCTAGGTTGGAAGAAGAGATAATCTCTACCACATCTATTACTGATGAAGTAATCTGATATGATAGAGTTTTTCAGCATTTCCTAGCTAAGAGCATAAATAGAAGCAAAATGGTTTCGATGATCTATGGTGTTAGTAGAAATGGAAGAAGAGGCTTGGGATATTTAGGACCATCAAAGAAAATTGATGAGACTCTAAATATCAAACCAAAACCTCTTTCTGAATATTTCGTGCTTGCTGGCACAAAATTGAAATGTCCATAACAAGTAGGTTCTGATACTACTATAGCACAAACACAGACATAAAAGGAAACTTCTAAACCAAAGTATCATGCACAAATTCACATGATTATCCTGTTACAAAAAAGTCCAAAGGTGTCAGAACCTCTGGAACTACTAACAAGAAAGGACCCAGAAAATGGGTACCCAAAGATCAGATAATCTATGTTGCAGATGTTCTTGATGGTTCAACTGAAACACCAATTATAGTACTTGGACAATGAATGCTTGCAACACATAATGTGCGAAAGGCATATGTTCCAAGATTTGGAACTTAAGTCTGGAGGCGTGGGTAGTTTCAGAAGCAACCAGAAAAGAAATATGATTGGCTCTGAAACTCTTGTAATCAAAGATTCTATTGTCAGAACAAGACCAAACTTTAAATCTTCCAGAGGAATGCATCCGAGCTTTGATAATCTCGCTTGTGCTAGCTCATCTTCTGAGTAAAGTATGGATGTTGAAAATTGTTTGAAGAATCATCTAATAGACTATCAGACTTCTACAAGTAACGTTTCTATTCTCTTTAAACCTTGTTATTGCTATTGTATTTCTTTCAGAACCTCGGTAATTAAAAGATGTTTTTGTCATAAATGTCTTTGATTAGATGAAAACATTTTTGTTTTCTAGACTCAGGATATAAAACATGTCACTTAGTTATATGTATTGATTAACATGTGTAACCCTTGATTATGCTTAATCATCACACACTATCTAAGCTATGCAATGAGCAATGTGCGTATTTCTTGGAATTTGATTGATAACATAATTATTACTTTCATTTAATGCTCCTAATTATTATGTTTAATTGTATTTATTTTTATTTTATTTTCTCTCACTTTTCAAACACTATAAATTACACACGCCCACTTCACTTTCACACTTTAAAAACCTTAAACCCTCTTTTTCTCTCAAACCATTCAACAAGTTCTTTGTGTTCTTCATCTTCGTCGATGCTCTTCACCTAAGATCATCGCCCTCATCAACAACCTTCATCATCTTCAACATTTCAACATGATGAATGCTCAACAAAAAGAAGCTGTTCAGTTTGCTAAAGATATGGAACAAACCCTAAATCCTTCTGAGCCATCTTCTTCAACTATTCCAACCAGCTCTTCTTCTCCTATGGTAAATGGTTCATCTTCTATTTCGGTTATTGATGAACACCACATAACTCATAAATCTTTTCAAGTTCACTCCATTATTCCTCCATCTGAGTTAGTAGTTCTTAGAGAATACATGGTTGATTTTGATAATTTTGATGAAAATGGGTGTGACATTAGAGAGGAGTTAGAGGCTCAAGGGTGGGAAAACTAATTTCAAAGACTACATGGTCCTATTTATGGAGCCTTAGTGTTGTACCCCAAAATTTTCCCTCCCATATTCCTCAAGATTTGTCAAGCATCATCTCCAAATGGTTCAAGATGGCTCAAGAGGTTGTACAGTCAAACCACCTCCTAAGACAGCTAAAATTAGGGTTTTGGTTCTTTCAAGGAATTTGGGGTTTTCAATGGTTCAACCAAGTCTCATAAGCCTATATGCATCCTCAAGAATCTACATGCCAAGTTTCAAGACTCACAGTGCCAATTTGCACAGTCAAAAGCTCCATTTGGCCTACAGTCAACTGCAAGGCCAAAATGGTCATTTTGCAGTCAAAAGTCAGAATTTTTGGTCAACATCTTATTTTGAGGTCACAATCATCATTTGATCAAATCTTGATCATGATTCCACAAGGATGGCTCAAAAATCATCAAGATGCAAAAAGTTACTATTTTTGGACAACAGAAAAGTCAACTGTATCTTGACCAGGGCATAACTTTTTCATGGTTCATCAGAAAAATCCCATCCAAGGCTCATTTTGAAGGGTATGAAATTTCATACAATCCATCTTCGCACTCCAAGTTCAATAAATTCTCTCACAAAAAGTTATCAGTTTCCACATTATAGGTCAATTTCAAAAGTCAACAAAAGTGCACTTTAAGTCAAAGGCCATAACTTGGGATTGGTAAATCCAAATGACATGGGATCAAAGGCGTTGGTTAGAGGACTTCAAGACCTTTCCAAAATGTCCAAGAACATGGTCATATGATCAAAATTGAGCAAGATATGCATTGGAGAAGTTGGGAAATTTTCATGAATTTGCAAAAGTCAACTTTGCTCAAAACACCTTATTTTTGCTAATGGGCCTCAAATCTCTTCTTGAAACTTCATCCATGGCCTATGCACGACCCATCAAGATTAATGGAATTTATTTTCTTATTTTTATTAATTAATTGGATTTTTAATTGATATTAATTTATTTAATTAATTTAAATTGTAGGAAAATGCAAGATTTGATTTTTCAATCTTTTTTGTGAAGCAAATATGGTCAATATATGCTGGCAAATTCGAGCACCAAGTCAAAGATACAAAATCTCCAAATTTGGCAACATTTTCCAATCATGAAAAATAAAAAAAGATTTGATTTCCAATCAAGGATTCAAGCATCAATGCAATGGATTTTTGTTCAAGCTTTTGACCTAATTCTATTGCCTTATATATATGCAAGCCAACCCTAACCTAATGGACGTGAAAAAGCTGCAGAAAAAAGCCATAGCATATTGAGAAATTTCAAGAAAAGTGAAAACATATTCCTGTATTCCAGACCAATTCAAGGCAATTTGTTGATTCAAATACATTGCAGGAGGTCCCAGGGATAATTTGCAATTGAAATCACGCACTAAAGCTCACAGAATCATCACACACAATTTCACGGTTTGCTTTTTTATTTCAGAATCGTACAACTTAATTCATGCATATTTAACATGCTTTTGTGTTTGATTTGTGTTGCAAGGAACCATACGAAGCTAATGGTATGGTTTAATTGAACTGAAACGCCATAAATCAAAAGATGCCATGAACGATTTCTAGGGTTCTTAAGCTTTGAAATTGGGGCTTTATGAACCAGGAAAAATTAGGACTCCTAAGGTACATGACTGAATTCGTGAGGACTAGACGAACCTAACCCACCCATCGCGAAATATTTATGCTTGCTGTAGCTCTAATCGCTATTTTTCGTTGCCATGTTTAGTGGGGGTTAAAAACCCCCGCTATCTAATATTATATTTATAGGGCAAACAGAGAAGATGACTAGGTGTTAGCCTCCCATTGGGCAGTTTGAAAACACGCGCGTTATTTCTTTTGTATAACATATTTGTGTGTTTGTTAATATATTGATTGTTTATTATCCTAATAACAACTAAAGCAGGTGGTTGGAGTGGTTGAGCGTATTGGCCTATGAGCGCTGGGACCTGGGTTCAAATCCCAGGTCCCCCAAAATATTTATTCTCCTTTTTCTTCATATAATCATATGCAGGGTTCAAGAGGAAGTCCATCGTATACCTCATATTCCAGCGCGCCAAGTGGCCTCAAACTCAGATCCCATGGCGTTGAAGGGAAGATCACCATACTCCCAGTCCACAGGCAAGCGGATGATCATCAAAGTCAACGTGGCTGAAAAGCATAATGGGCCACAAAATTGACAAGAACACCTTCTAATTGGGCCAGCACCCCCTGGTTTATTCTTCCTTTTTTATATTTTTTTCATTTAATTATTTTACGATTAATTATTATTATTATCACTTAATTAAACAAATTAATTTTTTTTTCATAATAAATCCAGAAAACCTAAAAAATAATAATATTTTTATTTTTTAAATTTAATTAGTTATTTTGTAAATAAATACTAACATCATTAATTTAGTTTAATTAGGGTTAATTTTAACTTTTTTCACAAGAAATAAAATTAATATAGAATTAGGTTTTAATAACTTTTGACCATCTTTTTCTTTTTTCCTTAAAAACATAAAAAACTCAAAAAACATCTTTTTTATTTTATTAATTAATTAGTTTTAGGATTAATTTAATTAAATGCCAAAATAGCAAAAACTTCTTTCTTTCTCAAAAAGGGTCAAAACCCTAAGACTTTCTCTGATTCAATTTCTTTCGCGCATATTATTTTTGATCCATTATTATGTAATTGCTCCAAGGATGTAATAGTTTTAACTTAGGACCTTTTATCGCTTTTATTTATTTTCCGCAATTTACTTTTCAAGGGTTTGCTTTTGGCGATGTAAATACCCGACGCCTTGTAATAGTTTAGTTTATTTTCCCCAACTATTAACTGTTAGATGTATGTTAATTAGGCTATGAATGACAAGACTTATCTCTGAAATTAAAATCAACCCGTAGCTCACCATAACATGTGCAAAGATAACTTAACTGAATCCTGACACACTCGCACATGCCACTCCTAGGGTACGCCTCACTTGGTTGCCTCGACGTGGTCATTGAGTATAGGGTGTATTAGAGGTCGCTCTCCTGTCTAAAGATCAAAGTTGCCTCGAAACGGTTGCCTCGGATAAAAAAAAGATCTAAGACATTAGGGTTACCGCTAAGGCGTCCTACTATTGCTTTGGTGACCACATGTCCCTATAATCGAATTGACCCGAATAACTCTAACGACGGTGCTACCTACTCACTAATAGTAGGATAACTCTGTCTAAAGGAAACTAGAACAAAAACATTCTTTTTTCGAGTAGGTAGATGCTAGTAGGTACTTGCTCAAAATCAAACTTTTCCACACTCACACTCTTTTCCAACAAAGTTTTCAAAAACACTTCGTAACACTCTTGAAGACAGAAGCAAGGGTTAAATCGAAGTAAAACAAAAGCTTTTCAAAACACACAAACACATAAGCAATTTTAAAATGATGAGCAAGTACCTAAGAGCCCATGGAAAACCACAGATAGAAAGGGTGCTAACACCTTCCCTTTCTATAATCTACCTCCCAAACCCGAGGAACATCTCGAAAAGGAATTTTGTTGTGCTTTTGTCCTTTCCTTGTTGGAGAAAATAAAAGACGGTGGCGACTCTTGCTTACCGCGACATTTTGCTAAACGCAAACGCGAACCAGCATTTCAAAACAGTCAGTTCTATTTCCACCGATCACAGAACTGGCGACTCTGCTGGGGAATTTAATAAGTGAGGTGTACCTTAGGATAAGATCACTTATGTTTTCAATTGCATGCTCTGTATGATTTATCTTTGTGGGCTTGTATCGGAGTTTCATAGATCCTAACCCGGATCTGGGGAATACCCTTTAGGTAAGTAGCAGTAAACTGTGAGGGACCTGTCCGGCGTAGACCGACATGGGTGAAGCAGTAGCTACATTGGTGTGACACCTTGGTCTGTACCGATATCCCTTGTGTTGGAATGAGGAGAATATGGGTCTTCTGAGGAGTCATTAAGCACCAACTGACCTTAGCACCTTAAATTGACCAACTTGGCCATAGAACAGTAGCAGTATGCTACACTCATTGAGACTAAACTCTCGCGATGGTTCCGGCCGCAAGAAAAGGTTGCCAAACTGGAATTATGACCGATTGAGGGTAGTCAGTGATATTGAGATCCTCTAGAACCCGGTTACTATTTTTAGGACAGGTCTTAACCAACTGAAACTGAAAGAGGGTAGTACCTAAACTTTATGCTGGCCTGAAATCTAAGGGCTCTTTTATGTGACTTGTGTGCCTTTACCATGTTTGCCTTTTGTGAATACTTGTGGTGTGCCTTTATCATAACATCATACCATCATAACATTGCATACATCCTGCATAAGGACTAACCCATTTCAAGGATCTCAAGGGTTTGTGATGTAGGTCATGATGAACCAACTGTCTAGCAAGGGGCAAAGGGGATTTATTTTCTTCTAGCCAAGGTTGTTTGGAGATCAAAACATGATAACTTGAGTCAGGGGCTATGACCCACTCGATATGGTGAGCCTGACTCTTGAAGAAGGACTCTCAGCAACATGAAGTTCCTTCAATCAAGCCGCAAAATTCAAATTCTAACAAGTTTCTTGTTTACCCCGCGAGATCCTTGAAAACATTGCATACATAAATCATACGCATTTCATTTTATCATATGCATAACAGGTACCCCTTCTTACAGGTCTCTTATCTTCTTCGTTGTTTATTTCAGCGATCATCATGTCTACTGAACCTTCTACTGAACAAGCTATCAAGGCCCTCCAGACCCAGAATGCCCAGTTCCAAGAGTTGGTTATGAGCCTCGCCCAGGGTCAACAGGATTTGAAGACTCTGATTCTGAAGGAAAGGAAGAAGAAGAAGAGGACCGTCTTGTTCAACACCGGACGCAGGTTCGGGAATGGACTGCAGAACAAGGTTGATCTGACCACCTCCTCTATAGGGAAAGACATCCCACAAGAGATAAGGGTTCCTAGTCCCGTGGTCTCCGACAACGAGACGGATTATGATGAGGAACAGTATCCTCCTGCTGAGGATAGGTATAAACAGTTAGAGGACCGCTTAAGTGCTATGGAGATACAGAATATGCCCGGGTTAGACTTTGGAGATCTAGGCTTATCCTCTGGGGTGGTAATTTCACATGAGTTCAAGGCACCTGCCTTTGCCAAATATGACGGAGCTTCCTGTCCAAAGCTGCACCTCCGGTCATATGTAAGGAAGATCCAACCTTACACTGCTGACAATAATTTGTGGATCCATTTATTTCAGGATAGTCTTTCAAGGACTCAACTCGAGTGGTTCTATCAGCTGGATGGAGCCAGTATCCGTAACTAGGAGGACTTGGCTACTGCGTTCTATAAGCAGTATCAATATAATTCCGACCTCGCTCCTACGCGTACCCAACTCTAGGGTATGTCACTAGGGACGGGTGAAGGATTTAAAGAATATGCTCAAAAGTGGAGAGACCTTGCGGGAAGGGTGCAACCACCTCTAACTGACCGTGAACTTGTGGATATGTTCTTGGGGACCCTATCTGGTCCATTCTTTAACCATCTGATTGGAAACTCTTCAGCCGGGTTCACAGACCTTATCTTGACTGGTGAAAGAATTGAAGCTGGCATTAAAAGCGGGAAGATTCAAGAAGCTACACCTTCCGATGCTCAGAAAAAGCCCTACAATGGAAAAAAAGAGTCTAATGCTGTGTCTGGTAAAAAGAGTCGTCATGATCAACATGTAGTGGCAACCCAGATCTCTGATCCCATGCCTGTTCAACAAAGACAGAGCAATAGGCGTAGGGTAAGATATCAAGAAAGGCAGTATATTGACATCAACATGCCTTTGTCTCAAGCGTTACAACAATTGCTGAAGGTGAAACTGATCACACTAAAGGATCCTCCTCAAAATCCTGATACTTCCTCTTCCAAGTATAACCCGAGTGTGAGATGTGCCTACCATTCTGACAGTCCTGGACATGACACCGACGACTGTTGGAGTTTGAAGAACAAGATCCAAGACTTGATTGATGCCAAGGAGATCAATTTTGATCACTGATCCTTCACCAAATCATTGAGAATGTCTTTTGTTCATCTGAATTTTCAAGTTGTAATTTTCTTTTGATTGTTCGAACATTTACTCATGTCAAACCTTATTACCTTATCAATGCATTGCATATGTCTGTTTTGAATCAATCCATTTGTATTCACTATATTCAAATTGCTTTCATTTTTTTGTGATGCTCAACTCTCGATTAAAAATTCTAGGCCTTTTGAGGGAGGATGACGAAAACGATACCACGATCTTTACAGTATGCTTTTGAATAGACCCCACTGATGAGGTACATGCATTGTTTCAAATCCTAAATAGTGGAGTTATAAGGAAGATAATCCCTAGTCAACCCCTTTGAGCCAAAGAAGTTGGAGTTTTTCTTTTCACAAAAAAAATTAAAACCCTTAATTATAACCTGGGGCAGGGTAGTTTTCTCAGTTGATCCAGGTGCACAATGAATGAATGGCATCAAAGAAGTCCTCCCGAGACAAAAAGACGGTGATGGTTCCCTATAATTGTCAAGACAGGCAGTCGTTATCTTTCAAAAAAATAAAAGCCCAATAAGTCAAAACCTATGAAGGAGACTTACAAAAACTGGGGCATCCCGCTGACTGTAATCACAAAAGAAACAGTTCAGGCAAAAAGACAGGGATAATAAAATCGAAAAGAGAGAGGTCCTACAAACCCTCAACAAAAAAAGAAATGACTGCCTATTCAAGATAAATTGTCAGTATCCGAACCATCATTGGAATATCAGGGCAAAGACTCAAACAAGGTCTAATGCACGATTAGCTGAGTTTAGGTTTGAAGAACATCACGAAGAGCGGGTGGGTACAAATAAAATTTGAGCCTTTATCCTTTGTTTCTTAAAACCGTGAACCAAACCACGTTATAACCCTTCAAAAGTCCTAGCTGAAGCATGGGTTAGTTTGAAAGCATACTGTTACAAAAGATATCCTGACTCCTGTAGGGCTTGTTGTAAAATCCTGAGTTGACATCACATTTTACAAAAATTCACTTATTTTATTGAAAACTACATTTTCAAAAAAACTTCGAGACAGACATAAGCTTTGCATTCTTAAAATAGCATTGTTTGCATATGATTATTTGTTCAAACAGTAGAGAAATTCGCACGACGAATATCTAGTGAACAAAAACCTTGTCAATAAAAAGAGTCACATCAAATGGAAAAACACTTCCAATCAAGGGGCACGACATGATCATTGTCCATCATCTGGGGCAGTCAAGTCAAGATTCAAGGAATCTCTCAAAATGCCAAATAGCCAGGGGCAGATCTCCATCTGAATCAATTGGGGCATTGGACATGAATTCCAGCAGCGAATCTTGCATGATCAAACGAAGATCTTCTGGTAGCATAGCAACACAACACTACCGGCAGTGACACCTCCATACATCCTGAGAGCGTGGACATAGTCAAAAAGTACTACGCATAATCAAAGACCCGCTAGGTTGACTGACCTAGGCAAAAATAAGGGCTTCCCGGTGAACCAAAAGGGTTCGGGCAAAAATAAGGGATGAAAATGAAAAAATCTGTACACCCGGCAAGTCGAAAACCTGAAAAGGCGGCTTGGGCAAAAAGGGGTATCCCAATGGACTGAAAACCCGAAAGGGCGGTCCAGGCAAAAGTTAGGGATCAAAGTGTACGACTATGTCCCGTCATCTCGTCACTTGCCTACCAGAAGAAGATTTGTCAATCGACAGTTATCAAGCACCTCCAGGTACCCTCTTCTCCCGCAGAAACTGGGGCAATAAGAATTGTCCGAACTGTACAATCACTCTGTCCACCAGGTACCAAGGTAGATTCAGCTGAAGAATTTGACCAAGATACCTTCACTCCCCGCAGAGTAAGACAAGAATCAACAATAATATCCCCAAGCAGAGATGGTCTCCCATCAGCCCTAAAAAGGCACAGTATCCCCAGCAAGTCAGCAATACTCTCCCCCAAGCAGAGTTGGTCTACCATCAGTCCTGAGAAAGTTGGGTATCCCCAGTAGATCTTAATATTCCCCAGCGGAGTATACAGATATTCCTCAGCAAGCATCCCCGACGTTCTTAGTATTCCTCAGCAGAGTATAAGAATGTTCACCGGCGGAATACAAGATACCCTCAGTGGAGCCATTTCCCAGCACGGTCTGAAAAGCTTCCCCCGCCAGAGTTGAATCATCTCCCCAGTAGATTCTGGAAGCTTGTCCCCCGCAGAATGCAAATGCATCTCCCCAGCCATATTCAGAAGGTTATCCCCACAAGAGTCTAATTGGGTTATCCTCAGCAAGTTGCAACAGAAAGACCATCCTCAGCGAAGTTCTTTCTATCCCCAGCGGAGTTCATCATCGAAATCCCAACAGAGCTTATCAACAGAGTCCCCAGCGGAGTTATCGTTAAAAACTCAGCGAAATACCTCTTCCCCACAGAGTAATTCCCCACAGAGTAATCTCTTCACCAGGTTTATTCCCCAACGGAGTCATCTTCTCCTACAGGTTTATTCCTACAATCATCTTCGTTCATCATCCCTAGTGGAAACGAAGAATTCAACCAGACTCTTCAATATCAGCCCAGGATTTAACAAACTCCCTGGCATTTGTCAAGGATTTATTTTACCAGACGAAAATACATTCATAAACATATCACATTTCACATCTCCTATTTACATACATGATAAAGTGCATACGACACAACCTCATTTAATCTGGAGAAAATCATGACATCATGCATCTCATACAGCATGACATTGCATACAACTAACTCTTTACCTTTTCAGGAAAGATCGATCAACAGATAAAAGTCATTACCTTTTGGAGTAGTAATCGCCCAAGATTCCTTCACCGTTCTTGCTGAGGTAGTAATCGTCCAAAATTCCTTCACCGTTCCTGCTGAGGTAGTAATCGTCCAAGATTCCTTCACCGTTCCTGCTGAGGTAGTAATCGTCTAAGATTCCTTCACCGTTCCTGCTGAGGTAGTAATCGTCCAAGATTCCTTCATCATTCCTGCTGAGGTAGTAGTCGTCCAAGATTCCTTCATCATCCCATTGAGGTAGAAGTCATCCAAGATTCCTTCATCATCCCGTTGAGGTAGAAGTCATCCAAGATTCCTTCATCATCCCGTTGAGGTAGTAATCGTCCAAGATTCCTTCATCATCCTGCTGAGGTAGTAATCGTCCAAGATTCCTTCATCATCCCGTTGAGGTAGAAGTCATCCAAGATTCCTTCATCATCCCGTTGAGGTAGAAGTCATCCAAGATTCCTTCATCATCCTGCTGAGGTAGTAATCGTCCAAGATTCCTTCATCATTCTGCTGAGGTAGTAATCGTCCTAGATTCCTTCATCATCCTGCTGAGGTAGTAATCGTCCAAGATTCCTTCATCATCCCGTTAAGGTAGAAGTTATCCAAGATTCCTTCATCATCCCGTTGAGGTAGAAGTCATCCAAGATTCCTTCATCATCCTGCTGAGGTAGTAATCGTCCAAGATTCCTTCATCATCCTGCTGAGGTAGTAATCGTCCTAGATTCCTTCATCATCTTGCTGAGGTAGTAATCGTCCCAGATTCCTTCATCATCTATTTGGAGTAGCAATCGTCTCAGATTCGTTCATCACATCATTATCAAAAGACCTCCTCTGGTCCAGTTAAATCGATTCCTAAAGATTTTTTCTGACGCCAAACTCGTCAATGAAGACAAAACTACCAACCATCAACCTTAAGTTCCATATCAACACCTGTAACTAGCCAGGAAATATCTGTGAACGACTGATTATAGATCTACACCTGTAACTAGCCAGGAAAGTTATCTATATGAAGAGATTGAAGATCAATACCTGTAACAAGCCAGGAAGACTATCTTTCTTTCTTAGGTCAGAGATTAATACCTGAAACCAGACAGGAAAACTATCTCATCGGCCAACCTTCTTAAGTTCCGGATTAATACCTGTAGCAAGCCAGGAAATATCTATAGACGACTGATTATAGATCTATACCTGAAACCAGACAGGACAACTATCTACTCGACCATCATGAAGCAACCCTACACCGGTTCCTTCTCTTTCAGATGCAGTTTTACACGGACTCATCATCAGGCAACCCTACACAGGTTCCTTCTTTCAACCTACCAAGTTACAATTCAACAAACATTTCCAGATGGCATCTTTAAGCCCATCTCCACAACTATCCATTACATTCCCAGATGGCATCTGTAAGCCCATCCCCGACAAGATTCTGTCACATCTCCAGATGGAATCTATAAGCCCATCCTCCTATCCATCATATCTCTAAATGGCATCTGTAAGCCCATTCCTGACATCACATTGCTGATACTACACCATGCGAGTGCAAATTTCTGGGCACTTTAGTGTTCAATCATCTTCTACCTTCGGATCACGAAAGGCACGCAAGCCAATCTACATCCTCACATTTAAGAAGATTGAACAGGGGCAACTGTTGTACCCCAAAATCTGCCCTCCCATATTCCTCAAGATTTGTCAAGCATCATCTCCAAATGGTTCAAGATGGCTCAAGAGGTTGTACAGTCAAACCACCTCCTAAGACAACTAAAATTAGGGTTTTGGTTCTTTCAAGGAATTTGGGGTTTTCAATGGTTCAACCAAGTCTCATAGGCCTATATGCATCCTCAAGCATCTACATGCCAAGTTTCAAGACTCAATGCCAATTTGCACAGTCAAAAGCTCCATTTGGCCTACAGTCAACTACAAGGGCAAAATGGTTATTTTGCAGTCAAAAGTCAGAATTTTTGGTCAACATCTTATTTTAAGGTCACAATCATCATTTGATCAAATCTTGATCATGATTCCACAAGGATGGCTCAAAAATCATCAAGATGCAAAAAGTTACTATTTTTGGACAACAGAAAAGTCAACTGTATCTTGACCAGGGCATAACTTTTTCATGGTTCATCAGAAAAATCCCATCCAAGGCTCATTTGGAAGGGTATGCAATTTCATACAATCCATCTTCACACTCCAAGTTCAATAAATTCTCTCACAAAAAGTTATCAATTTCCACATTATAGGTCAATTTCAAAAGTCAACAAAAGTGCACTTTAAGTCAAAGGCCATAACTTGGGATTGGTAAATCCAAATGACATGGGATCAAAGGCATTGGTTAGAGGACTTCAAGACCTTTCCAAAATGTCCAAGAACATGGTCATATGATCAAAATTGAGCAAGATATGCATTGGAGAAGTTGGGAAATTTTCATGAATTTGCAAAAGTCAACTTTGCTCAAAACACCTTATTTTTGCTAATGGGCCTCAAATCTCTTCTTGAAACTTCATCCATGGCCTATGCACGACCCATCAAGATTAATGGAATTTATTTTCTTATTTTTATTAATTAATTGGATTTTTAATTGATATTAATTTATTTAATTAATTTAAATTGTAGGAAAATGCAAGATTTGATTTTTCAATCTTTTTTGTGAAGCAAATATGGTCAATATATGCTGGCAAATTCGAGCACCAAGTCAAAGATACAAAATCTCCAAATTTGGCAACATTTTCCAATCATGAAAAATAAAAAAAGATTTGATTTCCAATAAAGAATTCAAGCATCAATGCAATGGATTTTTGTTCAAGCTTTTGACCTAATTCTATTGTCTTATATATATGCAAGCCAACCCTAACCTAATGGACGTGAAAAAGCTGCAGAAAAAAGCCATAGCATATTGAGAAATTTCAAGAAAAAGTGAAAACCTATTCCTGTATTCCAGACCAATTCAAGGCAATTTGTTGATTCAAATACATTGCAGGAGGTCCCAGGGATAATTTGCAATTGAAATCACGCACTAAAGCTCACAGAATCATCATACACAGTTTCACGGTTTGCTTTTTTATTTCAGAATCGTACAACTTAATTCATGCATATTTAACATGCTTTTGTGTTTGATTTGTGTTGCAAGGAACCATACGAAGCTAATGGTATGGTTGAATTGAACTGAAACGCCATAATCAAAAGATGCCATGAACGATTTCTAGGGTTCTTAAGCTTTGAAATTGGGGCTTTATGAACCAGGAAAAATTAGGACTCCTAAGGTACATGACTGAATTCGTGAGGACCAGACGAACCTAACCCACCCATCGCGAAATGTTTATGCTTGTTGTAGCTCTAATCGCTATTTTTCGTTGCCATGTTTAGTGGGGGTTAAAAACCCCCGCTATCTAATATTATATTTACAGGGCAAACAAAGAAGATGACTAGGTGTTAGCCTCCCATTGGGCAGTTTGAAAACACGCGCGTTTTTTCTTTTGTATAACATATTTGTGTGTTTGTTAATATATTGATTGTTTATTATCCTAATAACAACTAAAGCAGGTGGTTGGAGTGGTTGAGCGTATTGGCCTATGAGCGCTGGGACCTGGGTTCAAATCCCAGGTCCCCCAAAATATTTATTCTCCTTTTTCTTCATATAATCATATGCAGGGTTCAAGAGGAAGTCCATCGTATACCTCATATTCCAGCGCGCCAAGTGGCCTCAAACTCAGATCCCATGGCCTTGAAGGGAAGATCACCATACTCCCAGTCCACAGGCAAGCGGATGATCATCAAAGTCAACGTGGCTGAAAAGCATAATGGGCCACAAAATTGACAAGAACACCTCCTAATTGGACCAGCACCCCCTGGTTTATTCTTCCTTTTTTATATTTTTTTCATTTAATTATTTTATGATTAATTATTATTATTATCACTTAATTAAACAAATTAATTTTTTTTTCATAATAAATCCAGAAAACCTAAAAAATAATAATATTTTTATTTGTTAAATTTAATTAGTTATTTTGTAAATAAATACTAACATCATTAAATTAGTTTAATTAGGGTTAATTTTAACTTTTTTCACAATAAATAAAACTAATATAGAATTAGGTTTTAATAACTTTTGACCATCTTTTTCTTTTTTCCTTAAAAACATAAAAAACTCAAAAAACATCTTTTTTATTTTATTAATTAATTAGTTTCAGGATTAATTTAATTAAATGCCAAAATAGCAAAAACTTCTTTCTTTCTCAAAAAGGGTCAAAACCCTAAGACTTTCTCCGATTCAATTTCTTTCGCGCATATTATTTTTGATCCATTATTATGTAATTGCTCCAAGGATGTAATAGTTTTAACTTAGGACCTTTTATCGCTTTTATTTATTTTCCGCAATTTACTTTTCAAGGGTTTGCTTTTGGCGATGTAAATACCCGACGCCTTGTAATAGTTTAGTTTATTTTCCGCAACTATTAACTATTAGATGTATGTTAATTAGGATATGCATGACAAGACTTATCTCTGAAATTAAAATCAACCCGTAGCTCACCATAACATGTGCAAAGATAACTTAACTGAATCCTGACACACTCGCACATGCCACTCCTAGGGTACGCCTCACTTGGTTGCCTCGACGTGGTCATTAAGTATAGGGTGTTTTAGAGGTCGCCCACCTGTCTAAAGATCAAAGTTGCCTCGAAACGGTTGCCTCGGATAAAAAAAGATCTAAGACATTAGGGTTACCGCTAAGGCGTCCTACTATTGCTTTGGTGACCACATGTCCCTGTAATCGAATTGACCCGAATAACTCCAACAACGGTGCTACCTACTCACTAATAGTAGGATAACTCTGTCTAAAGGAAACTAGAACAGAAACATTCTTTTTTTGAGTAGGTAGATGCTAGTAGGTACTTGCTCAAAATCAAACTTTTCCACACTCACACTCTTTTCCAACAAAGTTTTCAAAAACACTTTGTAACACTCTTGAAGACAGAAGCAAGGGTTAAATCGAAGTAAAACAAAAGCTTTTCAAAACACACAAACACGGAAGCAATTTTAAAATGATGAGCAAGTACCTAAGAGCCCATGGAAAACCACGGATAGAAAGGGTGCTAACACATTCCCTTTCTATAATCTACCTCCCGAACCCGAGGAACATCTCGAAAAGGAATTTTGCTGTGCTTTTGTCCTTTCCTTGTTGGAGAAAATAAAAGACGGTGGCGACTCTTGCTTACTGCGACATTTTGCTAAACGCAAACGCGAACCAGCATTTCAAAACAGTCAGTTCTATTTCCACCGATCACACTTAGTAAAGGATTTTTGGAAGAATTATGACTGTGATGACCTTCACATTGTCTCAAATGTGATTGGTCAAAGAATAATCATCACAGAAAAGTCTATTGCAAATCTTCTAAGTCTGTAATTTTTGAAAGGAAAATGTACGTTTGGAATGGAGTTTAGATCCAATGCTCAAAAGAATGATCTCCGTCAATTTTTGTTTAAGAATTACACCTTTGAGAAGAAATAATACAAAAGTAAGGATCTTTATGACAATTTGAGAATTTGGCACAAGATCATTCTGGGTTGCATAAACCCTAGACCTCCAACAAGTTCTTCGAATTATTTCAACATCAACCAGCAGTTCATGTTGTACTATTTGATTGCCAAAAAGAAGGTGAACCTTCCCTTTGTTCTGTTTAGTCATCTGAAGGAGGCTATCAGAAAATCAAGAACAACTGAAAATTAAGAGAAAAAGGTCTCTCCTAATATTCCATGTGGGCGTCTTATGACTGACATTTTTGTATAAAGTGGATTGGCAGACTTTCTTACAAAAGATTCCAGGTTCACTGAATACTTGATTCCTAGCATTGGAGAATCATTTAATGGACAGACCTTGAGAAACATGAAGATAATTCCAAAACTTAAAAAGAAACACTTG
Source organism: Vicia faba (assembly GCA_948472305.1). Taxonomy (NCBI): domain Eukaryota; kingdom Viridiplantae; phylum Streptophyta; class Magnoliopsida; order Fabales; family Fabaceae; genus Vicia; species Vicia faba. Next base: position 1,117,446,013 of record OX451735.1, read on the forward strand.
GGTGAGCCAACTGAAGTCACCAAGAATAAAAGAATCCCTACTGACAACTTTTTTCTATTCTCCAAGACTGGTAACCTAACTTTTGTGGTTGCATATGTTATAAGGATGGCTAGAGGAAGATATGATATGTATAATTTTGACTTCACCAAACATTCTATTAAGGAAGTTGATTTTTATAAAGATAAAGGGAAGGAAAGATCAGATGGTTATGGTCCTGAAAAGAAAAAGAAGAAGAAGAAGTCTGGAACTTCTAAGACTTTAACTCTAGCTGCTTATCTAGAAACAACAAGTAAGTCCGCGACTGTTACTTCTTTACTTGTTTCTAAAATTGTTTCTAATATAATTGATGCAGGCTCATCCATTCCAAGCACCATCACACAAATATTATCTGTTACATCCTTTTCTATTCCATCATCCACCATCACCACTTATGTTTTTGTTCCTGTTACAAATATTTCATCTATATCTAATGTTGTTTCAACGATAATTCTTTTCACTTCAAATGTTTCTGCTTCACCTTAAACCACCACCATTTCTGAATCTCAACCCACCACCACTTGTCGTACCCCAATTTTTCCCTACCTGTATGATCATATTTTCAAGTTTAAAAATGAAAGAGAAATACTTTGGTTAAGGATGGTACAGCAATATTTGATGGCCCATTTTTTAGAATCCAAAGTCAACAAAGGGGTGTGTCTTAATGTAAAGGAGTGGGGCTTTCTAAATCAGAAAGACCCACACACCCATGAGCCCATTTACGAAACATGTTGGCCAATGGCCCACGAGATTCGAATATTAGAACTATTTTAAAAAAAACGAAATTAAGTTTTTAATTATATAAGGCCCATTAATTTTTTTAGCCAAGCTCACTTGATGTTTTTTTGTCATTTTTACTGTTTTATTTAAAAAAAAACGTTATCATCAAACTTTTCTATCATTATTATTTTTGGAAAAAATCCTTTTTTTACAAATTATTAGGAGATTATTATTTTTTGTTATCGAGAAGATTTTATAAAATATTTTTATTGGACATTTTTTTGTTACAATTATTTGATAAAAAAGATCTGTTTTTATTATTGGACCTGATCTTCTTAAAAAAGGAGGGCTTAGGCCCAAACTGTATTACAACAAATGTATGTTGTTGTGATTACTAGGCCTTGCCAAAGCCCAAATCTACTATTCAATATGTTGGACTGAAAGTTGCAACACAAGCCCAAATTCAAAGTAACAACTACTGTTTTAATCAATGAGAAAAAAGCGCACGTTTTTGTCCAATTAGCATCTACTGTACAGATTTAAAAAAAAAAACTAAATTGAACCTTGCAAATTGCAGAAATTAAGTCAAAGCCTAGAAATATATTACAAATCCAATCTAAAATTAAAATCAAATCTCTTATTACAGTTTAAAACAAAAATATACATAATCAATTTTTCCCAGAATGATTTACCATAGACCAAATATAAGATATGGAACAAATCTCAGAATCAAATGTTTACATTGAATCGATATAATCCGAATCAATTACAATATACAGAATCAATTACAAATTAATTTGAATCCCTAAATATAATCTAACTATAACTTGTAAAAGCAATTCCTACAAAACCCTATAAATAAAAAGACTAATATACAAAAAAGAGGGGGTGATTGAAAGAATTCAGAGACGAAGAGGAAATTTGAGGAGAAGATTTTGAAATCGAAGGGGAAGAATTCGAAGAACCAAAGAAGAATTAGAAGAACAGAGTTGTGAGTCGCTTGATTACAGAAGAAGAATTGAAGAAGAAAAAGGGAGAACCCATGTAACATGTTGAAGACGAAGAGAGAGCAATTAGGGTTTCAACATCTAAAACCCTAATCGCTATTGTCATTGTCGTCGCGCCTTCACCACCATCGGCCATCACCTTCAAAACCTACGAATAAAAAAAATAGAAGAATGAGATTAGCGTGAATCGGAAGTGAAGGCTCGAAGTCAGAGAAAAGAAATCACACACAAGGTAATAAACTTAAGTTTTTTGTTGTTGTTTTTGTATTTGGTTTGTTGGGTGGTCGAAATAGAAGGGTGCTCGGTTAGGGTAGCGCCGCCGCGACGTGGTTTCAGGGTTTCGAGAGGAAGAAGGGGAAAGGGTTTGAAAGGGAGAGAGACGAAGGTTATTGTAAATTGAAAGTGATGTAAGAAATAAAATGTAAAACAATTTGTTATACTCTATAACGATCCAGTACGCACGCATATATCATATTATCATGCACCCGTGATCCCGTCCACTAGATCCTCATCAGACGGCCGAGAGGCCAAGTCTCACCGTAAGATTAATACACCCTCATGCACTCAATCAATCATACCCCCTCTGAAACACGTTTTGGGCCAAGCCCAATTGTTTTTCACACCACCCTTTTTCCCTTTTACTAAAACGAGGCGAACAACTTATCCCCTCACCTATGGGCCCAGTTCAATATCTAAACTTGGGCCTAGCTTCGAAGAACACCCCCTGTTACCAGTTCAAAAACGAACCCCCCAGGCTTGCTGGGTCTGAATTCAGGCCCTGACTTCTCATACCCTACCTTTTTACTACTTAACTAAAAAATGCACCCCCTGACTAACTTCAATATTTTCCATTTTTTTATTATTTCCTTATTTATATATTATTTATTTCTTATTCTTATTTTTATTTCTTTTTTAATAATAATTACTATTATTATTACTAATTTTTTATTTTCACATAGTATTATATTTATTATCATGTAAATAAATTATTTTATTTAGAAACTCGTGTATATATTTTTTATATTATTGTATTAAAATATTTTTAATCAAGCATTAATTAAGAAAATTTTCAATTAGTATGATTAAAAAAAATATCTAACAAACATTAAATCTTTTTTCACAATAAACTAATCTGAACAACTATTTTTTGCTAAAGGGTTCCAAATATATTTTGACTAATCGCGCATTTAGTCCAAAGTTCCGCTATCTCTACACTCGGTCAAAATGCGAGGCAATTCAAAATACCTTTGAAACCCCTAAAAAACACAAACCCATACGAACTACGAATTGAGACTCTGATTCCTCATAAGAGGATACATAGGCATAAGACTAAAATCATGGCGAGTTCCCCTATTAAAAATTAAAACCTATTTTAACTGAAACCTAAACCTAAACCTAGTATCCTTAAGAATAAGGTAGATGAAAGGTGCATAACACCTTCCTTTCATCTAAAGAAGTCCGAAACTTATAATCTCTGTCTTCCGAATTAGGGTTTCCTATTAGATACCCTTCCTTAGGATAAAAACTAGTAGTGGCGACTCTTGATTTTAAATCCAGTTGCAACAGCTTGCGACTCTGCTGGGGACCTCAACCTTAGGTTCTAGGTTGGGTTGTTATTTTATTTATTTACTTATTTATTGCATTTATTTATTTTTGTCTATTTTTTATCATCATATATTTACTGCGTGGTGAGACTTTTATTTCAAAAAATATTTTTAAATAACCCTTAGAAAGAAGGTTCGTCTATTAGCTTAGGGGATACATCATCCCTACGAGTTTATGTGACGACTTCGGCTAGAGTCGGTGGAATTCTGCAAAAGGAATACTTATCGAGAGATATCCTTTTGACGAGTAGGACTTTGGAATGCCACCCATGACTCTTTGTAACGACCTTAACCAAAATCTCATGATGATACCTTTCACGACTTTGAGACGAAAGTCTCGGTCTGTAAAGAGGCTCCACCTAAGGGAGGCCCTTGTGCCTTTTCCCTCTGGTGTTATTCATGATACCCTTAAGGAAGCCACCTTTTGGGAGGGTAGACTAACCATAGGTATAAATTAAGAACCTACCTTATAAGGGCACCGATCACAAAATCCCGTCACTAAACCATCCATCCATGCATTCATACATTTCATATATTCATCATCTCTTTCGTTTATTTGTCTTATTCATAGGGTAAAAACAAAAAGCAATAAAATCAAGATTTTGGTGACTATCTTTGAAAATGGATACCAAAGGGAAACAACTGGTCTGCGTCAATGCTCTCGAGCATGACATTTCTGAAATTAAAGCCATAAAGGGGAAGTTATCCGAAAGAGCTCTAAAGATATACGCTCGCTGCTATAGGGATACCCTTGACTTGACCAGAGTAGAGGTTCAAATAGACATTGTTTCTTCCCTCGTTCAGTTCTATGACCCACCACTGAGATGCTTGACCTTCCAAGACTTCCAGCTAGCGTCGGCTCTAGAAGAATTTGACAGAATTTTGAACTTTTCTAAAGAGAAGGCCTATGTAGGTACCGGGAAAACTATTAAATTCAAAGTCTTGGAAAAGGGCTTAGGGATCCCTTATTCTGAATTAGTTCAAAATTACCAAAGAGAAGGCCCAATACAAGGGATCAAAAGAATATACCTAGAAGCTAAGGCACTCGAATTTGCTAATTATAAAGAATGGGAGCCTTGTGTCGATTGTTTAGGATTGCTTGTGTTTGGTGTAATTTTATTCCCTTGGACTGTGGACTATATTGACTCTGCGACCATTAACATATTTTGGGGTGCGAAAGCCTTTAATACGAATCCAACTCCCGCTCTGCTTGCTGACATTTATTACACCTTGCATACAATGTACGAAAAAAGAAAAGGCACTCTAAATTGTTGCATTCCACTTCTGTATACATGGTTTATGACCCACCTTTACAAAGAAGACTATATGATTCCAAACTTGACCAAATGCGAGTGGCCTAAAAAATTAAGGTCTCTCACTGCAAACTCGGTATTATGGTATGCGAGGAAGCTAGATATTTGTTACATCACTATTAGCTGCGGGGGCTTTCCTAATGTCCCGTTGATCGGATCTCGAGGCTGTATTAATGACAACCCTACTTTGGCACTACGACAGTTAGGGTATCCTTTGGAAGACATACCTTCGGACGGACAACTCCAACCATTGATCATCCACGACATGGGTATAAAGGACCAAGGGTTGCTCAACAAGGTTATCTGGGCTTGGAATAAGGTTAATAAGAGGGAAGTTGAAAGGAAGAATTCCATAGCAAGAGAACCCTACACTAGATGGGTCCAAGGTAGGGTACAAATTATCAAGCTGCCATTCGATATAGATCCAGAGTACAAGTTAGAGGTCCCAGAGGTCACGCCTATATCCTTGGAAGAAATCGATGATCTGAAGAGTGCCCTAAAGCAAGCTCAGAGGGAAAAAGAAGAACTAGAGCTCGACCTCTTCAATCTGACCAAAGAAAAGAAGCAGATGCAACTCATACTTGAGTCAAAGGACCAACAAATTGAGGGAGATCAAAAGGAATTGGAAAAGGAGAGTCTCAAACAGAAGCGTATAACTGAAGGACTTTTGAGTGCGACCTTAAATCTAGATTCCCATAACCAAAGGTTAAAAGATGCTGCTACTGAAATTGGGAGATTAACCAGATGGTACGAAAAGGCAACACATGACAAGAAAGTGCTAGAGGAAGACCTAAGAGCCCAGATCCAAAGTTTAGCGCAAGCTTCCTTAGATCAAGAAGAGAAAACAAAGTACCTCACCACCGGACTTCAAGACAGCCAAGAATTAGAGATCAAGGAACGCCTTGGGAGGATAGAGGCAGAAAGACTCCTGGTTCAGAGAACTGAATAATATGAGTGTTGTACCCCAAAATTTGCCCTCCCATTTTTACTCAAGACATGCTCATTGAGGTCCTCAAATTGCTCAAGCTTCCAATACATAGGGGGGACTAGAGAAGTATCCTGGAGGATCACCGAGGCTACCACAACATCTTGAAAGAGGTCCAAATTCAAAACAACAATGTTTAAGATAAAAAGCTGCAGCATGAGTCGACACATACTCACATGAGTCGACTCATTTTGGTGACAGAAAGGTGCATGAGTCGACACAAACGCGTATGTGTCGACACAAACAGGGTATGAGTCGACACAAAGACTTATGTGTTGATACATACTGTTATTTAGCCCCAAAATAGAAGGATGAAAGGTGCATGAGTTGACAAAAACACGTATGTGTCGACACAAACAGGTGCATGGGTTGACGCATTCCATTATGCACCGACTCATACTAAGTTGATTTTGTTTTTACAGGAGCAAGAAGAGTTATGTATCGATGCATAGCAGCATTGTGTCGACACATAACAGTTCAAAATGCCATTTTTTTGTCTTTTTACACTGTCTTGACAGTTTTCACGGATTTTCTTCATTACTGTCCAACTATTAAATATAGACTTATGTTTTGTTTTGTCTTAAGGCCCAAGCATTTGTTCCAAAATGTCCAGGTGCATTCAAGGATGGAAATGAAATGAAATCTTCATTTTTGGCATTTTTTCAAATTATAATCATAGCTTTAAACAACATGGTTATGGCTTGGATTCTTTCCTTATTTCCTTTCCTTCTCCATTATCGTACCCCAAATTTGCCCTACCTCGATGATTTTATTTTTAAAAATTAAAATGGAAGAAATATTAAAGATGGTACAGCAGTATCTAATGGCCCATTATTACTCAAGACAAACAGGGGGTGTACTTTAAATTCAGGAGAGCGGGGCTTTCTAAATCAGAAAGACTCGTGTATCTGTGAATCCCTTCGCGAGGCATGTTGGCCGTTGGCCCATGCGATTCTAAAATGGAAAATTATTTCAAATTCAATAAGTTCTAATTATTATTAGGTTCTTTAGGATTTGTTGTTGTTAGTAAAAATAAGGGGTGCAATTACGAATACTAAGCCCATTAAAAATCTTGTTAAAAGAAGCCAGCACATTAGTCATTTTTTGTTGTTTTGTTTTAAAAAGAAAAAAAAGATTTTTTATAAAAGAGAACATTTTTTGTCATAAGATATTAAGTGCTTTAAGAGTTTTTTTTGGAAAAAATAGGTTATTATTATCAAAAAAGAAATTGTTTATTATTTTTATTTTAATAAAGAAAATAAATAAACAAAATACCTTTTTTGTTAAAAACATAATATATTGTTTTGGCTGATAAATCTTTTTTGGTTAGATATTATCTAAGTTATTGTTGTTTATAAAGGTCAAGTGGGCCAATTGAAAAAAAATGTGTTGCTGTAAGTGATGATAGTGTTATTGGGCCAAATTATGATGCAAAGTCCAATTTTATTAGAAAAAACTCCTTTTGCTGTTGTAAAAAAGAAGTTGTTAGACTGGATTTAATTATTAATGCACATGCCTAATTTTGAACATTAACGCGCTGACCCAATTGAGGAAAAAAACATGTATTATTCCCATTAACCAAAATTAACGCTTGTTTTTGAGCTACTGTAGAAATATCACCAGAACCAAATCAAATCTCTAGAAGATCTACTAAAAAACGAAACCCATAAAATCAATTACAAATGAATCAAAATTTTCTCAATTAATTAACAATCCCTAAAATTAATTCTAACAGCAAATCTAATCCCTAATTATCTCAAATCTAACCACTAATCTCTGCTAATTCTCACAAACCATAATTCCTAAAAAAACCTATATATACTGAATTCAAATACAATAGAAGGGGACGCAATCTTTTATAGACCGAAGGAGAGGGATTTTACAGTAAAAGGAAGACGATTCCATTGAAGAACCCGAAGAAGAACCGAGGCTTGAAGCCGCTGTTCGCTGTTGAAGATTGAAGGTGAATGGTTGGGGTTTCAATCTCTTAAACCCTAACCGTGTGAACCGCAATCTCTTCCGTTGCTAATTGTACCGCCGCCGCATACACCAGCTTCTTATCACCGCCACGACCACATGTAAAAGAGAAGGAGAACAGGGGATTAACCCAAATCGGAGGGAATTCGGAATCAGAAGCAGAAATCGCGAGAAAGGGTAAATTAACACTTAGATTTTCGTTGTCTTTTTTTTTTGTCGTTGGGTTAGGGTAACCTCCACAGAGAGGAAGAGAAAGGGTTGTGAACCAGGGTTCGGTGTGAGAAAGAGTGAAAGGGTTGGGGGGCTGTATCGAGAGAGAGAGGAAAAGTCTGTTTGTTGTAAATGAAAAAAATAAAAGTGTAAATGTAACATGTTAATACTCAGTTAGAATCCAATACATGCGTATACATGGTAATTAGCGTACTCCCTCGGTTCCATCCATATGATTCATTTTGGATGACCGATAGGCCAAGTCCCACTGTAATGGCTACACACCCTCGTGTAGACAACCAACCGGCCCCTCTCGATTTGCACAATTGGTCGGCCCAATTATTTTAGTACCCCCATGCCAGTAATTACTAAAACAAGAACAACAATGCACCCCCCTTGAAAACTATATTTAGGCCAGCCAGATTACTTTAGACACCCCCTCTTTTGCTGGTTAATTAGAAACTACACCTCCCCTGGTATTTATTTATTTTCTATTTTTTTATAATGATTCTATTTTAATTCTATTTTTGTATTATTATTATTATTATATTATATTTATAATAATAATTATTTTTTATTATTATTATATTATTATTATTATTATTATTACTTATTTCTTTTCATAATTAATTATTATTATTAATTATTATTATTAATGTATTTTATTTACTATTTAAATATTATTTATATATAATAAATTATTTTTATTCAAACTCATGCATATTATTTTCTCATATATTGCATTAAATATTTTTATATCATACATTGTGATCGGTGGATCTGGAACTGACTGTTTAACGCTGGTTCGCGAAATGTCGCAGAAGCAAGAGTCGCCACCGTCTTTTATTTTCTCCAAATGGAAAGGACAAAAGCACAGAAAAATTCCTTAAAGAGATTACTCTCGGTTCGGGAGGTAGGTTATAGAAAGGGAAGGTGTTAGCACCCTTTCTATCCATGGTTATCCATGGGCTCTTAGATACTTGCTCATTTGTGTTTTCAAAATTGTTTGTTTGCTTTTCAATGTGGGTTTAAAAAGTTTCTTTAAAAAATTTCAGATCGACTCATACGTCAGAGTGTTTGAAAAGTTTGTTTTGAAAGCTTTTGAAATGTGTCAGTGTGAAAAGTCTTTTTGAGTTTGTTTTGAAATTTAGAGCAAGTATCCTTGAGAACCTACCTACCCTAAGGAATTCGTCTGTGTAATTGTCCTTTAAAGTAGTGCCATCCCATCATTGAGAGGTAGGTAGCACCACCGTTGGAGGTGTTCGGGTCAATTCGATTTTAGGGACGTGGTGATCACCAGAGAAATGGGAAGACACCTTAGAAGCTACCCTCATGCCAGGTTCCCGGATCATGAGGACTTACTAAGACGCCCTCTACTCGACGACCACCTTTCGAAAGGCAACAGTGAGGCGTACCCTAGGGGTGGTGTGTGCGAATGGTGTGTCATGTTTCAGTTATTTGTCTTGTCATGTTTGTCGTGTTCTATGTTTGATTTTAATTTGTCCATTCATTCTTGCATGCATAGTTAACAGTTAAATATTTTGCGAGGAAATAAATCTAAACTATTACAAATGGCGCGGGTCCACATCGCCAAAATTAAACCGGACCCGATTTAGCGAAAAATAAATAAAGCGATAAAAGTGCGATAAATAAATATACATGGCCTTGGGAGAGATACAGAATTATGATAAGCAATAAAGTAAATACGCAAAGAAAATAATTAAAACAAAACTAGGGCGTTGGACCCTTTTTACAAAAATTAAATTACAAGTTAATGAGAATTTATTAAATAAAGAGGAATTAAAATTAAAATTGAATGAAAATGTTTTTTAGACTTTTATGTTTTTTATTTATTAAAAGAAGAAAAAAAAGTTAATTGAAATTAAACTATAAGGCAAACCCTAATTCTAATGTTTTTATTTATTATGAAAGAATTAAATTAAGATCTAAATTAAACCTAAAATTAACTTATGTACAATTTTTAATTTATGAAAATAAAATAATAAATAAATACTATTGTTATTCTGAAAGAAAATTAAAATTAATAGAAGAAAATAAAAAGTAATTAACCTAAATTCTATTTTTGGATTTTTATTAAGAAGGAATTAAAATTAAAACCTAATTAACCTAAATTATTTACATATATTAATTTATTGATGAAAATAATTAAAATTAAAAATTATATTTTTATCTGGACATTTTTTATTTTTATGATGTTTTTTATATTTTGTAAAAAAGGATATTTAATTAAATCAGAAAATAAATAAACAAATAGATAATTAAAATAATAAAAGATAAAAGAAAGTTAGAAAGGATAGAACCAGGGGGTTTTCTGTCCCATTATGGAGGTGTAAATTGGAGAAGCCTGGCCCAATTGAATTTGAATTTGCTGACTTTTCATGATTCCATATGATGCGTTTGACCAGGCGTAGGTGTTCTTCAGCTTCCAACCTTTAGATTGATCTCCAAGCGGACGTGGCATGTTGATGATGGAGGGAGTATGATGTACCTGGAAGTTAGCGTAACATGGAATTTCATATGGAAAAATAGCATGGAATTTTTGCCAGACCTGGGACTTGAACCCAGGTCTTTGAAGTTACCAGCACAACACATGACCACTGAACCAAGCGCGTTTCAATTAACATATAATAAACAATAAACAATATAATAAGAACGCGTTAGTGCTTTGGAATTTCGCGCGAAATTCAAATGGACCTATCACCAATGGACACGAGGTCATCTCCTTCCCCCACCCTGTAACACAAACACTATGGGAACGGTTTTTGAAACGTTGTTTTAGAGGGTTTATGAGAAAATAGCGAATAGCTCCATGAGCTTCATAAATTGTTCGCGAGGTATGTGTTTGCTTCGTCTTAACCTGCTCAATTCAACCATGATACTCACGAACTCTAATTTTTCCTCTACGCAAAATCCCCAATTCAAGAAACCTGTAACCCTAATTTTTAGCAATGGCAAAATCTTGTATGATCAATGAAAACGCAATTAATCATCACAGTTAGCCTTAGAACATCATGAGAAACAAGAATTCATAAACAAAAAATGCAAAAGATGTATGATTTGTGGTATATGATTTCAAAAAAATCGCTTTGCAGTTTGAGTTCTAACCAACGATTCTTTGTGCTTTAGTTGATGTTAATGATTGAGGAGCATTCAGTGATGCTTCAGGATGATGATGAAACAAAAATTGAAGCTTCAATCGACCTCTAAGGTTGATTTCAGTGTTTGAGTTTTTTATGAAAAATTTCAAGAATGCAATGGAGTTTGGGGCGCAGCTTTCAGTCTCAAAACATTAGGGTTCTGATCTTGGATATGTATAGAGGCTATTAGGTTAAAAACATTGCACAAAATCCTTTGCCATGATGATTTCAATCTTTGATTTGTTAAGAATCTTTTCCAATCTTTTTCTCATGTATCTTGTACCAAATCTGATCAATTAGCACCAAAGCTTGCCTATTTGAGATGTGCACGAATTATAGAGGCCAAATCATGCATAAAAAGATTTTTTTAGGTTAGGCTTATATTTTTCATGAATTAAAATGATTTAAATGAATATAAATTAATATAAATTCAAATAAATAATTAAAAAATATGGAAATACTTCCCTTTGGACCTAATGGTCGTGCATAGGCTTGGCATGAAGAAACTTGGAAGAAAAATGGGCCCAATAGCAAATTTAGGCCTTTTGCATCAATGTTGACTTTCAAAAATTTCCAAAAATTTCCCAACTTCCACAAGGCATAACTTGGTCAATTTTTAAGCTTTTCACATGTTCTTGGACATTTTGGAAAGGTCTTTGAGTCCTTTAAACAATGCCTTTGGTCCCATGTCATTTTGATTTACCAATCTTAAGTTATGGTCTTTGACCTAAAGTCCCTTTTTGTTGACTTTTGAAAATGACCTATAATGTTGAAATTGATAACTTTTTGTGAGAGCATTTCTTGGACTTGTAATATGAATATGAGTTGTAGGAAATGGCTTTCTCTTCAAAATGAGCTTTGGATGGAATTTTTCTGATAATCCATGTGAAAGTTATGCCCTGGTCAATTTCAGTTGACTTTTTCAGCTGTCCAAATATAGCAACTTTTGCATCTTTGAAGATTTCTGAGCCAAACTTTGAGAATCATGATCAAGCATTGATCAAATGATGTTTGTGGCTTCAAAATGATATATTGACCAAAAATTTGAACTTTTGACTGTCAAATGACCATTTTGCCCCTACAGTTGACTGTAGTGCAATCTAGGGTTTTGACTGTGCAATTTTGAGCTGAGTGCCTTGAAACTTGACATGAGGATACTTGACCATCTTTGTAGGCATATGGGACTTGATTGGGCCTTTGAAAAGTTCATTTGCTTGACCAGAACTCAAACCCTAGTTTTGACTGTCTAGGAGACAGTTGAGCTGCACAACCCTTGGGGAATTTTGTGACCTTGATTTGGCAATTTCTTGATGAATATGGGAGGGCAAATTTTGGGGTACAACAGTTGCCCCTGTTCAATCTTCTTAGACCTGAGGATGCAGATTGGCTGACATGCCTTTCGTAATCCGAGGGTAGAAGATGATTGGACACTAGAGTGCCCAGAAATTTGCGCTCACATAGTAGCAATGATGATGAGGGAATGGGCTTATGGATGCCATTTGGATGTTGCTTGGATAGGATGATGGGCTTATAGATGCCATCCGGGTGTTGATTGCGTAGGAGATTCCTTAGCGAGAACCTGCATACCTGCAAAACAAAAAAATGAGTACCTGACACGTCGCAGGAGCTGATTTTAGATGCTTGATATAGATATGTCCTGACTGGTTACAGGAGCTGGGTCTGGAGCTTCAAACGCTGATGAATGAACCAGGGATGGTTACTGCCTTAGCATGAATGGTAAGAGAATCCTGAATGATTTCAACCTCAACAACGCTCGTTGAGAAAATCTTGGTGAGGATTACCATCTTCGTAGTGTCAGGAAGAGAACCAAAGGACATTATAATCTCAAAGGGAGTCACCTCACTCATCGTTAGAGAGGGAACTATAGGAATTTATAATCTGAAAGGAAGTATCACCTCACGCTCATGCCGGAGAGGGAAACATCTGAAGAAGGAATTACCACCTCACGCGCCGTTGGAGAGGGGACCATAAGAGAATATCACCTCACACTCATGCCGGAGAGGGAAACATCTGAAGAAGGAATTACCACCTCACACGCCGTTGGAGAGGGGACCATAAGAGAATATCACCTCACGCTCATGCCGGAGAGGGAAACATCTGAAGAAGGAATTACCACCTCACACGCCGTTGGAGAGGGGACCATAAGAGAATATCACCTCACGCTCATGCCGGAGAGGGAAACATCTGAAGAAGGAATTACCACCTCACACGCCGTTGGAGAGGGGACCATAAGAGAATATCACCTCACGCTCATGCCGGAGAGGGAAACATCTGAAGAAGGAATTACCACCTCACACGCCGTTGGAGAGGGGACCATAAGAGAATATCACCTCACGCTCATGCCGGAGAGGGGAACATCTGAAGAAGGAATTACCACCTCACACGCCGTTGGAGAGGGGACCATAAGAGAACTTCTACTGAGTCTTTATCAGAAAAATCTGTTTGGAGTCGATTTAACTGGACTAGAGAAGTCCTTGAAATATGTTTGAGAATTTCAACTGCACCCTTCCTGAAAGGTAGAGGTCAGTTATATGCGATGCATGATATGGATCAAGCAAATATGGATACGATTTATATGATATGATGTGTACATGCATGCTATAATGATGTATGTGATGATTCATGTATGTTTTCGTCTAGGAAAATAAATCCTTGACGGGTGCCGGGAAGTCATATCCTGGGCTGATGTTGAGGAAGAGATTTTGCTTCCGCTGTGGATGATTCGTTGCAAGAATACCGGTAGGAGGAGGTAACTCCGTTGAGGAATGAAACAATTCTGCGGGAGAAAAGATACTCTAGCGATCATGCTGGGGAGTGCTACTCTGTGGGGATAGCGATGCTTTGCTGAGTTGATGAAGATACCTCCGCTGGGGATACCGTTGATGAGTTATGCTGGGGATAGGAAGATACTTTGCCGAGGACGCTCTTTCCGTGGCTTTTGGCTGAGGATAACCCAGTTATATCCTGTTACGGAAATAACTCTTTAAATCAAGCCGGGACGACGCGTTCGTGTTCTGCGAGGGATAAGCTTCCAGAATCTACTGGGGATAAGCTTGCTGCTTGGGGAGATATGAATTCCAACTTTCCTGGGGAAACTGGATTGGACTCTCCTGGGGGAAGTTTTTAGACTGCGGGGAAGTGATTCCTTTGAATGGTGGTATACCGCCGGGGAACAATCTTTAGACCAAGACTGCCGGGGATACTTGTTAAGAATATATGTATTGCTGCTGAGGAATGCTGAGCTCTACGGGAGGATACTCAATTTCCTTGATATTTGATGATTTGCTTGGGGAAGAATGTATTGTTTTACTGAACTACTCTCTGGGGAATTGAGATACTCGGTCATATTTTTTAGCTGAACCTATCTTGGTACCTTGGAGGATAGAACAATTAGACTGCTCAGACAACTCTTTTATTGCCCCTGTTCCCAGTGTTACCTGCAATTAATTCCTTTGTTTCGTATGCAAATATTTATGAGTTAGCAAATTATTGTCAATGCATACATCACAAATTGAACCTTGGACGTTCTTCACAAAACAAAACAGAAAAAGGAAAAATACTTGGCACGTTTAACTGAAAATGTATTTTTATTGATTTTTGAATGGCCCATGAATAGGCGTTTTTATGTACAAGAGGCTGACGTCCTAGTAAGAGGTACGTCGCCGATCAAAAGAGTTTATACAAGTTTTGTACAAAAGAAAGTAAAACAGCTGTGTGAAAGATGAATGATCCACTGGGTTTCAACTCTGCTATTGCCTTTATAACTCCGAGCGTCTCATCACTTGATGACCTTGGCTGTAGGTGAAGCTGACTGATCGATGCCGTTTGAGCTTGATGCAGATACCGGATTCTGGATGCAAAGTGATCAATGAGACATAGTTTTACGCTTTATCCCTAATTTTTGCCTGGACCGCCCTTTCGGGTTTTCAGTCCACCGGGATACCCATTTTTGCCCAAGCCGCCTTTTCAGGTTTTCGACTTGCCGGGTGTACAGATTTTTTCATTTTCATCCCTTCATTTTGCCCGAACCCTTTTGGTTCGACGGGAAGCCCTAATTTTTGCCTAGGCATGTCAGCCTAGCGGGTCTTTTTCATGCGTAGTATTTTTTAACTATGTCTGCATTGGCGGGGTGAGGAAGGTCGTCACCATCCATGTTGGTTAAGATCATTTCTCCTCCTGAGAACACATGCTTAACCACAAATGGCCCTTCGTACGTAGGGGTCCATTTGCCCCTTGGATCACTCTGAGGAAGGATGATTCTCTTGATCACCAGATCCCCGACTTGATATTCCTGTGGTCTGACCTTTTTGTTAAATGCCCTGATCATTCGTTTCTGATACGTCTGACCATGACAGATATCAGCAAGTCTCTTTTCGTCAATGAGATTGAGTTGGTCAAGTCGTGTCTGGATCCAATCATCTTCGTTCAGATTTGCATCCTTCATTATCCGGAGAGAGGGAATTTGTACTTCAATCGGCAAGACTGCCTCCATGCCATAAACCAGAGAGAAAGGAGTTGCCCTGGTTGACGTCCTTGCTGAGGTACGGTACCCATGCAGAGCGAACGGTAACATCTCGTGCCAATCTTTGTACGTTACTGTCATCTTTTGCACGATCTTCTTGATGTTCTTGTTAGCTGCTTCTACAGCCCCATTCATCTTCGGTCTGTAAGGAGAAGAATTGTGGTGCTGTATCTTGAACTGTTCGCAAAGCTCAGCAATCATCTTGTTGTTCAGATTGGTACCGTTGTCCGTGATAATCCGCTCAGGGACGCCATATCGACAGATCAGGTTGTGCCGAATGAACCGTGCCACAACAGTCTTGGTTACCGTAGCATAGGATGCTGCTTCAACCCACTTCGTAAAATAATCAATCGCTACCAGGATGAAGCGATGTCCATTGGATGCTGTAGGTTTTATCTCGCCGATCATGTCTATGCCCCACATCGCAAACGGCCAAGGTGCAGTCAGAACATTCAGGGGAACCGGAGGAACATGCACCTTATCTGCATAGATCTGGCATTTGTGGCACGTCCTAGAATGTTGGTAGCAATCAGCTTCCATTGTGGACCAGTAATATCCTGCCCGTAGGATCTTCTTAGCCATAGTATGTCCACTGGAATGCGTACCAAAGGTCCCTTCATGTAGCTCTTCCATGATTCTTTCCGCTTCAGTCTTGTCCACACAACGCAGTAAGGTTGAATCATGGTTTCGCTTGTACAAGACGCCGTTGCTTAGGAAGAACTTGGCTGCGAACCGTCTCAGGAATTTCTTATCATTGATAGAGGCACCTTCAGGGTATTCCTGAGCTTCCAGATATCTCTTCACTTCGTGGTACCAAGGCTTCTCAGTTACCAATTCAGTTTCGAGATCACAACAGTATGCCGGTTCGTCCAGTTTCCAAATGATGATCCGGGGAGCTTCATTATCCCATTTGACCTTGAACATTGAAGACATTGTAGCTAACGCGTCCGCTAACTGATTCTCTTCTCTCGGAAAGTGTTCAAAGGTTATCTCTGTAAAGTGGGGAATCAGGGTCAACACACATTCTCTGTAAGGAATCAAGTTTGGATGTTTCGTATCCCACTCTCCGTTGATCTGATTGATCACAAGAGCGGAATCTCCGAAAACGTTTAGAAATTTGATCCTTAGGTCAATCGCAGCTTGAAGACCCATGATACACGCCTCATACTCCGCCATGTTGTTGGTACAGTTGAAACACAGCCGGGCAGTGAGTGGAGTATGAGTACCTTGTGGAGATATGATGATGGCGCCAATACCATTTCCCAAAGCATTGGAAGCTCCGTCAAAGTGCATAGACCATCGGGATCCTGGTTCAGGTCCTTCATCCGGTCCAGGTACTTCACAATCAGTTACAATCATGATGCTTTCATCCGGAAACTCGAAGTTCATTGATTGGTAGTCATCTACAGCTTGATGAGCTAAGTGGTCTGCCAATACACTCCCCTTGATGGCTTTCTGGGTTGTGTACTGAATGTCGTATTCCGTCAAGATCATCTGCCATCTTGCAATTCTCCCAGACAGAGCAGGCTTTTCGAATATGTACTTTATCGGATCCATCTTTGAGATCAACAAGGTAGTGTGAGTCAGCATATACTGTCTCAGCCGGCGAGCAGCCCATACCAAAGCGCAGCAAGTTTTCTCAAGCAGTGAGTATCGGGTCTCACAGTCGGTAAACTTTTTGCTAAGGTAATAAATGGCATGCTCTTTTCGGCCAGACTCGTCATGCTGCCCCAGCACACACCCCATTGAGTTGTCTAGCACTGTCAGGTATAGGATCAGAGGTCTCCCTTCAACCGGCGGCATAAGGATAGGTGGTTCTTGGAGATACTCTTTGATTTTGTCGAAGGCAGCCTGACATTCATCATTCCAACGTACTACCTGATCTTTCTTCAGTAGCTTGAAGATTGGCTCACAGGTAGCAGTCAGATGAGAGATGAATCGAGCAATGTAATTCAGGCGTCCTAAAAAGCCTCTGACTTCCTTCTCTGTCTTGGGAACTGGCATCTCTTGAATAGCTTTGACCTTAGCAGGGTCCACTTGAATACCTTTATCACTGACCACGAAGCCTAGCAACTTCCCAGATCTTACCCCGAAGGTGCACTTGTTCGGGTTCAATCTTAGCTTGTACAGTTTCAGACGGTCAAACAACTTCTGCAGATGATCTAGATGCTCTTCCTCAGTCTGGGACCTAGCGATCATGTCGTCCACATACACTTCGATCTCATGATGGATCATATCATGAAATAAGGCAACCATGGCACGCTGGTAGGTTGCCCCAGCATTCTTTAATCCGAACGGCATGACCTTGTAACAGAAAGTGCCCCACTGAGTGACAAACGTAGTCTTTTCCATGTCTTCAGGTGCCATCTTGATCTGATTGTAGCCTGAAAAGCCATCCATGAAAGAGAATACCTTGTGCTGAGCCGTATTATCAACAAGGACATCAATGTGAGGTAAGGGGAAGTCATCCTTGGGGCTGGCCCTGTTCAGATCCCTGTAATCGACACACATTCTGACCTTACCGTCCTTCTTAGGTACTGGCACCACATTAGCAACCCACTGAGGGTAAGAAGTCACTGCAAGGAACCCGGCATCAAACTGTTTCATCACCTCGGCCTTAATCTTCTCGGACATCTCTGGACGCATCCGACGAACCTTTTGTTTAATTGGAGGGCAGTCTTCCCTAGTCGGCAAATGA
The DNA here is from genome assembly GCA_948472305.1 of Vicia faba. Classification (NCBI taxonomy): domain Eukaryota; kingdom Viridiplantae; phylum Streptophyta; class Magnoliopsida; order Fabales; family Fabaceae; genus Vicia; species Vicia faba. The sequence goes on from OX451735.1 coordinate 1,117,464,264, forward strand.
TGGACAACAATATCGGTATCCAACCCTGGCATGTCCTCGTAGGACCAGGCAAAGATCTCCATATAGTCATGTAACATCTTGGTTAACCGTTGCTTCACGCTGAGCTCTAGGTTGGCACCAATTTTTACCTCTTTTCTGTCTGCCTCAGTACCCAAGTTTATGGTTTCCACTGGCTCTTCATGGGGTTGAATTGCCCTCTCTTCCTGAAGCAACAGTCTTGCAAGCTCGCCAGGCACTTCGCAATCATCTTCACCTTCGTCTTCGGCTAAGTTGATCGGATTTTCGAAGTCATAATTGGCATTAGCAGAGCTGTTATCAGTGAGATCCAGAGTGGATTGGAACCTGTATGAGTGAGTGTGTGTGTAAATACAGCTGTTTTTGAAAATTATGTAAAGGAAATGAAAGATAAAAAAAAGGAACACAATATTTGCAATGCGAAAATAGTCCAAGATTTTCATTCATGATGTATAAAATGACAGTTCATATGCCCTCACAAATAGAACCACGGTGCCTCGGGTAAGACACCGGGCCATAGAGTTTATCATTGTCTATTACAAAATAACAAAACAAAGAAATTTATTACTTAGTGTCAAAAGAAACAGAGAGGTTGTCCTTTGCGCTCCAATTGTTGGGTCCACCATCAGTTGCCGGATAGATCCAGCTATCAAACTCAGCTTCATCAACTTCCTCTTCGTCCCCGATGGCATTAACTCCATGAGCAGGCAGGGGAGCTGTCACCACATTAGGCTTGTCAGATGCCTCAAACTGTACCTCCTTAGCGTCAATGAGATCCTGCAGCTTGTTCTTTAACGCCCAACAGTCATCAGTAGAGTGCCCCGGGCTGTCTGAATGGTAAGCACAACGGGCATTCGGGTTGTACTTAGGAGAGGTAGTGTTTGAGAACTTTGGCGCCTCCTTGACAGTCACCAAATTGGTGGATAGCAACTGTGGCAGGATTTGCGACAGGGTCATGCTTAGCCGGGTGAACTCTCTCCGGGGTCTATCAGCCCTTTGAGGATTGTTTGGCCGGGGAGCGGCAGCAGGCGTAGCGATCATGACCGCACTGACAGATTGGCGGCGATCAGGTCTTTCTGATTTCCTGGAGCCATACACGGCACTAGACTCCTTCTTAAATGGTTTCTTGTCCGGCCCAGATGATGATGCAGCCTTTGCAATCTTCCCAGACTTCAACCCAGCTTCAATTCTTTCTCCAGTTAAGATTAGATCAGTGAAACCAGCAGAAGAATTCCCAATGAGATGGTTGAAGAACGGCCCAGATAGGGTCCCCAAGAACATGTCTACTAACTCTCGATCAGTCAAAGGTGGCTGCACCCTGCCAGCCAGATCTCTCCACTTCTGCGCGTACTCTTTAAAACCTTCACTTGCACCTAACGACATACCCTGGAGTTGGGTACGTGTGGGGGCAAGGTCGGCATTATACTGATACTGCTTGTAGAAAGCAGTAGCCAGCTCCTCCCAGTTACGAACTTTGGTCCCATCCAGCTGATAGAACCATTCGAGATGAGTCCCTGAAAGACTCTCCTGGAAGAAGTGGATCCATAGATTCTTGTCCGCAGAATACGACTGAATTTTCCGCACATAGGACCTCAAATGCAGCTTGGGACAGGATGCCCCGTCATACTTGGAGAAGGTGGGTGCTTTGAATTTGTGCGGGATGATCACACCAGTCGACAAACCCAGATCTCCGAAATCCAGCCCAGGTGCCTGTTGCACCTCCATAGCCTTCAACCTGTCCTCCAGTTGTTTGTACCTGTCATCTGCAGGAGGATACTGTTCCTCATCAAAATCTGTCTCGTTGTCGGAGACTTCTGGAGTAGGAAGCTTTACTTCTGCCTGAGAAGGACTCTTGCCAACAGAAGAAACAGCCTCTTCCTGGTGCAGAGTATTACCCAACCTTCGGCCCGTGTTGAATAGAACAGTTCTTCTTTTCTTCTTCTTCTCCTTCTTCAGGAGCATAGTCTTCAATTCTTCTTGGCCTTTAGCTAGACCCATGATTAGCTCTTGAAACTGCGCATTCTGCGCCTGGAGAGCCTTGATTGATGTCTCTGTTGATTCAGATCCGGGATTCATGATGCTGAAATAAACAGCGAAGAACTGTAAGCAACCTGAAAAAGGGGAAAAACCTGCTATGCACATGATGCATGAAATGCGTATGAATTATGTTTTCAAAGACAATCGGGAATCAACTTTGTAAACAAAAAGGAACACACTTTATTAGATTCAACTTTGCAACTGAAATTATTCAACAAGTTGCCCTTAGGCGTTTACATGAAATGAAACAACTGGAAAGGAAATAAAAACTGTAAAGGCACATTCAGAATTCCTCATTGATCCCATGGTCTCCTCTTCTCAGTACGGAGGTAGGCATTCAGAGCTCTCTCATTCTCTAACTGCTTTGTCAGCTTCTGGATCTTTGATTCCTGCTCGTTAAACTTCTCCCGGTAAGAATCCCGTTCTTCTTGCAGTTGCAACCAAGATCTCTTCAATGTCTCATAATCAGTAGGTATCTGAGGAGGAAGGACAGTTGGAGGAACACCATCTTTATCAGGACACTCAAGAATGACGGGTCTGACAGCTTCATACGGCATACCTAACTTCTGAGCACGGGTGCGGACCCATTTGTAGTAGGCTTCCATAGGTAGAGAAGTCTTTGGCCCTAACTCTTGTGGGTCAGCTTTATGAACCTTCTCCCAAGCCTTGATGAACCTACGACGTAGCTCGTCACTATCCCCCTGAAACTCGAAACTGATGTGAGGCACCAACATCTCATGGGGGCCTGCTCTTCTTGCTCTTCCAAACTGACGGAGTGCTAGACATGGATTGTACGAGATCCCTCCTTGAGTACCAATCAGAGGAACATTAGGATACTCCCCGCATCGATCAATAATAACTATCTCATCCAAACCTCTGCAAGTCCAAATGATGTCTTTATCGGTGAGAGACATTAACCTGTGAGCCCAACCTCTTCCTTCTTGGTTCTTCAGTACGGACTTAGGGAGGTGCGAAATAAACCACCTCACCAACAAAGGGATACAACACCACAGGGTTCCTCGTCTTCGGGTAGTACGGGCATGAAGTTGTTGCAAGATGTCACCCAAGAGAGTGGGCACAGGGTTCTGAGACATAAAGATCCTAATGGAAGTGACATTGATGAAGTTGTCAGGATTAGGAAACAGGACTAACCCATAGATTAGGAGAGCCAAGATGTCTTCATATGCCCTAAAGTCCAAGTCATTCCAGAAGCTGTTAGCTTTACCAATCAGAAACTTGGCCAAGAAACCCTTAACTCCGCTTCTAGTTACCCAGTTGTCTATTACCTCTTAATGGGTCAACGGAAGAGCTGCAGCAATGTCCTCAAGCTTGAGGGTCTTTTCCCAACCAGTAAATGGAGTCTGATCCAAGATAGGGATACCAAGCAGATTAGAGAACTCTTCCAGGGTAGGGACCAGCTGGAAGTCTTGAAAGGTGAAGCACTGGTACTGAGGGTCATAGAATTGGGTCAGAACACTCATCAACTGTTGATCCCGCTTTGCAGTGACTAAACTGAGAAGAGAACCATGCCTCTGAATGAAGGAAGTGGTATTTGGAATTCTGCTAACCAACTCATCAAGCAACTCAGGTGAACGAACAAAGTTGAACCGGATAGTATTCCTTCGCACAGGCATCATAATGTCCTACAAAACAGAGCAAAGATGAAACCCTCTTGTCTTTGAAATGGTCAGTTCTTATGCAGGATGCATGCAATGCTCATGATGCTATGATGTTATGATAAAGCACACCACATACAGATACAAAGGCAAACATAGTAAGGCACACAAGTCACACAAGGCAAGCCCCTAAAGTTTAGGCCAGCATGAGGTCTAGGTACTACCCTCTTTCAGTTTGTTGGTTCATACCTGTCCTAATCAAAAGTAACCGGGTTCTTAGGGGATCCCAATATCATTGACTACCCTCAATCGGTCATAACTCCAGCATCGCAATCTTTTCTTGCGGCCAGAACCATCACGAGAGTTTAGCCTCAATGGGCGTAGCATACTGCTACAATTCTAAAGGCCAAGTTGTGTCAATTAAGGTTCTAAGGTTGTTGGTGCTTAATGACTCCTTAGAAGACCCATATTCTCCTCGTTGCGACACAAGGGATATCGGTACAGACTAAGGTGCCACACCAACGTAGCCACTGCTTCACCTGTGTCGGTCTACGCCGGACAGGTCCCTCACAGCTTATGCTACCTAAACAGGGTATCCCCAGATCCGGGTTAGGATCTATGTATCTCCGATGCAACCCACAATAGTAAAGCAAGCAAATCAGTACAATTGAAAACACAGTTATGAACTAGCCCTAAGGTACACCTCACTTTATAAGATATGTCCCCAGCAGAGTCGCCAGTTCTGTGATCGGTGGATCTGGAACTGACTGTTTAACGCTGGTTCGCGAAATGTCGCGGAAGCAAGAGTCGCCACCGTCTTTTATTTTCTCCAAATGGAAAGGACAAAAGCACAGAAAAATTCCTTAAAGAGATTACTCTCGGTTCGGGAGGTAGGTTATAGAAAGGGAAGGTGTTAGCACCCTTTCTATCCATGGTTATCCATGGGCTCTTAGATACTTGCTCATTTGTGTTTTCAAAATTGTTTGTTTGCTTTTCAATGTGGGTTTAAAAAGTTTCTTTGAAAAATTTCAGATCGACTCATACGTCAGAGTGTTTGAAAAGTTTGTTTTGAAAGCTTTTGAAATGTGTCAGTGTGAAAAGTCTTTTTGAGTTTGTTTTGAAATTTAGAGCAAGTATCCTTGAGAACCTACCTACCCTAAGGAATTCGTCTGTGTAATTGTCCTTTAAAGTAGTGCCATCCCATCATTGAGAGGTAGGTAGCACCACCGTTGGAGGTGTTCGGGTCAATTCGATTTTAGGGACGTGGTGATCACCAGAGAAATGGGAAGACACCTTAGAAGCTACCCTCATGCCAGGTTCCCGGATCATGAGGACTTACTAAGACGCCCTCTACTCGACGACCACCTTTCGAAAGGCAACAGTGAGGCGTACCCTAGGGGTGGTGTGTGCGAATGGTGTGTCATGTTTCAGTTATTTGTCTTGTCATGTTTGTCGTGTTCTATGTTTGATTTTAATTTGTCCATTCATTCTTGCATGCATAGTTAACAGTTAAATATTTTGCGAGGAAATAAATCTAAACTATTACAAATGGCGCGGGTCCACATCGCCAAAATTAAACCGGACCCGATTTAGCGAAAAATAAATAAAGCGATAAAAGTGCGATAAATAAATATACATGGCCTTGGGAGAGATACAGAATTATGATAAGCAATAAAGTAAATACGCAAAGAAAATAATTAAAACAAAACTAGGGCGTTGGACCCTTTTTACAAAAATTAAATTACAAGTTAATGAGAATTTATTAAATAAAGAGGAATTAAAATTAAAATTGAATGAAAATGTTTTTTAGACTTTTATGTTTTTTATTTATTAAAAGAAGAAAAAAAAGTTAATTGAAATTAAACTATAAGGCAAACCCTAATTCTAATGTTTTTATTTATTATGAAAGAATTAAATTAAGATCTAAATTAAACCTAAAATTAACTTATGTACAATTTTTAATTTATGAAAATAAAATAATAAATAAATACTATTGTTATTCTGAAAGAAAATTAAAATTAATAGAAGAAAATAAAAAGTAATTAACCTAAATTCTATTTTTGGATTTTTATTAAGAAGGAATTAAAATTAAAACCTAATTAACCTAAATTATTTACATATATTAATTTATTGATGAAAATAATTAAAATTAAAAATTATATTTTTATCTGGACATTTTTTATTTTTATGATGTTTTTTATATTTTGTAAAAAAGGATATTTAATTAAATCAGAAAATAAATAAACAAATAGATAATTAAAATAATAAAAGATAAAAGAAAGTTAGAAAGGATAGAACCAGGGGGTTTTCTGTCCCATTATGGAGGTGTAAATTGGAGAAGCCTGGCCCAATTGAATTTGAATTTGCTGACTTTTCATGATTCCATATGATGCGTTTGACCAGGCGTAGGTGTTCTTCAGCTTCCAACCTTTAGATTGATCTCCAAGCGGACGTGGCATGTTGATGATGGAGGGAGTATGATGTACCTGGAAGTTAGCGTAACATGGAATTTCATATGGAAAAATAGCATGGAATTTTTGCCAGACCTGGGACTTGAACCCAGGTCTTTGAAGTTACCAGCACAACACATGACCACTGAACCAAGCGCGTTTCAATTAACATATAATAAACAATAAACAATATAATAAGAACGCGTTAGTGCTTTGGAATTTCGCGCGAAATTCAAATGGACCTATCACCAATGGACACGAGGTCATCTCCTTCCCCCACCCTGTAACACAAACACTATGGGAACGGTTTTTGAAACGTTGTTTTAGAGGGTTTATGAGAAAATAGCGAATAGCTCCATGAGCTTCATAAATTGTTCGCGAGGTATGTGTTTGCTTCGTCTTAACCTGCTCAATTCAACCATGATACTCACGAACTCTAATTTTTCCTCTACGCAAAATCCCCAATTCAAGAAACCTGTAACCCTAATTTTTAGCAATGGCAAAATCTTGTATGATCAATGAAAACGCAATTAATCATCACAGTTAGCCTTAGAACATCATGAGAAACAAGAATTCATAAACAAAAAATGCAAAAGATGTATGATTTGTGGTATATGATTTCAAAAAAATCGCTTTGCAGTTTGAGTTCTAACCAACGATTCTTTGTGCTTTAGTTGATGTTAATGATTGAGGAGCATTCAGTGATGCTTCAGGATGATGATGAAACAAAAATTGAAGCTTCAATCGACCTCTAAGGTTGATTTCAGTGTTTGAGTTTTTTATGAAAAATTTCAAGAATGCAATGGAGTTTGGGGCGCAGCTTTCAGTCTCAAAACATTAGGGTTCTGATCTTGGATATGTATAGAGGCTATTAGGTTAAAAACATTGCACAAAATCCTTTGCCATGATGATTTCAATCTTTGATTTGTTAAGAATCTTTTCCAATCTTTTTCTCATGTATCTTGTACCAAATCTGATCAATTAGCACCAAAGCTTGCCTATTTGAGATGTGCACGAATTATAGAGGCCAAATCATGCATAAAAAGATTTTTTTAGGTTAGGCTTATATTTTTCATGAATTAAAATGATTTAAATGAATATAAATTAATATAAATTCAAATAAATAATTAAAAAATATGGAAATACTTCCCTTTGGACCTAATGGTCGTGCATAGGCTTGGCATGAAGAAACTTGGAAGAAAAATGGGCCCAATAGCAAATTTAGGCCTTTTGCATCAATGTTGACTTTCAAAAATTTCCAAAAATTTCCCAACTTCCACAAGGCATAACTTGGTCAATTTTTAAGCTTTTCACATGTTCTTGGACATTTTGGAAAGGTCTTTGAGTCCTTTAAACAATGCCTTTGGTCCCATGTCATTTTGATTTACCAATCTTAAGTTATGGTCTTTGACCTAAAGTCCCTTTTTGTTGACTTTTGAAAATGACCTATAATGTTGAAATTGATAACTTTTTGTGAGAGCATTTCTTGGACTTGTAATATGAAGATGAGTTGTAGGAAATGGCTTTCTCTTCAAAATGAGCTTTGGATGGAATTTTTCTGATAATCCATGTGAAAGTTATGCCCTGGTCAATTTCAGTTGACTTTTTCAGCTGTCCAAATATAGCAACTTTTGCATCTTTGAAGATTTCTGAGCCAAACTTTGAGAATCATGATCAAGCATTGATCAAATGATGTTTGTGGCTTCAAAATGATATATTGACCAAAAATTTGAACTTTTGACTGTCAAATGACCATTTTGCCCCTACAGTTGACTGTAGTGCAATCTAGGGTTTTGACTGTGCAATTTTGAGCTGAGTGCCTTGAAACTTGACATGAGGATACTTGACCATCTTTGTAGGCATATGGGACTTGATTGGGCCTTTGAAAAGTTCATTTGCTTGACCAGAACTCAAACCCTAGTTTTGACTGTCTAGGAGACAGTTGAGCTGCACAACCCTTGGGGAATTTTGTGACCTTGATTTGGCAATTTCTTGATGAATATGGGAGGGCAAATTTTGGGGTACAACATACATTAATAAAGAATTTTGCAATTAATACGATAAAAAGCATTCAACAAACAACAAACTATTTTTCACAATCAACTAATCTAAACAATTGTTTTTGCAAAAGGGTTTCAAACAAATTTTGACTAATCGCGCATTTAGCCAAACTCTCCGCAATCACTACAATCGGTCAAATTGCGAGGTTATTTAAAATACATTTGCAACCCCTAAAAAACACCAACCCCGTACGAACTACGAATTGGGACTATGATTCCTCATAAGAGGATACATAGGCATACGACTAAAATCGTGGCGAGTCCTCCTAATTAAAATTTAAAACCCTGTTTACCCCAAACCTAAACCTAAACCTAGTATCCTTGTGAACAAGGTAGATGAAAGGTGCCTAACACCTTCCTTTCGTCTAATGAAGTCCAAAACCTAGAATCTTTTTCTGTGAATTAGGGTTTCCTATTAGATGCCCTTCCCTAGGATAAAAACTAATAGTGGCGAATCTTGATTTAAAAACCAGTCGCAACAGCTGGCGACTTTGCTGGGGACTTCAACCCTAGGTTTAAAAGCCTTTCCCTTAGGTTTTATGTTTTTATTATGTTGGGTTTTTCATTTCCTTTATTTATTTATTTATTTATTTATTTATTGCTTTGTATCTTTTATTATTATATTTACTGTGTGGCGGGATTTCAATTTCAAAAAATATTTTCAATAACCCTTAGAAAGAAGGTTCGTCTATTAGATTAGGGGATATATCATCCCTGCGAGTTAACATGATGACTTCTCCTAGAGTCGGTGGAATTCCAAAAAAGGAATACTTATAGAGAGATATCCTCTTGACGAGTATGACTTTGGAAGGACACCCACGACTCTTTGTAACGACCTTATCCTAATATCTCACGACGAGGCCTTTCACGACTTTGAGATGAAAGTTTCGGTCCGTAAAGAGGCTCCACCTAAGGTAGGCCCTTGTGATTTTTCCCTCTGGTGTTATTTATGATACCCTTAAGGAAACCACCTTTTGGGAGGGTAGATTAACCGTAGGTCAAAATTAAGGAGCCTACATTATAAGGATAACTGTCACAAAAACATATCACAAAATCCCGTCACTCAACCCTACACCTATGCATTCATACATTTCATATATTCGTCATACATTTCATATATTTGTCACCCGTTTCTTTGTCTTATTCACAAGGTACAAAAAATAATGATAAAATCAAGATCTCGGTGACTGTCTTTAAAAATGGATACCAAAGGAAACCACTTGTCCATGTCAATGCGCCAAACATGTATGAAATCAAAGCCACAAAAGGGAAATAATGTGCTGAAGACTTTCTCAAGCTTTGTCAAGCAAAGGTGGATAGTTTCAAAGAGCAGACATCCACAGGCGCACCTAGAAGACTTATTTCCCTTGGGTCAATTTCACGCAAGCAAGTCTTGGTTTAAGATTGTAATATTTTTCAATATCTGGATTATGTTACTTTCAATAAAGGCATTTCGTTTCCATATCCCTTGGTCGTATCTATTTTTAAGATGGTCACCGAATAAAAAAATAAGCAAAAGATAAATATATACCCAAGTGAATAAGGCATTTAACCCTTTTCATATTCATACATATTCATTCGCATGCATGCATTCATAAACATCTGCATATCATGCCCAAATTCATTTCTTCAAAAAAAAATCTCTCCAATTAAACCATTGGTAGAAGAAGATCTCCACCTCCTTGGCCTCCATATCAAACAAGGGCATACCAGTAAAAGGCAATGGAACAAATCGAGGAAACTCAGGATGCGTTTAAAGAGGATCTCGACCAATTAAAGGGTGATATAATTTCAATGAAGGGAGATCTGAGTCAAGTTCTTCTAGCTTTGAAGAACATCATTGACAGGCAGGACCAGATTCCCAAGGTAGCTCTCAAAGAAGTAGCTCAAACGATTCGTGAACCAAGCGGCCACCAACTAAGAAAAGAGCCAGAAGCAGGACCCTAAAAATCCATCATGTCACAACAAGATACAAGAGAAGCCGAAACTGAAGGGTTTGTCCCACCACCATCAAAAGCAGGGGCATCACATACCCTACCAATTCCAATCAACAACGCAGACAATTACTTGGACCTGCAATACGGAGACCACGACCCAGAGGATGCCCATAAGGCACCGTTAAAGATGACTGGTACTCAGGCTATTGATAATTCACTGAAGATGAATCAGTATAAAGCTTTGGAAGAAAGATTACGAGATGTAGATGGCTTTGACGCCTTCGAGGTAGACACTCTCGAAATGGGCCTAGTTCCCGATGTGGTAATTCCGCCAAAGTTTAAAGTGCCTAACTTTGGGAAATACAAGGGCCTCACCTGCCCAAGAAATTATCTTTGCATGTATTGCAGGAAGATGCATGCCCACGCCCATGATCAGAAGTTGATGATTCACTGTTTTCAATATAGCTTGAGTGGGGCATCTTTAGACTGGTATATGAAATTGGAGCGAACACATATTTGAACCTGGGCAAATCTTGTTAATGCTTTCTTAAAGCATTACAAATATAACTTGGACATGGCGTGTACCCGCATGCAACTCCAGAATCTATCCCAGAAAAAAGAAGAGTCCTTCAAAGAGTATGCTCAGAGATGGAGGGAGATGGCATCCCGTGTGCAACCACCACTGCTAGAGAAGGAATTAGTTGACATGTTCATGGGAACTTTGCAAGGGTTTGATTATGAAAAGATGGTTGGAAGTATCTCTTCAGGGTTCTCAGATCTAGTGACTATCGGAGAAAGAATTGAGACTGGAATAAAGAGTGGGAAAATACCTGGAAGGCCATCAAGTACCCCTACAATTCAAAAAGGCCTGCTTCAAACTTCCCCAAAGGAAAAGAGGGATAAATTAATGTTGTAGCATCACAACCAAGGACACAACAACCATTGTTGATCCCGCAAGGACAACAACAAGGCAGAAGAACACCAATAAATTTTGATCCACTCCCCTAGCCACCTAGCTAGTTATTACAACACTTGTTCAAAGCATCCTTGGTCGAAATCAAGCCTCTAACTCCTCCCGTCGGGCCACTCCCACGAAAGTACAATGCCAACGCCAAATGTGAGTATCATGCTAATTCTCATGGACACACCATAGAGAAATGATGGGCATTCAAGCACAAGGTGCAGGACTTGTTAGAATATCAAGACATCACTTTTGAGAAACCTAACATCAAATCAAACCCTATGCCTCCGCATGGTGGGCCGACAATAAATGTAATTGAAGTAGTCACTAACTTTGGGGCAACCAGGAAAGTCAAAAATTCAATCAACTTGTTGAAGGAATATCTATTCGAATGTGGGTTCCTATTGGAGCATAATGAAGCCTTCGAGAAAACTCTGCAAAAGTTAGTGAACTAGGGGATAGTCCAATTTGGACCATACCCTGAAGAAAAATATGTAGCTACTCTGAAGGGTAAAACACGGTTTCCTCTAATCCAAGAGACCTTCATCTACAAGGGAATAAAGCATGGCAGACATGTGGCGATGATATCTAACAAAGTTTACACCAAAAAGGCAACTGACTTCATCCGAGAATACGCCCCAGGAGAAGAACTCAAAAGATGGATTGTCGTGGAGGTTCCCAAGATCTTTTTTCTTTCCTAAGTAATTTTTCTTGTTTTAAAAAGAACCTATGTCAAGCCCGAGGCATATGGGTTGCTTGTAAGGGTTTCCCCCATTTTATTTCAGACAATATTTGCAATTAATAAAAGTTATATTTTGTTTTCAATTAAGATCCTTGTCTTTCTTTTGCATTTATTCCTTAAATTTAAAAATGGCAATACTTTCTCTGCATATGCATCTTCAAAATTCATATACTAAAATCTGCACCGAAACATGATAAGCATGCAAATTCATGCCCAAAACCACCGATAATGTTACTGCTGCGACCCGATATAATTTTGATGCCCCCATCAACCAAGCTGAAGAGGAAGGTGATGAAGATCTCGAACTCTCTGAGGAAATGGCGAGGGGAATAGAACGAAAGAACATACCACTGTATCAAGAGGCTATTGAGACCATTAATCTGGGCACAGGGGAAGATCCGAAAGAAATCAAGCTAGGGGCAATGCTAGAGCAGAGCGTCAAAGAAAGGCTGATCAAATTATTGCATATATCTGCTTGGTCCTACAGAAACATGCCAAGGTTAGATACAGACATTTTGGTGTACAAACCACCTCTCAAAGAAGGTTGTTCTCCAGAAATAAGTGACTACGAAATACCAAGACCTGACGAAGGACCCGGTCCAGGGGCACGTTGGACACTCATGTTCGACGGGGCTTCAAATGCACCGGGGCATGGTATAAGGGCAATTTCGACTTCTCCAAAGAATTATCACAAGCCCTATACTGCAAGATTTTGTTTTGACTACACCAACAATATCGTCGAGTACAAAGCCTGTATACTAGGACTAGAAGCTGCCATTGATTTGAGAATGAAGTATCTCGAAGTATTTGGGGACTCTGCATTAGTCATATATTAAGTCAACAACGAATGGAATACTAAAACATCCAAAATTGATTCCATATCGGGATCATATTTTGAAAACTGACTGCGTTATTCATAAAGATCACTTTCAGTCACATCCCATGAGAAGAAAATCAAATGGCAGACGTTGTGGCAACTATATCAGCTATGTTCAAAGTAACTTGGTCAAACCACGAACCACACATCACAATCAAGAGCTCACACACTGTCTTGCTATCAAAGAAGGACCAAATAACAAGCCTTGGTTTTACGACATCAAGAAATACCTCGAAAAACAAGAATATCCAGAAAATACCTCTATCATTGACAAACGAACTCTACGGAAATCAGCCTCAAAAATATTTCTGAGTAACGGTGTACTGAACAACAGGAACTACAACATGGTTTAGTACTCAATAAGATTCTGCTACCTCACCTTGATTCACGTGGTAAATGGACACCCAACTACGAAGGTCCATACGTAGTCAAAACAACATTCTCCGGTGGTGGTCTCATCCTCACAATAATGGATGAAGAAGAGCTACCGTATCCGGCAAGTTCAGACGCAGTAAAAAAATACTATGTATAAAAAAGCTCGCTAAGTTCAAACCCTAAACGGGCGACTTAGGCAAAAAGGAGCGTCCCGGTGGATCGAAAACCCTAAAGGGTGATCCAGGTAAAAATTAGGGGCATATAACAAAAAATTATCCCGGTGGATTGAAAACCCGAAAGGGCAATCCAGGAAAAAATTAGGGATTTCATGCAAAGAAATAAAGAACAAAAATACTGTGATCTAAGAACTGCGACTACGAACCACGAAGGGAGAGATGGATCCAAGTCATATGACTCAGAAGAAAAGGAGACATGAGCCATTAAAAGGACATTAGGGAAACAACAATATCAATTATCATTTTTTTCATTTCCATTTACAGTTTTTAAACTTTCTGTAATTACCTCTTTCAAGGAATTACATATTGTACTTTCTCCTATTCAGAGGCATATCAATAAAACATTTGCTTTCTTTTCATCTTTCAAATTGTGTTTTTTCTTTTCTTGGACTTGTTTGCAAAATACTAAGATTATTTCTTGTGAATATTGTCTTGAAATCATTTCGGGGAAATTAACAAACAAAAGCATTTGACAAAACATCGAAAAAGCATTTTGGTTAGAAAAACATCAAAAAGAAAATCCATGTCTACATCCATACACACTTCTACGCCTACGCCTGCACTTGCAACACAAGTGTTTATACAAATGTCCACGCCTACGTCTACGCTCACAACACAAAAAAAGTCTGCGTCTAATACATACGTCTGCATCTGTGCCTGCATCTATGCATATGCCAATACATACTTCTACGTCAACGCTCGCGCTTACAAAAAACAACAAAACCAATGCTCAAAATCTTGCTAACGCCTTTCACCGCATTCAAATCAAATTCAACAATGCTACAAAAATGCAACGTGCAACGCCAAGGAATTGGTAATTCAAAACCAATGGTTTATAAGAGAGAATTCCAGAAACAGCCTTCATAACATTTCAAGGCATACATGCATTTTACACACATTTTTCATATCCAAAGCATACACACATTATACATTTTTGCATACATACAATACACATATACTCAGAGTTCCATATCCATATCATAACATCATATATACACAGACATTCAACATGCATACACTAAGGGTTCCACCTCAATGTAAGACATCATACGCATGTGTCATACATCAAACAAAAAATATCACCCTCGATTCAATCATCTAAGGGTCAGTCATCAAAACACACTTCTTCTACCAATCTAACCTACCGCCTAAGACATCGTGCAACAGTGCGGTTCCTTGTTCGGTAATATAGACCATTGCCTAAGACGTCGTGCAACAATGTGCTTCTTTATTCTGCAACCCAGATATTTCCTAATACGACATGCAGCGATGTTCGGAAACAAAACCCAGTTCATTGCCTAATACCTCGGGCAACAATTCAACTTAATCCACTGCCTAAGACATTGTGCAGCTGTGTGGTTCCTTGTTTGGTAATATAGACCATTGCCTAAGACGTCATGTAACAATGTGCTTCTTTATTCCGCAAGCCATACTGTTGTACCCCAAAATTTTCCCTCCCATTTTACTCAATCAATGGCAATTGAGGTCCCCAAGTTGCTCAAGGAAGTCCAAGAGTTGACCAGACAAGCTCTCTCCTAAGGCAATGTATCTCAAATTAGGGTTTCATTCTTCATCAAGATAGGTGAACCAAAAAGGTCCCAAATGCCTTCCAAGGTCCTAATATGTTCCCAAGATCATCCATGTCAAGTTTCATACCTTGCACAAGAAGGTTGCTCAGTCAACTGCTCAGATGTTTGAGAATCGACTATATTAGGTCAAAAGTCAATTGTGGCCCACATACAGTCAAACTTCAAGATTTTTGGTCAAAATCATCATTTTTAAGTGTTATCCATCATTTGATCAAGGGTTGATCATGATTCCTCAGGGATTGCTCACAATTCATCAAAACCCAAAAGTTGCTAAATTAGGGTTTCTTAGTAAAAGTCAACCCAACTTTGACCAAGCATAACTTCCGCATGCTTTATCAGAAATTTTCCATCGAAAGCTCATTTTGAAGAGGATGAAATTCCCTACAATTAATCTTCATACAAAAAGTTCAAAATATGCACTCACAAAAAGATATGAATTTTGACATTATAGGTCCTTTTGAAAAGTCAACAAAAACACCTTTTGGGTCAAAGCTTCATACATGAACATGGAAGACTCAATTGAGATGAGACCAAAAGGGTTGCTTAGGGGACATCCTAAGATTTCTAAAAAGTCTAAGAATATCTCCCTAGGGTTAAAATTGAGAGAGATATGCATTGTCAAAGTTGGAAATTTTTGGAAAATTGTCAAAAGTAAACATTGATCAAATTGGCATTTTTTCCAAAGGGGCCCATGTTTTCTTGCTTGAAACATGTTTCTAATAGGACCCACGACCCCTGAGCTCATTCACCTCTTATTTTATTATTTTTGTCATTTATTTTGATTTTTTATTCATTTAAATCAAACTAAATCAAATTAAATGGTAAAATAATGAAATCAAATCAAATATTGGGATTTTTGTGCACATTTTGAGTCTATATACAAATAGCATGATGGCCAATTCGTGCAAGATTCATTTGGATTGGAAAAGATTGGATTGAAGCTTATTTTGGGAAGATATCATACAAAGAGCAAATCAAATCAAATCTCGATTATTTCTCAAGATTCATGCCAATTTTATTAACCTAATTCAGTCTACTACATATACACAATAATTCAAGACCATAAGGATAAGGATTGGAGGCGTGAAACAGCAAGAAAGAAACCAAAATTTTGCAAGAAATGTGTGAGACCTATCTTTGTCTACAAGCCAATTCAAGCCAATCCAACGTTTCCAATCGATTCCTGGATATCCCAGGAAGCTAACAGCATCATTTGCAAGCCTCAAAGCATCCAGAAATCGTCCCCAAAAGCATCACGGTTTGCCCTAAAACTCAAACTCGATTTCAATGTTTTACGCATCCTAAACGCATGTTAATCATATTTTGTGTTTATCATCTTGTTTGCAAGCTACATGTACCCTTTAATTTCCTTTACCGCACAGGAATCCATAGTTGCCATTGTTAGGGTTTCTGAGATGTTTTTAGGGCTTTGTTATACAGGTAAAAATGGTCATAGAAAAGAGTACTAGGATGCTCGTGGCATCAAGGCGGTTTGATCCATGTAACTGGAATTCATTTATCATGAGTTGTATTGATTTTTGAGAATTGCAGATTTTTAGCTATGGCTAATTGTCTGTGGGTAAAAGCTCGGAACCTAAGGCGACGGTTCCTTGGAGGAGACGATGCGTGTCACAGCGTGGTTGGTCCATTTAAATTTGGTGCGCGTTCTCTGGTCACTAACTCGTTTTCTAATATATTATATGTTTGTTATTATATTGACAATTGAGATAAACAGCCCAGCTGGTCAGGAAGCGTGCCTTGGATGTGCACGTCCTGGGTTCGATCCCAGGCGTGCACATTTTGTTATTTTATCATGTGTTTCAGAAAGATCTCATGTACTTCTCTCCAGCACGCGTACCATGGGCTTGCAAATCAATACCACTGGATGGCATAGTGACCAGATCTGAGGGCCATCAAGCAGCGTACCATGGTGCACCCACAGGCATGGTCAGCATGGGATCTCACGCTGACTGGGCTTGAAGGGATTTTGGGCCTTGAAATTTCAGATCTTCACCCCCCATTTGCTAGCACATACAGGCCCAATTCTCAATCTTTCTTTTTTATTTATTTTATTTTCTTTATTCTTTTCAATTTATTTATTTATTTTATTTTTTAAAAATCAGTTTTTATAAAACCATAAAATCAAGAATTCACAAATTTAGAATTAGTTTTTTTTATTATTATCAAATTTATTTTTTTAATTAATTTGCTTAATTTAATTTAGGGTAACTTTAACTCATTTTTACAATTAAAATTAACTAGAAAAATTAGGTTTAATTCTTGATTTAATTATTTTCTTTTTTTGCAAAAAAATAAAAATACAAAAATAGGTTATTTAGAATTAATTGCTTTTCATTAATTTATTTATTTTCCTAAATTAACATTAATTAGAACTTAGGATTTTCTTTGCAATTTAATTATTCTTTATTTTCTTAATTAAAAAACGACCAAAAATGATTTTTTTAATCAATTGCAATTAGGTTTAGTCAAGGATCAAAACCCTGATTTCTCTCGCCTTTAATTTACCGCGCGTTTTTAATTTTCTTTCTTATTATTGTAACTGTTTCAAGGTTGTAATAGTTTTAACTAGAGTTTTAAATTCCGCACTTTTATTTCCCATCAAGGCAATTATGTAACTATCAAAGCCATGTAATAGCTAGGTTTATTTCCGCTTTTTACTTTCTGCAAATTCTTAACTGTTAGATGTATGTTAATAGGAATGTATGGCAAGAATGCATGAGAAATTAATACAGTTAGAAAACCCTAATGTGCAAAGATAATAAACTGAAATCAAACACTCGCACATGCTCACTCTTAGGGTATACTCTCACTTCGGTTGCCTTCGGTTAAACGGTCATGAAGCATAGGATGTTTTAGTGGCTATCCTCTATGTCCTAAAAGATCTAAAATGACCCATTCGAGTGTCACCTCGGAAAAGATCGGTAGGACTCTAGGATGGTTACTAAGGTGTCCTAACATTGCTTTTGTGACCGCACGTACCTTTCGAATTGTCCCTTACAAACTCCAACGACGGTGTTACCTACTTCTTAATAGTAGGATAGCGCTGTCTAAAGGAAACGAGAATAAAAACAATCTTTTTTCGAGTAGGTAGATGCTAGTAGGTACTTGCTCAAAACAAATTTTTTCACACTAACACCTTTTCCAAACAAATTTTCAAACCAACTTCGTCACACACTTGAGGATCGATACAAGGGTTATCAAGAAGTAAAACATTTTCAAAAACAAGCACACAAACACAAGCAATTTTAAAATATGAGCAAGTACCTAAGAGCCCGTAGATAACTACGGATAGAAGGGGTGCTAACACCTTCCCTTTCTATAATCTACCCCCCGTACTCAAAATCTCGAAAAAGGATTTTTTCTGTACTTTTTCCTTTCCGGTTGGATAAAATAAAAGTCGATGAAGACTCTTGCTTACTGCGACATTTTGCGAACAAAAAACGCAAAATGCAAACCAGTATAAAAGTCGGTTCTGCCACCGTATCACAAGAAGGATCAACTATTTCTGGATGCTATGAGGTTTCATGCTTTCGAGGATATCTAGGCTCTGTTAATCTATGGATTGGTACTATCCCCTAATTCAGACCAGCTCATAGATGTGAACGACATCAAAATATTTCTTGCTCGTAATCCTATGCCTACCTTGCTTGGAAATGTCTTGCATTCTCTTCACACTCGTACTATGAAGAAGAGAGTAACTCTCATGTGTTGTATACCTCTGCTATCTAGGTGGTTTTTTTTTGCACCTTCCTCGCTCAATAACTAAGAATGAACAAGGTTTGAGGTGGTCTCAAAGAATAATGTCACTCTCTCATACAGATATCTATTGGTATTCCCGATCTCACGAGGATAACATTATCATTGACTGTTGTGGGGAATTCCCTAATGTTCCACTCCTTGGCATTAGGGGAGGTATTACTTACAACCCTGCTCTAGCTCTACGTCAATTTAGTTATGCTTGAAAAGACGGTCCTCATGACATGCTTATCCATGGTATTATATTCGATTACGAGAATGATCCCCAAGGCTATCATCAAAGGTTTATACATGCTTGGGGCATGGTGAGCAAGATTGATAACAAGGCTTTAGGATAGAATAACTCCATCCCTCTGGAGACCTATCTCAAATGGGTACGAACTCGTGCTCAAAACATTATGGTGCCATATCCTGCTGTCCTACTGGTAATCATGGATCCTATTGTCGAAGGAGATAGTTCTCGCACCATCTTCCATCCAGACATGCCCACTGACCTTGAAGAATTGCAGAAGTCCTAGATTCAACTCAAGGAAGAACGGGACACCTTTGAGACTTAATTATATGCAAGTGAGAAGAAAGTGCTAGAGCTCACGAAGCAACTTCACAAGGAGCAGAGTCTTAATGCATATGTCAACATGAAGAAGAGGCGTCTTTGAGAAACTTAAAGCTTTAGGAGTTTTTTAATTTATCCCTTTGTAATCGTGTTTTCACTTGAACTTATTAATAAAAATCTTTGTTTATGTTTCCTTTTTGGTTAAAAAATTTAGATCTCATAAGGTCCTTGAAAACATTGCATATACATATCATGCATATCACTACATGACAGGTGTCCCGAGACAGGTTTCTTATCTTTTTGCTATTTATTTCAGTAGAAAGAATGGTTCTTGAACAAACAGTTAAGGATCTCCAGGCTCAGAGCGCCCAGTTCCAGCAAATGTTCCTGAATCTAGCCAAGGGGAAGGAAGAGCTAAAGGCCCTCATCACTAAAGAGAGGAAGGATAAAATCAAGAAACCAGCTAGCATCCTCAACATGGGTAGGATACTCAAAGTTCCAGTCAAGCGAGCATTGGAATTTGAAGAATAAAATGATGACCAAGAGGAAGATGATAAAAGTATGAAGGCTGACAACCAGGGTTCTGATGAAGAAGAAGCAAACTATTCAGATGAACAATATCCTCTGGCTGACGACACGTACAAGCAGCTGGAAGATCGTATCAATGTTATGGAGATCCAGAGAGTTCCTGGGTTGGATTTCAAAGAACTGGGTCTTATCTCGGGGTTGTTATCCCTCACAAGTTCAAGTCCCCCGTCTTTGTCAAATACGATGGTGTGTCTTATCCTAAGCTTCACCTACGGCCTTATGTCTGAAAAATACAACCTCATACTGCTGATAGAAAATTATGGGTGCATTTCTTCCAAGAAAGCCTATCGGGGACGCAATTAGAATGGTTCTTTTAGTTAGAAGGAACCAACATTCACACCTGAGAAGACTTGGCTGCTGCTTTTTACAAGCAGTATCAATATAATGTTGACTTTGCACCGACGTGAGTGCAATTACAAAACATGTCTATAGGCTCAAACGAGGGTTTCAAAGAATATGCACAGAAGTCGAGAGACTTAGCTGGAAGGGTGCAACCTCCTTTGTCTGATCGGGAGCTAACTGATATGTTCATGGGCACTCTGATTGGTCCATTCTTCAATCTACTAATTGAGAGTTCTTCATCTGGTTTTACTGAGTTAATACTGACTGGGGAACAATTTGAAAGCAATATCAGGAGAGGAAAGATTCTGGTGGATGCGTCTTCTAGTGTTGTAAAGAATACATTCAATAATAAGAAAGAAAATAATGTGATCTATGGCCAGAAGGGCCATAGTAAGAATGATCACCATCAGTATGTGGGAGTGGTGTTGATTTCTAATCATGCGCCTGTTCAACAATAACAACAGGGGATCCAGCGTAGGTCAGACGATCCGAGGAGGCAGTTCACCAAAATTAATATTCCATTGTCTCAGGAATTTCAACATTTGTTAAAAGCATAATTAATAACACTACGGGATCCTTCTCAAAATCCCAACACCTTCTCTCCTAAGTACAACCCAAATGTGAAGTGTGCCTATCATTCTAACAGTCTTGGGCATGACACCAACAATTGTTGGTCCCTGAAGAACAAAATCCAGGATATGATCGATGCAAAAGAGATTGAATTTGATCCTCTCGAGACCCCTAATGTGATTACAGAGCATATTCCCGGTCATAGTAAAGGTGTTAATGTTAGCAATGATGTTTCTTATGTCTCCACCATAAGTGACTTGACCACTTCCTTGATAATCATTAAGAAGAATTTGTTGCAAGCCGGTTTATTTCCGGGTTACCTTGAAAGTTGTTACCATTGTGTTCCAAAACTGGTGGCTGTGTGTGGCTGAAGAAGGGTATTCAGCGTTTGATTGATAGCTGTGAAATTCTGTTTGAGATGACTCCGTCCGTGAAGAGTTTGCATGAAAATATGTCTCAAGAGCTGAGACTTGAAGATGTTTCTATAATAATCATTTCCAATACTCCTATAAGAATCACCTCTAAAGGTCCTATAAAGATTCCTTTCGTGTGTGATACAGTGGGAGAACTGACTTGGGTTTTTTGCGTTTTATCGCAATTGTTGCGGATACCAAGAGTCTCCACCGACTTTTATTTTATCCAATAAAGGAAAGGGTAAAAAGAACAGGAAAAACCTTTTGAGAATTTTCTTTAGTTCGGGGGATAGGTTATGAAAAGGGAAGGTGTTAGCACCCTTTCATCTGTAGTTATCTACGGGCTCTTAGTTGCTAGCTCACTTTGAAAATGCTTTATAAATGTTTTTGTGTTTTGTGTAAGTTTGAAAAACATTTTGAAGATGCCTTTGTTTCGGCAAACTTTGTAATGATTCTCGTCTCTATAAGAATGTATACAAAGTGTTGGTTTTGAAAATAGTTCAAAGAGATGTTTGTTTTGAAGAATGTTTTGAAAGTGTGAGGTGTAAAAATGGTTTTGTTTGTGAGCAAGCAATTATGAGCGTTCTACCTACTCAAAAGAAAGTCTTTGTTCTTTTCCTCCTCCTTTAGATATTGTTATCTTAGCATTAGTTAGTAAGAAACCATATCATTGGATGTGAAGGGACGGGCGTGGGTCATCGTACAATCATAGAAGGCAACATTATAGGATACTTTAGCAATTTGTCGTAAGAGTCTAAGATCGTTTACCAAAGGAAACATCGAAGGGTCATCAAGGGACTATGATATTGTAATCGAGGGTCTTTGCTAAAGTATCCCACGTTCGAGGGACATGACTGTTTTATTCGAGGAAACAAGTGTAGGCTACCCTAGAGGTGCAAGTGTGCAAAGAGTTTTTGTTTTCATGCATTTGTATTCATTGGGGTAGTCTAATGTTGATTTTAAGATCTTTCTATACAAACTCTAATTACTAGCAATAATATGGAAAACGATAAATTGCGGAATTTAAATGTCCTACGCTATTACAATACTTGAGGGGATGGGGGTACAAATTTACATATGGGTATGACAAGTAAAATAAACCCTAATTACTATTACAAGGCTTTGACAATTACATAACTCATAATGCAAAATAGTAAAATGCGCAAGAAAATGTAAAATGAAGGGAAATGTTTTTTTAGATTTTTGATAGAAAATGTTTTTGTAGTTTCAATTACTTGAAGAAAAAACCTAGGTCTAAGTTAACTTAAAAAAGAAAATTAAATGTTTAGAAAAAATGTTTTTGATGTTTCATTTTAGAAAAAGGTTTTATGGTGTTAAATCATCTCCAAGTAATGCAATATGTCCAAAATAACCTAAAAAATCTCAAAATCAAGAAATTTAGTGCCTGAGCTGACACAGGCCGTGTCAGTGGACACGAGCACCCGTGTCAGGACCTGTCCCAGCTCCTCTACACATTATTTATTCCAGTTAAAATGACACGGGAACCTGTGTCAGCCCCTTCTTGCTTATTTTGTATGTTTCTGACTGACACGGGCCGTGTCGTGTGACATGGGCACCCGTGTCAGCCCCTGCCCTGCATTTTTGTTAAGTTTTTCAACCCAACTGAGCTGACATGGGCCGTGTTGTGTGACACGGGCACCCGTGTCATCCCCTGACCTAGCTTTTTGCTAATTTATGGCTTTGATTTTTCTTGTTGTATCCTTTTGAAAACGAAAGCAAATGAAGTATGGATAAAGATATTACAGTTTGAGAAAGTTTACCCCTTGAAACGAAGACTTTAGAACACGTACGGATGTTTCCGGGTGCAAAGTGGTGACTGATCGAGCTCCTTTGGACCTTCTTGAAACTATGTCAATCCTCACCCTGTGCTGAAAGTTGTTGAATCTCTCCAAACTAGTCAAGTTGCAAAGTGTTATTTTTGAGTTTTGAAGATGGTTTTAGTGATTTTATAGAAGTTGTTCTTATGTTTGAACAACTTATATATTAAGTATGTGAAGTATTTAGATGGTTTGTTTGGATAAAACTTGAAAGGTGTGAAAGGTTCAAAGATTTGGACTTCAAAGCTCAAGAGTGGAGGTTTTATGGACAGTTCTGGTTTTTTGAGAGTATAGAAGTTTTGAGGGCTTGTTCATCTCCTTTTGTCTTGCAAATGATCTCCCTATTTATGGGCAAGAGATTTTAGTACAAGGGTTGATCAAATTTTCAAAATCACATGTTGCGGCTAGGTTAGATGGTACATGAAGCAAGCTTGAAGGTCATAGTTCCAATGCTTTATACTTTGCTTCATAGAGTTGTTGGACACTTTAAGAATGCTTGTCTAATTTTGTGTGTTGAGTGTGTGTAGAAGGAACAATTTAGAAGATGAAGAAGAGCTGACTTTGTGATTACAGCTACTTTGCAAGAATGACAATGTCAAATTTGTGCCAAAAATGGAAAGATCACTTGGATAATGCTTAAATCAAATGGACCATAGCTCAAAAGTTTGTGTAAGCATTAAATTATAGTGAGATTTGAAAGTTAGAAGGCCTGCAACACAAGATTATGCAGCATAACATGTAGATTGGATTATGTATTCTTCACCAAAATGGCTTGTAATTCAAGAATGGATGCCCAGCTTCATGCCTTTGAATCTCCTAACTTAAGTATGATAAATTAATGCTCTTGGATATTTTGGAAAGCTTGAAACATTGTCTACAACTTTCATGTTGACCACTTTGGCTAAATCAAATTGGAACTTGATGAAAAATGGCCAAGAAGTTGTGATAAAAACTGACCAAAACCTGTTGAAATTTTCTCTAAGTGTTAGATGAAAATGTCATGACTTCATGGACCTGTATCTTCAAATCTAAGCATTTTTGGACATCAACCGTCTAATACAAAGTTGTAGAATTCATCAAGATCTACAACTTTCATGTTGAAAGTTTTCTTTGAGTTATCTTGCATCTTGGTGAAAAAATGTCATGAAGTAATGAAATTACACTCAGAAAATTTTGACGTATTGGAAATTTTGACTTTTTGATGACTTTCTTGAATTTCTTAATTCTTGATGATAAATTTTGATATTTTCGTAGGTCTTGATGAATTTTGATCTTTGAAATTTAATGTTGACCCAAAAGTCAAAGTTTGACTTTTTGTGTATCGGTTGACTTTTTGTTAGTTGATCCAAATTTCAACTATCAAACCTTTAATCCCGAGAACTGATTCGAGCCACAGAATTAGGCTAACATGTTACATTTTATTTATTGAGATTATGCTTCAAGCCATAAGGTCATGTATTAAGTCACAAGTCCATGATCTATAATTCTCAGTCAAAACTCTAATTTGGAGGCTCAGCGCTTGGGAGGTGAGCTTGTCTGATCAAAACCCTTGAGAGCCCTTGAGAAATTAAGATCTTTGGTGAGAAATGTCTTGAGAAAGGAGAGGGAAAATTTTGGGGTACAACAGCTGCCCCTATTCAATCTTCTTAAACCTGAAGAGTTAGATTGGTATGTTCGCCATTCGTAACTTGAAGGTGGAAGATGATTGAACACTAAAGTGCCCAGAAATTTGCACTCGTTGGTGCTACAATTTTATTGTATCGGGAACAGGCTTAGAGATTCCATTTAGAGAGGTGATAAAGAGTTATTAGATATGGGCTTATAGATGCCATCCAAAGTAGCTGTTTGATAGAGATTGGAAGAAGTATCAGAATAAATCTTTGGTCGATTTATACTGAAATAAGCAGATGTCTGTATTTGTATTTGACTGGATAAGAATCAGAAAAAATCTTAGGGTCGATTTAACTAAACCAGAGAAAAGTGTCTATCGGAAACAAATCAGGATAAATCATTGGTCGATTTGAACTGAACCAGCAAAGGTCTTGAATGATCTTTAACTGGACAATGAATCAGCATAAATCTTAGGATCAATTTAACTGAACCAGAGAAAGTGTCTACTGGAAACAGATCGGGATGAATCATTGGTCGATTTAAACTAGAATAACAGAGATCTAAAATGATCTTTAACTAGATATCAAATCAGCATAAATCTTAGGATCGATCTAACTGAACCAGAGAAAGTGTCTACCAGAAACAAATCATGATAAATCATTGGTCGATTTAAACTGAAACGACAGAGGTCTAAAATGATATTTAACTGGATGTCGAATTAGAATAAATCTTAGGATCGATTTAACTGAACCAGAGAAAGTGTCTACCAGAAACATATCAGGATAAATCATTGGTCGATTTAAACTGAACCAGCAGAGGTCTTGTGAAGGAAATGTTTGTTATTGATGGTATTCATCTTGGCGACTGATCTTTCCTGAAAGGGTAAAGAATTAGTTTTATGCAATGTCATGATGTATGAAATGCATTTCATGATGATGTTCTCAAAATAAATGAGTTTGTGCTATATGCATTTCGTATGCGTATGTTGTGATGTATGAATATGAAATATTGTTGAAATGTATCTTTGTCTGGGAAAATAAATCCCTGATTACTGCTGGGGAGTTTTGGGAAGCTAAATTTCAGACTACTGCTGGGGACGAAGAGTATGTGTATCTTCAACTATTTGGAATACTTCCGATGGGGATCCACGTTTGATGTTTGAGGAAACTCTGTAGGGGATGTATTGATTTTTGTTTGAGGAAATTCCGCTGGGGAATGTTGATTTCTGCTTGAGGAGTAGAGTTTAGGAGTCTTGGTTGTCCATTGCTCTACTGGATAATTTAATCCTTATACACTCTGAATGAGGATAAAAGAGATGATTAAACTTCTGATTTGTCTGGGGAGAGTAAAGTTAACTGGTATTCTGGTCGCATTCCAGGTTTTACAATAACTCTCTGGGGATAGTATCAACTATACTGGAGAAGAGGAGTTCTTGTCAGTGATGTATAGTAGTATGAGGAATAGACTCAATGCTGGGGAGATTGTATTTTGTCGGGGAAATAAACCTTGTCGAGGAAGATATTCTGGAGATTTCACTGGGGAAACAAATTTTTCTGGGAAAGAGCTTTGCAAGGTTTCTCTTTCAATTTTGGAAGACCAAACTCGACTGGGGAAGAGATTTTCGGGATATATGCTGATTGTAACTCCGAAAGGTAATTATGGAGAGTTTAATTTGTGGGGAATAATCTCATAGAGGTGGTTCTAGTGACTTTACTAGGGATCCCCTTATGAAAGTGATTTTGTGGGGATTTATGGACAACATAAGTGTCATCTTAATTCATGGAGTTCCGAGCAAATGTTTATTCCTGTTCTTATGTATATATTCGTTAATAGTTAATCATGTTCATATGCATATGTTCATTCAATTTTAGTCATTGGACGTTTTTGAAATCAAAACAGAAAAAACAAAAAGTTTGTACTTCAAAGTATATTTGTATTGATAATTTGCCTATAAACAGACGTTTTTGTACAAAGAGACGGAAATCCTAGTAAGAGGAAGTCGTCGTGAAATGAAAAGAGTACAAAGTGAAAACAAAAATTTATAGCCATGTGGAAGTGATCTCATTGGGTTCCAACTATTCTATTTCCCCTATGTCTTCGAACATCTTCCCTTGTTGTCGGAAGAAGTTGATTGAACTGATCTTGTACCATTTGAACTTTTGACCTTGGTGATAAAGCTGGATGTAATGATCCAATGGGACATAGTCGTACACTTTAATCCCTAACTTTTTCCTGGACCACTGTTGTACCCCAAAATTTGCCCTCCCATATTCTTCAAGAAATTGCCAAGTCAAGTCACAAAATTCCCCAAGGGTTATGCAGTTCAACTGTCTCCTATACAGTTAAAACTAGGGTTTGTGTTCTGATCAAAGAAAGGAAGTTTTCAAGGACCAAATCAAGTCTCATATGCCTACAAAGATGGTCAAGTATCCTCATATCAAGTTTCAAGGCATTCAGCTCAAAATTGCACAGTCAAAACCCTAAATTGCACTACAGTCAACTGTAGGGGCAAAATGGTCATTTGACAGTCAAAAGTTCAAATTTTTGGTCAACACATCATTTTGAAGCCACAAACATCATTTGATCAATGCTTGATCATGATTCTCAAAATTTGGCTCAAAAATCATCAAAGATGCAAAAGTTACTATATTTGGACAACTGAAAAAGTCAACTGAAATTGACCAGGGCATAACTTTCACATGGATTATCAGAAAAATTCCATCCAAAGCTCATTTTTAAGAGAAAGACATTTCCTACAATTCATATTCATATTCCAAGTCCAAGAAATGCTCTCACAAAAAGCTATCAATTTCAACATTATAGGTCATTTTCAAAAGTCAACAAAAAGGGACTTTAAGTAAAAGGCCATAACTTGAGATTGGTAAATCAAAATGACATGGGACCAAAGGCATTGGTTAAAGGACTCAAAGACCTTTCCAAAATGTCCAAGAACATGTGAAAAGCTTAAAAATTGAGCAAGTTATGCCTTGTGGAAGTTGGGAAATTTTTGGGAATTTTGAAAAGTCAACTTTACTTCAAATGACCTAAATTTGCTAATGGGCCCATTTGTCTTCCATGATTCATCATTCTAAGCCTAGGCACGACCACTTGGCCCAAAGGGAAGTATTTTCTCAATTTTTATTTATTTATTTGAATTTATATTAATATTAATTCATTTAAATTATTTAAATACATGAAAAATATCTAACCTAACAAAACCAATCTTTTTATGCATGATTTGGACTCAATATTTCGTGCTTGTTTAATTATGGAAAGAATTGGTGTGATTGGAGCCAAATTGACACAAAGAACACTTGAAAAAGATATGAAAAAGATATGAAGAAATCAAATATTCAAAAGCCATGATTATGAGAGATTTGATCCAATTTTCTTGACCTAATACATTCACTACAAAGGCCTGAACCTAAACCTAATCCTGGTACACTCTAAGCTGCGCCAAAAAAGCCATTGCAACATTGAAATTTTCTCTAAAAACTCAAGAACTGAAAAGCATTCAAAAGGTGGTTTTAAGCCCTAATACTTATTCCAAAAGCTTCCTCGTGGACTCCTGATCATCTTCCAACTCCAAACATCCATCAATACGCGAAGAATTGGTAATAAGGACCTCTCCTGTACAGGAAAAAAGTTACCATCGTGTTTTCAATTCTAGGCATCCTCATTGCATTTCAATTATATATTCTTGTTCCTTGTGATGTTTCAAAACTAACCATTATATTCAATTTGATTTTTGCATTGTATATGGGATTCCACCATGTTTGAGATTCTAGGGTTACAGGTCTGTAAAATTGGGGTTTTTAAGAATAGGCAAAATTAATCTTCCAAATGACCACTAATGGACTCAGCGCTTGAAGACGAAGAGGATGGCACCCACGCGCTCAATTTATGAGCGTCGAGGGGCTAATCGTTATTTTCTTAAAACCCGTCTAAACCCACGTTTGCAAAACCGTTGCCTAAAGCCTTTGTTTACAGGGATGGTGGAGAAGACAACATCGTGGCAAGCCATGATTCGCTGATTCAAATTTTCGCGCGCCCTCCACTAACGTGTTTGTTTTTTCTTTTTATTATTTATTTGCTATAATATGTTAACGCGCGTGATGTAGCTCAGTTGGCAAGTGAAGGGATTATTAATGTCTAAGACCTGGGTTCGAGTCCCAGGTCTGTGCAATTTCCATGTTATTTTTCATTAACAACTCCTATGTAGCACTCACACTAAGGATCATCATACACGCTCAGGGATCAGCGCCCACGCGTCCTGGGAGATCCATCAAAGGGTTCAGAGTCAAGGCGTATGGTAGATGCTGGTCAACCTTGCCACACGCTACGCAAAAAGTCAATGGACCAAGGCTTAATGGACAGGCTATTCCAAGCTACACCTCCAATTTGGGGCTACCCCCCCCTGGTTTGCCTTCACTATTTTTATTTATTTATTTTTTATTCTTGTTTTAATTGTTATTTTTATTTTAATTACTGTTTATTTAATTAATTATTTTTTAACAAAATACAAAAACATCATAAAAAATTCAGAAAAGACAAAAATTTAATAATTATTTTATTTTAATTATTTTTTTAAATAAGTTAATATGTAATTATTTAGTTTAATTAGGTTACAATTTTAATTTCTTTTAATAACAAAAAATGCAAAAATATAGAATTTAGGTTTAATTGTTAATTTTATTCCTTTTTAATTTCCCTTTTTTAATAATAATATTTATTTTATTTATTTTCTATAATTAAATTTTGCATGTAAATTAACTTAGATTTAAATTAGGTTAAAACTTAATATTTTCACAATAACTTAAAAAACCATTAGAATTAGGGTTTGACGCTTCATTTTAATTAATTATTTTTTTTCATTAAATCTTAAAAAATACAAAAATACCAAAACATTTAATTTTTAATTTTAATTTCCTATTAATTTTAATTTTGCAAAAGGGTTCAACGCCCATTGTTTTAATCATTTAATTTCGCGCATTTATTTTATGTCGTTTATTATAATTATGTAATTCTCCCAAAGCGTTGTAACAATTTATACTTCTCGCACTTTTACTTTGCTTTATTTATTTTTCCGTCAAATCGGGTTCGGTTTAACTTTGGCGATGTGGACCCGCGCCTTTGTAATAGCCTTAGATTTATTTTCCCGCAAACTTTATAACTGTTAAAAAGCATGCAAGAATGAATGTCTTAATTAAAATCAAGCGTAGAACACCTTAACATGACAAGACAAATATCAATGAAACTGACACACAAGTTCGCACACACCACCCCTAGGGTACGCCTCACTGTTGCCTTTCGAAAGGTGATCGTCGAGTAGAGGATGTCTTAGTAAGTCCTCATGATCCGGGAACCTGGCATGAGGGTAGCTTCTAAGGTGTCTTCCCATTGCTCTGGTGATCACCATGTCCCTACAAACTCGAATTGACCCGAACACCTCCAACGGTGGTGCTACCTACCTCTCAATGGTGGGATGGCACTACTTTAAAGGACATTTACACAGACGAATTCCTTAGGGTAGGTAGGTTCTCAAGGATACTTGCTCTAATTTCAAACAAATCAAAACATCTTTTCACCAACACATTTTCAAAAGCTTTCAAAGCAAATTTTTCAAACACTCTGACGTACGAGTCGAACTGAAATTTTTCAAAGAAACTTTTTTTAAACCCACAGTTGAAAAGCAAACAAACAATTTTGAAAACACAAATGAGCAAGTATCTAAGAGCCCATGGATAACCATGGATAGAAAGGGTGCTAACACCTTCCCTTTCTATAATCTACCTCCCGAACCGAGAGCAATCTCTATAAGGAATTTTTCTGTGCTTTTGTCCTTTCCACTTGGAGAAAATAAAAGACGGTGGCGACTCTTGCTTCCGCGACATTTCGCGAACCAGTGTTAAACAGTCAGTTCCAGATCCACCGATCACAGAACTGGCGACTCTGCTGGGGACACTCTTAAAGTGAGGTGTACCTTAGGACTAAGATCACTGTGTTTTCAATTGCTTTGACTTGTATGCTTTAAATTGTGGGACTGTCTCGGGAGTTCTATAGATCCTAACCCAGATCTGGGGATACCTTCTTAGAAAGTAGCAACAAGGCTGTGAGGGAACTGTGCGGGGTATACCGACATGGTTGAAACAGTCTGCTACGTTGATGTGGCACTTTGGTGTGTACCGGTAACCCTTGAGTTCAGTCAAGGAGAGTACGGGGCCTCCGCGTGGTGTCGTGAAGCATCAACAGACCTTAGGAACCTTAATTGAACTATCTTGGCCTCTTTAGGGTAGTGAGATAACTGACTTTGGTGCAGTCCGAGGTTGGTTGATACTCGATACTACACTCAATTGAGGGTTGCTTTCTTGGAATATTTCGGTCGCCAGTTCAGTGGCTGAATCGAAACGATGAACAATGAAAGCAATCCCGTGATATTGGGAACCTTAGAACCCGGTTACTTTGATTAGGACAGGTTGAACCCACCAACTTCAAGAGGGTACTACCCAGACCCCATGCTGGCCTTAAACCTTAAGGGCTTGTCTTGTGTGCCTTGTGTGCCTTACATGTTTGTCTTTGTAAATATCTGTGGTGTGTTTAATCATAGCATCATGACATCATCCAGCATCATATGCATTGACTAACCATTTCAGGGGTTCGAATTTTCATCTTTGTTCTTGTTTTGTAGGACATGGAAACTGTTCGTAGAAAGACAATTCAAATCAGCCTTGTAAGGGTCCCTCCTCAGCTTAAGGAGCTTATATCCAGGATTCCCGAGAACTCTTCATTCAGTGAAAGACATGGAAGTCTCATCAGCTTGGTCAATACCAACATTGAGGAAGATATGATCAAGGTCCTGTTCCAGTTCTTTGATCCTCTGCATCACTGTTTTACCTTCTTGGACTATCAGTTGGTACCTACATTGGAGGAGTTCTCCCGGCTCCTGAAGATCCCTATCCTTGATCAGCTACCCTTCAACGGTACAGAAAAGGAACCTAAGCTTGAAGAGATTGCTAAAGCCTTGCACCTACAGTCATCTGACCTCAAGGGACATTGGGAAGTTAGAAGTGGTATCAAAGGGTTCTTAGCCAGGTTTCTGTTTGAAAAAGCTCTTGAATGTTGGAACTCCCTTGACTTGCAAGCTTTTGAAGAGGTTGTGGCCCTCCTTGTCTATGGTTTGGTGTTGTTTCCTAACCCAGATCAGCTCATAGATATCAGTGCTGTCCAGATCTTTATGTCCAGGAATCCTATACCTACGTTGCTGGGGGACATCCTTCACTCATGTTACACTCGAACCATGAGAAAAAGAGGTGTCCTTATGTGTTGCACTCCCCTCCTGGGAAGGTGGTTTATTTCGCACCTTCCCCAATCAGTCCTGAAGAATGAGCGGGGTTTGAGATGGTCACAACGGTTGATGACTCTTACACATGCAGATATACATTGGTGTCCTAGGTCCAGAGACGATGTCACTATCATCGATCGTTGCGGAGAGTACCCTAATGTTCCTTTACTTGGAATCAGAGGAGGTATTACTTATAGCCCATGCCTGGCTTGGAGACAGTTTGGTTATGCTCGGAGGGATGGTCCTCATGACATGTTAATTCCTGACATAGTTTTTGACTTTGACAGTGATACTCAAGGACTTCGTCAGAGATTTATCAGAGCCTGGAGGATGCCTAGTAGGATAGACAGCAAAACACTGGGGCATAGGAACTCCATCCCTTTGGAGCCTTATCTCAAATGGGTACGCGCTCGCTCCCAGAAGTTAGTAATGCCTTATCCTCACATGCTCCCAGTAATCAAAGAACCAGTCTCGGAAGGGGAAGTGTCCTACACTATTCAGCACCCTGATATGCCCACATCCTGGGAAGAGATGCAGAAGAGCTGGATCCAGCTTAAGGAGGAAAGGAATTCTCTTGAGACTAATCTGCATGCCAGTGAAAAGAAGGTCCTGGAGCTCACTCGCTTGTTGCATGAGGAGAGGAATCTCAACACCTACATAGCTCCGAAGAGGATGCGCAGTGTATTTTGGGATTGATTTGATTTTTGTACTTTTTGCCCATGAGGCTTTGATGTATTAAACAATGATTTCCTTAATGATAACGTGTGTTCCTTTTTTGTCTACAACAAATTTGAATTTTCGAACCCTTGAATGCATTGCATACGCATTTCATACATCATGTGCATAGCAGGTTTCTTCCACTTTTCAGGTTGCTTACAGTTCTTCGCTGTTTATTTCAGCATCATGAATCCCGAATTTGCATCAACCGAGACATCAATCAAGGCTCTCCAGGCGCAGAATGCGCAGTTCCAAGAACTAATCATGGGTCTGGCCAAAGGCCAAGAAGAACTAAAGGCTATGCTCCTGAAGAAGGAGAAGAAGAAGAAGAAAAGAAGAACTGTGATGTTCAACTCGGGCCGAAGGTTTGGCAATACCCTGCAGCATGAAGAGGCTGGTTCTTCTGTTGGCAAGAGTCCTTCTCAGGCAGAAGTAAAGGTTCCTAGTCCGGTCGTCTCCGACAACGAGACAGATTTTGATGAAGAGCAGTACCCTCCTTCAGATGACAGATACAAGCAACTGGAGGACAGGTTGAAGGCTATGGAGGTGCAACAGGCACCTGGGCTGGATTTCGGAGATCTGGGTTTGTCGACTGGTGTGATTATCCCGCATAAGTTCAAAGCACCATCCTTCTCCAAATATGACGAGGCGTCTTGTCCCAAGCTGCATTTAAGGTCCTATGTTCAAAAAATTCAGTCGTACTCTGCGGATAAGAATTTATGGATCCACTTCTTCCAGGAGAGTCTTTCAGGGACTCATCTCGAATGGTTCTATCAGCTGGATGGGACCAAAGTTCGTAACTGGGAGGAGCTGGTTACTGCTTTCTACAAGCAGTATCAGTATAATGCCGACCTTGCCCCCACACGTACCCAACTCCAGGGTATGGCGTTAGGTGCAAGCGAAGGTTTTAAGGAGTACGCTCAGAAGTGGAGAGACCTGGCTGGCAGGGTGCAGCCACCATTAACTGATCGGGAGCTGGTTGACATGTTCTTAGGGACCCTATCTGGGCCGTTTTTCAACCACCTCATTGGGAATTCTTCTGCTGGGTTCACTGATTTGATCTTGACTGGAGAGAGAATTGAAGCTGGGCTGAAATCTGGGAAGATTGCAAAGGGTGCCTCATCTAGTTCGGACAAGAAACCATTCAAAAAGGAGTCTAGTGCCGTATATGGTTCCCGGAAATCAGAGAGACCTGAGCACCGCCAATCTGTCAGCGCGGTGATGATTGCTAAGCCTGCTGCCGCTCCTCGGCCAAACAATGCTCAAAGGGCTGAAAGACCCCGGAGGGAGTTTACCCGGTTAAACATGACCTTATCGCAGATCCTGCCACAGTTTCTCGCAACCAATTTGGTGACCGTCAGGGAGGCTCCAAAGTTCCCTAACACAACATCTCTCAAGTACAACCCGAACGCTCGTTGTGCTTACCATTCAGAAAGCCCGGGGCACTCTACCGATGACTGTTGGGCACTAAAGAACAAGCTGCAGGACCTCATTGACGCTAAGGAGGTACAGTTTGAGGCATCTGATAAGCCTAACGTGGTGACAGCTCCCCTGCCTGCTCATGGAGTTAATGCTATTGGGGATGAAGAGGAAGTTGATGAAGCTGAGTTTGATAGCTGGATTTACCCGGCAACTGACGGTGGACTCAACAATTGGAGCGCAAAGGACAATCTCCCTGTTTCTTTTGTTACTAAGTAATGAATTCCTATGTTTTGTTATTTTATAATAAACAATGATAAACTCTATGGCCCGGTGTCTTACCCGAGGCACCGTGGTTCTATTTGTGAGGGCATACAAACTGTCATTTTATACATCATGAATGAAAATCTTGGACGTTTTTCGCATTGCAAATATTGTGTTCCTTTTCTGTCTTCCTTTCTTTTACATAATTTTCAAAAACAGCTGTATTTATACACACACTCACTCATACAGGTTCCAATCCACTCTGGATCTCACTGATAACAACTCTGCTACTGCCAATTATGACTTCGAAAATCCGATCAACTTAGCCGAAGACGAAGGTGAAGATGATTGCGAAGTGCCTGGCGAGCTTGCAAGACTGTTGCTTCAGGAAGAGAGGGCAATTCAACCCCATGAAGAGCCAGTGGAAACAATAAACCTGGGTACTGAAGCAGACAGGAGAGAGGTAAAGATTGGTGCCAACCTAGAGCTCAGCGTGAAGCAACGGTTAACCAAGATGCTGCATGATTATATGGAGATTTTTTCCTGGTCCTACGAAGACATGCCAGGGTTGGATACCGATATTGTCGTTCATCACTTGCCGACTAAGGAAGACTGCCCTCCAGTTAAACAAAAGGTCCGTCGGATGCGTCCAGAGATGTCTGAGAAGATTAAAGCCGAGGTCATGAAACAGTTTGATGTCGGGTTCCTTGCAGTGACTTATTACCCTCAGTGGGTTGCTAATGTGGTGCCGGTACCTAAGAAGGACGGTAAGGTCAGAATGTGTGTCGATTACAGGGATCTGAACAGGGCCAGCCCCAAGGATGACTTTCCCTTACCTCACATTGATGTCCTTGTTGATAATACAGCTCAGCACAAAGTATTCTCTTTCATGGATGGCTTTTCAGGCTACAATCAGATCAAGATGGCACCTGAAGACATGGAAAAGACTACATTTGTTACTCAGTGGGGCACCTTCTGTTACAAGGTCATGCCGTTCGGATTAAAGAATGCTGGGGCAACCTACCAACGTGCCATGGTTGCCTTATTTCATGACATGATCCATCACGAGATAGAGGTGTATGTGGACGACATGATCGCTAGGTCCCAGACTGAGGAAGAGCATCTAGATCATCTGCAGAAGTTGTTTGACCGGTTGAAACTGTACAAGCTGAGATTGAACCCGAACAAGTGCACCTTCGGGGTAAGATCTGGGAAGTTGCTAGGCTTCGTGGTCAGTGATAAAGGTATTCAAGTGGACCCTGCTAAGGTCAAAGCTATTCAAGAGATGCCAGTTCCCAAGACAGAAAAGGAAGTCAGAGGCTTTTTAGGGCGCCTGAATTACATTGCTCGATTCATCTCTCATCTGACTGCTACCTGTGAGCCAATCTTCAAGCTGCTGAAGAAAGATCAGGTAGTACGTTGGAACGATGAATGTCAGGCTGCCTTCGACAGAATCAAAGAGTATCTCCAAGAACCACCTATCCTTATGCCACCGGTTGAAGGGAGACCTCTGATACTATACCTGACAGTGCTGGACAACTCAATGGGGTGTGTGCTGGGGCAGCATGACGAGTCTGGCCGAAAAGAGCACGCCATTTATTACATTAGCAAAAAGTTTACCGACTGTGAGACCCGATACTCACTGCTTGAGAAAACTTGCTGCGCTTTGGTATGGGCTGCTCGCCGGCTGAGACAGTATATGCTGACTCACACTACCTTGTTGATCTCAAAGATGGATCCTATAAAGTATATATTCGAAAAGCCTGCTCTGTCTGGGAGAATTGCAAGATGGCAAATGATCTTGACGGAATACGACATTCAGTACACAACCCAGAAAGCCATCAAGGGAAGTGTATTGGCAGACCACTTAGCTCATCAAGCTGTAGATGATTATCAATCAATGAACTTCGAGTTTCCGGATGAAAGCATTATGATAGTAACTGATTGTGAAGTACCTGGACCGGATGAAGGACCTGAGCCAGGATCCCGATGGTCTATGCACTTTGACGGGGCATCCAATGCTTTGGGAAACGGTATCGGCGCCATCATCATATCCCCTCAAGGTACTCATACTCCACTCACTGCCCGGCTGTGTTTCAACTGTACCAACAACATGGCGGAGTATGAGGCGTGTATCATGGGTCTTCAAGCTGCGATCGACCTAAGGATCAAATTTCTAAGTGTCTTCGGAGATTCCGCTCTTGTGATCAATCAGATCAAAGGAGAGTGGGATACGAAACATCCAAACTTGATTCCTTACAGAGAATGTGTGTTGACCCTGATTCCCCACTTCACGGAGATAACCTTTGAGCACTTTCCAAGAGAAGAGAATCAGTTAGCGGACGCGTTAGCTACAATGTCTTCAATGTTCAAGGTCAAATGGGATAATGAAGCTCCCCGGATCATCATCTGGAAACTGGACGAACCGGCATACTGTTGCGACCTCGAAACTGAATTGGTGACTGAGAAGCCTTGGTACCACGAAGTGAAGAGATATCTGGAAGCTCAGGAATACCCTGAAGGTGCCTCTGTCAATGATAAGAAATTCCTGAGGAGGTTCGCAGCCAAGTTCTTCCTAAGCAACGGCATCTTGTACAAGAGAAACCATGATTCAACCTTACTGCGTTGTGTGGATAAGACCGAAGCAGAAAGGATCATGGAAGAGCTACATGAAGGGACCTTTGGTACGCATTCCAGTGGCCATACTATGGCTAAGAAAATCCTACGGGCAGGATATTACTGGTCTACAATGGAAGCTGACTGTTACCAACACTCCAGGACATGCCACAAGTGCCAGATCTATGCGGATAAGGTGCATGTTCCTTCGGTTCCCCTGAATGTTCTAACTGCGCCTCGGCCGTTTGCAATGTGGGGCATAGACATGATCGGCGAGATTAAACCTACGGCATCCAATGGACATCGCTTCATCCTAGTGGCGATCGACTATTTTACGAAGTGGGTTGAGGCAGCATCCTATGCTACGGTAACCAAGACTGTTGTGGCACGGTTCATTCGGCACAACCTGATCTGTCGGTACGGCGTTCCTGAGCGGATTATTACAGACAACGGTACCAATCTGAACAACAAGATGATCGCTGAGCTCTGCGAACAATTCAAGATACAGCACCACAATTCTTCTCCTTACAGACCGAAGATGAATGGGTCTGTAGAAGCAGCAAATAAGAACATCAAGAAAATCGTGCAGAAGATGACAGTGACGTATAAAGATTGGCACGAGATGTTACCGTTCGCTCTGCATGGGTACCGTACCTCAGCCAGGACGTCAACCGGGGCAACACCATTCTCTCTGGTTTATGGCATGGAGGCAGTCTTGCCAATCGAAGTGCAAATTCCCTCTCTCCGGATAATGAAGGAGGCAAATCTGAACGAAGATGATTGGATCCAGACACGACTTGATCAACTCAACCTCATTGACGAAAAGAGACTTGCTGCTATCTGTCATGGTCAGACGTATCAGAAACGGATGATCAGGGCATTTAACAAAAAAGTCAGACCACAGGAATATCAAGTTGGGGATCTGGTAATCAAGAGAATCATCCTTCCTCAGAGTGATCCAAGGGGAAAATGGACCCCTACGTACGAAGGGCCATTTGTGGTTAAGCATGTGTTCTCAGGAGGAGCAATGATCTTAACCAACATGGATGGTGACGACCTTCCTCATCCCGCCAATGCAGACATAGTTAAAAAATACTACGCATGAAAAAAGACCCGCTAGGCTGACATGCCTAGGCAAAAATTAGGGCTTCCCGTCGAACCAAAAGGGTTCGGGAAAAATGAAGGGATGAAAATGAAAAAATCTGTACACCCGGCAAGTCGAAAACCTGAAAAGGCGGCTTGGGCAAAATGGGTATCCCGGTGGACCGAAAACCCGTAAGGGCGGTCCAGGCAAAAATTAGGGATAAAGCATAATACTATGTCTCATTGGATCACTTTGCATCTAGAATCCGGTATCTACATCAAGTTCAGACGGCATCGATCAGTCAGCTTCACCTTTAACCAAGGTCATCAAGTGATGAGACGCTCGGAATTATAAAGGCGATAGCAGGGTTGAAACCCAGTGGGATCATTCATTTCACACAGCTGTTTTATTTTCTTTTGTACAAAACTTGTATAAACTCTTTTGTTCGGCGGCGTACCTCTTACTAGGACGTCAGCCTCTTGTACACAAAACGCCTATTTTCAGGCCATTCTAAATCAATACAAATATATTTTCAGTTAAACGTGCCAAGTGTTTTTCTTGTTCTGTTTTGTTTTGCGAAGAACGTCCAAGGTTCAATTTGTGATATATGCATTGACAATAATTTGCTAACTCATAAATATTTGCATACGAAACAAAGGAATTAATTGCAGGTGACACTAGAAACAGGGGCAATAAAAGAGTCTGTCTGAGCAATCTAATTGTTCTATCCTCCAAGGTACCAAGGTAGGTTCAGCTAAAGAACAGGACCAATATACCTGAATTCCCCAGAGAGTGAGCCAACAAAACAGTACATTCTTCTCCAAGCAGAATTATCAAATATCAAGGAAATTGAGTGTCCTCCCGTAGATCTCAATACTTCCCCAGCAGCAACACATATATTCAATACAAGCATCCCCGGCAGTCTTGGCCTAAAGATTGTTCCCCGACGGTATCTCAATATTCAAAGGAATCACTTCCCCCACATAACAAAACTTCCCCAGGAGTCCAATCCAATTCCCCCAGGAAAATTGGAACTCATCTTCCCCAAGCAGTAAGCTTATCCCCAGTAAATTCTGGAAGCTTATCCCCTAGCAGAGCACGAACGCGTCGTCCGGCTTGATTTAAAGAGTTATTTCCTTAACAGGATATAACTGGGTTATCCTCAGCCAAAGGCCACGGAAAGGTCGTCGTCAACGTAGTTCTTTCCTATCCCCAGCGAAGTCTATCCACACTTCCAACAACAAGGGTATCCTCAGCGAGTTATCAACAACTCAGCAAACATCTCTATCCCCACAGAGTATTGCTTCTCAGCATGGTCGTTAGGGTATCTTTTCTCCCCGCAGAATCTTCCATTCGCCAAGTTCATTCCGCAACGGAGTCATCTTCTCCTACCGGTATTCTTGCAACTACTATCCCCAGCGGAAGGGAAATCTATTCTTCAAACATCAGCCCAGGATATGACTTCCCGGCACCCGTCAAGGATTTACTTTCCTAGACGAAAGCATTCATAAAACATCACATACATCATTATAGCATGCATAACGCATCATATCACATAAATCTCATTTATGTTGAGAACATCATTGCTTGATCCATATCATGCATTGCATATGACTGACCTTTACCTTTCAGGAAAGACGCAGTTAAAATGCTCAAACATATTTCAAAGCCTTCTCTAGTCCAGCTAAATCGACTCCCAACAGATTTTTCTGATAAAGACTCAGTAGAAGTTATGGTCCCCTCTCCAACGGCGAGTGAGGTGGTAATTCCTTCTCCTTATGGTCCCCTCTCCAACGGCGAGTGAGGTGGTAATTCCTTCTCCTTATGGTCCCCTCTCCGGCAAGTGCGTGAGGTGGTAATTCCTTCTTCAGACGTTTTCCTCTCCGACGATGAGTGTGAGGTGATAGTCTCTTATGGTCCCCTCTCCGGCAAGTGCGTGAGGTGGTAATTCCTTCTTCAGACGTTTTCCTCTCCGACGATGAGTGTGAGGTGATAGTCTCTTATGGTCCCCTCTCCGACAAGTGCGTGAGGTGGTAATTCCTTCTTCAGATGTTTCCCTCTCCGACGATGAGTGTGAGGTGATAGTCTTCTATGGTCCCCTCTCCGGCAAGTGCGTGAGGTGGTAATTCCTTTTTCAGATGTTTCCCTCTCCGACGATGAGCGTGAGGTGATAGTCTCCCATGGTTCCCTCTCCGACGGTGTGTGAGGTAGTAAGTCCTTTTTAGATGATTCCCTCTCCGACGATGAGTGTGAGGTAATAGTCTCTTATGTTTCCCTCTCCGACGGTGTGTGAGGTGACAATTCCTTTTCCTATGATTCCCTCTCCAACGGCGAGTGAGGTGATCCCCTTTCAGATTATAATTTTCTATGGTTTTCTTCCCGATATTGCAAAGATGGTAGTTCCCGCCAAGATTTTTGCTCAACGAGCGTTGTTGAAGTTAAAGTTGCCCAAGGTTCCCCTACCATTCATGCTAAGGCAGTAACCATCTCTGGTTCTTTCATCGCTGTTTGAAGCTCCAGACTCAGCTCCTGTAACCAGTCAGGACACATCTATGCCAAAGCATCTGAAAACCAGCTCCTGCAACGTGTCAGGTACTCATTTTTCTTTTGCAGGTATGCAGGTTCTCGCTAAGGAATCTCTTACGCGATCAACATCCAGATGGCATCTATAAGCCCATCATCCTATCCAAGCGACCTCTAAATGGCACCTATAAGCCCATTTCCATCATCACTGCTACTATGTGAGCGCAAATTTCTGGGCACTCTAGT
This sequence comes from Vicia faba, assembly GCA_948472305.1. NCBI lineage: Eukaryota > Viridiplantae > Streptophyta > Magnoliopsida > Fabales > Fabaceae > Vicia > Vicia faba. Next base: position 1,117,505,062 of record OX451735.1, read on the forward strand.
GTTCAATCATCTTCCACCTTCGGATTACGAAAGGCACGTCAGCCAATCTGCATCCTCAGGTCTAAGAAGATTGAACAGGGGCAACTGTTGTACCCCAAAATTTGCCCTCCCATATTCTTCAAGAAATTGCCAAGTCAAGTCACAAAATTCCCCAAGGGTTATGCAGTTCAACTGTCTCCTATACAGTTAAAACTAGGGTTTATGTTCTGATCAAAGAAAGGAAGTTTTCAAGGACCCAATCAAGTCTCATATGCCTACAAAGATGGTCAAGTATCCTCATATCAAGTTTCAAGGCATTCAGCTCAAAATTGCACAGTCAAAACCCTAAATTGCACTACAGTCAACTGTAGGGGCAAAATGGTCATTTGACAGTCAAAAGTTCAAATTTTTGGTCAACACATCATTTTGAAGCCACAAACATCATTTGATCAATGCTTGATCATGATTCTCAAAATTTGGCTCAAAAATCATCAAAGATGCAAAAGTTACTATATTTGGACAGCTGAAAAAGTCAACTGAAATTGACCAGGGCATAACTTTCACATGGATTATCAGAAAAATTCCATCCAAAGCTCATTTTGAAGAGAAAGACATTTCCTACAATTCATCTTCATATTCCAAGTCCAAGAAATGCTCTCACAAAAAGCTATCAATTTCAACATTATAGGTCATTTTCAAAAGTCAACAAAAAGGGACTTTAAGTCAAAGGCCATAACTTGAGATTGGTAAATCAAAATGACATGGGACCAAAGGCATTGGTTAAAGGACTCAAAGACCTTTCCAAAATGTCCAAGAACATGTGAAAAGCTTAAAACTTGAGCAAGTTATGCCTTGTGGAAGTTGGGAAATTTTTGGGAATTTTGAAAAGTCAACTTTACTTCAAATGACCTAAATTTGCTAATGGGCCCATTTGTCTTCCATGATTCATCATTCTAAGCCTAGGCACGACCACTTGGCCCAAAGGGAAGTATTTTCTCAATTTTTATTTATTTATTTGAATTTATATTAATATTAATTCATTTAAATTATTTAAATACATGAAAAATATCTAACCTAACAAAACCAATCTTTTTATGCATGATTTGGACTCAATATTTCGTGCTTGTTTAATTATGGAAAGAATTGGTGTGATTGGAGCCAAATTGACACAAAGAACACTTGAAAAAGATATGAAAAAGATATGAAGAAATCAAATACTCAAAAGCCATGATTATGAGAGATTTGATCCAATTTTCTTGACCTAATACATTCACTACAAAGGCCTGAACCTAAACCTAATCCTGGTACACTCTAAGCTGCGCCCAAAAAGCCATTGCAACATTGAAATTTTCTCTAAAAACTCAAGAACTGAAAAGCATTCAAAAGGTGGTTTTAAGCCCTAATACTTATTCCAAAAGCTTCCTCGTGGACTCCTGATCATCTTCCAACTCCAAACATCCATCAATACGCGAAGAATTGGTAATAAGGACCTCTCATGTACAGGAAAAAAGTTACCATCGTGTTTTCAATTCTAGGCATCCTCATTGCATTTCAATTATATATTCTTGTTCCTTGTGATGTTTCAAAACTAACCATTATATTCAATTTGATTTTTGCATTGTATATGGGATTCCACCATGTTTGAGATTCTAGGGTTACAGGTCTGTAAAATTGGGGTTTTTAAGAATAGGCAAAATTAATCTTCCAAATGACCACTAATGGACTCAGCGCTTGAAGACGAAGAGGATGGCACCCACGCGCTCAATTTATGAGCGTCGAGGGGCTAATCGTTATTTTCTTAAAACCCGTCTAAACCCACGTTTGCAAAACCGTTGCCTAAAGCCTTTGTTTACAGGGATGGTGGAGAAGACAACATCGTGGCAAGCCATGATTCGCTGATTCAAATTTTCGCGCGCCCTCCACTAACGTGTTTGTTTTTTCTTTTTATTATTTATTTGCTATAATATGTTAACGCGCGTGATGTAGCTCAGTTGGCAAGTGAAGGGATTATTAATGTCTAAGACCTGGGTTCGAGTCCCAGGTCTGTGCAATTTCCATGTTATTTTTCATTAACAACTCCTATGTAGCACTCACACTAAGGATCATCATACACGCTCAGGGATCAGCGCCCACGCGTCCTGGGAGATCCATCAAAGGGTTCAGAGTCAAGGCGTATGGTAGATGCTGGTCAACCTTGCCACACGCTACGCAAAAAGTCAATGGACCAAGGCTTAATGGACAGGCTATTCCAAGCTACACCTCCAATTTGGGGCTACCCCCCCCCCCCCCTGGTTTGCCTTCACTATTTTTTTTTATTTATTTTTTATTCTTGTTTTAATTGTTATTTTTATTTTAATTACTGTTTATTTAATTAATTATTTTTTAACAAAATACAAAAACATCATAAAAAATTCAGAAAAGACAAAAATTTAATAATTATTTTATTTTAATTATTTTTTTAAATAAGTTAATATGTAATTATTTAGTTTAATTAGGTTACAATTTTAATTTCTTTTAATAACAAAAAATGCAAAAATATAGAATTTAGGTTTAATTGTTAATTTTATTCCTTTTTAATTTCCCTTTTTTAATAATAATATTTATTTTATTTATTTTCTATAATTAAATTTTGCATGTAAATTAACTTAGATTTAAATTAGGTTAAAACTTAATATTTTCACAATAACTTAAAAAACCATTAGAATTAGGGTTTGACGCTTCATTTTAATTAATTATTTTTTTTCATTAAATCTTAAAAAATACAAAAATACCAAAACATTTAATTTTTAATTTTAATTTCCTATTAATTTTAATTTTGCAAAAGGGTTCAACGCCCATTGTTTTAATCATTTAATTTCGCGCATTTATTTTATGTCGTTTATTATAATTATGTAATTCTCCCAAAGCGTTGTAACAATTTATACTTCTCGCACTTTTACTTTGCTTTATTTATTTTTCCGTCAAATCGGGTCCGGTTTAACTTTGGCGATGTGGACCCGCGCCTTTGTAATAGCCTTAGATTTATTTTCCCGCAAACTTTATAACTGTTAAAAAGCATGCAAGAATGAATGTCTTAATTAAAATCAAGCGTAGAACACCTTAACATGACAAGACAAATATCAATGAAACTGACACACAAGTTCGCACACACCACCCCTAGGGTACGCCTCACTGTTGCCTTTCGAAAGGTGATCGTCGAGTAGAGGATGTCTTAGTAAGTCCTCATGATCCGGGAACCTGGCATGAGGGTAGCTTCTAAGGTGTCTTCCCATTGCTCTGGTGATCACCATGTCCCTACAAACTCGAATTGACCCGAACACCTCCAACGGTGGTGCTACCTACCTCTCAATGGTGGGATGGCACTACTTTAAAGGACATTTACACAGACGAATTCCTTAGGGTAGGTAGGTTCTCAAGGATACTTGCTCTAATTTCAAACAAATCAAAACATCTTTTCACCAACACATTTTCAAAAGCTTTCAAAGCAAATTTTTCAAACACTCTGACGTACGAGTCGAACTGAAATTTTTCAAAGAAACTTTTTTTAAACCCACAGTTGAAAAGCAAACAAACAATTTTGAAAACACAAATGAGCAAGTATCTAAGAGCCCATGGATAACCATGGATAGAAAGGGTGCTAACACCTTCCCTTTCTATAATCTACCTCCCGAACCGAGAGCAATCTCTATAAGGAATTTTTCTGTGCTTTTGTCCTTTCCACTTGGAGAAAATAAAAGACGGTGGCGACTCTTGCTTCTGCGACATTTCGCGAACCAGCGTTAAACAGTCAGTTCCAGATCCACCGATCACAACCACCCTTTCGGGTTTTCAGCCCACCAGGATAGCTTTTTTTCCCCAAACCTCCCTTGCGGGTTTTCGACTTGTCGGGTGTACAATCTTTTGTATATATCCCTAATTTTTCTCGAACCCTTTGGTTCGCTGGGATGCCCTTAATTTTTCCTAGGAATGTCAACTTAGTGGGTCATTCTTATGCGTAGTATTTTTTGACTATGTCCGCATTCACAGGGTGTAGGAAATCTTCACCATCCATAGTGGTTAGCATCATAGCACCGCTAGAGAAAACTTTCTTGACAATAAATGGCCCTTCGTAGGTGGGAGTCCATTTTCCCCTGGGATCTCCTTGTGGTAGAATGATTCATTTTATTACCAAGTCGACAAAATGGTATACTCGATGTTTGATCTTCTTGTTAAATGCCTTGATCATACGCTTTTGATACATTTGACCATGACAGACATCAGACAGTCTATTTTCATCAATTAAATTCAACTGATCCAATCTAGTCTGAATCCATTCGTCTTCGCCTAAGTATACTTCTTTCATAATCCTTAGAGAAGGAATCTGAACTTCGACAGGTAGGACATCTTCCATGTCATAGACTAAAGAGAATGGGGTTGCTCCAGTTGATGTTTGTGCCGAGGTACGGTGGCCATGAAGAGCAAATGGTAGCATCTCGTGCCAGTCTTTATAGGTCACCGCCATCTTTTGCATAATATTCTTTATATTTTTGTTGGCAGTTTCTACTACGCCATTCATCTTAGGTTTGTATGGAGAAGAGTTATGATGCTTGATCTTGAACTGCATGCAGAGTTCAGTAATCATAGCATTTTTGAGGTTGGTACCGTTGTCAGTGATAATCCTTTTAGGGATGTCGTACCGACGGATGAGATTATGTTTGATGAGTCGGGCCACAACATTCTTGGTAACTGAGGAAAATGAAGCCGCTTCGACCCATTTGGTGAAGTAGTCATTGGATACGAGGATGAAACAATGTCCATTAGATGAAGTGGGCTTAATTTCTCTGATCATGTCAATGCCCCACATTGCAAATTTCTAAGGAGCAGACAAGACATTTAAAGGCATTGGAGGCACGTGAATCTTGTCAGCATAAATCTGGAACTTATGGCAAGTCCTCGAGTGGTGGTGATAATCAGTTTCCATAGTCGACCAATAGTAACCATCCCTCAGAATCTTCTTGGACATAGTGTGTCCACTAGAGTGAGTCCCGAAGATACCGTCATGCATGTCCTCCATAATCTTCCTTGCTTCATTTTTATCCATATAAAGGAGCAGGGTTGAATCATGGTTGCATTTGTGCAAAATTCCATTACTTAGGAAGAAATTGGCTGAGAACCTCCGCAGGAATTTCTTGTCGTTGATTAATGCCCCCTCAGGGTATTCTTGTGCTTCAAGATGCTTTTTCACCTCGTGATACCAAGGCTTCTCCTCATCAGTGTCGATCTCATAACAGTGCACAGGTTCGTCAAATCTTTCGATGGTAATTATGGGAGCTTCGTTGTCCCAATTGACCTTGAACATAGACGACATAGTTTCTAAGGCATCTGCCAATTGATTTTCTTCCCTTGGGATATGTTCAAAGGTGATCTTCTCAAAGTATGGGATCAAGGTTAACACAAGCTCTTTGTAAGGGATTTAATTTGGATGTCTGGTATCCCACTCTCCTTTAACTTGACTGATTACTAGAATTGAATCTCCGTATACGCTTAGGAATTTAATTCTTAGGTTAATAGTATCCTTTAGACCCAAGATACACGCTTCATACTCGGCCATGTTGTTCGTACAGTCGAAGCAAAGCCTAGTAGTGAAAGGTGTGTGGCAACCTTCAGGAGAAATGATCACAACACCAATTCAGTTACCAAGAGCGTTGGAAGCTCCATCAAAAACCATAGTCCATCGGGATCCTTGTTCAGGTCCTTCATACGGTCCGAGCTTTGCATAGTCAGTTATCAACATGATATTCTCGTCCGAGAATTCAAAGTTCTTAGATTGGTAGTCATCAACACCTTGATGGGCCAAATGATCTGCCAGCACACTTCCTTTGATTGCTTTTTGTGTAGTGTACTAGATGTCATATTCAGTCAAGATCATTTTCCATCTGGCTATTCGTCCGGAGAGAGTTGACTTCTCGAAGACATAATTGATGGGATCCATCTTATAAATCAATATAATGGTATGAGTCAACATATACTATCTTAACCGGCAAGCAGCCCATGCCAAAGCGCAACAAGTTTTCTCAAGCAGTGAATATTTGGTTTCACAGTCGGTAAATTTTTTGCTAAGGTAGTATATCGCATGCTCTTTTTGACCAGACTCGTCATGTTGGCCCAGCATACACCCCCATTGAATTCTCTAATACGGTCAAGTACATAATCAGAGGTCTTCCTTCAATTGGAGGCATTAGTATCAGAGATTCTTGTAAATACTCCTTGATTTTGTCAAAAGCTGTTCGGCAGTCGTCATTCTATCTGACTACTTGATCATTCTTTAGCAGTTTGAAGATTGGCTCACAAGTAGCAGCTAAGTGAGAAATGAATCGGGAAATGTAGTTGATTCGACCTAAGAAACCTCTGACCTCCTTCTCAGTACAGGGAGCTGGCATTTCTTGTATGGCTTTTACTTTGGCAGGATCGAGCTCAATACCTTTTCCACTGATGACGAAGCCTAGGAGTTTTCCAGACCTCACCCGAAAGGTGCATTTGTTTGGATTCAGCCTCACCTTGTATTTCTTCAACCTTTTGAATAGCTTATGCAAATGATCAATGTGTTTTTCCTCAGTTTGCAATCTTTCAATCATGTCATCAACATAGACTTCTATCTCATGATGAATCATGTCATGAAATAGAGCTAACATATCCCGTTGGTAAGTTGCTCCTGCATTCTTCAAACCAAAAGGCATGACCTTATAACAGAAGGTGCCCCACTATGTGACAAAAGTGGTTTTCTCCATGTCCTCATACACCATTTTGATTTGGTTGTAACCCGAGAAGCCATCCATGAAGGAGAACACTTTATGTTGAGCAGTATTGTCAACTAAAACATCGATATGTGGTAGAGGAAAGTCGTCTTTGGGGATTGCCTTATTTAAATCACTGTAATCTACACACATACGGACCTTTTTGTCTTTCTTAGGCAATAAGACCACATTTGCGACCCATTGGGGATATGAAGCCACTGCCAGGAAACCTGCATTAAACTGTTTCATTACCTCAGCTTTGATCTTCTCATACATATCTGGCCGCATACGACGAACCTTTTACTTGATCGGAGGACAACCTTCCTTCATTGGTAGGTGATGAACTACGATATCAGTATCATGCCTTGGTATATCTTCATATGACCAAGCGAACACTTCAACATAGTCGTGTAACATCTGGACCAAACTTCCCTTGATACCATCTTCCAAGTTGGCGTTGATCTTGACTTCTTTCTTGTCTGCCTCAGTACCTAAGTTGATCACTTTAACTGGTTCTTCGTACGGTCGAATGGCCTTTTCCTCTTGTATCAGGAGTCTGGAAAGTTCCCTAGGTATTTCACAATCTTCTTCACCTTCGTCTTCGGCTTGATAGATTCTATTTTCAAAGTCATAGATGGCAATAGCAGAATCGTTGTCAATGAGATCCATAATGGAAGTGGATCTACAAACGTGTGTGTGTGCATGTAAGGTTACATGGCTATTTGAAAATGCAGTAAAATAAAAGAAAGAAAAGGAGCACAAAATTTTGAATGCAAAATAGTCCAATGTTTTCATTAAAATGAGCATATCACATGTGAAAATGACAAACCCTTAACAAATGGACAATTGTGCCCCGGGTAAGGCACATGGTTTAAAGTCATTGTTTTAATGAAAATTACAGACAAATTTCTCAAAGTAATAAAACAGGAAATGGAAATTACTCCAAGCTAAAGGAGATTGAGATGAAGTCTTTGGTCTTCCAGTTGTTGAGTCCTCCATCAGCAGTTAGCTAGATCCAGTCGTCCCAGCCCCAGTCACTGTCAGAGTCTCCAAGAGCATTAACTTCATTGTTACTGATACGAAGAGGTGGTTTCCTTACACGAGCACGTCGAACATCCTTTTGAGCTTTGGAAGTGAAGCCCAACCCAAATTTTTCTGACTTGAAAGGGAAATCAGGAAGTTGTCCCCAAATGGTGCAACCTCCGTCTTCAACAACAGCATGGGCGTCTTTGAGAGACGCCATCCTTGGTGTATCTTTAGAAACTTTGAGAGTGTCAAGAGTGGTTTTGGCAAAAACAACCATGGGAGAGACCACTTCAAGGTATTTACAGAGGGTTTTAATGAACTTGCTATCCATTTCAACGCATTTGAACAAATTTAGATGACTAATCATAAACTCTTCTTCCCCGCAGACGGTGACAATTTTCCCTTTGACTGGGTACTTCAGTTGTTGGTGTAATGTGGAGGTAACCGCACCTGCCCCATGTATTCATGGGCGTCCAAGCAGGCAAGAATAAGCTGGTAAGATATCCATCACATAGAATGTTGAGTTGAAGACCTGAGACCTAACCTTGAAAGGGAGATCAACCTCTCCATGGACCATTCCCTTTGATCCGTCAAAAGCTCTCACCACAATGCCACTAGGTTTCAACACTAAACCTTCATAGTCCAACCTATCCAGAGTACCTTTTTGTAAGACATTTAGGGAGGACCCAATATCCACTAACATATTTTCTAAAGTGGTGCCTTTACACTCGATGGAAATATGCAGAGCTTTGTTGTGATTCTTCCCATCTAGGTTTAAATCTGCATCTGAAAATCCCAAACTGTTATCAGCAGTCAAGCTTGCTAAACACTTTTCAAATTGGTCGACCGTAGTTTCTTGTGGGACATGTTCATTTTTCAGAAATTTTAACAGCGTTTGAGCATGCGCCTCGGAGCATAGCAACAAAGACAACATGGAAATCTTTGAGGGTGTTTGCCCTAACTGTTCCACTATCTTGTAATCACTTTTTCTGATAATTTTTAAAATCTCCTCCATCTCTTGGGTAGATGGGTCCTCAACTATAATATATTTTGCGGGCGCCTCCGTCTTGGCAGGCTCAGTCATTTTTTCCTTTCCTCGAGTATCAGTAACAAGTTTAACAACGGTAATATGAATGGGTGTATTTGTGGTTGTCGGAGGTGAAATCTCTAGAGAGAAGATCCTTTTTGTCCTATTAATTTTACTTGATCCATCAATGTTTGTAATGTCAGCAGTTTCATCTTCAACAATCCATGAATCTTGTTTGATACTATGGTAGTACACTTCCGCCCCATAATTCCAGGGCACAGGTTTATTAAAAGAGTAGGGGACTGGCCCCTGTGTGATAATAATTAATGGAGCTATTTTTGGTTCAACGGGAATCCTAATAGGACCTTTGGAGGTGATCCTGATAGGAGTATTTGAAATGATAATGATGGACATGTCTTCAAACTCTTGAGATACACTTTCGGTCAAACTTTTGACAGATGGAGTTTTCTCAAATAGGATTTCATGGCCATCCATCAGGTGTTGGACACCTTTCTTTATCCATGTGCAACCATTAATTCGCGCAGCACAATGGTAACAGCCTTCAAGGAAACCTGGAAATACTTCGACGTAAAACATATTCTTTTTATCAGTCTTCAAAGGAGTGGTTAAATCATTGATGGAGGAAACAAAAGAGGCATCTTCAATGGTGTTGACACCCTTACCATGACTAGGCATGGTTGCGGTGATCACATTGGGAGTCGGTGGAGGATCAAATACAATTATTTTGTTATCAATCAGGTCTTGGATTTTGTTTTTTAATACCCAACAGTCATTGGTATCACGCCCGGGACTATTTGATTAGAAAGCACATTTTGCATTGAGATTATATTTCAGAGAAACTATGTTAGGATTAGAAGGGGGGTCTCGTAGTGTTACCAAATCAGCTTTCAATAGGTGTTGCAGAGCTTGATATAGTTGCATATTGATTCTAGTAAATTGTCTCCTCTGGGCATCCGACCTTTGTTGATTGTTTTATTGACGCGACCGTTAAGTTGGAGTTGGATTGGAAATCAATATTGCCCCCACTGAATGATGGTGGTCATTCTTAGCACGGCTTCTTGATCCATACACGACATTAGTCTCCTTTTTTCCAGTAAATGGTTTTTTCACAACATTAGAGATGGAGGCCATAGGTATCTTCCCGTTTTTAATCCCGCTTTCGACCCTCTCGTCGGTCAAGATCAATTCAGTAAATCCGAATGATGAACTCCCAATCAGTAAGTTGAAGAATAGACCAGTCAATGTTCCTATAAACATATCTACTAACTCTCTATCAGTTAAGGGTGGTTGCACCCTACCATCCAGGTCTCTCCATTTTTAGGCATATTCCTTGAAGCCCTCACTTGAACCAGTGGTCATGCCTTGTAGTTGCACCCTAGTTGGTGCAAGATCAGCGTTATATTGATATTGGCGGTAAAAGGAAGCAGCCAAATCCTCCCAAGTATGGATATTAGCCCCTTCCAATTGGTAAAACCACTCCAACTGTGTTCCCCATAGACTCTCTTGGAAAAATTGCACCCATAGTTTCCTATCGACAGTATGTGGTTGGATCTTGCGGATGTATGATCTTAGATGAAGCTTCAGACATGAGACACCCTCGTACTTAGTGAAGATAGGGATTTTTGAATTTGTGGGGGATGACTACCCCAGGTACCAAACCCAAGTCTCCAAAGTCTAAGCCAGGCATAACTTGGATCTCTACAGCCTTTAGTCTGTCTTCTAGCTTCTTGTATTTGTCATCGACCGATGGGTATTGCTCATCAGAATAATCCCCGTCTTCAGAAATTTGATTATTTCCATCCCCAACACGAGTGCTTCTAGCATCTTCATCTTGATTATCATCCTCTTTGGAGGAAACCTCTTCAATTTGAACTTTTCGGGGGGGCTTTTGAATCTCTTCCCCATGTTGAGAACAACTTTCTTCTTGGTCTTCTTCTTTGTGATGAGAAGCGCCATCATTTCTTGTTGGCCTTTTGCCAAGTTGAGAAGAGTTTCTTGGAACTGAGAGTGTTGAGTCTGCAAGTCCTTGATGGTTTTCTTGAGATCCATCTTATACTGAAATAAACATTAAAAAGATGAGGAAACCTATGTCGAAAAACCTGCTTATGATATCATGCATGTTATGCGAATGAAATGTTTTCAAGGACCTTTAAGAGATTTAAATTTGCTTAGCCAAAGAGGAAACCAAAACAACAATTACATTAATAAGTTTGAAGGTTACAAATTACCTCTTGGGCTTACAAGGAAAAAGCCAAAGGTCTCAAAGAGACAACAAAATGAAAACCTAAAATAAAAGACTCAGGTGTCCCACTAGTGCATCCTCTTTGGTGCAATGTAGGCATTTGGGCTTTGCGCCTTGTGAAGTTGCCTTGTGAGCTCCAACAGTTTCTTCTCGCTTTCATAGAATCTAACTTCAAAGGTGTCTTGTTCTCCTTTGAGTTGGATCCACGATCTCTGCAATTCCTCGAGGTCGGTAGGCATGTTTGGATGGAGAATAGTATGAGGAACAGACGAGACTTTGAGCATGATCTCATACCCATTTGAGATAAGGTTCGGGAGGGATGGAATTATTATGCCCCAAAGTCTTGCTACCAACCTTGCTAACCATGCCCCAAGCATGCACAAACCTTCGACGATAACCTTGGACATCATTTTCATAGTTGAACATAATACCTTGAATGAGTGTGTCGTGGGGGTCATCTTTTCGAGGATAGCCAAACTGTCGTAAGGATAGAGAAGGGTTACAAGTGATACCTCTCCTAATGCCCAAGATTGCAACATTAGGGAACTCCCCACAAGGATAAATGATAGTAAAGTCTTCTTGAGATTAAGAGCACCAATGGATATCCGAATGAGAAAGTAACATCAACCTTTGAGACCATCTTAAGCCTTGCTCATTCTTCAATATTGATCGAGGAAGGTGCAAAGTAAACCACCTATCCAACAAAGGCAAGCAACTCATGAGGGTCCCTCACTTCCTCATAGTGCGAGTATGAAGAGAATACAAAATATCCCCAGGCAATGTAGGCAACGGGTTGCGAGTAAGGAAGATTTTGATAGTGTTCACATCTACGATTTGGTCAGGGTTAGGAAAGAGAACCAAACCATAGATTAGAAGGGCCAAGATTTCTTCAAAATCTTGTAAATCCAAAATATCCAAAAATGAACGAGCCTTCTCCATCAGGAATTTAGCCAAAAAGCCTTTGACCCCTCTTCTTGTTTCCCAATTAGCTATAATGTCAGAACTCTTTAAATGTAAGGCCTTGGCAATAACTTCAGGCTTTGGAGTTTCCTCTAAACCGGTGAATGGTATTTGGTCAAGGACTGGTATTCCCAATAGTTGAGATAATTCTTCCATTGTGGGCACCAATTAATAATCGGGAAAGGTGAAACAATGATGTACAGGATCAAAGAACTGAAAGAGCACCTTCAACATGTCTTCATCAAAGCTTGTTGTATCCAGATTGAGAAGTCGACCATATCTTATGGTGAATAGAGAGTTTTCAGGAACCCTTGATGCTAACTCTTTGAGTTGAGGAGGTACTCTTACAAAGTGGATTTGTATGGTATTTCTACGAGCGGAGGCCATGTCCTACAAAACAAAAATAAATCCCAAGGTCCTTGAAATGGTTAGTGCAAATGCTATGGTATGATGTCATGATGTTATGGGAAAATAATAACACACAAACAAAGCACACAAGGCCTTAGGTTTAGGCTCGCATGGGGTTTATTGGTAAGTACCCTCTTGAAGTTTAGTTGGTTAAACATGTCCTAGAAAGTAATTGGGTTCTAGGGAATTTCAATATCATTGATCTTTCTTCATCGGGCATTATTTTAGCTCAAGCATCCAAAATGCGGCCAAAATATCCTGAAAGTCCGATCACAATGAGTGTAGTGTCGAGTATCAACTAAATTTAGTCTACACCAAATCCAGCTACCTCACTACTTTCTAATGGCCAAGTTGTTCAACTAAGGTTCTACGGTCAGTTAGTGCTTCATGACACCATACAGCGACCCCATATTCTCCTAGACTGAACTCAAAGGATATCGGTACCAACAAATGTGTCACACTAACATAGCCATCATTTCAACCATGTAGGTATACCCCGCATAGTCCCCACGATCTATTGTTACTTACCTAAAATACCCCCAAATTCGGGTGTAGGATTTTTACAAGAAACAAACCCAAGCATAACCCAGAAATATAAAGCAAACAAGTCAAACAAGTAAAGCAATAAATGTGAACTAATATCTAAGGTAACCCCACTTTTAAGTTCATGTCCCCAGTAGAGTCTCCAGTTCTGTGATACGGTGGGAGAACTGACTTGGGTGTTTTGCATTTTATCGCAATTGTTGCGGATAGCAAGAGTCGCCACCGACTTTTCTTTTATCCAATAACGGAAAGGGTGAAAAGAACATGAAAGACCTTTTGAGAATTTTCTTGAGTTCTGGGGGTAGGTTATGAAAAGGGAAGGTGTTATCACCCTTTTCATCTGTAGTTATCTACGGGCTCTTAGTTGCTAGCTCACTTTGAAAATGCTTTGTAAATGTTTTTGTGTTTTGTGTAAGTTTGAAAATATATTGAAAACGCCTTTCTTTCGGAAAACTTTATAATGATTCTCGTCTCTATAAGAATGTATACAAAGTGTTGTTTTTGAAAATAGTTCAAAGAGATGTTTGTTTTGAAGAATGTTTTGAAAGTGTGAGGTGTAAAAATGGTTTTGTTTGTGAGCAAGAAACTACGAGCGTTCTACCTACTCAAAAGAAAGTCTTTGTTCTTTTCCTCCTCCTTTAGATAGTGTTATCTTACCATTAGTTAGTAAGAAATATATCATTGGATGTGAATGGACAGGCGTGGGTCATCGTACAGTCATAGAAGGCAACATTGTAGGATACTTTAGAAATTTGTCGTAAGAGTCTAAGATCATTTACCAAAGGTAACATCGAAGGGTCATCGAGGGACTACAATCTTGTAATCGGGGGTCTTTGCTAATGTATCCCACGTTCAAGAGACATGACTATTTTATTCAAGGCAACAAGTGTGGGTTACCCTAGAGGTATAAGTGTGCAAAGTGTTTTTGTTTTCAGCCATTTGTCTTGATTGGGGTTGTCTAATGTTGATTTTAAGATCTTGTCATACAAACCCTAATTACTAGCAATAATATCGAAAGCGATAAATTGCGGAATTTAAATGTCCTACGCTATTACAATACTTGAGGGAATGGGGGATACAAATTTACAAATGGGGATGACAAGGAAAATAAACCCTAATTACTATTACAAGGCTTTGACAATTACATAACTCATAATGCAAAATATTAAGATGCCCAAGAAAATATAAAATGAAGGAAAAAGTTTTTTTAGGTTTTTGATAGAAAAGGTTTTTGTAGTTTCAATTACTTGAAGAAAAAACCAAGGTCTAAGTTAACTTAAAAAAGAAAATTAATTGTTTAGAAAAAAAAATTTGATGTTCATTTAGAAAAAGGTTTTATGGTGTTAGGTCATCTCCAAGCAATGAAATATGTCCAAAATAACCTAAAAATTCTCAAAATCAAGAAATTTAGTGCCTGAGTTGACATGGACCGTGTCAGTGGACACGGACACCCGTGTCAGGACTTATCCCAGCTCCTCTGCACATTTTTTGTTCCATCTAAAATGACACGGGCTGCATCGTGTGACACGGGAACCCGTGTCAGCCCTTGCCTGCTTGTTTTGTATGTTTGTGACTGACATGGGCTATGTTGCGTGACACGGGCACCCGTGTCAGCCCCTGTCCTGCATTTTTGTTAAGTTTTCCAACCCAACTGAGCTGACTCAGGCCATGTCATGTGAAACGGGCACCCGTGTCATCCCCTGATCTGGCTTTTTGCTAAGTTATGACTTTGATCTGTCCTATTGTATCCTTTTGAAAATGAAAGAAAATGTTGTATGGATAAAGATATTACAGTTTGAGAAAGTTTACCCCTTGAAGCTAAGACCTTAGAACATGTACGGATGTTTCCGGGTGCAAAGTGGTGATTGATCGAGCCCCTTTAGACCATCTTGAAATTATGCAAATCCTCACCCTGTGTTGAAAGTTGTTGAATCTCTCCAAACCAGTCAAGTTGCAAAGTGTTATTTTTGAGTTTGGAAGATGGAGGTAGTGATTTTACAGAAGTTGTTCTTGTGCTTTAACAACTTTTATATGATGTATGTGAAGTATTTGGATGGTTTGTTTGGGCAAAACTTGGAAGGTATGAAAGGTTCAAAGATTTGGACTTCAAAGCTCAAGAGTGGAGGTTTTGTGGACAGTTTTGGTTTTTTAGAAGTATAGAAGTTTTGAGGGCTTGTTCATCTCCTTTTGTCTTGCAAATTATCTCCCTATTTATAGGCAAGAGGTTTTAAGACAAGGGTTGATCATATTTTCAAAATCACATGTTGTGGCTAGGTTGGATGGTACATGAAGCAAGCGTGAAGATCATAGTTCCAATGCTTTATACTTTGATTCATAGAGTTGTTGGACACTTTAAGCATTATTGTCTAATTTTGTGTGTTGAGTGTCTGTAGATGGAACAAGTTAGAAGCTCAAGAAGAGTTGACTTTATGATTAAAGCTACTTTGCAAGAATGGCAATGTCAACTTTGTGCCAAAAATGGAAAGATCACTTGGAGAATGCTTAAATTAAATGGACCATAGCTCAAAAGTTTGTGTAAGCATTAAATTATGGTGAGATTTTAAAGTTATAAGGCCTGCAACACAATATTATGCAGCATAACATGTAGATTGGATTATGTGTTATTCACCAAAATGGCTTGTAATTCAAGAATGGATGCCCAACTCCGTGCCTTTTAATCTCCTAGCTTAAGTATGATAAATTCATGCTCTTGGATGTTTTATAAAGCTTGAAACATTGTCTATAACTTTCATGTTGACCACTTTGGCTAAATCAAATTGGAACTTGATGAAAACTGGCCAAGAAGATGGGATAAAAACTGACCAAAACCTGTTAAAAATTTCTCTAAGTGTTAGATGAAAATGTCATGACTTCATGGGCCTTTATCTTCAAATCTAAGCATTTTTTGGACATAAACACTCTAATACAAAGTTGTAGAATTCATCAAGATCTACAACTTTCATGTTTAAAGTTTTCTTTGAGTCATCTTACATCTTGGTGAAAAAATATCATGAAGTAATGAAATTATCAAGTGTAAAAACACTCAGAAAATTTCTAAGTATGGGAAATTTTGAATTTTTGTTGACTTTCTTGACTTTCTTGATTCTTGATGATCAAGTTTGATATTTTTGTAGGTCTTGATGAATTTTGATCTTTGAAATTTAATGTTGACTGAAAAGTCAAAGGTTGACTTTTTGTGTATCGGTTGACTTTTCGTCAGTTGATCCAAATTTCAACTATTAAACCTTTGATCTTGAGAACTGATTTGAGCCATGAAATTAGGTTAACATGTTGCATTTGAGTTCTTGAGATTATGATTTAAGTCATAAGGTCATGTATTAAGTCACAAGTCAATGACCAATCATTCTTAGTCAAAACCCTAAGTTGGAGGCTCAACGCTTGGAAGGTCAGCTTGTCTGATCAAAACCCTTGAGAACCCTTGAGCAATTGAGATCTTTGGTGAGAAATGTCTTGAGAAAGGAGAGGGAAAATTTTGGGGTACAACACCGTGACTAGGGTGGCTCCCCTAATCATTACTACACCGGGGCCAACCCCTTATTCCTCTGACAAGGTTGTCCCCTAGAATTATGGAGCTGAAGTTTATTACCATGGTGTTAAGTAAGAACCATGGATTGCCGAAGATGAAGATACCAAAGTTACAAACCTCAATGTCGAAAATATTGTTAGAACTAGTAAAGTTATCAAAATAGGAAGGGTCTTCTCTCCAGAGATCTCTCCTCTAAAGACTACCACTACACCAGTATGTATCCCTGCTGCTGGGTCAACTGCTGACACCCGAGGCAAAGAGAAGGTGAGTGAGCCTTCCCAGACGGAGGCGCCATCAAAAGATGTTACTGTTGAAGATTCCTCCAAACAGGATATGGAGGAAATACTGAAAAATCATCCGCAAAAGTGGCTACAATATTGTTGAATAGTTAGGGAATACACCCTCCAAGATATCCATGTTATCCTTGTTATTGTGCTCTGAAGCCCATGCTTAAGCTTTGGTAAATTTTTTGAATACTACTCATGTACCTCAAGAGACCTCCGCTGATCAGTTTTAGAATTGTGTTGCAAGCCTAACAACTGATAATGGATTAGGCTTTTAGAATGTTGACCTAACTCCGGCAGGAAAGAATCATAACAAGGCGCTGAACGTCTATATTAAGTGTAGGGGAACTACCTTGGCACATGTTTTGGTAGATACAGGTTCCTCACTAAATGTATTACCAAAAGTTTCTCTAGATAGACTGGATAGTGAAGGGGTTGTGCTGAAACCCATTGATATTGTGGTAAGAGCCAGTGATGGGTCAAAGAGGATGATACACAGAGAGGTTGATCTTCCGATCAAGGTGGGATCTCAGGTCTTCGACTCCACCTTCTATATAATGGATATTCGTCTGGCCTTTTCCTGTTTGCTTGGACGCCCCTAGATTCATGGGGCAGGCGTTGTCACCTCTATCTTGCACCAAAAATTGAAGTATCTGATGAAAGGTAAAATTGTTATAGTATGTGGAGAAGAAGAGTATATGGTGAGCCATTTGAATTCTTTCAAATATGTTAAGATGGATGGTGAATTAATTGAAATTCCATTCCAGACCTTTGAAGTAATCCCTCTGATGATTGTTTTGCTAAAGCTACTCCTGCTAATCCTAAGATTACCAAGGATCCACCAAGAGTGGCTTCTCTAAAAGATGCTAGGGTTGTGGTGGAAGAAGGTGGTTGCACTATCTGGGGTCAACTTCCTGACATTCCTTACAAGTCCAACAAATTTGGTTTGGGTTTCACCTCAGAGGCTCAAAAGGCGGTTCATCGTGCTCGTGCTGAGAGAACACCTTTCCGCATCAGCAATAATGAAGTCAATTCTATAGAAGATGCTGATAGTGATTGTGATTTGTACAACTGGATATTCCCTACTAGTGGCGGTGGACTCAACAAATCGAAGGCTAAAGACTTTATACACTTCTCCTTTAGTCAAGAGTAACTGTTATTTCCTATTTTATTGCTTTTAAGTTTTCGGGATATGTAATTTTAAAACAATAACTTTAAGCCTTATATCTTACCCAAGGCACAATGGTCCACTTATTAAGGTTGTTATCTTTCATCCACATATGCTCATCTAATAAAACATTCAATGTTTTTGCATTCAAATTTTGTTCTCTCTGTCTTTTAATTACTTTATTGACTTCAAATATAGCTATGTGTTTCTTACACACACCCACACACTAAATTGCAGATCCACATCCACTATGGATCTCGTCGATATTGATTCTACTATTACCACTCATAACTTTGAAAATCCGATCTACCAAGCCAAGGACGAAGGTGAGGAAGATTGTGAAATACCTGGAGAACTCGCCAGACTTTTAATACAAGAAGAAAAGGCTATCCAACCACATGAAGAACCAGTCAAAGTTGTAAACTTGGGTACCGAGATAGACCAGAAAGAACTCAAGATAGGTGCCAACTTAGAGAGCAGCATCAAAAACATGTTAATTCATATGTAACATGACTATGTTGAGATCTTTGCTTGGTCATACGAAGACATGCCAGGGCTCGATATTGATATTATGGTCCATCGTCTGCCAATAAACGAGGGTTGTTCTCCGATTAAGTAGAAGGTTCGTCGCATGTGTCCCGAGATGTCAGAGAAGATCAAAGTCGAGGTTATGAAGCAATTCAATGTAGGCTTCTTAGCAGTGACATCATATCCTCAATGGGTTTCTAATATTGTTCGGTACCAAAGAAAGATGGAAAAGTGTATATGTGTGTAGACTACAGGGATCTGAGCAGGGCAAGCCCGAAAAGATGACTTCCCACTTCCATATATTGATGTTCTGGTCGACAACACTGCTCAGCATAAGGTATTCTCTTTCATGGATGTTTTCTCAGGTTATAATCAGATCAAGATGACGCCTTAATATATGGAGAGAACTACCTTCGTCACATAGTGGGGCACATTGCTACAAGGTTATGCCTTTTGGGTTAAAGAACGCCGATGCAACTTATCAGCATGCCATGGTAGCTTTATTCCGTGGCATGATTCATCACGAGATAAAGGTATACATAGACGATATGATATCCCAGTCATAGACTGAAGAAGAGCATCTTGATCATCTACATAAACTGTTTGAAAGACCGAGGAAGTATAAGTTAAGGTAAAATCTGAAAAGTGTACCTTTGGGGTGAGATATAGTAAACTCCTGGGTTTTTTCGTCAGCGTTAAAGGTATTGAAGTTGATCCCACCAAGGTCAAAACCATTCAAGAAATGTCGGCTCCTCGTATTGAGAAGGAAGTCAGAGGTTTCTTAGGACGACTAAATTACATTGCCCGATTCATTTCTCATATGAATGCTACTTGTGAGCCAATCTTCAAGCTGCTGAAGAAAGATCAGGTAGTAAAGTGGAATGAAGACTGTCAAATAGCCTTTGATAAAATTAAGGAGTACCTACAAGAACCTCCAATTTTGATGCCACCAATTGAAGGAAGACCTCTAATCATATACCTAACAGTGCTAGAGAACTCAATGGGGGTGTGTATTGGGGCAGCATGACGAGTCTGGTCGAAAAGAGCATGCAATATACTACCTTAGCAAAAAGTTTACCGACTGTGAAACAAGACATTCATTGCTCGAGAAAACTTGTTGCGCTTTGGCATGGGCTGCTCGCCGACTAAGATAATATATACTGACTCATACTACTCTATTGATCTCTAAAATGGATCTCATCAAATACATATTCGAGAAGCCAGCTCTCTCCGGAAGAATAGCTCGATGGTAAATGGTCTTGACAGAATACGACATTCAGTACACCACCCAAAAGGAAATCAAGGGAAGTGTACTGGAAGATCATTTGGCACATCAAGTTGTAGACGACTATCAGTCTATGAATTTCAAATTCCTGGATGAGAATATTATGCTAGTTACAGATTACAAAGAACTTGGATTGTATGAAGGACCTGAGTGTAACACCCCAATTCTACCCCAAGCAAATTATGCAAAATAAATCAGAGTTATAAAATTTCAATCATACAAATGAATCGGGACGTCACAAATTCTTCTAACAAATTCATTGCATTCATCGTGGATATATAACACTTTTTCAAAACATCAGATGAACTAACAATATAACATCTTTCATAAATAGTTCAACATCTATGCAGCGAAATTCTCAATAAACTTCTTTAAGCAAAACAACAACTTCGAAACATCTCGTAATTAATAATAATTCAATTTAAAAGTCAACAACTGAAAATCAACAATCAAAAATCAGCAAGCGTTCATCCCCCCGAGTATTACATATCAGAGCAATGACACTGACTCGAACTATTGAAGGTATACAACCTTCACTCTCGATTACCTGCACGTTACAAACATAAGGGCAACATTCAAACAGAAGGGGTGAGATATTTAACAATATAATAAAGCGCATAATAATTAATATATTAAATTAGATCAATGACACCACCATTTCTCATCTCATAACCAACAACAATTACAGCATATATACATATTCATCAACATCAAAATACACTTCATCATTCACTCATATAATGCGACTCAATACTATGCAAATGCATGAGGTACCATTGGAGCATAACTCCTATCTCAAAAATCTGCCAATTAATAGAGGCATCAACAAGGAATATCCTTCATCTCAAAATTTGCCAATCCAGGCCATCTCAACGAGCATAAGCTCCATCTCAAAAAATGCAATGTATGCGACTCATCATGAATGTAATAACAACACCCAAGTCAACAACATCTCAAATCATCTCAAAACAACAACATCTTAATCATCTCAAAACAACAACATCTCAATCATCTCAAAACATCTCAATCATCTCAAAACAACATCTCAATCATCTCAAAACATCTCAATTAACAACATCTCATAACATCAAAATAATTTATTAAACATCATTTATTATCAAAAAATCGTCGAACACAACTTCATCAATAACATCTCACTAATACTCAATTGTATATTAATAGTACAATAATCCATCCTGTTATTCTTCTAATTTATATCGTTACTGTCACTAATCCTACTGTTATAATTCTAACACCAGCCTATAAACATCTACTATTCATCAATCTGTCCAAAAACAGCACAACGGTCATCTACGGGAATTAATTCTAAATCTTGGATTGGTTACTAGGATTACACCTCTTATTCATCATTTTAATCATCTAAAATAATATTCATCGCGTTAGCTATCCAACGCTTCGAACAACATCTCAAACAACATCTTAAAACTCAAGTTACAACAATTTAAAAACTGAATCTGTCAAAAATCAGACATTATGTAGAGACACAACACTCTATGGATCGACTCATCCTGCTTCATCTGTACAACATGGGCCGACGCAATACCCTATGGATCGACTCATCCTGGCTTCAAAACGCAGCATGTATCGACACATGCATCTCACCGGTCGACTCATCCTGAGTCTCACACACTCATGTATCGGCACATCCTCTCTTCGTGTTGACTCATACTGAGTCTCGTAACTATCATGCATCGAAATAAGCCCTCCTTGTATCGACTCATCCTGAGTCTAACACCCTTCATGTATCGACACATCCAATTTGGGGTCGACGTATCCTGCTACAGTCTGCATAATTTTCTGTGTTTTCTTCTGTAATTTCGCTACGGGAATCATGTCACAGTCCTACAAACCTCATTATAACCATGATAATTCATCACTTAACATTATACTCTATTACTCCATCGATTAAACAACATAATAACATCATTATTCATCAAGAATTCATCAACCTTCATCATACATCATTCAATCCAATAACAAAAGAGCAATCCTCTAACCCCACATATCAAACATTATGAACCCAATTATAAAGTCAGAACCCCACCCTTACCTTGGATTGAAGGTTGCTCTATAATTTTCCGGGTTGAATATTTTTTCTTGCCATCTCCTTCTATTTTCAGCAGCTTCACATTCTCCTGAAATCCTTATTTTTCCTTCTACTGTTCTTTCTTCTATTCTAACAACACATAATAAAATAACGTAATATTCTATTATTCCTTAGTGGGCTCCAAACTTACACCCCCTTATTACTTCTACTCTCTCAAAATAGGCCCCCCTTAAATAATATTACACTTCTAATATTATTTCACTACATAATAATATTATAACTCTAATATTATTATTTCTCCACTTAATAAAATAAATCCAATTTAATAATAACATATCTTCAAAAATATTCCAAAAATAATTTAATTAAATAATTAATTAAATTATGGGCGTTACAACTCTCCCCCACTTAGAATATTTTCGTCCTCGAAAATTTACCTCAATCAAACAATTCAGGATAGGAGTCTCACATCTTGCTCTCCAATTCCCAAGTCATGCTTTCTCCTGCATCTCCTAGCCAAACCACTTTAACCAAAGCAATCTCTTTGCCCCTCAAAGTCTTCATTTCACGATCCACGATCCGTACATGCATCGTCTCCACAGTAATATTATCCTGTACTTGCACATCGTCCATATGAGTCACATGAGATGGATCTGAAATATACTTCCGAAGTTGCGACACGTGAAACACATCATGCAAATTCGAAAGATTAGGCGGTAAAGACACTCTATAAGCAACATTCCCCATTCTCTCTGAAATCTGATGCGGTCCAATAAAACGAGAAGTGAGCTTCTTAGACTTCAATGCTCGCCCAACACCAGTCACAGGTGTAACTCTCAAAAACACATGATCACCAGCTTGGAATTCTAAATCTTTCCTTCGCTTGTCATGATAACTCTTCTGTCTACTTTGTGAAGCTTTCATCTTTTCTAGAATCAACTTCACCTTCTCAGTAGTCTCACGAATAAGTTTAGGTCCAAGTACTACACTCTCACCAGATTCATGCCAATATAACAGAGTTCTACATCTTCGACCATACAATGCTTCAAAATGTTCCATCCCAATACTAGAATGGTAACTGTTATTATATGTGAACTCTATCAACGAAAGATAAGTATCCCACGAACCTCCCTGCTCAAGAACACATGCCCTCAACAAGTCTTCCAACAATTGAATCGCCCGTTCAGTCTGACCATCTGTCTGAGGATGATACGCTGAACTCAACCTCAACTTAGAACCCAACGCTTATTGCAAACTCTTCCAAAAATCAGAAGTAAATCTTGGATCTCTATCTAACACAATGCACAAAGGAACACCATGCAGCTTCACAATCACACTAACATAAATCTCAGCCAACTTCGACACTAGAAAACTTATGTTAATAGGAATAAAATGAGCTGACTTCATAAGCCTATCAACAATTACCCAAATCGAATCATGTCCTCTTATAGTAATAGGTAACCCTGTCACAAAGTCCATTGAAATGCTATCCCATTTCCATTCTGGAACTTCTAATGGTTGCATCAATCCTGCATGCTTCTGATGTTCAACTTTCGACTTCTGACAAGTCAAACATGCATACACAAATCGAGCCACATCACTCTTCATCCCAGGCCACCAAAACAAACCTTTCAAATCTTGATACATATTTGTAGCTCCTGGATGAATACTCAACTTACTTCTATGACTCTCTTCAAGTATCACTTTCTTCATATCAGCATCATCAAGAATACAAATCTGATAACAAAATCTCAACACACCTTGCGCATCTAACTTGAAATCACTACTCTCAGATTGATCAGTCCCAACCATCAAATCTACCAGTTTCACATCCAACTTCTGAGCTTCTCTGATACTATATAGAAATTCATTATTAATCTCCAACATACCCAACATAACACTCTGCGGAGTAACCTCGCAAACTAAGCTCATATCTCTGAACTACTCAATCAATTCCAACTCTTTAATCATCATTGCTGACATATGTAAAGTCTTTCGACTCAACGCATCAGCTACCATATTCGCCTTTCCTGGATGATAATTCAAACCGAAATCATAATCCTTTAACAATTCTAACCATCTTCGTTGCCTCATATTCAACTCCTTCTGATCAAACAAATACTTCAAACTCTTATGGTCACTAAAAAATTCAAATCTAGAACCATAAAGATAATGCCTCCAAATCTTCAACATAAAAACAACAGCAGCAAGCTCTAAATCATGCGTAGGATAGTTCTTCTCATGAGTCCTTAACTGCCTGGACGTGTAAGCAACTACCTTACCATTCTGCATAAGCACACCTCCTAAACCCATCTTAGAAGCATCATAATACACCATAAAAGGCTCTCCTGGATTAGGCAACATCAAAATCAGAGCCGATGTCAACCTCTTCTTCAATTCTGTAAAACATTCTTCACACTAAACATCCCAAACAAAAGCTCTACCTTTACAAGTCAACTTAGTCAATGAAAGTGACAACTTGGAAAACCCTTCAATAAACCTTCTATAATAACCAGCTAATCCCAAGAAGCTTCTAATCTCCGTAGCTGACTTTGGAGTTTCCCATTGCAACACAGCATCAACCTTCGATGGATCCTACAGCAATGCCACTACCTGAAATCACATGACCAAGAAAACTAACCTCTTTCAGCCAGAATTCACACTTGGACAGCTTTGCATACAACTTCTTCTCTTTCAGAATCTGCAATACTACTCTTAAATGTTCAGCATGCTCTTCTTCTGACTTAGAGTAAATCAAAATATCATCGATGAACACAACTACAAACCGATACTCCCGGCGCATTAGTAACACCGAATACTCGTAATATCCATAACGCGTTCTGAAACCCGTCTTCTGAATATATCCATCCTTCACTTTAATCTGATGGTAACCCGACCTCAAATCAATCTTACTAAACGCACGAGCATCCACCAATTGGTCCATCAAGTCATCTATTCTTGGAAGCGGATACTTGTTCTTAATCGTCACCTTGTTCAACTGTCTATAATCAACACAGAGCCTCATACTTCCATCTTTCTTCTTCACTAACAACACTGGAGCTCCCCACGACAATACACTTGGTCTTACAAACCTCTTATCAAGTAACTCTTCCAATTGCTTCTTCAACTCTGACAATTCAGATGCAGATATCCTGTATGGTGCCATAGACACAGGTCTGGTACCAGGTACAAGATCAATAGCAAATTCGACTTCTCTCTCTGGCGGTACATCAGGATCTCATCAGGGAAAACTTCAGGAAATTCACACACCACCTGCAATTCCTCAATTATAGCTTGAGTCTCTACAGATAGCGACGCCACCAACGAAAACATTTATACTTCCTCTTGCTTCAACTTTCTCAACTGTCTAACAGGCAACAAACCATCTTCCTCTTCTTCAGGAGTAGAAAACTTCACCGACTTGTCATAACAGTTAATATGAACACAGTTATGCTCTAACCAGTTCATACCCAGAATTACATCCAAACCTCTTAGCGGAAAACAAACCAAATCAACAACAAAGTCTCTGTCGAAGATCGACAAGGGACACTGAGCACACATAAAAGAAGTAGTCACCGACCCCTTGGCTGGAGTATCGACGACCATTTCTCCATTCAAAGAAGACAACACAAGACCTAATCTTTCAACACAATCAGCAGCAATAAAACAATGCGTAGCACCAGTATCAATAATAGTAATTAAAGGAGTACTATTAATGAAACATGTACCTCTAATAAGTCTGTCCTCGGCAGCTGTCTGATCCTCAACCAAAGCAAACACTTTACCACTTGACTGAGCCCTCTTCGGCTTTGGACACTGGCTACCGATATTCCCTTCTTCCTTACAGTTGAAACAAACCACATTCTTGTGCTCACACTCAGATACAACATGTATGTTCTTGCCACAACGGAAACACCTCTTCACTTCAGTAGTGCACACATTACTCGCGTGTCCAGGTTTCCCACACTTAAAATAAACCACACCAGCAGGAGCATCTCCCCCACTAGTCCTCTGACCATGAGCAACTCTTTGTTTACCCTTACCAGTTGGGGTATCATAAGGCTTACCACGATTATATGGGTGCTTACCCCTCTTCTCACTGATAATCTTGTAATGAGCATTATTATCTTCCTCATAAATCCTACAGCTATCAACCAAATCAGCAAAGACACGGATCTTCTGGTATCCAAATTCCTTCTTAATCTCCGGGCGCAACCCATTCTCAAACTTAATACACTTCGAAAACTCAGAATTTTCCTCAGTGTAGTGCAAATAAAACTTAACCAACTCAGCAAACTTGGCAGCATACTCAACAACTGACAGATTTCCTTGCTTCAGCTCAAGGAACTCAATTTCCTTCTTACCACGGACATCTTCAGGAAAATACTTTCCCAAAAACTCCCTACGGAACACATCCCAAGTGACATTCTCACCTGCAGCTTCTAACTTCTAGCAAGTCTCTAGCCACCAGTCATCAGCCTCGACTGCTAGCATGTGAGTACCATAACGAACCTTCTGTGCTAGAGTGCAGTCCATCACGCGAAAGATCCTCTCAATCTCTTTCAACCATTCCAATTCTCCATCAGGATCATATTTTCCCTTGAACGTAGGTGGATTCTCTCTCTGGAAAGTCGCCAAGCTACGAGATCAAGCATTCCCGTCAGCATTTGGCTGATTTTCCATCACATGAGCCATTGCTTCTAGAGCAGCATCAAGAGCAGCATCATTCCTCCCGACCATCTCAAATTCTCACTACAACATAAACAATGATTAGAACTCAAATAACAATACTCGACTGTTAGACAACTACGACTCGACGACAAGGTCGGACCAACCTTTTGCTCTGATACCAACTTTGTAACACCCCAATTCTACCCCAAGCAAATTATGCAAAATAAATCAGAGTAATAAAATTTCAATCATACAAATGAATCGGGATGTCACAAATTATTCTAACAAATTCATTGCATTCATCGTGGATATATAACACTTTTTCAAAACATCGGATGAACTAACAATATAACATCTTTCATAAATAGTTCAACATCTACGCAGCGGAATTCTCAATAAACTTCTTTAAGCAAAACAGCAACTTCGGAACATCTCATAATTAATAATAATTCAATTTAAAAGTCAACAACTGAAAATCAACAATAAAATATCAGCAAGCGTTCATCCCCCTGAGTGTTACATATCATATCAATGACACTGACTCGAACTATTGAAGGTATACAACCTTCACTCTCGATTACCTGCATGTTACCAACATAAGGGCAACATTCAAACAGAAGGGGTGAGATATCTAACAATATAATAAAGCGCATGATAATTAATATATTAAATTAAATCAATGACACCACTACTTCTCATCTCATAATCAATAACAATTACAACATATATACATATTCGTCAACATCAAAATACACTTCATCATTCACTCATATAATGCGACTCAATACTATGCAAATGCATGTGGTACCATTGGAGCATAACTCCTATCTCAAAAGTCTTCCAATTAATAGAGGCATCAACAAGGCATAGCCTTCATCTCAAAATTTGCCAATCCAGGCCATCTCAACGAGCATAAGCTCCATCTCAAAAAATGCAATGTATGCGACTCATCATGAATGTAATAACAACACCCAAG
The DNA here is from genome assembly GCA_948472305.1 of Vicia faba. NCBI lineage: Eukaryota > Viridiplantae > Streptophyta > Magnoliopsida > Fabales > Fabaceae > Vicia > Vicia faba. The sequence continues at coordinate 1,117,532,568 of OX451735.1, forward strand.
TCAACAGCATCTCAAATCATCTCAAAACAACAACATCTCAATCATCTCAAAACAACAACATCTCAATCATCTCAAAACAACATCTCAATCATCTCAAAACAACAACATCTCAATCATCTCAAAACATCTCAATTAACAACATCTCATAACATCAAAATAATTTATTAAACATCATTTATTATCATAAAATCATCGAACACAACTTCATCAATAACATCTCACTAATACTCAATTATATATTAATAGTACAGTAATCTATCCTGTTATTCTACTAATTTATATCGTTACTGTCACTAATCGTACTGTTATAATTCTAACACCAGCCTCTAAACATCTACTAATCATCAATCTGTCCAAAAACAGCACAACGGTCATCTACGGGAATTAATTCTAAATATTGGATTGGTTACTAGGATTACACCTCTTATTCATCATTTTAACCACCTAGAATAATATTCGTCGCGTTAGCTATCCAACGCTTCGAACGACATCTCAAACAGCATCTTAAAACTCAAGTTACAATAATTTAAAAACTGAATCTGTCAAAAATCAGACATTATGTATCGACACAACACTCTATGGATCGATTCATCCTGCTTCATCTGTACAACATGGGTCGACGCAAAACCCTATGGATCAACTCATCCTGGCTTCAAAATGCAGCATGTATCGACACATGCATCTCACCGGTCGACTCATTCTGAGTCTCACACACTCATGTATTGACGCATCCTCTCTTCGTGTCGACTCATACTGAGTCTCGTAACTATCATGCATCGACACAAGCCCTCCTTGTATCGACTCATCCTGAGTCTAACACCCTTCATGTATCGACACATCCAATTTGGGGTCGACACATCCTGCTACAGTCTGCATAATTTTCTGTGTTTTCTTTTGTAATTTCGCTACGGGAATCATGTCACAGTCCTACAAACCTCATTATAACCATGATAATTCATCACTTAACATTATACTCTATTACTCCATCGATTAAACAACATAATAACATCATTATTTATCAAGAATTCATCAATCTTCATCATACATCATTCAATTCAATAACAAAACAACAATCCTCTAACCCCGCATATCAAACATCGTGAACCCAATTATAAAGTCAGAACCCCACCCTTACCTTGGATTGAAGGTCGCTCTACAATTTTCCGGGTTGAATCTTTGTTCTTACTGTCTCCTTCTATTTCCAGCAGCTTCACGTTCTCCTCAATTCCTTATTTTTCCTTCTACTGTTCTTTCTTCTATTCTAACAACAAATAATAAAATAACCTAATATTCTATTATTCCTTAGTGGCCTCCAAACTTACACCCCTTATTACTTCTACTCTCTCAAAATAGGCCCACCTTAAATAATATTACACTTCTAATATTATTTCACTACATAATAATATTATACCTCTAATATTATTATTTCTCCACTTAATAAAATAAATCTAATTTAATAATAACATATCTTCACAAATATTCCAAAAATAATTTAATTAAATAATTAATTAAATTACGGGCGTTACACTGAGCCAAGATCTCGATGAACTATGGTTTTCAACAGAGCTTCCAACACACTTGGAAATGGAATTTGTGTTGTAATTGTTTCTCCTCAGGGTTTCCATATGCCCTTCACCGCCATATTAGGCTTTGATTGTACCAACAACATGGCCGAATACTAATTGTGCATTATGGGTATTAAAGCTGCTATTGACCTAAGAATCAAGTTCTTGGATGTATATGGGGACTCAGCCCTGGTGATCAGTCAGATCAAGGGATAATGGGATATGAAGCACCTGAATCTCATTCCTTATAAGGAGCATGTGTTAACATTGATCCCATACTTTGAGGAAATCACTTTTGAGCACATCCCATGAGAAGAGAATCAGTTGGCGGACGTGTTGGCTACAATGTCATCTATGTACAAGGTCAGATGGGACAATGAGGCTCCTAGAATTACCATTGAAAGAATGGACAAACCACCATACTTCTATGAAGTTGAAACTGACGGAGTAGAAGAGGAACCTTGGTTTTATGAAGTGAAAAGGTATCGTGAGGCTCAAGAGTACCCTAAAGGGGCATCGATCAATGACAAGAAATTCCTACGGAGGTTCTCGGCTAAATTCTTCTTGAGCAACATAATCTTGTACAAGTTTAACTATAATACGGTGGGAGAACCGACTTGAGTGTTTTGCGTTTGATCGCAATTGTTGCGGATAGCAATAGTCGCCATCGAATTTTCTTTTATCCAACAAAGGAAAGGGTGAAAAGAACAGGAAAGACCTTTAGAGATGTTTTCTTGAGTTCGGGGGGGTAGGTTATGAAAAGGGAAGGTATTAGAACCATTTTCATCCATAGTTATCTATGGGATCTTAGTTGCTTGCTAGATCAACTTGCTTTATTTGAAAATATACTTTATGGTGTGGGTTTGAAAATATTTTGAAAACGTCTTTGTAATGATTCTCGTCTCTATAAGAATGCGTACAAAGTATTGGTCTTGAAAATAGTTCAAGGAGGTGTTTGTGGAAGATGTTTTTGAAAGTGATTTTGAAAAGTTCCTCTACAATGATTCTCGTCTCTATAAGAATGCGTACAAAGAGTTTTGACTTTTAAAAATGTTTCAATTGAAAGTGTTGGTGTGAAAATGGTTTTTTTGTTGTTGTTGTGAGCAAGCAAGCAACTACGAGCATCCTACCTACTCAAAAGGCCTAATGTTCTTTTCCTCCTCCTTTAGATGTTGGTATCTTACCATTGATTTGGTAAGAAGCCCCATTGTTGATGTGAAGGGATGGACGTGGGTCATTTGTATAGTCATAGAAGGAAACCTATGTGACATTTTAGCAATTTCGTATAGGGACTAGATCGTTTATCGAAGGCAACATCGAGGGTCATTGAGGGACTATGATCTTTTATCGAGGGTATTTGCTAAAACGCCCATATTCGAGGGACATGACTATTTTCCGAGGCAACAAGTTGGATTACCCTAGAGGTGCATGTGTGCAAAGTGTGTTTGATTACATGCATTTTTGTCTTTTATTTTTGGGTTGTCTACTTGTTGGTTTTGTCTTGCCATACATTCTAATTACTAACATTTGTATAAAGCAATAAAGATGCAGAAAATAAATATCCTACAATATTACAACCATATTGAATAGCAAGAAAATATAAAGACAAAACAAAATAAAAGAAGGAAACATAAGCTTTTCGATCGAGGCATAATGCACCCTTCGATTCTGCTCTTCCTGGCTACTTTCAATTTGGGCCTAGCAGCTAGCGTGAGATGTAGCCTTCAATTCAACCTTTTTGCTGCTGCTTTCGATTGGGCCTGGAAGTCAGTGTGAGATGCAACCTTCAATCACGCCCTTTGTCCTTATTTCGATTGGGGCCCGGAAGTTAGTGTGGACACCCTTCGTTTCTCCCTTCTTGCCCCTTCGTTTGATCTTTGAAGCAATAAGGGGCGAAGCCTGAGGCTTCATTTCACACAAGACTTCTTATTTTGTTTGGAGTCTATACAGGTTATTTCTATCATACATTTGGGCAAGAAAAACAAACTAAAAGGGCATAAACGAAAAGTAAACAAATGTTATGTACATGCTTGAAATGAAAGGGTTAAAGTCAGGGGACTTACCTTGCTTCTGAAGTTAGTGCTTCTGGACCTTGAGTGATTGGACTGGATGCTCCTGGATTCAAAGGAAAGAAACAAGTGTGGTGTTTCTTTGACTGGATTCGAAGGTCAAGAATAGTGGGGTTGTGTTTGTTGTTTCTAGATTCGAAGGAGAAAAATAGGTGTAGTGTTTCTTCTTGCTGGATTCGAAAGAAAGAACAAAGCATGGGGTTGCTCCTGGATTCGAAAGGGAAAAGAAACAGGTGTTGTGTTTCTAGTGTTGGATTCGAAAGGGACAGAAACAAAGGTATGGTCTTTTGATTCTGGGTTTAAGAATGTGTTAAGTGGTTGATGATTTTCACACAATCAAAGTTTCTCCAGCTATCAAAAACCTCTAGATGTGTTGTCCAGCCCCTTAGATATGTTATGGAGCCTCTTATTTATGAATGAAGTTGGCTGAGGTTTGGGAGGGAAAATAAATGAAGTTTGAACAAATTGAGTATGTTGTTTTTGTAGTTTTCGAGGTGCAGTCTTGTATGCCATTTTGGTGCAAGAATAGGGGCAGTATTGTAGGACTAATATGCAGCAGTTTTGGAACATTGTGGCCAGTATAGCAGCACAAGCATCTTTGAATATTTCCAACCTTTCGTTTTAACTTCATAATTCCAACCTTCGACCAAATCCTCTCTTTAGACAATAATATGTGTCTTTCGAATGGCCCCTTTTTGTGCATCCTTCGAAGGGGCCAAGTGTATGCCCCTTAAATGGGTCACCAAATATGTCCTTCGAATGGGACATCCAGGTATGTCTTGCAGGTCCTTCGAATGGGCCACCAAACATGTCCTTCGAATGGGACATCCATTGTGTGTCATAGTGTAGAAAATGTGTGTTGAAGATTTTCAAGGGTGGAATCGAAGCAAGCTATTTCAAAGGGAGATATTTTCCATTCGAAACTACTATGAAAATAGCCAATGCATGAGGGAAGTTCCTGCCTTGTGATTTGAAACAAGCAGGAAAGAAAACTTTACTTCCTGAATCGAAACAAACAATGTAAGGGGCCATTGCTTTGTGAATCAAAGCCAACATGTAAGGGGTCATTGCTTCAGTCAAAGCTTGCATGCAGGAGGCCACTTGCTTTGTGGGCACTAGCATGAAGGGAAGCCATTGCCTTGTGCAGGCAGGCATGCAGGAGGCCCTTGCCTTGTGCACCATGTGGGAGGCCAATGCTGAAGATGGATTCAAAGCAGACATGAAGGAAGTTATTTTTCCAATCGAAGTTTGTCCAATCGAAACAGGTGTGCAGGCATCAAATGTCCAATCGAAACAGGCATGCCGATAACCATTTCATTATGAACCAAGAAAACATGTAAGGATAATGGTGCAATCGAAGCTTGCATGCAGGAGGTTATTGACATGTGCACCAACACAATCATATAGGATGCAAAGGGTGCAATCGAATGATGTATGCAAGAAGCCTAAATTCCCAAACAAGGCTTGTATAAAGATAGGTGTTGCCCTTGTGAATCGAAAGCCAATTGTTTCAAAGGGAGACTTTGCCCAGTTAGAGCCAGCATGAAGATAGCCAATGCCATGTGGGTGATAATATGAATGCTAGCCATAGGGTAGCTTTTTCCTTGTGTACGTTAGCATGGTGGAAGCCCCCTTGCTTTGTGAATCGAAGCGTGCAGGAAAGGGGTAATTGCTCGATCGAAGGATGTAAGCCAAGCTTGCATCGAAAGAGGTCAAAATTCTAATTGAAGGATGTAAAATCGAAACAGGCATGCTCTTTTTTGATTTGATGTTTGAAAACCCAATTGTACTTGTGCAAATTTGAACTTTTGAAAATCCTTGTGAGGAAATGCCTTGAGAAAATAGAGGGAAAATTTTGGGGTACAACAGTAACCATGATTTGACTCTGCTTCATTGTGTGGACAACAAAGAAGAAGAAAAGATTAAGTGTTTACGCGTGAATTTGGTAAACAACCGCTAGTCCTACAAACTAAGTACTTTGGTAACTTGCAGGATCGACTAGATTGATCCTAGGACATGTGTCTAAGTTTCTAAGATTAAACTTGTAATGGGATTCCTATTTAAAATTATTTTGTTGATAACAATATAAAGATTAGAATTATAATTTAAAGTAAGTTCGAATAAAAGGGTTTCAAATGAGTAATGTAAAGGTTTCGACTAGAAACGTAAAGGAAATGCAAAATAAATGTAAATGACTTGAAAAGGTAAAAGTTTTGACTAAAAAGTAAAGGAAATACTGGAAATGTTAAAAGACTTGATATTGATAAAGTAAAATGGTTCGAAAATAACAATAATGGTGTCTATACGTACATTTTATGTAACTCTTTTCTCTAACACTTGGTACTTCGAGTATATTGAGTAATTTGTACAAAACGAACACCTCCTGAATCCTAACATTAAGATCTCTATTTATACTAATTTGACCCTAACGGTCTTTCTATAATAGAGTGCCAAGTTCGAAGATTGAATTTCCTTCGAACCCATCAAACTTCCACGCGTCTTCTATGACTCAAACATTCAATTTAAATTTCAAATTCCTCTCTTCTGTTGGTGCCATGTTTTCGACGTATATATCCAAAAACTTTCGATTTCAAAATATACTTAACGAATATTTATTATATTTATTTTGTATGTCCATCGAACCATTTCAAACGCTTGGGCTTTTACTCAATTCAACCCAAACAAAGCCCAAACACAAAAAAAAATTTATACATTCAAACAACCACTATAATCGAAATTCCAAGCCAACAAATTGCCCCTCAAAAATGTGTATTTCGTTATGTAAAGTGTGATACGGTGGAAGAACTGACTGTTTATACTGGTTTTGAGTTTGTATTCACAAATGTTGCGGTAAGCAAGAGTCGCCACCGACTTTTCTTTTATCCAACAAAGAAAAGGGTGAAAAGATAATAAAAAGACCTTTCGAGAGTTTTATGAGTAAGGGGGGTAGATTATGGAAAGGAAAGGTGTTAGCACCTTTTCCATCCGTAGTTTTCTACGGGCTCTTAGATACTTAGCTCATTTTTTAAATACCTTGTGCTTTGAAAAAAAAGTAGTTTGAAAATGCCTTAGTGCGGCGATTCGCTTTATGATAACTCTTGTATCATTCCTCAAGAGTGTTGACAAAGCGAATGTTTTTGAAAGTGTTTTTGAAATGTTTTTGTGTAGCTGCAAAAGTTTGTTTTGAGCAAGCATCTAGTAACTATCTACTTATACTCGAAAAGTTTGTTCTTTTCCTCCTATCCTTTAGATAGTGCTATCCTACTATTAGGGAGTAGGTATCCCTATCGTCAGATGTTTGAGGGACATTTGAAGGGACGTACAGTCATAAAGGAAACATACGGAGACGCTTTAGCAATTTTGTTTAAGGGACGCGATCATTTATCGAAAGGCAACACTGTAGGGTCATCAAGGGACTATGATCTTTTAATTTATGGGTCTTTGCTAAAGCGTCCCCATTCTCGAGGGACATGACTGTTTTACTTTTCGAAAGGCAACCAAAGTGGGCGTACCTTAGAGGTGTATATGTGCAAGTGATTCAGTTCAGTTCATTTATCTTTGTTATTAGGTTTGCTAGCGTTTTGTTTGTTATTCTTGCCATACAATCCTAATAAACATATGTTGTACCCCAAAATTTGTCCTCCCATATTTCTCAAAACATTTCAAGAAAATTCACAAGTCCAACCCGGCACGTTATATTCAGGTGTTCTTTCGCCAAGATATCTCTGATAACATATTCTCAAATTCAGTTTCGGCTCAAGAGTCAATTCTTTAAAGAAGGTATCCGAATGTGTGAGTTTTCTTGAAGAAATATAGTGAAAAAGTGTGCTAAAAGTGCAGTTTTTACGCGCTAAAAAATTCATAACTTAAAGATCGTGACTCGTTTTGAACCCGTTCCGGTGGCCAAAATTCCGTCTTGACATTATCTACATTTTCATCTCTCACGGATGGAAGCCAATTTCGATCAGAAGGTCTTCAAAAATGTGGATTTATCAAGTGTTTTCGTGCAGAAAATTTGTGACAGAAGTTTATTTGCGTCATGTTCAAAAAATCATAACTTGGTCGATTTTCATCCTATCGAGCTGGTTCTGGCGCCAAAATTTCACAAATTGAGTTGGCTACATTTTCACAGAAGGTATTGAGTTCAAAAGATATTCAAAAGGCCTTCATTTTTTGCTCAGAGTGCGTGACACGCCGAAAATCCTGAATGCTGAATATTATTTCATCTGGGCCGAAACTTCGAAAATTCATAACTCGGTCAATTTTTATCGGATTGGGCTCATATTTTTACACAAGGTCCCTGACTCATAGATCTACAACTTTTCTTCAGAAGTCGAGACCGGATTATGCTCCGATCAATACCAGTTTTTTATTGAAGAACGTGTCAGAGTCGACACTGGAGCCCAAAATAAGTTTGTCTGAGCTGAAACTTCAAAAATTCATAACTAATTCACCGTTTATCCGATTGAGCCGATTTTCGGACATGAGTTAGTTATCGATGTCGGCTACATTTTTTTTTCACATTTCAACTTTAAAAATTGCACTTAAGTCCCTGCGATTTAGCCTGAAAAGTGACGAACTCAAGTGAACATTGGAGGCCCGATTGCACATTCAAAGCCCATTTTCTTTACCCTAATTTCTATTATATAATCACCTTCTTTTCACACAAACCAGAGAGGAGAAAAAAAGAGAGAAAAAACCTTGCCACAACACTGTTAGAATATCAAATTCTTTCAAAAATCCTAAAACCTTGAAATCCTTATTACAAATCCCTCTCTCACTACAAACAAGCCATCACAGTTACAAACCAATACCTCACTACTTCTTTAGTAAGGATAAGGCTGACTTGATCTCCATGATCCTAATTTTCCAGTAAGGCATAAAAGCATTCAGGTCACTAATTTTCCAGTAAGGGTAAGATTGATTTGATCTCCATGATCAAAAGGGTATAATCATTCATACAAGATCCCATGCAGGTTCATTAAGGAACATTGAGGCAAAAACACAAATGGCCAAAAGCCAAAAGCCAAATGGCCAAAGTAGAACAACTTATGCATGATGAGGCCAGAACACAAATGGCCAACAGTCAGAACACAAATGGTCAAACCACTCCAATTCACCTCCAAAAAGGGTCAGACACCCCCCATGGTTTGCATCATTTTTTATTTTTTATTTGATTTTCCTTTTTCATTCTTTTAATTGTTTTAATTGTTTTCTTTATATTCATGAATTAATTTTTATAATATAAAACCAGAAAATCAAAAACTAAGAATATGTTAATTAATTTACTTATTAAATATTTTTGTAAATAAATGTTAAATAATTAATTTAGTTAAATTAGGTTTTAAAACTTAAGTCTTTTTCTTAACAAATTAAAATATGTAGAAATTAGGGTTTTTAACTTTTCATCATCTTTTTAATAAATATTTTTTTCTTATTATTATTGTTATTAATTATTAAATATTTTTGTAAATAAACATGTACATTAAATATTTAGTAAATTAGGTTAAACTTTAACATTTTCATTAATAATTTAAAAAACTTAGAATTAGAGTTTCTTTTAATTTTAATTTTCTTTATTTCATAAATACAAAAAAACTAAAAAACATTTCTTTCCTTTTATTAAATAATTAATTAGCTTTTTAATTTCATTTAATTTCTTTAAAGGGTCCAACGCCCTCGAACGTTCTATTTTTATTTCTTTCGCACATTTATTTTCTTTCAAATATTATGTAATTGCTCAAGCCATGTAACTCGGACATTTTATATTTCCCGCATTTTATTTCTTTATTTCATGTCAAATCGGGTCCTGGTTTAATTTGGCGATGTGGACCCGCGCCTTTGTAATAGTTTAGGAACTTTATATTTCTCGCAATTTTTAACTATTAATAATGACATGCAAGAATGAATGATAAAATAAAAACAAACGCATAGATCACTTTGACAAAAGACAAAAATAAATGAAAACGACACACAAATCACACACCACCCCTAGGGTACGCCTCACTGTTGCCTTGCCTCGAAAGGTGATCGTCGAGTAGAGGATGTCTTAGTAAGTCCTCATGATCCGGGAACCTGGCATGAGGGTAGCTTCTAAGGTGTCTTCCCATTGCTCTGGTGATCACCATGTCCCGAACCTCGAATTGACCCGAACACCTCCAACGGTGGTGCTACCTACCTCTCAATGGTGGGATGGCACTACTTTAAAGGACATTTACACAGACGAATTCCTTAGGGTAGGTAGACGACTCGTGGATACTTGCTCTAATTCAAAACAAAACAAATCAAAAATACTTTTCACACCAACACATTTTCAAAAAGCTTTCGAAAGCATTTTTTAAACACTCTTGAGGACCGATACAAGAGTCGAACTGAAATTTTCAAAGAAACTTTTTAAAACCCATAGTGGAAAAGCAAACAAACCATTTTTGAAAACACAAGTGAGCAAGTATCTAAGAGCCCATGGATAACCATGGATAGAAAGCGTGCTAACACCTTCCCTTTCTATAATCTACCTCCCGAACCGAGAGCAATCTCTATAAGGAATTTTTCTGTGCTTTTGTCCTTTCCATTTGGAGAAAATAAAAGACGGTGGCGACTCTTGCTTCCGCGACATTTCGCGAAACCAGCGTTAAACAGTCAGTTCCAGATCCACCGATCACAGAACTGGCGACTCTGCTGGGGAATTATTTTAAAGTGAGGTGTACCTTAGGACTAAGATCACTTGTGTTTTCAATTGTCTGAATTGTTTGCTTTAAATTGTGGGTACTGTCTTAGGAGTTCTATAGATCCTAACCCGGATCTGGGGATACCTTCTTAGAAAGTAGCAACAAGACTGTGAGGGAACTGTATGGGGTATACCGACATGGTTGAAGCAGTCTGCTATACGTTGATGTGGCACTTTAGTGTGTACCGGTAACCCTTGAGTTTAGTCAAGGAGAGTACGGGGCCTCCGCGTGGTGTCGTGAAGCATCAACTGACCTTAGGAACCTTAATTGAACCATCTTGGCCTCTTTAGGGTAGTGAGATAACTGACTTTGGTGCAGTCCGAGGTTGGTTGATACTCGATACTACACTCAATTGAGGGTTGTTTTCTTGGAATATTTCGGTCGCCAGTTCAGTGGCTAAATCGAAACGATGAACAATGAAAGCAATCCAATACTATTGGGACCCTTAGAACCCGGTTACTTTGATAGGACAGGTTTGAGCCCACCAACTTCAAGAGGGTAATACCCAGACCCCATGCTGGCCTAAACTCTAAGGGTTGTGGTGTGACTTGTGTGCTTTCATACTTGACTACTTGCATGCTTGTTATCTGACACTTGAGTTTCTTGCAGGTTTTGTTTATAGTCCTTAATTGGGACTCATAACAGGGTTTACCTACATTACCCCATGCATAGCATAACATCATACCATTGCATGCATCCCGCATAAGGACTAACCCATTTCAAGGATCTAAAAGGCTTGTGATGCAGGTCACGATGAACCAAAATGTCTAGCAAGGGGCAAAGGGGGTTTATTTTCCTCTAGCCAGGTTGATGATCGGAGTCAGGGGCTATGACCCACTGGATATGGTGAGCCTTTGACTCTTGAAGAAGGACTCTCAACAACATGAAGTTCCTTCAATCAAGCTACAAAATTCTAACCAATTTCTCTGTTTACCCCGCGAGATCCTTGAAAACATCGCATGCATATCATACATATCATTGCATAACAGGTACCCTTTCTATACAGGTTGCTTACCTTCTTTGCTGTTTATTTCAGCAGTCTCATCATGAATCCTGAAACATCTACTGAGCAATCCATCCAGGCCCTCCAGGCCCAGAATGCCCAGTTCCAGGAGTTGATTAAGAGTCTAGCCCAGGGCCAACAGGATTTGAAGACTCTGCTCTCGAAGAGGAAGAAGAAGAGGACAATGCTGTTCAACCCGAGACGCAAATCTGGGAATGGATCACTAAATGAAGTTGAGTAGACTACCCCATCTGTTGGAAAGGACAGCCCCCATGAGAGAGAGGTTCCTAGTCATGTGGTCTCCGACAACGAGACCGATTACAATGATGAGCAGTACCCTCCAGCTGAGGACAGGTACAAACAGCTAGAAGACAGGCTAAGTGCTATGGAAATACAAAAAGTGCCCGGCCTGGACTTCGAGGATCTAGGTCTGTCTTCTGGGGTAGTAATCCTGCACAAGTTCAAGGCACCTGCCTTTGCAAAGTACGATGGGGCATCCTGTCCTAAGCTGCATCTCAGGTCTTACACAAGGAGGATCCAGCCCTACACGGCTGACAAGAATTTATGGATTCACTTCTTTCAGGATAGTCTGTCTGGAACCCAACTCGACTGGTTCTATCAACTGAATGGAGCTAACATCCGCAGCTGGGAGGATTTGGCCACTGCATTCTACAAGCAGTACCAGTACAATGCCGACCTTGCTCCCACGCGCACTCAGCTTCAGGGAATGTCTATGGGTGCAGGTGAAGGTTTCAAAGAATATGCTCAAAAATGGAGGGACCTTGCTGGAAGGGTACAACCACCTCTGACTGACCGCGAGCTCGTCGACATGTTCTTGGGGACCCTGTCTGGTCCATTCTTCAACCACCTGATTGGGAATTCTGCTGCTGGGTTTACAGATCTGATCTTGACCGGGGAAAGAATAGAAGCTGGCATCAAGTCGGGGAAAATACAGAATGGTGACTCCTCGAACACTGAGAAGAAACCATCCAAGAGAGAATCTAGTGCTGTCTATGGCTCAAAAGGGAAGAATAGGTCCGAACACCGCCAAGATGTCAATGCGGTGGTTATTGCAAAACCGGCCGGGGCTCCTCAGCGTCACAATCAGCAAAGGGAAGAGAGACCTAAAAGGCAATTTACTCCCCTCGGCATGACCTTGTCACAAATATTGCCACAGTTGCTGGAAACCAAGTTGGTAACTCTCATGGGCCCTCCAAAGAATCCCAACAGGACGCCTTCAAGGTATAACCCCAACGTTTGCTGCGCTTATCATTCTGACAGCCCGGGGCATGCTACAGATGATTGTTGGACTTTGAGAAACAAGGTTCAGGATCTGATTGACGTAAAGGAAGTCCAGCTCGACTCTCCAGAGGCTCCCAATGTGACCACTGCTCCCCTGCCCAAACATGGCTAGGATTGGAAACTTTTTTTCATTTGAATGTTCAGATTGTAATTTTCTTTAATTGTTCAAACATTTTATTTCATGTCAAACTTGGTTATTTCATTAATGCATTACACATGTCTGTTTTGAAGTAATTATTTCGTATTCACTATATGCAAACTGTTTTCATATTTTTGTGATGATCAACTCTTGATTGAAAATTCTAAGCCTCTTGAGGGAGGATGACGAAAACGATACCACGATCTTTACAGTATGCTTTTGAACAGACCCCGCTGATGAGGTACAGGCATTGTTTCAATTCCTAAACACTGGAGTTATAAGGAAGATAATCCCTCGTCAACCCCTCTGAGCCAAAGAAGTAGGAGTTTTTCTTTTCGAAATTTAAAACCCTTAATCATAACCTGGGGCAGGGTAGTCTCTCAGTTGATCCAAGTGCATAACGAATGGCACCAAAGAGGTCCTTACAAAACAAAAGACAGTGATGGTTCCGAACAATCATACAGACAGGCAGTCATTACTTCTCAAAATAAAAACCCATTAAGTCAAAACCTATGAAGGAGACTTACAAAACTGGGGCATCCCGCTGACTGTAATTCCAAAAAGAAACAGTTCAGGCAAAAAACAGGGACAATGGAAGAAAAAGAAAGAGGTCTTACAAACCCTAAACCAAACAAAAATGACAGCCTATTCAAATAAACATTCAACATCCGAACCATCACTGGAATTTCAAAGCAAAGACTTAAACAAGGTCTAACGCACGATCAGCTGAGTTTAGGTTTGAAGAACATCACGAAGAGCGGGTGGGTACAAATAATTTGAGCCTTTATCCTTTGTTTCTTAAACTGTGAACCAGGCCACGCTACAACCCTTAAAAGTCCTAGCTGAAGCATGGGTTAGTTCGAAAGCATACTGTTACCAAAGGTATCCTGACTCCTTAAGGCTTGCTATAAAATATTGAGTTGACATCACATTTTACAAAATTTGCTGGTTTTACTGAAAAATGCATTTTTCAAAAACTTCAAGACAGACATAAGCTTTGCATTTTTAACATAACTTTGTTTGCATATGACTTTTTGTTTGAACAGCATAGAAATTCGCACGATGAATGCCTAATGAACAAAAGCACCTCCAATCAAGGGGCATGGCCTGATCATTGTCCATCATCTGGGGCAGTCCAGTCAAGATTCAAGGAATCTCTCAAGATGCCAAACAGCCAGGGGCAAACCTCCGCCTGAGCCACTTGGGGCATTGAACATGAATTCCCAGCAACAAATCTTGCATGACCAAACATCTTCTGGTAGCGTGACAACACAATAACAGGGGCACCTCCCTACATCCTGAGAGAATGGACATAGTCGGAAAAAATACTACGCGTAATCAAAGACCCGCTAGGTTGACACACCTAGGCAAAAATAAGGGCTTCCCGCGAACCAAAAGGGTTCGGGCAAAAATGAGGGATAAAATGAAAAAAATCTGTATACCCGGCAAGTCGAAAACCTGAAAAGGCGGCTTGGGCAAAAAGGGGTATCCCGGTGGACTGAAAACCCGAAAGGGCGGTCCAGGCAAAAATTAGGGATCAAAGCGTACGACTATGTCCCGATATCTCGTCAATTGCCTACCAGAAGAAGATTTGTCAAACGGCAGTCATCAAACACCTTCACCGGTACCTTCTTCTCCAACAGAAACTGGGGCAATAATGAGTTGTCTAAATGATCCGGTTGCCCTGTCCACCGAAGTGCCAAGGTAAGTTCAGCTGAAGAATGCGACCAAGATACCTTCACTCCCTGCAGAGCGAACGCGTCTCCCCGGTTTTATTCAAAGGTTATTTCTCCACCAGAGCTTATAACTGGGTTATCCTCAGCTAAAAGCCACAGAAAGATTGTTCTCGACGAAGTCTTCTTATCCCCAGCGAAGTCTATTAACACTTCCAACACAACAGTGGTATCCCCAGCGAAGTTACCATCAACATTTCAGCAAAGTATCTATCTCCCCACAGAGTATTGTTCCCCAGCAAGATCGCTAGAGTACTTTTCTCCCCGCAGAGCAATTCATTCGCCAAGTTTATTCCCCAACGGAGTTATCTTCTCCCACCGGTATTCTTGCAACTATCATCCCCAGCGGAAGCAAAATCTATTCTTCAACATCAGCCCAGGAGTGACTTCCCGGCACCCGTCAAGGATTTATTTTCCTAAGACGAAAAGATACATTCATAAACATCACATTCTCATACATTATAGCATGCATATACGCATCATATCTTACAATCTCATTTATGTTGAGAACATCATTGCTTGATCCATATCATGCATTGCATATGACTGACCTTTACCTTTCAGGAAAGATTCAGTTAAGTTCTCAGCTACGTTTCAAGACCTAGACCGGTTCAGTTAAATCGACCCTAAGATTTTTCTGTCTCTTATCCCGTCCAAGGTCTTCTCTGGTTCAGTCAGATCGACCCTAAGATCTCCCTGCTTCTTATCCAGTTGAAGATTTCAAGACCTAGACCGGTTCAGTTAAATCGACCCTAAGATTTTTCTGTTTCTTATCCAGTTAAAGGCCTTCTCTAGTCCAGCTAAATCGACCCCTAACAGATTTTCCTGACAAAGACTTAGTAGAAGATACCCCAGATTCTCTCAATGATTACTGTTGAGGTTGAAGTCGTCCAAGATTCTCTCAATGATTACTGTTGAGGTTGAAGTCGTCCAAGATTCTCTCAATGATTACTGTTGAGGTTGAAGTCGCCCAAGATTCTCTCAATGATTACTGTTGAGGTTGAAGTCGCCCAAGATTCTCTCAATGATTACTGTTGAGGTTTAAGTCGCCCAAGATTCTCTCAATGATTACTGTTGAGGTTGAAGTCGCCCAAGATTCTCTCAATGATTACTGTTGAGGTTGAAGTCGCCCAAGATTCTCTCAATGATTACTGTTGAGGTTGAAGTCGCCCAAGATTCTCTCAATGATTACTGTTGAGGTTGAAGTCGCCCAAGATTCTCTCAATGATTACTGTTGAGGTTGAAGTCGCCCAAGATTCTCTCAATGATTACTGTTGAGGTTGAAGTCGTCCAAGATTCTCTCAATGATTACTGTTGAGGTTGAAGTCGCCCAAGATTCTCTCAATGATTACTGTTGAGGTTGAAGTCGCCCAAGATTCTCTCAATGATTACTGTTGAGGTTGAAGTCGCCCAAGATTCTCTCAATGATTACTGTTGAGGTTGAAGTCGCCCAAGATTCTCTCAATGATTACTGTTGAGGTTGAAGTCGCCCAAGATTCTCTCAATGATTACTGTTGAGGTTGAAGTCGCCCAAGATTCTCTCAATGATTACTGTTGAGGTTGAAGTCGCCCAAGATTCTCTCAATGATTACTGTTGAGGTTGAAGTCGCCCAAGATTCTCTCAATGATTACTGTTGAGGATGAAGTCGCCCAAGATTCTCTCAATGATTACTGTTGAGGTTGAAGTCGTCCAAGATTCTCTCAATGATTACTGTTGAGGTTGAAGTCGCCCAAGATTCTCTCAATGATTACTGTTGAGGTTGAAGTCGCCCAAGATTCTCTCAATGATTACTGTTAAGGTTGAAGTCGCCCAAGATTCTCTCAATGATTACTGTTGAGGTTGAAGTCGTCCAAGATTCTCTCAATGATTACTGTTGAGGTTGAAGTCGCCCAAGATTCTCTCAATGATTACTGTTGAGGTTGAAGTCGCCCAAGATTCTCTCAATGATTACTGTTGAGGTTGAAGTCGCCCAAGATTCTCTCAATGATTACTGTTGAGGTTGAAGTCGCCCAAGATTCTCTCAATGATTACTGTTGAGGTTGAAGTCGCCCAAGATTCTCTCAATGATTACTGTTGAGGTTGAAGTCGTCCAAGATTCTCTCAATGATTACTGTTGAGGTTGAAGTCGTCCAAGATTCTCTCAATGATTACTGTTGAGGTTGAAGTCGTCTATGGTTCTCTCCCCGTTACTGCGGAGGTAGTAATCATCCCCAGATTCTCTCAGCGTTACTGTTGAGGTTGAAGATATCCAAGATTCTCTCAATGATTACTGTTGAGGTTGAAGTCGTCTATGGTTCTCTCCCCGTTACTGCGGAGGTAGTAATCATCTCAAGATTCTCTCAGCGTTACTGTTGAGGTTGAAGATATCCAAGATTCTCTCAATGATTACTGTTGAGGTTGAAGTCGCCCAAGATTCTCTCAGCTTTCCTGTTGAGGTAGTAATCGTCCAAGATTCTCTCAGCGTTCCTGTTGAGGTAGTAATCGTCCAAGGTTCTCTCACCGTTCCTGTTGAGGTAGTAACCATCCCTGGTTCATTCATCGCTGTTTGAAGCTCCAGATTCGATTCCTGTAACCAGTCAGGGCGCATCTATACAAAGAGTTTGAAGACCAGCTCCTGTAAACAGGCCAGGTAATCATTTTCTTTTTCAGGTACGCAAGTTCTCGCTAAGGAATCTCTTATGCGATCGACACCCAGATGGCATCTATAAGCCCATCCACCTACCCATCATCTCTTAGCATGACATCTATAAGCCCATCATCCTATCCATCAATCTCTAAATGGCATCTATAAGCCCATTCCCCCGTCACACTACTATGTGAGCGCAAATTTCTGGGCACTCTAGTGTTCAATCATCTTCCATCTTCGGATTACGAAAGGCACGTCAGCCAATCTGCATCCTCAGGTCTAAGAAGATTGAACAGGGGCAACTGTTGTACCCCAAAATTTGCCCTCCCATATTTCTCAAAACATTTCAAGAAAATTTACAAGTCCAACCCGGCGCGTTATATTCAGGTGTTCTTTCGCCAAGATATCTCTGATAACATATTCTCAAATTCAGGTTCGGCTCAAGAGTCAATTCTTTAAAGAAGGTATCCGAATGTGTGAGTTTTCTTGAAGAAATATAGTGAAAAAGTGTGCTGAAAGTGCAGTTTTTACGCGCTAAAAAATTCATAACTTGAAGATCGTGACTCGTTATGAACCCGTTCTGGTGGCCAAAATTCCGTCTTGACATTATCTATGTTTTCATCTCTCACGGATGGAAGCCAATTTCGATCAGAAGGTCTTCAAAAATGTGGATTTATCAAGTGTTTTTGTGCAGAAAATTTGTGATAGAAGTTTATTTGCGTCATGTTCAAAAAATCATAACTTGGTCGATTTTCATCGTATCGAGCTGGTTCTGGCGCCAAAATTTCAAAAATTGAGTTGGCTACATTTTCACAGAAGGTATTGAGTTCAAAAGGTATTCAAAAGGCCTTCATTTTTTGCTCAGAGTGCGTGACACGCCGAAAATCCTGAATGCTGAATATTATTTCATCTGGGCCGAAACATCGAAAATTCATAACTCGGTCAATTTTTATCGGATTGGGCTCATATTTTTACACAAGGTCCCTGACTCATAGATCTACAACTTTTCTTCAGAAGTCGAGACCGGATTATGCTCCGATCAATACCAGTTTTTTATTGAAGAACGTGTCAGAGTCGACACTGGAGCCCAAAATAAGTTTGTCTGAGCTGAAACTTCAAAAATTCATAACTAATTCACCGTTTATCCGATTGAGCCGATTTTCGGACATGAGTTAGTTATCGATGTCGGCTACATTTTGTTTTCACATTTCAACTTCAAAAATTGCACTTAAGTCCTTGCGATTTAGCCTGGAAAGTGACGAACTCAAGTGAACATTGGAGGCCCGATTGCACATTCAAAACCCATTTTCTTTACCCTAATTTCCATTATATAATCACCTTCTTTTCACACAAACCAGAGAGGAGAAAAAAAAGAGAGAAAAAACCTTGCCACAACACTGTTAGAATATCAAATTCTTTCAAGAATCCTAAAACCTTGAAATCCTTATTACAAATCCCTCTCTCACTACAAACAAGCCATCACAGTTACAAACCAATACCTCACTACTTCTTTAGTAAGGATAAGGCTGACTTGATCTCCATGATCCTAATTTTCCAGTAAGGCATAAAAGCATTCAGGTCACTAATTTTCCAGTAAGGGTAAGATTGATTTGATCTCCATGATCAAAAGGGTATAATCATTCATACAAGATCCCATACAGGTTCATTAAGGAACGTTGAGGCCAAAACACAAATGGCCAAAAGCCAAAAGCCAAATGGCCAAAGTAGAACAACTTATGCATGATGAGGCCAGAACATAAATGGCCAATAGCCAGAACACAAATGGTCAAACCACTCCAATTCACCTCCAAAAAGGGCCAGACACCCCCCATGGTTTGCATCATTTTTATTTTTTATTTGATTTTCCTTTTTCATTCTTTTAATTGTTTTAATTGTTTTCTTTAAATTCATGAATTAATTTTTATAATATAAAACCAGAAAATCAAAAACTAAGAATATGTTAATTAATTTACTTATTAAATATTTTTGTAAATAAATGTTAAATAATTAATTTAGTTAAATTAGGTTTTAAAACTTAAGTCTTTTTCTTAACAAATTAAAATATGTAGAAATTAGGGTTTTTAACTTTTCATCATCTTTTTAATAAATAATTTTTTCTTATTATTATTTTTATTAATTATTAAATATTTTTGTAAATAAACATGTACATTAAATATTTAGTAAATTAGGTTAAACTTTAACATTTTCATTAATAATTTAAAAAACTTAGAATTAGAGTTTCTTTTAATTTTAATTTTCTTTATTTCATAAATACAAAAAAACTAAAAAACATTTCTTTCCTTTTATTAAATAATTAATTAGCTTTTTAATTTCATTTAATTTCTTTAAAGGGTCCAACGCCCTCGAACGTTCTATTTTTATTTCTTTCGCACATTTATTTTCTTTCAAATATTATGTAATTGCTCAAGCCATGTAACTCGGACATTTTATATTTCCCGCATTTTATTTCTTTATTTTATGTCAAATCGGGTCCTGGTTTAATTTGGCGATGTGGACCCGCGCCTTTGTAATAGTTTAGGAACTATATATTTCTCGCAATTTTTAACTATTAATAATGACATGCAAGAATGAATGATAAAATAAAAACAAACGCATAGATTACTTTGACAAAAGACAAAAATAAATGAAAACGACACACAAATCACACACCACCCCTAGGGTACGCCTCACTGTTGCCTTGCCTCGAAAGGTGATCGTCGAGTAGAGGATGTCTTAGTAAGTCCTCATGATCCGGGAACCTGGCATGAGGGTAGCTTCTAAGGTGTCTTCCCATTGCTCTGGTGATCACCATGTCCCGAACCTCGAATTGACCCGAACACCTCCAACGGTGGTGCTACCTACCTCTCAATGGTGGGATGACACTACTTTAAAGGACATTTACACAGACGAATTCCTTAGGGTAGGTAGACGACTCGTGGATACTTGCTCTAATTCAAAACAAAACAAATCAAAAATACTTTTCACACCAACACATTTTCAAAAAGCTTTCGAAAGCATTTTTCAAACACTCTTGAGGACCGATACAAGAGTCGAACTGAAATTTTCAAAGAAACTTTTTAAAACCCATAGTGGAAAAGCAAACAAACCATTTTTGAAAACACAAGTGAGCAAGTATCTAAGAGCCCATGGATAACCATGGATAGAAAGGGTGCTAACACCTTCCCTTTCTATAATCTACCTCCCGAACCGAGAGCAATCTCTATAAGGAATTTTTCTGTGCTTTTGTCCTTTCCATTTGGAGAAAATAAAAGACGGTGGCGACTCTTGCTTCCGCGACATTTCTCGAAACCAGCGTTAAACAGTCAGTTCCAGATCCACCGATCACAACATACATCTAAACAGTTAATAATTTGCGGTAATTAAAAGTGCGGAAATGTAAATCTAAACTATTACAGAGCTTCGGCGAGGGGGATTAATTACATATCCAAAAATTTGGGGGGAAATAAAGCTGTAAATGTAAAGTCTTAGATATGATATTACATACCGTCAGCAGATACACAAATATGAAAAAAACAGAAAGGAAATATTGAGCGCGCGCGAAATGGAGAAGAACGTCTAAAACCCTAAATAAGCTAAATAAAAGAAAATCTTTTTTTTGTTTTGTTCATTTTTAAGAAAACCATTAAATTAATTTATATCTAAATTTAATTAAAAAAATATTAAATGACATTAAACCTAATTCTAATATTTTTGTATTTTTATTAAGAAAAATTTGCATGAAATAAATTTAAGCCTAATTGATTTTAAATTGATAAAATAAAGTTAAAATGATTAATTTAATTAATTTACAAAATTAGAATTTAATTTTAGAAGAAAAAAATATAAGTCTAATTATTATTACTATTCTGATTTTATTATTAAAAAAATGATTTTTGAAATTAATAAACAAATAAACAATAAAATAAATAAATGAAGAAATAAAAATTGGGCCTGATTGTGAAGCAAATAGGGGGTGTGTTTGAAATTCGCTAGGCCCATAAATCAATAAGCCCAAGGTCCTGCGTGATCAGGTGCACATCAACCTTGAGGTCACAGGGTGGAGGCGCACTCTGGGCTGTCTAGATCCTCTTGCATCATATCTGATGGCCCAAACATGAAGACATATGGTGAACGCTTAGGGATGTAACACATTGAATCCTGCAAAGAAAAGTTAGAAAATTTAAAATGCAGACCTGGGTATCGAACCCAGGTTTCCTCCTTGCACGCTCTCTCGCCTTACCACTCAGCCATCTGTTTATTCATTGATAAAAGCAACAAGATTATATAATATACAAAATCAGTCAATTTCTTTTATTTTTCAAACGCGCGCCCAATCAGATTCAAATGGACCAATAGAAATATGTGATTTTCCCATGCGGACTCCACCGAAGTCAATCATTTGGAGGGGTGCCGGAGTCAAACTCCGGCCACATCAAAATCTTAAAACCTGCAAAAAGAGAAATTAAGGCTCAAGATTAAGGCTACCCCCCTATTTCGCATGCTACGAGTTTAATGGTGGTGGCCATTTGTCTTGAAAGTCCCTGTATCAATGAAACTGAAGCTTAAATGTTCTTAAAGCCTAACAATGATGACCTACGATCCTGGCACTATAACTCACATGAAATAAGTTAGAACATTTGCAAGCAACTATAATAACGTGAATATGTAAAGAGAATCAAATTGTATTACATGTAGAAAGAGTTTGAGATTGCAATACTATACCCAACCAGAGTGACTGAAACTAGTGGTTCTTGTGGGCGTTGGGCTTGTGCAAGGGGTGGAAATGATCCCTGGAGACTTCAGGAACACGCTTAGGCACTTCGATTGGACTGAAAATGGCTGGGAGTCAGGTTTTGGATTTTCACGATTTTGATATGTTTTGCAATTTTTTGGGTGTTCCCTAGGTTGTGTGTATGTGAGTTTGGCTTGCAAAAACCACCCTTATATAGAGGTGATGGAGGGGACAAGGTAAGAAGGAAAGAATCAAGCCTTAATCATTTGTATTGAAGCCATGATCCTACATTTGAAAACTTGCCATAACTTGAGATTTCATGCCATTTTCAAATATGGATGAACATGGTCATATTTGCACGAATTTGTGGGCTCAAAATTGATCCAAAATGTCAACCCACATGCCCAAAACAAATATTCATTATTTTATGCATTTTATTTTATATTTATTTGAATAGAATGAAATAAAATATGCATAAAATAGCTAAAAATTGTAAGGCATGGTAAGAATTATATTATAGGTCTTCTATAAGTTTAGGAAGATATTTGAAGTCCAAGAAATTAAGCCATTGACCTAAAAGTTTATGTTTTCTCAATGCACAATTCTTGAAATTTCCAAAATTTTCCAACTTGGGAAAGCCATAAGTTGCTCAATTTTTATCTCATGATGATGATCTTAGACTTTTTGGAAAGCCCAATATGTCTACTTTAGTCCCTCATTTTATCAATTTTGCATTTGAAGACTTTATCTTGATGTAAATGGTCTTGACAAAAAGTTTCTTTTGTTGACTTTTTGAAAATGACCTGTAATGTATGAGCTTGTATCTTTCAAATGGTGCATTTCATGAACTTGAGTAAAAAAGAGAAGTTGTAGGGAATTTGATTCTCTTCAAAATGAGCTTTGGTTGGGGAAATATTGATGAAGTATGTGAAAGTTATGCCTGGTCAAAGTTCGGTTGACTTTTCCTATAGAAACCCTAATTTAGCAATTCTTGACTTTTGATGGATTAAGAGCATTTCTTGAGGAATCATGATCAACCCTTGATCAAATGATGGATATCACTTCAAAATTTTAATGTGGACCAAAAATATTTAAGTTTGACTGTACATTGGCCACAGTTGACTTTTGACCTAGTAAGTTGATTTTCAAGCATTTGAGCAATTGACTTAGCAAACTTGTAGTGTAAGACATGAAATTTGTCATGGACTATCTTGAAGGCATATTATGGAAATGGAGAACATTTGAGACTTTGGAGCTCACACATCTTTATGAAAAGTGAAACCCTAATTAGAGGTTCATTTCTTAGGAGGAGAATTTGTCTGGTCAATTCTTGGCCAACCTTGAGCAATTGGGAACCTCAATGAGCATGTCTTCAGTAAAAATGGGAGGGCAAATTTTGGGGTACAACAACTGCCCCTGTTCAACCTTCTTAAACCTGAGGATTAGATTGGATTGTCGGCCTTTTGTGATCTAAAGGTGGAAGATGATTGAACACTAGAGTGCCCAAAAATTTGCACTCGCATGAAGTAACACCGTTGGTTGATAACATCGGGAATGGGCTTACAGATGCCATTTGAATAAGATGACAGAGAGTCGTCGGAGATGGGCTTAAAGATGCCATCCAAAGTAGATACTGACCTCATAAGAGGTCTCTCTGTGGGGGGTCCTTGTTCCTGCTGTATGAGGAGGACTCCGCTGGGGAATATGGGTTTCTATTGTTCTCCTGCTTAGGGAAAACTCTGTGGGGGAATAAAAACTAGGAACTTAAGTTGTCCAAGGCTCTATTGAGGAGTTATCTCTGTACTGGAGAGATAAGAGTTTGTTGCTTTCTGGTTGAAATCCAGGCTTCACAGTAAACTTGTGGGGGATAATAGAATTAACCGTTATCTGAAAAATGTATTAGAAAGAGCATGTGTAGGGCTGTTTCAGGATGAGTCTATGTTAGTCTGCATCCAGAGATATATGAGAAGGAGCCTGTGTGGGGCTACTTCAGGATGAGTCCGTGTTAGACTGCATCTGTAGATCATGAGAAGAAACCCGTGTAATATTGCTTCAAGATGAGTCTGTCTTAGACTGCATCTGGATATCATGAGTAAAAACCCGTGTAAGATTGCTTCGTTTGGTCATGTAGATAGTTTTCCTGTCTGGTTTCAGGTGTTAATCTACAAATCAGTTGTTCACAAATAGTCGTCATGTCTGGTTTTAGGTATTAATCTATAAATCAGCTATTCATAGATAGTCGTTATGTCTGGTTTCAGGTATTAATCTGGAACTTGCTTTTATCGGTCATTTGAGATAGTTGTCTTGGCTTGTTTCAGGTATTAATCTTTGACCTGAGAAAGAAAGATAGTTTCCTGGCTTTTTATAGGTATTAATCTTCAATCTCCTCATGTAGATAGTTTTCCTGGCTTGTCACAGGTATTAATCTACAATCGGTCGCCCGGAGATAGTTGTCCTGGCTTGTTACAGGTATTAATCTGGAACTTGAAAATTGTCGATCGTTGAGATAGTTGTCCTGGCTAGTTTCAGGTATTAATCTCTTACCTAAGAAAGAAATATAGTTTTCCTGGCTTGTTACAGGTATTGATCTTCAATCTCCTCATGTAGATAGTTTTCCTGGCTTATTACAAGTATTAATCTACAATCAGATAGTTCTCAGATAGTTTTCTTGTCTAGTTTCAGGTATTAATCTGGAACTTTCGTAATGTTGGTCACATAGATAGTTTCCCTGTCTGGTTTCCGGCATTAATCTGTGGCATGTCGTATTTGTTGGTAAACCCGTCTTGCTTCGGGAGTTCATACCACTTGGTCGTGTAGATAGTTTCCCCGTCTGGTTTTAGGCATTAATCTTTGACCTACTGCGTAAATTGATAGTGTTTGTCTGTCTGCTAATTTAACCTGAAAAGGTAAAACCAGTTTCATGCGATGACATGATTTATGAATTGCATGATGCTCTCAAAATAAATGAGATTGTGATATATGCATTTGTTTTTCATATTCTATGATGTTTGTAAAATGATGCATGAGTGCAATGTATGAACGTGTCAGTTGTTCTATTGCAGTATTGTTGAACTAGGGAAAATAAATCCTTGATTGCAGCTGGAGATAAAGAATGTAAGTCTTCATATTTTGTTTGAAGTTGACATGATAGGAGATGATCTTCCGTTGTTAGAGAAATAAACTCTATAGGGGAAGGGAGACCTTGTGTGCTGCTTGGGGATTTTGTGAAATCCTGTTGGGGAATCCTGAGAAACTTGGCGACTTCACTGAGAAATATTTTGTTAGAGCGGTAATTTGGAGATTATGCTCTTCCGAGAATATGAGAGCACTTGACACCATTAGACTGCATACTAAGAATATGGAAGTGACCTTATAGTAGGATGTCTCTTCCTCTGTACCTGCTGGAGAAGGTATCTAATGGAGGAAATATCTA
Source organism: Vicia faba (assembly GCA_948472305.1). Taxonomy (NCBI): domain Eukaryota; kingdom Viridiplantae; phylum Streptophyta; class Magnoliopsida; order Fabales; family Fabaceae; genus Vicia; species Vicia faba. The sequence goes on from OX451735.1 coordinate 1,117,557,899, forward strand.
CGGGGATTTCGTGGATGACCCTTAGTTATTGTCCTTTTTCTTAAAGACATTAGTAACTGTCTTTCTATTTTTTATGCGTATATTTGTAAGTAGTAATCACATTCAAATGCATATGTTCAACAATAATCACTGGACGTTTTTGCAAACAAAACAGAAAAATAAAAACAGAAGTTTTGCACTTTCAAAGGAATAATAGCTTTGTATTAACTTGAATAAGAGATTTTGTACAAGGATACGAACATCCTAGTAAGAGAATATCGTCGTAAGAATAAAACTTTTCAAAATAGCATACAAAGAAAACAGCTATGTGAAACAATCTCATTGGGTTACCATTCTTCTATTGCCTTTATGTCTTTTGAGCGTCTCATCTCTTTGCTGCTTGTCCGAAGCTGACTGGATTGATTAGTACCACTTGAGCTTGATAGTTGATACTGAAGATTTGCTGTAAGGTGATCCAACGAGACATAGTTATACGCTTTAAATCCCTAACTTTTGCCTGAACCGCTCTTTCGGGTTTTCAGTCCACCAGGATACCCTTTTTTGCCCAAGCCGCCTTTTCAGGTTTTCGACTTACTGGGTGTACAAATCTTTTTATGTATATCCCTAATTTTTTCCCGAACCCTTTTGGTTCGCTTGGATTCCCTAATTTTTTCCTAGGCCAGTCAACCTAGCGGGTCTTTGTTCATGCGTAGTATCTTTTAACTATGTCCGCATTTACAAGGTGCGAAAGGTCGTCACCGTCCATAGTGGTTAAGATCATGGCTCCACCAGAAAATATGTTCTTGATCACAAATGTCCCTTCGTATGTGGGAGTCCATTTTCCCTTGGGATCACTTTATTGCAATATGATGCGCTTGATCACTAGATCACCGACTTGATATACCTGATGTTCGACTCTCTTATTAAAAGCTTTGATCATATGTTTTTGATACATCTGACCATGGCAGACAGCCGTGAGCCTCTTCTCGTCAATCAGGTTTAATTGGTCAAGTCGAGTCTGGACCCATTCATCTTCACTCAGCCCTGCATCCTTCATGATTCTCAAGGAAGGGATCTGAACTTTTATGGGTAGGACAACTTCCATGCCGTATACCAAAGAGAAATGAGTTGCCCCTATTGATGTGCGCATTATGGTGCGGTAACCATAAAGAGCAAATGGTAACATCTCGTGTCAATCTTTATATGTCACAGTCATCTTTTGTATGCTCTTTCTAATATTTTATTATAAGCTTCTACATCGCCATTCATCTTCGGTCGATAAGGAGAAGAGTTATGATGCTGGATCTTGATTGTGTGCAGAGCTTGGTGATCATGGTATTATTGAGATTCGTACCATTATATGTGATGATTCTTTCTGGAATATCGTACCGATAGATAAGGTTATGTCTGATGAATCGGGCCACAACGTTCTTGGTAACAAAAGCAAATGAAGTCTCCTCGACCCATTTTGTGAAGTAATCAATGGCAACCAGGATGAAGCGATTCCCATTAGAAGTTGTAGGTCTAATCTCTCCAATCATATTGATGCCCCACATTGCGAATGGCCAGGGAGCAGTCACGAAGTTTAGAGGAACTGGAGGTACATGCACCTTATCAGCATAGATTTGGCACTTATGACAAGTCCGCAAATGCTGATAACAGTCTGCTTCCATAGTGGACCAGTAGTATCCTTTCTGTAGGATCTTTTTAGCCATCGAGGGCCCACTAGAATGGGTACCAAAGGTACCTTCATGTAAATCAGCCATAATCTTCTCTACTTCACTCTTGTCTACACACCGAAGCAAAGTAGAGTCGTGGTTGTGCTTGTAGAGGATCCCATTACTGAGGAAGAACTTGACAGAGAACCTTCTTAGAAACTTCTTATCGTTGACTGAAGCTCTCTTAGGATACTCTTGGGCTTCGAGATATCTTTTGAATTCATGGAACCAAGGTTTTTCCACTACTTCTTCAGTATCAATCTCGTGACAGTATACGAGTTCATCCATTCTCTCAAAGTGATCTGAGGAGCTTCATTATCCCACCTGACCTTGAACATGGATGACATAATAGCTAGCGCGTCCGCTAGTTGATTTTCCTCCCGTGGAAAATGTTCAAAGATAATTTCTTCAAAGTATGGAATCAGTGTCATCACGTGCTCTTTATAAGGGATGAGATTAGGATGTTTTGTGCCCCGTTCTCCTTTGATTTGACTGATTACTAAGACCGAGTCTCCAAATACACTCAAAAATTTGATCCTCAAGTCGATAGCAGTTTTGAGACCTTAGCTAAAAAAGGATAGGTCATAGGCTATATAAAAAACATTTTAAGCCTAATAATTTTATTAATATTATATTGCATTTTGTTCTTTTAATTAAAATGAAAAAATAATACTCAGTTATCTTGAAAAATTTATGAAAATATAAGTTAGAAAAAAACTTATTAACAATGTCATGAGTTGTTGTTATAAGTTATTTTCAGATGTTCTCTCAAATAAATGGTATCATACAACTTGTGTTAATAGCTAAACTCAAATGAGTGAGCGAAAATAACGATTAATCTCGCTGATCATTTGACATGTTAGTATGAAGTAGGTTTTTAAATATACTAGTAGGTCAATCAGGCCTTTAAAAATACTAAACTCAAACTTAAAAGTAAACATTTAACAGACTATAGATTTGACTTCAATTTTAAATTTTTTAATAGATCAGATTTAGGTTTGACAAAGTCTAATTCGACTCAATTTTTTGTCACCTCTATAAATATTATATTTTAGTTTGAGAAATATCATGGTGTTTTTCACTTGTATTTTTTTGGTACAATGTTTTTAACTTGTTTTAATTTTTAAGTTGGCGTTTTAATTATGGAATGTTTCCTAACAGAGTTTTAAGCCAATTTTATTTTAATGGCTTAAAGTTGGGAATGTCAAGATGTTGTATTGGATGTAGTTTGAGGTTATTTCCTATTAATATATTTGGTAACTAGTTAAAAACCATATTATTTAATTTGATTAAATCATTTTTAAATATTATGATTTAATTATTTTTAATTGATACTTCTATTAACAATTGTTAAGCAAATTTAGTTTAATGTTTTATAGAAATAATTGTTTCTGAATTCTCATTAATATTGTTCAACACATGTTAATAGAAACTTAAGTCTTTACCATTGAATTTCAATAATATTATCCGGTCCATGTTGGTAACTACCACGGTTTTTCAAAGACCTTTGTTGGTTCTTTAAGTTTTGTCTCTCCCTTTAAACCTAAAATAACTCTAAAACTATAATATTTTACTTGTCCTATCAATAAAAAAATCTAGTTAGTGTTAACTAGTTTTTCAAAGAGAATTACGTGGTCTTTGAGTTTCATCATTGATCTTACCTAAATAAGAAAAAAGAGTATGGTTGATTCAATTATCTGTTGGTCCAAAGTGTTTCACGGAGGGGGATTGTACCTGAAAGACACTCTGATGCTGAAGTCAGAAAGAATGTGAGGTAAGTGAGAGTGAGAGTTATAAAAGAGATACCTGACTCTTCCGCATAAGAGAGTATTTATAGAGCCTCCAACGCTGGACCAATGGCCTCCATTATGGGTTGAGTATCCAGGCTCATAATGAATGGCTGCCAGGATTCTCACGTGGTAGCAAGGATGAGAAACACGTGCACATCATTCTGGGTCAAACGCTCTATGGACTTCGCGGATAGTCGGTTGGTCACGTCCGTTACGAAGGGCGTAACGACTCCGAGGAATGCGGAACACGTTGATGATGTGTCCTCGAATGAGGGGCAAGTGGATAACGCGCCTCTATCTTGGACCTCAATGGATAGGGCCATCATTTGGGCCATCCTTGACGCAAGGGCAAGTTGGGTTGTGCCCGACAGTGGGTCAGGCACGGGCCCAGTCCAGAACATGAGTCCCCTAAGTCCTTGCTCCTAGGCGAAGGAGTAATGGCTTAGAGTTAGCCCGTGTGTCGAGGAAGATCAACAGGACTTACGCGAGGTGGTTCTTCATTTGTGCTCGTGCTTATATGCCCGCGATGGTCGTGTTCGCTTTGGGAGATTTTCATTTATGGGCTAGCGCACGAGGATGGTATTTTGCCCGCAGCGGGTACTGTCTCGTCCGCATGGACAAGGTAATACGTAAGGGTCATGGTCGACAATTTTGTTTGCTCGTGCCCATATTGTAGACTCAAATCTGCTCGTGAATCATCATGATGCCTGTAACTTCTCTTTGTTGTTTTCCCCGGAGATATGCATATTGATGGAATGTGAAGGCTTTTTTATTTGAGTCAAGCATCTGGGGAGTCAAAAAGTTTGTGGATCTTGGAAAGGCAAAAGATTCACTTCTCGAGCCACGCGTCATAGCATTTAATGTGTAATGGTGGCCTAGGCGTAGAGTTATGACGACCTAGGAATAAGGTAATGATGCGCTATTTCGATGACATGCCTTCTCATGCGTTGTCATGTTTCCCGCACAAGGAGGTTAGGCTATAAATATATGCAAATAGGTGCCATTATCAACTTTTCTCCTCTTGCTAAATTTATCTGCTCTCTCCCACTCCTCTTTGGTCCTCGGATACTCAAAGCGTTCTTTTGCCATTGCCGCCGCCGGAACATCATCAGTCTCCATTTTTCATCTTAATCCAGTAATTTTTCTCTCCTCTTGGTTTCCTTTGTATGTTGTTTTTAGAATTTTAGACTATTTGTTCTTCGTGTCGTGCGTCCTGCATGCTGAAGTTTTGATTAGGTTCTGCCACGTGTTGGTGTTTGGTGGTGGTTTGTCCATTTCTAAATGTCGATGCCGGTGAGCAGTGCTAGGATTTAGAATAAGAAAACTTAGGATTCACTTGAATTCATGATGAAGTTCGTACGTCGGGGAGGCTTCTCCCTGTGAAACTCAAGAATTCATGATGAATTCATATGTCGGAGAGGCTTTTCCTTGCGAAACTCATGAATTCTTGATGAAGTTCATGTATCGGGGAGGCCTTTCCCCATGAAACTCATTAATTCATGATGAATATCATGTATCAGGGAGGCCTTTCCCCGCGAAACTTATGAATTCATGATGAAGCTCGTGTATCGGGAAGGCCTTTCCCTGCGATATTCATACGTCTCCTATGAGATTCAAAGGTCTCCCATGAAACTCATGAGCTTACGAGCAACAAGGGAATCCTTCCCGTAGTTTCGCTGGCAGGCTCGTCGAGCCCTGAGCCGAGGAAGATTTTTCGTGAGTTCTCTTTTGTCATTGAGTAAGGGATTTGGTCGTGGAATTTGTCCTCGTGTCTTCATATTCCCTTTCACTTGATTTACGGTTGAAGGGTGGATTTGATTTGATTGTCGAATTCACTATGTTCCTTTGCTTTTCATGTTTGATGGCTCATAGTGCTGAGGGCATCCAACTGGTCGACACAGTTATTGATCCCGACTTGGTTTGGGTCGGGCCAAAACCCTGGGGTATAACCTCTCACTTTATCGCATCCCTGGGTGACATGTTCTCAATCGTCGAGCAAGGTGCGGGGGAGCAGGGATTCGAGGTATAAGTTCTCTTCTATCCAGCTAGGATCCTCATATCCCCAGTAATATAGGTTTTTGTCACCCCAATGAGAGAGGTTGACAAATTATTCCCCAAGAGGTCAGAGGTGGATTTTGATCCCCTGTAGGCCCCATGTTATTGGTATCCTCTCCAGCAACGTCCAATCTTCATTTAGCATCCCTTCTCAAAGTTTACAGTTTTGATCTGATCTTCTCTAGAAGAGTTTGCAATTTATTTTTGCAACTCCCCTTAGAGTTTGTAACCCGTATCTATCGGTTACTCAGTTTGTTACTCCCCACAGAGTTTCATCTTTTCAAGGGCTTCTCTCTAACGACTCCTTGTATCTTCTTTTCTCCAGCACAATCATGCATCATCGCATTGCATCCTCTAAATGTGTAGTATTTCCATTCCTTTTTGGATCATTACTCCATGAAAAATAATAATTCAAACATGCATTGAAACATAAGTCATTGTTGTTTCTATTTTCCCTGATGGATTTTTTAAAATCTTTGGATTATATCCCCAGTGAAGTCACTTTATCCTCAGTATTCTGGTTTTTACCCCTACAAGTATCCTTTCAATGTTACCATTTAAGCGGTCGAGTTTCTTCTTGCTATCTTTGGTAATGGTCCAGTTTTCCCTAGCGCAATTTCCTCGGGTCTAGTTTTTACTACCCTCATTGGCTCATTTTAATGTCTATTGATATACCTTTTGAATACCAGCCTTGCCCTGATATTCATTTTTAGCCTAGTTTTATCTAGTTGCTCGTAGGTTAAGTTTTATCTCGCTACCTGTGCGTGCAATCTAGTTTGGTTCGGGTACTCATGTTTGGATTAGTTTTATCTAGTCCTCTTGAGTCGAGTTTGTTACTCCTTTTTAAGTCTCATCTTTGGACCAGTTTTATCTAGTCTTCTTAAGCCTAGTTTTTATTTGTTATATGTCTCTTTTATTCCTTGGGTTCATTCAACATCGTCTACTGTCTATCCTCGTTTAAGACCAGCAGGTGTCTTTTGAAATACACACACTTTCAGTCACTTGCTATAGGACCCCATTTCTGTTGTTGTCATGTTGAGTACTTTTTCAGAGCCTAGTTTTATCTAGTTCCTCTTAGGTTGATTTTTCATCTTGTTACCTCGCCTGTACACCATTTTCTACCTGGCGCATTCTTTATAGTACTCCTGGAGGCCGAGTTTTATCTTGATAACCTCTACTCGATCACACCAGCGTTCAACTCGCGTACTAATGGTATAAGTCCAGTTTCATTTGTCCTTTGTTGATCGAGACCATTTTGTTTCTGGTATACCCGTTTGGATCCAATATCTATTTGTATCTTTCGAGTCTAGTATTATCTAGTTTTCTTGGGTCGAGTTTTATCTCATTTTTGGATCTAGGTTCCAGTTTTACATGGCACATCCTTCTAGAGTTCATCATCCACTAGTCATCTTGGTGTAAGTCCAATCTCTACTTGGCTAACTTTTCAAGTCTAGTCTTTTTTGGCTCGTCGATCAAATCCAATCTCTACTTGGTATATCTCTTGAGTCCAGTTTTATCTGACACTCTTTGGTAAGATTTAGTGTTCACAAGTCTTCCCCTCTTTCACCCAGTTTTCTTGGAATCATTCTTACAAAAGTGCAGTTACCCTTGTTGCTTTACTCTCTTGTTCAAGAGTGTAAATTTCTGGGTTCTTTTAGTAGTTAATCCTCTTCCACCTTGAACGTTCGAAAGTTGTCACCTTTTCTCACTTATCAGGTTTAAGATGATTGAATAGGGGAATATGTTGCACCCCAAAGTTCATCCTCTTGATTTTTATAACTTTAAAGGCTTATGCTTCATCATATACATTCATACATTGTGATAGGATCAAGGTATTTTGGTTCCCAAGTTCCTCTGCGAGCTATGAAAGATATTTGTGTTATCAATCAGTGCAAGAAGGGTATCATGCCCTAAATCTTCGAGTCACTCAAGCTACAAAGTTTTCCCATACCTCAACACATCTCAATCATTTATTTTATTCATCAGAATATGAAAATTGCAAGTGTTGATGGTGAGACACTATTCACCTATTCACCTCTTGAGATTAGGGTTTTGGCCAGGTGAAATGTTTGATGCTTGTTTGGGCCAAATTTGTAGAGTAATATCTTCTCATTGTTATATGAGACATCTTTTTTCAATTAATTTTTTATCATGTTCCTTGGAATTAGGGTTTTGAGACTGGATCATCATCTCCTAACACAAAGAGCCAAAATTAGGGGTTTTATTCAATCAAGATATCTCTGACTTTTTGGGCAAGACTTGATTCCATGATTCTTTACATGTCTATGAGCACTTATGATTGAATAATTTAGCATCAATTTTGGTTGGAAGAGGTTCAATTGATCAATTGGGGGTAGAACATTCTTCTAAGCAAAAGTCAACAAAAGTCAATTGTTGACCAAGTGAACTTATGGTCAAAGTTAAGGTAAATGATCATGTTTCAACATCACATGGCCCATGGTTGAAGAAATTCAATAGAAATATGGATTTTTAAGTTAACTTGTTCATGAAGGTATCTTGGTGAAATTGGAAAATATGCTAAGTATGGAAACTCATAAGGCTGAATTTCAAAAATTCATAACTTCTTCATTTTTTATTGAAAAATTGCAAACTTTACATGCTTGGAAAGAGGAAGAAAAATTATACAACTTTGTCAATGAGGTCTCATGCCTAAAAAAGGAAGAGAATGGGAGTTATGATGCTTAGAAGTTCTGGCCACATGAAACACATGACAAAATTTTCAAGTTATGAGCTCAAAATGTCAACTTCATGGCCTTTTTTAGGATTTCATTTGGACTCAAATAAAAAATTTCCATACATGAAAGATGAAGTTTATAACTTGTTATCTAACTTTTATTCAACGATCATCTCATTTGGTTCACTATAGAGAGAGAGAGAGAGATAATGCTTAGGTTTTGAAGCCACAAGATGTCACTTTGATAGCATGCGTGCGTGCCAGGCTTGGAGTTTTATCAAACAGTTTATGGGAACATGTTCATCATCATTTTCTCTTTGAAATATTCATTATTTGGATGAGTGATCAACACGAAAGATCAAGATCCATATTTGATATACAACTTTGCTTCAAGAACTTTCTCAAAAGAATCCCTACATTTCAAGATATGGTCGTGGGAAATAGGCGACATGAAGCTGAACTTTTGCCAAGCATTCAAGGCGTTTTGTGCGCGTGCTTCCAGGTCAGTTACACACTACCTTTTTCTGTGCTCCATTTGAAGGGTTTTCAAGCTTCATCTCAACAAATCTTCAACGTCAATCTTACTCTTTACTATCTCAGCTTTCTAAAATGATCAAAATCATAGCATTTAATTAAGATATGAGGGAGATATGAAGTTAACGCTGGGCCATTTCCATGAACATCATACATGCTAGTCAGGATTTTTGTTTTCTGCATATAACATAAATTTTCTTGCACAATTTTCTTAGAAATCCCAGTCCATATGCTTCATTCCTTGCACACTTCATTTCTTTCTCAAAATAGCCGAACAAAAATACAAAACTCATGCAAGCATGCTGCCTGCGTGACTTTCCAAAAATGGCAATATTCTCTCCACTCAAATATCACCCTGTGTACACATGTATGCCAGCATACTCTCTCACACCTTTCTCATTATATCACACTTGGTTCAAAATGTATCAAAGGATTGTCAAAAAAAGAATGAAACGCAAGGCATTATGATCACCCTCTCAATTTGTCATGTTTGCCTCTTTTTCCCCTAACGGTCTCAAACCTCACAGTTAGCTCACTACCCTTACTCTCCTCACTCTTTATAAGCACTATATATGCCTCATTGCAAATCACGCATACCTCATTGAGCACAAGCAATATCTAAAGTTTCATTCTTCTCTCCCAAGTTCTCTTCTATCAGCTTGAATACATTACTCCAACTCTCAATTTTTCTTCATTTTCTTCATCATTGAAGCTTGTAGATCAAGACCATCGGGTTTCTGAAGATCTGTAGCTCCAGAATTGTGAATTTCTTTTTCACATTCAAGGTAAGTTTCCATGGAACTTGAATATATCACGCTAGCTTGAACTATTTCATTTAATCTTGTTCATGAGCATATACTTGGCCAAACATAGGTTTGATGTGGTTTATATGTTGCATTGTGTGTGAATTTTTTATCTGAACATTCTTGTAAATCATATGCAACCTTGTTTTTCAGTGACTTTCAATCTAAAATTATCTTTGGTCTTGCTTCATTTGTGAAAATTAATGGTACCATTGTGCTCCTTATTGTGAGATCTTGAATTTTGCTCTTTACATCGTGCATTTTCATTAAGAGATGAGCAAGTTATAAGGATCTAAAGTATGTGTGGTGTATCTGTAATTTGAACTTGTTATAATTTTGCCTATATTGTAACCTTTATGTTCAGTTTTCTTTATGATTCATGCATGGGTTGTGAAAGTTATTGATGCTATGCTGTTCTACGAAGTTTGATCTTCATGTTTGTTTTTAATTTCACTTGATTTCATGGAGAAACGAGAGATTTATGATGTTTTAAAGATTACATGCTGAAACTGTAACTCATTAGGGTTTCTTCTACAGGACATGGATGATGAGGTGTCTTCTTCTGATTGAACATGTTCAAAATCCTTTCGTAGTGCTTTTTGTTTAAATCAGGTGTTATAGATCTGTTCATAATTTGAATTTTATTCCAATTTAATTGTTTTGTCAATTTTATTTAAAATAGTTTCACTCATCCAAAAATTACCAAACAATATGTCAAGTCTCTTTTTCAGTCTACTTTATGAAAATAATTTTTAATTTATTTTTATAATTTTCATGGTGCAATAATTAAATCAATTAGTTGAATGCGTCATTTTCTTTAAATATTTGGTTTAGAATAAAATTTGATTTTATTTTAAATAGAGTCCTTAACCTAAAAAGTATACAAAATATTTTTCATGTCTTTTGATATCTGTGGCACGGTGGGAGAACTGACTAGTGTTTTGCATTCGTATTCGCACTTGTGCGGTTGAGCAAGAGTCGCCACCGACTTTTTATTTTATCCTAAAGGAAAGGTTAAAAAAGCACAGCAAAAACCTTTTTGAGATATTTCGTGGGTCCGGGGGGTAGATTATAGAAGGGGAAGGTATTAGCACCCCTTCTATCCATGGTTATCCATGGGCTCTTAGTTACTTGGTTTTTTAGATCACTTGCCTTGTTTTTCGATTGCTTTGAAAATGGTGTGTGTGTGGGTGATTTTTGAAAATGTTTTGGAAAAAGATGCCTTGTCTCAGGCTAACCTTGTAACAATTCTTTACTCGAATGTTTTACAAAGGCGTGTATCTTTTCGAAAAGATGTTTCAAAATGTTTTGAGAATTTGTTTGGAAAGTGTTGTGGATTGTGGTTTTTGAAAAGAAGGCAAGTGTTTTTGCAAGTTTGATCTCAAGTAACTAAGAGTTTTGTCTACCCTATTGTACTCAAAGGTTTTTGTCATGTTTTAACCCCTTTTAACAATTTTGTTCTACCATTGAAATTGGTAGGCAATCTTGCATTTTAGGAAGTTTATTCGGGACGGGCGCGGGTCATCGTATGGACCATGAATGCAATGATGCCAAGTGTCTTTGGCAATTTGCTTTGAAGGGACTATGATCATTCCGTTTAGGCAACTTTCGAAAGCGTCATCGAGGGACTTATGATCATTTGATTTTGTTTTGCCAAAGATACTCGACGTGCAAGCATGGCCCATTTTGGAAGGCAACATGTGGGATTACCCTAGGGGGTGCAAGTGTGATTTGTGTATTGATTACATGCATTTGTCTTGTATTAGGTTATCTAGCGTTTGATTTTATGTACATACAAACCCTAGGTCTAACCATGGTATAATTGAAAAACTGTAAATTGCGGAATGTAAATCTACGCTATTACAAAATAGTATCCGGGAGTGGGGGTATAAATGTACAAGGGGAGGAGACTTATAGTACCCAAATAAATTACAACCAAATCGAAGTCGCAATCAAATGTGAATATCGAATATACAGATATAAGATAAAAATGTGTATAGGGCAATGTGAATGCATTGTGTAAGTGTACAAGCGTATATGTATATGAATATGTGTAATTATGTACAAGTGCGAATTGTGAAGTTGAATCGTATTAGGGTTTCTTGACCTAAATATGTATTTTAAATGAATCTTTGATTTATATGTTTAATTATGTACAAAAGGGGAAATGTTTTAATTAAGGTATGTTCAAATTTTAATTAAATTGTATTATGCATAAAAGAAGAAAGTATTTTAATCACATATTTATTAATTTTAATATTAGAGAAATGTATATATTGTTATGTACAAATATATATTTAAAAAGGGATGTTTTAACCATATGATAAAAATGTATTTCATTTAAGTTAGTATTTTACAAGAAATAAAAAAAAAGTAAACATTTGTTTATAAAATAAAATAAAATAAAAAGTTAGTATTTTACAAAAGAGAAAAAAAAAGAAATAAACATTGTTTATAAAATGAAAAGGGTTAGTGATTAATGGGCTTTGGGGAAGGCAGAAACGGGTCAGGCCCAGATTTGGACATTGAACGAAATTAGGGTTTCACGTTTGCTTGTTCAATTGGTAACGCATAGGGTTTGGGACGCGCCGTTTGCTTAGTTTCGTCTTCTCCATCTGATTCCGAGCGTCCGTCATGAACTTCTTGCCTCAGCCACCGGCAACCTCTATTTCCCCTTTCCTCCAGCGACAGTGTTGAGGCGACAGAACTTGGTAAACGTTTTGATTCGTTTTGTTTTAGTTCTTGCACATTTTGTGATTTTTTGCGTATTATTGATTAACTGTTTGGGTTTGATTTCTCATGTTGTGTGTTATTGATCTTTTATTTGGAGGTACATTAGGAGGGCAAAGAGATGTTATACCTCTACTGGAGAAGGGAAGGAAGGAGACGAGGATGCTCAGGAGGCTTTGATGGCGAAGATTCGGTGATGAAGCTTTGAGCTTTCCTGGTATTTCCGTATTAAACTTCTTGCTTAGGCTTTATGATGCTCCCTAGGGTTTTGATGATGACTTATGCTGAGAACCCCTTTCTTTTAATTCACTTCTTTATCTTCTTTCTCTATGCCATTGTTGCCTTTGAATATTTGTTGAGTTGCCCTGGACATGCTTCTTTCTTCTTCTTCTTTCGTGTTGCCTTTGGGAATCTGTATGTTTTTTTTTTGAATTGTTGCCTTTGACTATGATGCTTCGGATTGTTGCTTTGAACTTGATGCCTTTTGAGATTTATTGCCCAGTGATGTTCATGCTGAGGGCTTAGGCTTGAGATGCTATAACTTTGAGTTTGATAGGCATGGTGCTGGTATTGGTCAAGCTTGAGATTAGGCAATGAGCATGGTGATTCTGGTTATGGTTTTAGTGATTGAACAGGGTGATGGTTCTATCAGTTTGGTAATTCAGTTTAAGGTTATGTGTTTGTAGTAGGCTTGGCATTAGCAGGTTTTGAGGGTAAGACAGGGTGTTGGTGGCCAGGTTGATGTAGCTACTGAGTTTGGGGATTTCTCTTCTATTCTAACCTGCCTCCTGTCTTGTATTGGCTTGGTGATTTTCTATGCTTTTTGGACTTGGTTTCAGGTTTTGGTAGTGCTAGCAAAATGAGTGTATTGACAGGGGTTGGTAGTTCTGGTTTTATGAGGTTTTGGACAGTAAGTTTTTTTTGCTTGAGATTGGGTGTTTGAATTTGCAGGTCATCTGTTTGAAGCTTGAGGGTTTTTTATGGTTGTTCAGGTTTTTGTCTTTGTTGTGTTTTCATGACCTATGAGGCTTGATGCAGGTTCTCTTTTCTTGAAACTCAGAGGCTTTAGTTTGTATCTTTTTTCTTCTATATTCTGAACTGCTTTTTTGGATTATATCTTTTTTCTGTCTTGCTTCCCTAAGCCTCAAACCTGCCTATTGCTGCTTTATCTCTCTTTTTTCTCTAAAAGTACAGTTAAGATTTAATATGATTATTATTCTGTACTTTCTTTTCTGAAGGGGCCCCTCTATGCTGGGAAATGATGATAAGATTGCTTGCATAACACACTACTTGACTGTATTTTTATCCAGCTTTTGACAATTCATGCGCTGACTTTGCATTGATATCTTTTCCAAAATCTTCTTTGACAGCTTGTATGCTTTTATTGGTATCCTTTCCAAAATCTTTTTATTGGCAGCTTTTGAGCATTTACACTTTTGACAGTAGATTGCTCTTTTGCTTTTGATAGAAAGTTGAAATTGGATTTTTTCAGTTTAGTTTGAATTTGAAGTTGAGATTCTATGCAGTCTTGAATTTTGGAACTTATACTTTTGACATTTGCATTTCATGAATAAAAAAATCTTCCCTCTCTGTGAACCGGGAGAAATCCCGTGATTTGCAGAGAGGGTCAACTGATCCCAGTCAGTGGCCCCTAATGATGAGCAATATTTTATCTGTCTCTTTTAAATGCCTTCTGACTTTCTCTTTTCTTTTTTGCAGATAAAAAATGGAGTACCGGCGCGGAGTGAAGAATGAAGAATACTAGAACTAGGATAGTTTTTATTTTATGTAATATTAAATTAATGTATATTATTGTTCATAATTTTAAATTATAAACAACAATTTGTACAAATAATTCAAATATCAATAAAAGTCTAAATTATCCAATTAATTCTAATTTTCTTTATTGTTTATTTATTTATTTAAAATTCTTAGAATTAAAACAATTGAAAAATAAATTTCAATCGTTCAATTTTTTAGAATAATAAATAACTTAAATAATAACAATATTGGTCAATTAAACCTGTCTTATCCAATATCCAAAACAAAGCAGCAGTTAACCCAAATGGACTGATCAAACGCATAAACACTGTGAATCCAATACTGCATCCTGTATTTGACTGACTCAACGAAAACAACATGAATTCAAACCATTGTTTCTTTCACTGATTAAATCAAGATAACGCGAATTTTAACCCGAATCTCGGAATAAACTGCGAAGTGCGGTAGAATTTAAATTCTTCTGAGAATATGCCCATAAACCTTAATTTCTGATTAAATGCTAGATAACGCTCGCCTGATCAAAATTGAACCAAAAATCATCCCAACCCTAAGCCAACTGTATGAGACAAATCAGAGCTCTGAAAACCAGTAAAAAACCCTAATTTTGCTTGACTGTCAAGAAAAGTCCGTTAGTCCGATTCTTGAGCCAGTTTGAAAAGTCAGGAAATGTCTGAAATTGAGATTTCTTGGGAAAAAATGCGAGGGCAAATTTTGGGGTACAACAGTTGCCCCTGTCCAATCTTCTTTGACCTGAAGAGTTAGATTGGCAAGTTTGCCTTTCGCGGCTTGAAGGTAAAAGGAGATTGGACACTAATGTGCCCAGAAAATTTGCGCTCGTCGATGTGACGGTGGAGGTGAATGGGCTTAAAGATGCCATTTGGTGATGGGCTTAAAGATGCCACCTGGTGATGGGCTTAAAGATGCCATCTGAGAATGGGCTTGCAGATGCCATTCGGCGACTGCTGGTAGGAGGATGGGCTTACAGATGCCATCTGGACATGTTGAACCGTATGTCAATGGTGAGTGGACAAGTATCAGAAGGGTCTCCATGTTTTGGGACATCTCTGAATTAGGGATCTGAACAAGCAGCAGATTGACGTCCATGTCGGGAGAATCTGTGAACTCTCCGAGATTGAATAAGTAATAGAGCAGTATCCGTTGTTGGGACATGTCCGTAAACTATTTTCAAAAGTTGAGAAGAGTCTGAATCAGTTGGTAGATTGACATCCGTTGTAGGGAAGAATCCGTAAACTGTCTTCAAAAAATTGAGAAGAGTCTGAACAAATCGGTAGATTGACATCCGTTGTAGGGAAGAATCCGTAAATTTGTTTCAGAAGTTGAGAAGTTGAAGAGGAACCGGTGTAAGGTTTTTGCTGATGCGTCTGGATGAATCTGGAATAAGTATCAGAATGTTGCCGTGTCTGGGTCACATCTGAACTATTTCTGGAGGAATCTCGGGAGTTGATCTGTGTCTGTCGACTGATCTTACCTGAAAAAGGTGAAGGGTTAGTTGTATGCAATGTTATGATGCATGATGCAATGTATGTGACATCAACATTTATGAATGTGATGGATGCGCATGTAAGCTGATGAGCCAATCTTGCCAAGGATACACGAATCCGAGATGGCTGAAGATAAAAGCATCTTGACTGCTGCCGGGGAAAATAAATCCTTGGTTGTCGCTGGGGAAGAGAATTCCTGATGACCTCTACCGGGGAGTTCCAAACTAGTAGACTCATGCTGGGAAGACCAGGTTTGAGACTCGTCAGCTTGATGGGAAGCAACTCTGGAGACTTCACTGGGGAACTCAAGATTTGTCCTCCCAAAACTCTGTGGGGAGAAGGTTCAGTGGTCTGGCTCCGCTGGGGATACTGAAGCTTAAACTCTGAGGGGAATTGAATTCCGGAGGATTCTTTGGCTGGGGATTTTGATGAACTCCGCTGGGGATAGGGAGAATTTTGGCGAGCGCGATCTTCCGTGGTGGTTAGCTTTAGAAGAAACTGAACAAGCGATAGGTTAACATCCGTTTACTTGGAGAACCCGTGAACTATTTTCAGAAATCTTGAAGTTGAATCAGCAATAGAGCCGCATCCGTTGTTGGGAAGCGTCCGTAAACTAATTTCAAAGGTTGCATCTGAACAAGCTGATAGATTAACATCCGTTACTTGGGAAGAATCCATGAACTGTTTTCAGAAGTCTTGAGAAGAATCTGAACAAGTGATAGGTTAACATCCGTTTACTTGGAGAACCCGTGAACTATTTTCAGAAATCTTGAAGTTGAATCAGCAATAGAGCCGCATCTGTTGTTGGGAAGCGTCCGTAAACTAATTTCAAAGGTTGCATCTGAACAAGCTGATAGATTAACATCCGTTACTTGGGAAGAATCCATGAACTGTTTTCAGAAGTCTTGAGAAGAATCTGAACAAGTGATAGGTTAACATCCGTTTACTTGGAGAACCCGTGAACTATTTTCAGAAATCTTGAAGTTGAATCAGCAATAGAGCCGCATCCGTTGTTGGGAAGCGTCCGTAAACTAATTTCAAAGGTTGCATCTGAACAAGCTGATAGATTAACATCCGTTACTTGGGAAGAATCCATGAACTGTTTTCAGAAGTCTTGAGAAGAATCTGAACAAGTGATAGGTTAACATCCGTTTACTTGGAGAACCCGTGAACTATTTTCAGAAATCTTGAAGTTGAATCAGCAATAGAGCCGCATCCGTTGTTGGGAAGCGTCCGTAAACTAATTTCAAAGGTTGCATCTGAACAAGCTGATAGATTAACATCCGTTACTTGGGAAGAATCCATGAACTGTTTTCAGAAGTCTTGAAGAGGAACCGGTGTAGGGCTTCCTGAAGATGAGCTTGTGTAAAAAAATGCATCGGGTTTTGAACACCTTTGACATTCGAAGGCCCCAAGTGGTGATGTAGATAAATTCCCGGCTGATTACAGGTGTTGGTCTACAATCGGTCGTTCACAGATGTTTCCTGGGTTGTTGCAGGTGTTGATCTGGAATTCTTCAGACATGCCCTGGCTGGATACAGAAATCGAGTCTGGAAATGCAATAGTTGATTTGTTGGACACTTTTGACATTCGAATGCCCCAAGTGGTGAAGCAGGAGTCTTGAATCAGATTACTCTGCATATTGAGAGATTTCTTGAAATCTTGACTGGACTGCCCCAGGTTAACTGAACTTTGAAAGATCTGTTGGGCCTTGACTGGACTGCCCCAGGTTAATTGGATTGCGACATGTCATGCCCCTTGTTGATAAGAGATTTGTAATGGAAGTGTTATCCTCTTGAAGTGATTTTGACTTACTGAGAGAGTTTTCGTTCCTCCGAACAATCGCTGCATGAATTTCTTCGCTGTCAAACAAAAGGGTTAAATGCAGACAGTGACATTCGAATAACGCAAAGTTTATGTTTGTCTCGAAGTTTTTTTTTTTTTTTTTTATTTTAAAAAAATGCGCTTTTAGCAGAAAACTTTTTCACAAGACAGGTTAACACAAGATTTAGAGCAAAGCCCTACAGGAGTCAGGATACCTTTTGTAACAGTATGTTTTCGAACTAACCCATGCTTCAATTAGGACTTTTGAAGGGTTGTAACGTGGCTTGGTTCACGGTTTGAGAAACAAAGGATAAAGGCTCAAAGTATATTTGTACCCACCCGCTCTTCGTGATGTTCTTCAACCTAAGCTCAGTTAACTGTGCGTCGCACTCTGTTTTGAGTCTGGAACGACTTTTGGGCGATGGCTCACCAGTTTTGAATTTTTGGGAGACAGTCATCATCTCCTTTTTCTTTTCCAACATTTTTCATGTTGTTGAGGATTTTGTAATGACCTCACTATTTTGATTTTGATTCGTTATCCCTAACTTTTGCCTGACTGTTACCGTTTTCGGGATTACTGTCAGCGGGATGCCCCAGCTTTCTTAAGCCTCCTTTATAGGTTTTGGCTTGGTGGGCTTTTCTCTTTTGAGAGATTGACTGTCTATGTGATAGGGAACCACCCTTGTCTTTTGATTCCAAAGGAATGCTTTCCCCCTTTTTTTTTGGCGTCGTTCGTTGTGTTACGAACCGAGAGTTCGCGACTTCAATGCGCATTTTCTTTTGCATTAACTGAGATACTACCCTGCCCCGGGTTTATATCAAAGGTTTCGATTGTTTAGAACAGGAAACTCCTACTTCTTTGGCTCGAAGGGGTGGACTAGGGATTAACTTCCTTATAACTCCAGTGTTTGGGGAATTGAAAGAAATGCCTGTACATCATCAGCTCGGTCTGTTCAAAAGCATACTGTATAAGATCACGGTATTGTTTCGTCATCCTCCCTCTAAAGGCTTGCAGCTTTTTATCAAGAGTTTAAATATCATAAAGAAAAGCATAAGAGTAGTGAAACGAATGGATGAATTCAAGACAAACATATGCAATGCATTAATGAAAACAGAGTTTAACATCAACAGATAATTGTTTGATAGCAAAAGAAATTACAACTTTGAAGATTCAAAAAGAAGCAAAAGTCTTTCAGTTTCGAGCTTCGTCACTTCAAGCGGAGAACCCTTTAACGGAAGATCTTCATCTCGCCGTCTGGCATGAATTCCAGCACCCCAATGTCGATCAGATCTTGAATCTTGTTCTTCAAGGCCCAACAGTCGTTGGTACTGTGCCCCGAGCTGCAGGAGTGGTAAACACAGAATGCGTCGGGGTTAAAGTGAGGAGAGGAGATATTGGGCTTCTGAGGAGGATCTTTTACAGTAAGCAAATTGACCTCCAACAGGCGCTTCAGTATGAAGAATGATGGTATTTCAGTCTCCGTAAACTGTCTTCCCGACTTTTCTTGTTTACGCTGATTGCCCCGCTGACGCTGGCGAGGTTGTTGATGGGTTTGTGACCCTGAAGCTAGCAAAGGAGCTTTCCCCTTGTCTTCTTGAGTTGATGGAGGTTGAGCGGTGACTTGCTCTTCGACCTCAGATGTTTGCCCCAGTTGGTTGTTTGGAAGCAGTTGGCGGACCAGAACTCTGAGTTCCTCTTGTCTTTAAGATAGGTCTTGGATGAGAGCCATCTGGCCCACCAAATATCCCATCATTTGAGTCCTCAGTGTTGTCAGATCAAACTGCAGCTCCGCAATCTGATCATTCCTGGCATTGTTGGAATTCCCCAGGCCTTTGGTGAGGAGAGCTTTCATCTCTTCTTGCCCCAGAGACAAGTTCAGGAACATTTCCTGCAGCTGAGCAGTCTGGTCTTGGATGTCTTTGACAGACCGTTCTAGAGCCATCTCTTGCTGAAATAAACAGCAGGAGAGTAAGGAAACCTGAAAAAGGAAAGATTGTCAAAATGCAATGCATGATATGTGGATGCATGCTTTCAAGGATCTCTTGGGGTAAACACAAAAAAATGTTAGAGGTTGAACTCTGCTCTTGGATTGGGGATCTCTGCACCGGTGGACGTCCTTCCACTAGAATCAAGCTCACCATGTCAAGTGGGTCATAGCCACTGATTCAAGTTGTTACACTTGAACTTTGATTGGATTGGTTAGAGGAGAAACCTCTTGCCCCTTGGTAGACGTCTGGTTCTACGTGACCCTGCATCAACAGAACCCTCGAGATCCTTGAAATGGTTATTGAAAATGCTATAATGCTATGGTATGATGTCATGATGTTATGTTCATGTATGCACAAACAAGTAAGTGTATATACAGGCAAACAATATTCATACAAAGCACACAAGGCCTTAGGTTTAGGCTTGCATGAGGTTCAGGTACTACCCTCTTTCAGTTTGTGGGTTTAAAACCTGTCCTACCAAAAGTAACCGGGTTCTAGAGGTCCCAACGTCACTGGATTGCTTTCATTGTTCATCGTTTCGATTTGACCACTGAACTGGCGACCGAAATTTTCCAGGAAAGCAACCCTCAATTGAGTGTAGTATCGAGTATCAACCAACCTCGGACTGCACCAAAGTCAGTTATCTCACTACCCTAAAAAGGCTAAGATGGTCAATTAAGGTTCTAAGGTCAGTTGATGCTTCACGACACCACACGGCGGCCCCGTACTCTCCTTGACTGAACTCAAGGGTTACCGGTACACACCAAAGTGCCACATCAACGTAGCAGACTGCTTCAACCATGTCGGTATACCCCGCACAGTTCCCTCACAGCCTTGTTGCTACCTAAAAGGGTTTCCCCAGATCCGGGTTAGGATCTATAAAACTCCGATACAAAGCCCACAAATGTAAAGCGAACAAAGCAATCAATTGAAAGTAAAGGTGATCTAAACCCTAAGGTAATCCCCACTTAAAAAAATGTCCCCAGCAGAGTCGCCAGTTCTGTGGGGGCGGTGGGAGAACTGACTAGTGTTTTGCATTCGTATTCGCACTTGTGCGGTTGAGCAAGAGTCGCCACCGACTTTTTATTTTATCCTAAAGGAAAGGTTAAAAAAGCACAGCAAAAACCTTTTTGAGATATTTCGTGGGTCCGGGGGGTAGATTATAGAAGGGGAAGGTATTAGCACCCCTTCTATCCATGGTTATCCATGGGCTCTTAGTTACTTGGTTTTTTAGATCACTTGCCTTGTTTTTCGATTGCTTTGAAAATGGTGTGTGTGTGGGTGCTTTTTGAAAATGTTTTGGAAAAAGATGCCTTGTCTCAGGCTAACCTTGTAACAATTCTTTACTCGAATGTTTTACAAAGGCGTGTATCTTTTCGAAAAGATGTTTCAAAATGTTTTGAGAATTTGTTTGGAAAGTGTTGTGGATTGTGGTTTTTGAAAAGAAGGCAAGTGTTTTTGCAAGTTTGATCTCAAGTAACTAAGAGTTTTGTCTACCCTATTGTACTCAAAGGTTTTTGTCATGTTTTAACCCCTTTTAACAATTTTGTTCTACCATTGAAATTGGTAGGCAATCTTGCATTTTAGGAAGTTTATTCGGGACGGGCGCGGGTCATCGTATGGACCATGAATGCAATGATGCCAAGTGTCTTTGGCAATTTGCTTTGAAGGGACTATGATCATTCCGTTTAGGCAACTTTCGAAAGCGTCATCGAGGGACTTATGATCATTTGATTTTGTTTTGCCAAAGATACTCGACGTGCAAGCATGACCCATTTTGGAAGGCAACATGTGGGATTACCCTAGGGGGTGCAAGTGTGATTTGTGTATTGATTACATGCATTTGTCTTGTATTAGGTTATCTAGCGTTTGATTTTATGTACATACAAACCCTAGGTCTAACCATGGTATAATTGAAAAACTGTAAATTGCGGAATGTAAATCTACACTATTACAAAATAGTATCCGGGAGTGGGGGTATAAATGTACAAGGGGAGGAGACTTATAGTACCCAAATAAATTACAACCAAATCGAAGTCGCAATCAAATGTGAATATCGAATATACAGATATAAGATAAAAATGTGTATAGGACAATGTGAATGCATTGTGTAAGTGTACAAGCGTATATGTATATGAATATGTGTAATTATGTACAAGTGCGAATTGTGAAGTTGAATCGTATTAGGGTTTCTTGACCTAAATATGTATTTTAAATGAATCTTTGATTTATATGTTTAATTATGTACAAAAGGGGAAATGTTTTAATTAAGGTATGTTCAAATTTTAATTAAATTGTATTATGCATAAAAGAAGAAAGTATTTTAATCACATATTTATTAATTTTAATATTAGAGAAATGTATATATTGTTATGTATAAATATATATTTAAAAAGGGATGTTTTAACCATATGATAAAAATGTATTTCATTTAAGTTAGTATTTTACAAGAAATAAAAAAAAAGTAAAAATTTGTTTATAAAATAAAATAAAATAAAAAGTTAGTATTTTACAAAAGAGAAAAAAAAAAGAAATAAACATTGTTTATAAAATGAAAAGGGTTAGTGATTAATGGGCTTTGGGGAAGGCAGAAACGGGTCAGGCCCAGATTTGGACATTGAACGAAATTAGGGTTTCACGTTTGCTTGTTCAATTGGTAACGCATAGGGTTTGGGACGCGCCGTTTGCTTAGTTTCGTCTTCTCCATCTGATTCCGAGCGTCCGTCATGAACTTCTTGCGTCAGCCACCGGCAACCTCTATTTCCCCTTTCCTCCAGCGACAGTGTTGAGGCGACAGAACTTGGTAAACGTTTTGATTCGTTTTGTTTTAGTTCTTGCACATTTTGTGATTTTTTGCGTATTATTGATTAACTGTTTGGGTTTGATTTCTCATGTTGTGTGTTATTGATCTTTTATTTGGAGGTACATTAGGAGGGCAAAGAGATGTTATACCTCTACTGGAGAAGGGAAGGAAGGAGACGAGGATGCTCAGGAGGCTTTGATGGCGAAGATTCGGTGATGAAGCTTTGAGCTTTCCTGGTATTTCCGTATTAAACTTCTTGCTTAGGCTTTATGATGCTCCCTAGGGTTTTGATGATGACTTATGCTGAGAACCCCTTTCTTTTAATTCACTTCTTTATCTTCTTTCTCTATGCCATTGTTGCCTTTGAATATTTGTTGAGTTGCCCTGGACATGCTTCTTTCTTCTTCTTCTTTCGTGTTGCCTTTGGGAATCTGTATGTTTTTTTTTTTTGAATTGTTGCCTTTGACTATGATGCTTCGGATTGTTGCTTTGAATTGGATGCCTTTTGAGATTTATTGCCCAGTGATGTTCATGCTGAGGGCTTAGGCTTGAGATGCTATAACTTTGAGTTTGATAGGCATGGTGCTGGTATTGGTCAAGCTTGAGATTAGGCAATGAGCATGGTGATTCTGGTTATGGTTTTAGTGATTGAACAGGGTGATGGTTCTATCAGTTTGGTAATTCAGTTTAAGGTTATGTGTTTGTAGTAGGCTTGGCATTAGCAGGTTTTGAGGGTAAGACAGGGTGTTGGTGGCCAGGTTGATGTAGCTACTGAGTTTGGGGATTTCTCTTCTATTCTAACCTGCCTCCTGTCTTGTATTGGCTTGGTGATTTTCTATGCTTTTTGGACTTGGTTTCAGGTTTTGGTAGTGCTAGCAAAATGAGTGTATTGACAGGGGTTGGTAGTTCTGGTTTTATGAGGTTTTGGACAGTAAGTTTTTTTTTGCTTGAGATTGGGTGTTTGAATTTGCAGGTCATCTGTTTGAAGCTTGAGGGTTTTTTATGGTTGTTCAGGTTTTTGTCTTTGTTGTGTTTTCATGACCTATGAGGCTTGATGCAGGTTCTCTTTTCTTGAAACTCAAAGGCTTTAGTTTGTATCTTTTTTCTTCTATATTCTGAACTGCTTTTTTGGATTATATCTTTTTTCTGTCTTGCTTCCCTAAGCCTCAAACTTGCCTATTGCTGCTTTATCTCTCTTTTTTCTCTAAAAGTACAGTTAAGATTTAATATGATTATTATTCTGTACTTTCTTTTTTGAAGGGGCCCCTCTATGCTGGGAAATGATGATAAGATTGCTTGCATAACACACTACTTGACTGTATTTTTATCCAGCTTTTGACAATTCATGCGCTGACTTTGCATTGATATCTTTTCCAAAATCTTCTTTGACAGCTTGTATGCTTTTATTAGTATCCTTTCCAAAATCTTTTTATTGGCAGCTTTTGAGCATTTACACTTTTGACAGTAGATTGCTCTTTTGCTTTTGATAGAAAGTTGAAATTGGATTTTTTCAGTTTAGTTTGAATTTGAAGTTGAGAATCTATGCAGTCTTGAATTTTGGAACTTATACTTTTGACATTTGCATTTCATGAATAAAAAAATCTTCCCTCTCTGTGAACCGGGAGAAATCCCGTGATTTGCAGAGAGGGTCAACTGATCCCAGTCAGTGGCCCCTAATGATGAGCAATATTTTATCTGTCTCTTTTAAATGCCTTCTGACTTTCTCTTTTCTTTTTTGCAGATAAAAAATGGAGTACCGGCGCGGAGTGAAGAATGAAGAATACTAGAACTAGGATAGTTTTTATTTTATGTAATATTAAATTAATGTATATTATTGTTCATAATTTTAAATTATAAACAACAATTTGTACAAATAATTCAAATATCAATAAAAGTCTAAATTATCCAATTAATTCTAATTTTCTTTATTGTTTATTTATTTATTTAAAATTCTTAGAATTAAAACAATTGAAAAATAAATTTCAATCGTTCAATTTTTTAGAATAATAAATAACTTAAATAATAACAATATTGGTCAATTAAACCTGTCTTATCCAATATCCAAAACAAAGCAGCAGTTAACCCAAATGGACTGATCAAACGCATAAACACTGTGAATCCAATACTGCATCCTGTATTTGACTGACTCAACGAAAACAACATGAATTCAAACCATTGTTTCTTTCACTGATTAAATCAAGATAACGCGAATTTTAACCCGAATCTCGGAATAAACTGCGAAGTGCGGTAGAATTTAAATTCTTCTGAGAATATGCCCATAAAACCTTAATTTCTGATTAAATGCTAGATAACGCTCGCCTGATCAAAATTGAACCAAAAATCATCCCAACCCTAAGCCAACTGTATGAGACAAATCAGAGCTCTGAAAACCAGTAAAAAACCCTAATTTTGCTTGACTGTCAAGAAAAGTCCGTTAGTCCGATTCTTGAGCCAGTTTGAAAAGTCAGGAAATGTCTGAAATTGAGATTTCTTGGGAAAAAATGCGAGGGCAAATTTTGGGGTACAACAATATCCATATATGATTGTGATATTTTTATCCATTTTTATTTTATTGTTTGTTTGATTTTAAAAATTGTTGAAGATGAACATGTATTTTGGTCTTTTTTTCTTGCTTAGGTTAGAAGTTTCACCTTCATTTCCTATTTTTCCTTGATCTGAAAATTCCAAGTTAATTTGTGGATGTTTGTGGATGTGTTGAGACACTAAAACTGATTTTTCAATAATTGTCCATATTGATTTTGTCACTATTTGAAAATTGCTTATCAAGTGTGCTTCATTGAATACCTTTCATGGCTAGTTTCCATGTTTTGATTTAGTTTTAAATATTCCAGTGACATAAAAAATATGGAAAAATATTTTTGACATATTTTTGTATGTTGTGAATATCATGATAATTTTTGTTAATTTTCATTTTCTGTTTTCGTATTTTTTTTATCCATTTTATGGTGAAATGTGTCTAGTTTGGCTTTGTTTATAACTAGTCTTTCTATTTGAATTTTATTTTCAACTTTTCCTTGATATAAAAAATATGGAAAAAGTATGTTTACACTCATGGATTCTTTGTGATGCTTGGATAATTTTTTCCCATTTTTCTTGTTCAATTTTATTTTATTTGAAAATTGTTTGCTAAATGTGTTTGTTTGGATACCTTGTGGAGCTATTCTCCATCATTTAATTCCATTTTCTATTTTTTTCAACTTTGAATGTGTGGCAATAGTTGATTTTAACTTGTGATGATATTAAGAAGCTTTAAATATTTTTGTTTGACTTTATTAATCCCTTTGCTTATTTTTCTTTGACTTAAACATTGTATGTGATCATTGGTGTTTTGGTTAACATTTGGAGCCACATTGTTGAGTTCCTTTGTGTATGATCCATTATTGTGGAATGATAAGTTCAAGGGTAATCTCTTTGGGGTTTTAGAATCAATTTACCTCATTAGATAAATCTTTTTCCATATTTTTCATGTTGAATTTTTGTCTTACTATTTTGAACTTACTTCTTTGTTGCTTGAGATACAAGGTATGCACTTGTGCACCCTATAAGGAATCAAGTTCCTTATTCTTTCTATTATTATCATAAGCATGTGTAGAGCCTTGAATTCATGTCTATTAACTATTCAAATGCCCTAACATTTCACCTTTGTTTAGAGGTCATTTACTTATCTTTTGTGATCATGGTTTAGGAGAATGTGTTTGTACATTTCCAATTGAGTATCATTGATCCAAAAAGATTGAAATTCCTTTAATCATACTTCTGAATTCAGATCTTATGATCTATAAATCAATTCTCTTTTGATTCTTTGATTTACATTTCATTGTCAATTCATCATGATGACAAGTTAGGAGCCACATTCTTTGTTTTGACCTAATTGATGTGTGATGTATCTTTCTTGAGAACTTTGAGTCCAATATTTTTGTGTTTAATCTTTTATCTTAACCTCTCTCCTCCTCTCTTTTATCATGCTTCATTTATTCTTGGTTAAGCACTCACTTGCTAACCAACATGGTGATACATAAGAAGCTATATTCTCTTTTCTACTTATGTTTTAAGCATCATTGTCTAATGATTGCCTCATGAGCTTTTGTGCCATGTCCTATGAATTTATCTTGATGTTGACTATTGCCAGTAACATCTAAGAACATTGAATTTGATTTATTTATATCATATTGCTTTTTTGCATCAAAGGGACTATACTTTACCATATATCATGATACTTGAGTATGTCATCTTGTTGACAATTCTTGAGGTTTTAAATTCATGATTGATATCTTGGGAGGTATTCACCATCACCCCGTGACATATAAGATATTATTTCACTCTTACTTTCTCTTCTTCAATCTCATTTGATTCAAGACAAGTATCATCTTCTTTTAGATGATTTTGTTCATCAACTAGGTGACTTTTATTGTGTATAAAGTTTCATCTTCTTACTTGATTACTCTTGAGTCTCATCTTGATTTAACTTACTATAAAAGTCACACATTTCATAATTCTTCAATTATGCTCTCTTCTTTTGATCTTTACTTGTTAAATTGAACATTGCTTGCTTGCTTCCTTTAGCCATTTCCCTTGTGTGCTTTGTATGAATTCTTTTTCCCATGCTTGTGATGTTTGAATGTGTGATTTTAGAGATTATTTTCTACTGACTTGTGTGTTTTTTCACCTTCTAAACATGTTACCTCTTCATTTATCCCTTTCTTGTACTTCACTCACCTTTAAGTACATGTTAGGGTTTTGTTTTGACCTAGTATTGCCTTAGCTTTAGAATATGCTTAAGTAGTAATACCTTAGGGGTATTAGAGGTCTTAAACCATGTTTAGACATAGGTGTAAACCTATTATTGTCTACTTTCTTACATGTTTTGTCATGTATTAAATTTTTGTCTTCTAATTGCCCACTTGCACTTCCACTTGCCTAGCTGATGATAGTTCTTTCTTCTTGATCTTTGATGCAATGCTTAGGATAGTCTAAGATGTTTAACATGTTAGGGTCAAAACTTAGATGATGTATTGATGTGCTTTTATGCCATCCGTTTTGATTTCTTATCATTGTTTTCATGCTTCCTTCTTTACTTCTTTAAGTTTATTTGTGAGATCTTCATCTCTTATGTGTTTTATCACCATGACTTGTGTGTTTGATGATGGTTTACCGTCCCTTACATGATGTTTTATCATCCCATGCTTTATGTTTTATCAACCCATTTCTTAATGTTTTTTCATCCATGCTTGATGTCTTATCATCTCATTTCTTGATGTTTTGTCATCTTAATACATGTATGCTTGATGCTTTATCATCCACACTTGATGTTTTATCATCGCCCTATTTATGTGATGTTTTATCATCTCTTCTCCTATGTGTTTTATTACATTGCTTTATGTGCTTGATGTATTAGTATCTTTGCCATAATTAATTTTTTATCATCTTTATGTGATGTTTTATCATCCCTTACTTGATGTTTTTCCATCCCCTCTCTATTGATGTCTTATCATCCATTCTATGTTCCTTAATTGATGTGTTATCATCTCTTCTTTCTTATATGCTTAGGCATCTATCCTAATTGCATGTGTGTTTATGTCATACTTTCTTTCTCTCTTATCTAAGTGTGATTACTTGTTTCTTCTTCCTATTCTTCTCTTTTGTGAGATTTCCATGTTCCCCATAGGATCTTTAGTTCACTCTTCTCTAATTTTGAACTAAATAGACCTTAGGTTTTCTATCCATGCATGACAACATTAGGTAGATCTTCTTGTTATCCCAACTTTGGGTCCACAGGCGTGACAACTTATAGGATTGAGATCTGTCGCACGCAAAATCACTATCGTCGAAGAGACGTAGCAGAGATGAACTAAATTGCGACAGTGATGATATGTAAAGAAATGTAGCGGTAAAGATTTGAGATTAAGCCATCAATTGACATATCTCAACACAACGAAATCTCCACCTCACTTTATTGTTTCCAAAGGGAAATGGGAAAAAAGCAAACAAAACCCATAATGAAATAAAAGATCAGAGATCGAGGTATGGGGGTCGGTTATGCAAAGGGAAGATATTAGCACCCTAAGCATCTACGGTACTCCATAGGATCCAATTTGTTTGGTTTCTTTTAAAAGGAGATTCATGTAAAGGTTTACTTGCTAAAGGAAAAAAATGGATGAGTATTTGTAAGAAAATGAAATGTTTTTTTATTATTTTTGTTGCTCGCCTTGGATCGTAAGACTTAGTGCCTATGTACTCCCTCGTCTAATGGGAAAGTCAGAGCACCGTAGTTCGTCTAGAAAAGACTTATCTGTTGGTTGTTTTTAAACAAGGAGACAAGTCGTCATTGTTAGGATAGAAATCTCGACTAACGCCCACAAGGTGTGAGAAAGATGGCCCTTGTGTCAATAAGAGTGAGGGTTTGAGAACGCCTCTAGTACTCAAGTGGAAAAGTCGACACCTTTATAACCATGTGGATAGGATAATGTTGCTCGATTATCAATGAATCATGTCTCACCTTGAAAAAAGGTTTGAATGACAAAAGGTGCTCGAGCATACAAAAAGGTTTCAATGAGTTGAAGTGTTTTTGTTAATTTCGAAAGATGTCGAAGTATGATTAAGTGAATTGAATTTCGTTTAAAGAAAAGAAGTTTTAAAAGAAAAGGTACTCGACAAAGTCAAAGTTTATTATGAAAGTGGTTCGAATTTATAAACAAAGAAGATTTTGAAAATAGATGAGAAAGTTTTGAAAATTAAAGAATGGGAGAAAAGAATGTCCTATGTACAGGAGGGTAAAATCTACGGTAAAGCGAATCCGACCGAATAAGAAACCAGTACTTGACATGATGAAGTCAATACTTTATTCCCATCCCTTTGGGTTTAAAGCAACATACAGAAAAAGTAAGTTAAGAGTATACCAAACCTCAGGTGAAAATAAATCACAAGTTGACAACATCAAAAAACCAGATGTAAGATAATACTCCCAGCAGCGAATAAAGTGCAATGAATCACAAGCGAGAAGTGCAACACGTGAAAATAAATCACGGAAAAAAGAAATTATGGATGACGCTCATGGTACTGGATAAGGCTCAAGATATCGAATAAAGCTCACTGTATAAGATTCCCTATATCACATGAAATATACAGACAAAATAAAAGCACGGGAAAAATTATATGCGTCCGTACAATTTTCAACAGTTAATCTGAATTAAAAAATTAAAATCGCAACGCGATGAAAATAATATTTACATAACCTAAATTTATTTAAAAGTGAAGTGAATAAAATATACAATCAAAATATTATGTACAAGTATATATTTACAGTACCAAATATTAAATCAAAATAGTGAAATACAATAAAGAGGTAAAGGGAGAAGTGTAGGAGTTATGGATGCGCTATGCGGGAATGAATACTTGAAATGATTTTTTTGGAAACCTTCACAGTAACAAACGCGTTAGTAGCATAAGCCGTATAAAAATAAAATGAAGGAAATTGCAACAATTAAAATCTATGTTAGGAATCACAAAGTATGGAATTGAAATGAAATTGCATGAATGCACATGAACAAATGAATATTTACACAGATAAAAATCAAAAATTCATTATGTAGTTCAATTCAATTCCGATAGATGAAAAATCAAACTTAAATATACAAATAAAAAATTAGACAGCATAAAATCTCATGAAAAAAATCAATTTCCAAGCTTATGTACAAACACCAATATTAACCAACAAATTTTGTGAATTGAATTCAATTTGAAACATCATCAAAAATCACCTTTAAATGGCTTAAACAACAATACAGCATCAACACCGACAATTTGAAATTATTCAACTCATGCCAAAATTACATTAAGCTCAGAAAGTGATGAAAATAAGTTTTGAATCAAAGTTTCAGCAAGATGTAAATCCGGACAGCATAAATGTAACAAATTCTTCATCACAACTTAACAAGAACAAACCATAATTTTTATATAAGATTTATCATTGAAACCAAATCAGATTTTTTTTGCAGAATTCTTATCACAGGATCAAAAGTTCACATTGCAACATGAGAAATTGAATCAAAGATTATCATGATTATTAGTTCACAAATGAAACAAAAAGAAAGCAAAGATACCATGCTATAATTCAATCCAAATTAAAAACATGGAAAGTTGCTTTCAAAACAAACTAAACTCAATCGTATCAAATTCAGGCAGCCGTTACATGAACAAAGAAAAACTCAAAAATTAAACTTACACCAAACGGATGCTAACAGAAAAAACATTGTCATTGCAACCAGGATTTCAATGTTTGAATTCAAAACAAAAAAAAATCGAAACAATCATCTACTATTCACTTGAATTAGTTCAAATCAATATGACATGAAATTAAATTCAAAAAACCAAGATTCAACACATAAATCGAATTCCAAGCAGCAACTAAAACTTCATGGACTTAAAGTCTCAAATAAACTCAAGACACATTATAAGCTCATATTACATTATTACCAACAAAAATAGTGGCGTCAACATTCGAACATTTAAAATTGGCTTGAATAATAAACTGAATCCGCAACTACACTCACATCTACCATTAAAGCTTGCACATTACAAACAAAACATCACAGCATCAAATCACTCTCAAATTGTTGTACCTTTTACCTAAATACCAATTCAAAACTAAACTGGATTTGACGCGTTATCACTTTTTTTTATTTAACCACAAGGTATCACAGCATGATAATTTCAGCACAAATCAAAAACACAATAAAAAACTTGATACGATTCAGTACAAACAAACAGATGCGGTAATTCATCGCAACTGTATTCATTAGAGCTAACACAAAATTCTCACAATTTCACAACAAAGTAATTAATCAGAAAAACAGTATAACAACACAGTTTAAATAGTCCAATAGAATTAAGGAATTACAGAACAGTGTCGAAAACGTGGTAGCTAGCCAAAGCTGTTAAATAGTCACAGTGAGACAGAGAGAAGTCGCAAGCAGGAGCTGGTGTTCGGAGCTTGTTGTATCCGAAGCGGCGGAAATTGATGAGGTCATTGGAGAAGTTAACGTGTTGTTGTTGGCAGATGATGAATGAAATTTGTTGGGTTACGGTGGGTGTTTTTGTTGACTGGATTATAGAGTGGACAGAGGGAGTATGAAGTGAGGATTGTGGTGATGTTGTTCGTGAGCTCTGCTATGTAGTGGACGAAGGGTTGATGACGGTGGGATGCTGATGAGATAAGTGAGGCGTGGGATAGCAGGTTGGAGAAATTAAATTGAGAGGAAGGAGGCGGAAAGTGGTGTTTTGTTGGAAGATGAGATTACGGTGGATTGATGTTTGGGGTATGTTGGGACGGTGATGTACAGAGGGTTAAAGGAGAGATGAAGGGATGTGGTATGAATGGAGAGGAGAAGGAAATTATGGAATTGGGAGATGATAGGTGGTGGTGATGAAGTTATTGTGAAGAGAAGAGGAGGAGTATGCTAGAGTGAAGAAAAGAAGGAGGCTTGGTTACTGCTAGTTGGCTTTTTGAACAAAGAAAAAATGGCTTGTTAATTATGTGAAGAGAAAGGAAGTAGAGAGTAAAGAGTGGATATGTTACCGTTGGATGTTTGTGTGTTTAATTAGTGAGGAAATAGGCTCTTTAAATAGAGAAAATAAAGAGGGAATTATTCTGATTTTTTTCAATTTCATTTGGCAATTTTCTGCAACTATCCACAACTATTACTATCAACCAATAGAAATAGAGCAAGGTGCATTTAATATTTTTTTTATGACAAAACGTCCTTAAATGATAAAAATGAAATAAAAAATTGAAAGTATTAAAATTAACTCAATTTAAAATAATTTTTTTGAATTTTTTCTGAATAAAAAATAAAGACCCAAAATGACTGAAAACGATAAAAAGCGGACGGAAATTTATCCAAAAAAATAAAATGAACACATTAAAATAAACTACTTGTCACAAAGATTAAATAAAAAATATTCAAAAAGTCAAAATCGAAATAAAATTATAATAAAAATATCAGGCTAAACAAACGTTTACGGTTAAAAACGAGACTTCAAACTGTACCGAAAAAATAAAGCGAGCATACCGTCATAATCTACGTGAAATGCAGATTCATAAAATGATCGGTAAAAGGTGATAACTTGAAATATTTTTCTCGCTAATTTTTCGCACAGTGTCGAATCGCTTTTAACAGTCTGTCTATAAAAACGAAATATTTTTATTATCAACATATAAACAACTTGGAGCAATGCAAGAAAATAGTAAAGAGATAAAAATGAACGAAGTGAAATGTCGGGTATTTTTCAACTACAGAATGATGCAAATGTCGATTTAAACTGACTTTTGGTCAACTTAAACACGATTAAATGATGCAAATATGATGTATGAAGCTATTTATTAATGATTGTGACCTGTTGTACCCCAAAATTTGCCCTCCCATATTCCTCAAGAAATTGCCAAGCCAAGCTACAAAATTCCCCAAGGGTTGTGCAGTGCAACAGTCTCCTAAACAGTCAAAATTAGGGTTTTGAGTCTGATCAAGAAAAGGAAGTGTTCAAAGGCTCAATCAAGTCTCATATGCTTACAAACATGGTCAAGCATCCTCATACCAAGTTTCAAGGCATTCAGCTTAAAATTGCACAGTCAAAACCCTAAATTGCACTACAGTCAACTGTAGGGGCAAAATGGTCATTTGACAGTCAAAAGTTCAAATTTTTGGTCAACATATCATTTTGAAGCCACAAACATCATTTGATCAATGCTTGATCATGATTCTCAAAATTTGGCTCAGAAATCATCAAAGATGCAAAAGTTGCTATATTTGGACAGCTGAAAAAGTCATCTGAAATTGACCAGGGCATAACTTTCACATGGATTATCAGAAAAATTCCACCCAAAGCTCATTTTGAAGAGAAAGACATTTCCTACAACTCATCTTCATACTTCAAGTCCAAGAAATGCTCTCACAAAAAGTTATCAATTTCAACATTATAGGTCATTTTCAAAAGTCAACAAAAAGGGACTTTAAGTCAAAGGCCATAACTTGAGATTGGAAAATCAAAATGACATGGGACCAAAGGCATTGGTTAAAGGACTCAAAGACCTTTCCAAAATGTCCAAGAACATGTGAAAAGCTTAAAAATTGAGCAAGTTATGCCTTGTAGAAGTTGGGAAATTTTTGTGAAATGGCAAAAGTCAACTATCCTTGAAACTCCAATTTTTGACAAAAGGGCCCACTTTCTTCCACTTGATTCATCCTTGTCATGCCACACCCGTGTCCCATGATTAATTTCAAGACCAAATATTGATTTTTCTATTTTATTTAATTTTTGATAATTTAATTCATTTTAAATCTTTGAAAATTCAAATAAAATTCAAAAACCAATGGAATAGTGTCATTTGAATTTGGACAACTTCCATATATCATGGGCCAACTCAAAAACTCAGGCTAGGGTTAAATTGCACACTAAGTCTTGGTCTTGGCTTAAAAGAAGGAAAAATTTGTTAATGAAAAAACCCTAGGACTAGTTCTCTCATGAGCATGAATCTAGGTCAGCTAGCAAGCCAATTCTCTTCCATCATAAGCACCAAGTCAAACCCTAACCATAACACATCAAAGGCTGCGCTAAAAAGTTGATTGCAACATTGAAAATTTTGGATAAAAAACTCAAATCTGAAATCAAGGTTCTAGTAGTTTTAAGCCCTAAGACTGATTCTAATAGCTTCCTGGACAAACTCTGAACGTGTGCCAATCCCTAACATCAACCAAAACGCAAAGAAGTGGTAGTTTGAACTCTAACTGTACCAAGAAATTTTTGAAATCGTATGGCATAATTCATGCATTTTTTTGCGTTTTTCTTTATGTATTCTTATTCAGGGTGAAGTTTCCAAGCTAACCGTGCCAATTAATTTCATTTTTGTGCAATATAGGCGATTTCGCCATTGTTAAATGTTAGGGTTTGCAGGTTTCGAAATTGGGGTTTCCCAATACAAGCAAAATTATGCCATCCCAATACCACTGTTGCATTCAGTACACCAAGACGAAGAGATTCATGCATTCGCGAACAATTTATATACACCCAGCATCTAATCGTTATTTTCTTGTAGGGGGTATACAGCAACGCGTGCAAAACCGTTTCCATAGGCTTGTGTTTCAGAAAAAGTGAGGAAGATGATGTGTTGTCCCTCACTGATTCGTTGATTTTAAATTTCGCGCTTTTAATTACTAACGCGCTGATTCTTTCTTTTTGTTAATTGTGTATTATTGATATATCAATTAATCCAAACAGCTCAGCTGGCAGACACCTCTCTTGGCAATATCCAAGACCTGGGTTCGAACCCCAGGTCTCATGCTATTTCAATATTGTTTTTCATTTACAATTCCCATGCAGGCATGATCTTAGGACGCACCATACTCCTTCATCATCCCACCATCCACGCGTCCATCCCATTCAGATCAAAGGCGTAGGATCAAGGAATACAATAAACCCCAGTCAAAGCATCATACAGGATTCAAAAAGTCAATGGACTCAAGCTTAATGGGCCTGAAATGCTAAGGCCTTACCTCCAAATTGGGGTCACCCCCCCCCCCCCCCCCCCCCCCTTGGTTTGCCTTCTCTTTCTTTCTATTTTATTTCTTTTCAAATTATTATTTTCTTTATTAGTTTAATTAATTTATTTTTAACAAAATACAAAAACATCAAAAAATCAGAAAAAGGATAAAAATATAAAAAATATTTATTTTATTTATTTTCTTGTAAATAATTAACATGTAAATAAATTTAGTAAAATAGGTTTTAACTTTAATTCTTTCTTCCATAAAAAAATCCAAAAATGTAGCATTAGGTTAATGACTTTTTTATTCCTTTTAACTTTCCTTGTTTTTTGCCATAATATTAGTAATTTTCATAATTAAACTAGGGTTGCATTTTAGGTTAGATTTTAATACTTTCTTAATAACTAAAAATCCAAAAATATAGCATTAGGTTTAATGACTTTTTATACCTTTTAAATTTTTCTTTTTTTTATCACAATATTATTTATTTATTTATTTTATTTTTATAATTAAATGTACATAATTAAAAATTAGGGTTTAATTTAGATTAATATAACATTTTCACAATAACTAAAAAACATTAGAATTAGGATTTGTATTTCAAATTTCATTCTAAAAAGTTCTTTTTTTTCTTTTAAATCTTAAAAAATACAAAAATACCAAAAACATTCTTTTTTTTAATTCTAATTCCTCATTAAATTTAATTTTTTTGCAAAAGGGTCCAACGCCCATTGTCTTAATTATTTTATTTCGCACATTTACTTTATCGCTTATTATTCATTATGTACATGTCCCAAAGCCTTGTAACAATTTTTTACTTTCTCGCACTTTTATTTGCTTTATTTACTTTCAGTCAAATCGGGTCTGGTTTATTTTGGCGATGTGGACCCGCGCCATTTGTAATAGCCTTAGATTTATTTTTTCCGCAAATATTTAAACTGTTAAAAAGCATGCAAGAATGAATGTCTTAATTAAAATCAAGCGTAGAACACAAATAAACATGACAAGACAAATAATTGAAAATGACACACAATTCGCACACACCACCCCTAGGGTACGCCTCACTGTTGCCTTGCCTCGGAAGGTGATCGTCGAGTAAAGGATGTCTTAGTAAGTCCTCATGATCCGGGAACCTGGCATGAGGGTAGCTTCTAAGGTGTCTTCCCATTACTCTGGTGATCACCATGTCCCTATAAACTCGAATTGACCCGAACACCTCCAATAGCGGTGCTACCTACCTCTCAATGGTGGGATGGCACTACTTTAAAAAGGACATTTACACAGACGAATTCCTTAGGGTAGGTAGACGACTCATGGATACTTGCTCTCTTCAAAACAAAAATTCAAAGACTTTTCACACCAACACTTTTCAAAAGCTTTCAAAGCAAATTTTTCAAACACTCTGACGTACGAGTCGAACTGAAATTTTTCAAAGAAACTTTTTTAACCCACAATTGAAAAGCAAACAAACATTTTTGAAAACACATTGAGCAAGTATCTAAGAGCCCATGGATAACCATGGATAGAAAGGGTGCTAACACCTTCCCTTTCTATAACCTACCTCCCGAACCAAGAGCAATCTCTTTAAGGAATTTTTCTGTGCTTTTGTCCTTTCCATTTGGAGAAAATAAAAGACGGTGGCGACTCTTGCTTCCGCGACATTTCGCGAACCAGCGTTAAACAGTCAGTTCCAGATCCACCGATCACAGAACTGGCGACTCTGCTGGGGAAGTAACTTAAAGTGAGGTATACCTTAGGGCTAGTTCATAACTGTGTTTTCAATTGTTTTCCTTGTGTGCTTTAAATTGTGGGTTGCTTGGGAGTTCTATAGATCCTAAACCCGGATCTGGGGGATACCTTTCTTAGAAAGTAGCAACAAGGTTGTGAGGGAACTGTGCGGGGTATACCGACATGGTTGAAACAGTCTGCTACGTTGATGTGGCACTTTGGTGTGTACCGGTAACCCTTGAGTTCAGTCAAGGAGAGTACGGGGCCTCCGCGTGGTGTCATGAAGCATCAACAGACCTTAGGGACCTTAATTGAACCATCTTGGCCTCTTTAGGGTAGTGAGATAACTGACTTTGGTGCAGTCCGAGGTTGGTTGATACTCGATACTACACTCAATTGAGGGTTGCTTTCCTGGAATATTTCGGTCTCCAGTTCAGTGGCTAAATCGAAACGATGAACAATGAAAGCAATCCCGTGATATTGGGAACCTTAGAACCCGGTTACTTTGATTAGGACAGGTTGAACCCACCAACTTCAAGAGGGTACTACCCAGACTCCATGCTGGCCTAAACTTTAAGGGCTTCTCTTGTGTGACTTGTGTGCCTTCCTACTTGAACTACTTGCATGCTTATTACCTGACATTTGTCTCTTGCAGGTTGTGTTTGTAGTCCTTAATTAGGACTCATAACAGGGTATCCTAAGTTTCTTGCAGGTTTTTGCAGTCCTTAATTGGGACTCATAACAGGGTTACTCACATTACCCCATGCATATCATGACATCATACCATTGCATACATCCTAACCCATTTCAAGGATCTCAAGGGCTTGTGATACAGGTCATATAAATCAAACATCTAGCAAGGGGCAAAGAGGATTTATTTTCCTCTAGCCAATGTTGTCAGAGGCTATGACCCACTTGATATGGTGAGCTCTGACTCCTGAAGAAGGTTCCCTAACCAAGGTTGTTTGGAAATCAAAACCAGACATGAT
This sequence comes from Vicia faba, assembly GCA_948472305.1. Taxonomy (NCBI): domain Eukaryota; kingdom Viridiplantae; phylum Streptophyta; class Magnoliopsida; order Fabales; family Fabaceae; genus Vicia; species Vicia faba. The sequence continues at coordinate 1,117,595,377 of OX451735.1, forward strand.
GACTAAAGTCAGGGGCTATGACCCACTTGATATGGTGAGCCTTTGACTCTTGAAGAAGAGTTCTCAATAACATGGGTGTCCTTCAATCAAGCTCTAAATTCCAATGCTAACAAATTTTCTTGTTTACCCCGCGAGATCCTTGAAAACATTGCGTGCATATCATACTCATCCTTACATAACAGGTATCTTTGTTGCATGTCACTTACCTTTCCCGCTGTTTATTTCAGCAATGGCTTCACAACAAGACAACCAGGACCTTCTTGCTCAAGAGGCTCGGCTCGGGGACATCCTCCTGAATTTATCCAAGGGGCAGGAGGAGTTAAGGACACTTCTCACGGGGACTTTGGTCAGGAACAATGCTGAGGATGACAAGGACGAACAGCTGAAACGTCTACAAGCTGAGGTAGACACATTGAAGACCCAGATGCTGGGGCAAAGGACCCTCATTCAAGGTTTAGCTCAGGAGCAAGGAGAGCTGAGGGCCATGATCAGTCAGCTTCATCAAGACATGAAGCAACCAACCCAAGTCAGGGACCAAGTCATGGAACAGCTTCCAAGAGGGCAAAGGCCGGGCCCAATGAATAGACCTCTCCAAATTGCTACTACTTCACAAGCCCAGCATCAACGGGGTAATCGGCGCAAGCGATACACTCCTGGAAGACATTTCACTGAGACTGGCATACCACCATCTCTAATGCTGAAACACTTATTGGAGGCCAATCTGATTACTTTGAAAGGTCCTCCCCAGAATCCTGGCACCTCTGCTCCTACTTATAACCCTGATAAAAGATGTGCCTACCATTCTGACAGTCCTGGACATGACACCGATGACTGTTGGAGCTTGAAGAACAAGATCCAGGACTTGGTCGACGGAAGGGTGCTGGAGTTCATGCCTGGTGGCCAAATGAAATTCTTCTGCTGAGAATCTTCCATTTGAAGTGACAAATCCTGAGACTGGAAAGTTTTGTTCATTCGAATGTTCAAGTTGCAATTTTCTTTTGTTCAAACATTTATTCATGTTAAAACATTGTTATTCCATTAATGCATCACTTATGTCTATTTTTGAATCAATATATTCGCATTCACTATATGCAAACTATTTTCATATTTTTTCTGATGTCAACTCTGGATCTAAACTCTAAGCCTCTTGAGGGAGGATGACGAAAATGATACCATAATCTACAGTATGATTTTGAACAGACCCCGCTGATGAGGTACAGGCATAGTTTCAATCCCTAAACACTGGAGTAATAAGGAAGGTAATCCCTCGTCAACCCCTCTGAGCCAAAGAAGTAGGAGTTTTTATTTGCGAAATTTAAAACCCTTTATCATAACCTGGGGCAGGGTAGTTCTCTCAGTTGATCCAAGTGCATAACGAATAGCACCAAGGAGGTCCTTGCAAAACAAAGAAAGACAATGATGGTTCCGGATAATCAATAAAGAAAGGTAGTCATTACCAAAACAAAAAAAAAAACTAAAGCCCAAAGAGTCAAAACCCATGAAGAAGACTTACAAAACTGGGGCATCCCGCTGACTGTAATTCCAAAAAAGGAAACAGTTCAGGCAAAAGAAAGGGATAACAAAAAATCAGACAAGAAAGAGGTCTTACAAACCCTCAACAAAAAAGGAATGACTGCCTATTCAAAGTAAGTTATCAACATCCGAATCATCACCAGAAAATTAGAGCAAAGACTCAAACAAGGTCTAATGTATGATCAACTGAGTTTAGGTTTGGAGAACATCACGAAGAGAGGGTGGGTACAAATAAAATTCGAACCTTTATACTTTGTTTCTTAAACCGTGAACCAAGCCACGTTACAACCCTTAAAAGTCCTAGCTGAAGCATGGGTTAGTTCGAAAGCATACTGTTACGAAAGGTATCCTGACTCCTTAAGGCCTACGGTAAATACGGAGTTGACATCATGTTTTTACAAACATTTACTTGTTTTATGAAAAAGAATGCATTTTCAAAATCTTCGAGACAGACATAAGCTTTGCATTTTTAACATAACTTTGTTTGCATATGACTTTTTGTTTGAACAGCATAGAAATTCGCATGACGAAAGTCTAATGAACAAGAGTATCTCCAATCAAGGGGCACGGCATGATCATGGTCTACCATCTGGGGCAGTTAAGTCAAGATCCAGAGAATTTCTCAAAAGGCCAAAAAGCCTGGGGCAAATCTCTGCCTGAGTCACTTGGGGCAATCCAGCAACGAATCTTGCACGATCAGACACCTTCTGACAATATGGCGACACCAACAGCCAGGGGCAACTCCCTATATTCTAAGAGAACGGACATAGTCGAAGAGAATACTACGCAAAATCAAAGACCCGCTAGGTTGACATACCTAGGCAAAAATAAGGGCTTCCCGCCGAACCAAAAGGGTTCGGGCAAAAATGAAGGATGAAATGAAAAAAATCTGTACACCCGGCAAGTCGAAAACCTGAAAAGGCGGCTTGAGCAAAAAGGGGTATCCCGGTGGACTGAAAACCCGAAAGGGCGGTCCAGGCAAAAATTAGGGATCAAAGCGTACGACTATGTCCCGGCATCTTGTCACTTGCCTACCAGAAGAAGGTTTGTCCATCAACCACTATCAGCGCCTCACAGGTCTTCCTCTCATACCTCAGAAACAGGGGCAATAAAAGAGTTGCCCAAGCAATCTAATGGTTCTATCCTCCAGGGTATCAAGGTGAGCTCAGCTAAAGAACATAACCAGCACATCTTAATTCCCCAGAGAGTGAGCCAGCAAGCAGTACACTCTCCTCAAGCTATATTATCAAACTTAAGGAAGTTGGATATCCTCTCGCAGATCTCAACATTCCCCAGCAGCATATATTCTTAACAAGCATCCCCGGCAGCCTTGGTCTAAAGATTGTTCCCCGGCGGCATACAAACATTCAAAGGAATCACTTCCCCCAGCATATCAAAACTTCCCCAGGAGAGTCCCATCCAAGTTCCCCAGGAAAGATGGAATTCATCTCCCCAAGCAGTAAGCTTATCCCCAGTAAATTCTAGAAGCTTATCCTTCATCAGAACACGAACGCGTCGTCTGTCTTGATTTAAAGAGTTATTTCCTCAACAGGATATAACTGGATTATCCTCAGCCAAAAGCCACAGAAAGAGCGTCCTCGACGAAGTCTTCTCACCCCAGCGAAGTCTATCAACACTTTCAGTACAACAAGGATATCGCCAGCAAATTACTACTATCAACACTCAGCAAAGCATCTCTATCCCCACAGAGTATTGCTTCCCAGCATGATCGCTAGAGTATCTTTTCTCCCCGCAGAATCTTCCATTCGCCAAGTTTATTCCGCAACGGAGTCATCTTCTCCTACCGGTATCCTTGCAGTTATCATCCCCAGCGGAAGCAAAATCTATTCTTCGACATCAGCCCAGGATACGACTTCCCGGCACCCGTCAAGGATTTACTTTCCTAGACAAAAACATACAAGTCATAAAACATCACATACATCATTATAGCATGCGTAACACACTGCATCATACAAATCTCACTTATGTTGAGAACATCATTGCTTGATCCATATCATGCATTGCATATGACTGACTTTTACCTTTCAGGAAAGATCCAGTTAAGTTCTCAAGACATTTCAAGACCTAGACCGGTTCAGTTAAATCATCCCAAGATTTTCCTGATGCTTATCCAGTCAAAGGCCTTCTCTGGTTCAGTCAGATCGACCCTAAGATCTCCCTGATGCTTATCCAGTTGAAGACATTTCAAGACCTAGACCGGTTCAGTTAAATCATCCCAAGATTTTCCTGATGCTTATCCAGTCAAAGGCCTTCTCTGGTTCAGTCAGATCGACCCTAAGATCTCCCTGATGCTTATCCAGTTGAAGACATTTCAAGACCTAGACCGGTTCAGTTAAATCATCCCAAGATTTTCCTGATGCTTATCCAGTCAAAGGCCTTCTCTGGTTCAGTCAGATCGACCCTAAGATCTCCCTGATGCTTATCCAGTTGAAGACATTTCAAGACCTAGACCGGTTCAGTTAAATCATCCCAAGATTTTCCTGATGCTTATCCAGTCAAAGGCCTTCTCTAGTTCAGTCAGATCGACCCTAAGATCTCCCTGATGCTTATCCAGTTGAAGACATTTCAAGACCTAGACCGGTTCAGTTAAATCATCCCAAGATTTTCCTGATGCTTATCCAGTCAAAGGCCTTCTCTGGTTCAGTCAGATCGACCCTAAGATCTCCCTGATGCTTATCCAGTTGAAGACATTTCAAGACCTAGACCAGTTCAGTTAAATCGACCCTAAGATTTTCCTGATTCTTACCCAGTCAAAGGCCTCTCTGGTTCAGTCAGATCGACCCTAAGATCTCCCTGATGCTTATCCAGTTGAAGACATTTCAAGACCTAGACCGGTTCAGTTAAATCGACCCTAAGATTTTCCTGATCCTTACCCAGTCAAAGGCCTCTCTGGTTCAGTCAGATCGACCCTAAGATCTCCCTGATGCTTATCCAGTTGAAGACATTTCAAGACCTAGACCGGTTCAGTTAAATCATCCCAAGATTTTCCTGATGCTTATCCAGTCAAAGGCCTTCTCTGGTTCAGTCAGATCGACCCTAAGATCTCCCTGATGCTTATCCAGTTGAAGACATTTCAAGACCTAGACCGGTTCAGTTAAATCATCCCAAGATTTTCCTGATGCTTATCCAGTCAAAGGCCTTCTCTGGTTCAGTCAGATCGACCCTAAGATCTCCCTGATGCTTATCCAGTTGAAGACATTTCAAGACCTAGACCGGTTCAGTTAAATCATCCCAAGATTTTCCTGATGCTTATCCAGTCAAAGGCCTTCTCTGGTTCAGTCAGATCGACCCTAAGATCTCCCTGATGCTTATCCAGTTGAAGACATTTCAAGACCTAGACCGGTTCAGTTAAATCATCCCAAGATTTTCCTGATGCTTATCCAGTCAAAGGCCTTCTCTAGTTCAGTCAGATCGACCCTAAGATCTCCCTGATGCTTATCCAGTTGAAGACATTTCAAGACCTAGACCGGTTCAGTTAAATCATCCCAAGATTTTCCTGATGCTTATCCAGTCAAAGGCCTTCTCTGGTTCAGTCAGATCGACCCTAAGATCTCCCTGATGCTTATCCAGTTGAAGACATTTCAAGACCTAGACCGGTTCAGTTAAATCGTCCCAAGATTTTCCTGATGCTTATCCAGTCAAAGGCCTTCTCTGGTTCAGTCAGATCGACCCTAAGATCTCCCTGATGCTTATCCAGTTGAAGACATTTCAAGACCTAGACCGGTTCAGTTAAATCGACCCTAAGATTTTCCTGATTCTTATCCAGTCAAAGGCCTCTCTGGTTCAGTCAGATCGACCCTAAGATCTCCCTGATTCTTATCCCAGTAGAAGACACCCAGATTTTTCTCAACGAGCGTTGTTGAAGTTAAAATCACCCAGATTTTTCTCAACGAGCGTTGTTGAAGTTAAAATCACCCAGATATTTTTCTCAACGAGCGTTGTTGAAGCTAAAGACGCCCAAGATTTTTCTCAACAAGCGTTGTTGAAGTTAAAGTCACCCAAGATGTTTTTCTCAACAAGCGTTGTTGAAGTTAAAGTCGCCCAAGGTTCTCTTACCATTCATGCTAAGGTAGTAATCATCCCTGATTCTTTCATCGCCGTTTGAAGCTCCAGACTCAGCTCCTGTAACCAGTCAGGACACATCTATACCAGGCATCTAAAAATCAGCTCCTGCAACGTGTCAGGTACTCATTTTCTGTTTTGCAGGTATACAGGTTCTCGCCAAGGAATCTCTTACGCAATCAAACATCCAGATGGCATCTATAAGCCCATTCCACCATCACTGCCACTATGTGAGCGCAAATTTCTGGGCACTCTAGTGTCCAATCATCTTCTACCCTCGGATTACGAAAGGCACGTCAGCCAATCTGCATCCTCAGGTCTAAGAAGATTGAACAGGGGCAACTGTTGTACCCCAAAATTTGCCCTCCCATATTCCTCAAGAAATTGCCAAGCCAAGCTACAAAATTCCCCAAGGGTTGTGCAGTGCAACAGTCTCCTAAACAGTCAAAATTAGGGTTTTGAGTCTGATCAAGAAAAGGAAGTGTTCAAAGGCTCAATCAAGTCTCATATGCTTACAAACATGGTCAAGCATCCTCATACCAAGTTTCAAGGCATTCAGCTTAAAATTGCACAGTCAAAACCCTAAATTGCACTACAGTCAACTGTAGGGGCAAAATGGTCATTTGACAGTCAAAAGTTCAAATTTTTGGTCAACATATCATTTTGAAGCCACAAACACCATTTGATCAATGCTTGATCATGATTCTCAAAATTTGGCTCAGAAATCATCAAAGATGCAAAAGTTGCTATATTTGGACAGCTGAAAAAGTCATCTGAAATTGACCAGGGCATAACTTTCACATGGATTATCAGAAAAATTCCACCCAAAGCTCATTTTGAAGAGAAAGACATTTCCTACAACTCATCTTCATACTTCAAGTCCAAGAAATGCTCTCACAAAAAGTTATCAATTTCAACATTATAGGTCATTTTCAAAAGTCAACAAAAAGGGACTTTAAGTCAAAGGCCATAACTTGAGATTGGAAAATCAAAATGACATGGGACCAAAGGCATTGGTTAAAGGACTCAAAGACCTTTCCAAAATGTCCAAGAACATGTGAAAAGCTTAAAAATTGAGCAAGTTATGCCTTGTAGAAGTTGGGAAATTTTTGTGAAATGGCAAAAGTCAACTATCCTTGAAACTCCAATTTTTGACAAAAGGGCCCACTTTCTTCCACTTGATTCATCCTTGTCATGCCACACCCGTGTCCCATGATTAATTTCAAGACCAAATATTGATTTTTCTATTTTATTTAATTTTTGATAATTTAATTCATTTTAAATCTTTGAAAATTCAAATAAAATTCAAAAACCAATGGAATAGTGTCATTTGAATTTGGACAACTTCCATATATCATGGGCCAACTCAAAAACTCAGGCTAGGGTTAAATTGCACACTAAGTCTTGGTCTTGGCTTAAAAGAAGGAAAAATTTGTTAATGAAAAAACCCTAGGACTAGTTCTCTCATGAGCATGAATCTAGGTCAGCTAGCAAGCCAATTCTCTTCCATCATAAGCACCAAGTCAAACCCTAACCATAACACATCAAAGGCTGCGCTAAAAAGTTGATTGCAACATTGAAAATTTTGGATAAAAAACTCAAATCTGAAATCAAGGTTCTAGTAGTTTTAAGCCCTAAGACTGATTCTAATAGCTTCCTGGACAAACTCTGAACGTGTGCCAATCCCTAACATCAACCAAAACGCAAAGAAGTGGTAGTTTGAACTCTAACTGTACCAAGAAATTTTTGAAATCGTATGGCATAATTCATGCATTTTTTTGCGTTTTTCTTTATGTATTCTTATTCAGGGTGAAGTTTCCAAGCTAACCGTGCCAATTAATTTCATTTTTGTGCAATATAGGCGATTTCGCCATTGTTAAATGTTAGGGTTTGCAGGTTTCGAAATTGGGGTTTCCCAATACAAGCAAAATTATGCCATCCCAATACCACTGTTGCATTCAGTACACCAAGACGAAGAGATTCATGCATTCGCGAACAATTTATATACACCCAGCATCTAATCGTTATTTTCTTGTAGGGGGTATACAGCAACGCGTGCAAAACCGTTTCCATAGGCTTGTGTTTCAGAAAAAGTGAGGAAGATGATGTGTTGTCCCTCACTGATTCGTTGATTTTAAATTTCGCGCTTTTAATTACTAACGCGCTGATTCTTTCTTTTTGTTAATTGTGTATTATTGATATATCAATTAATCCAAACAGCTCAGCTGGCAGACACCTCTCTTGGCAATATCCAAGACCTGGGTTCGAACCCCAGGTCTCATGCTATTTCAATATTGTTTTTCATTTACAATTCCCATGCAGGCATGATCTTAGGACGCACCATACTCCTTCATCATCCCACCATCCACGCGTCCATCCCATTCAGATCAAAGGCGTAGGATCAAGGAATACAATAAACCCCAGTCAAAGCATCATACAGGATTCAAAAAGTCAATGGACTCAAGCTTAATGGGCCTGAAATGCTAAGGCCTTACCTCCAAATTGGGGTCACCCCCCCCCCCCCCCCCTTGGTTTGCCTTCTCTTTCTTTCTATTTTATTTCTTTTCAAATTATTATTTTCTTTATTAGTTTAATTAATTTATTTTTAACAAAATACAAAAACATCAAAAAATCAGAAAAAGGATAAAAATATAAAAAATATTTATTTTATTTATTTTCTTGTAAATAATTAACATGTAAATAAATTTAGTAAAATAGGTTTTAACTTTAATTCTTTCTTCCATAAAAAAATCCAAAAATGTAGCATTAGGTTAATGACTTTTTTATTCCTTTTAACTTTCCTTGTTTTTTGCCATAATATTAGTAATTTTCATAATTAAACTAGGGTTGCATTTTAGGTTAGATTTTAATACTTTCTTAATAACTAAAAATCCAAAAATATAGCATTAGGTTTAATGACTTTTTATACCTTTTAAATTTTTCTTTTTTTTATCACAATATTATTTATTTATTTATTTTATTTTTATAATTAAATGTACATAATTAAAAATTAGGGTTTAATTTAGATTAATATAACATTTTCACAATAACTAAAAAACATTAGAATTAGGATTTGTATTTCAAATTTCATTCTAAAAAGTTCTTTTTTTTCTTTTAAATCTTAAAAAATACAAAAATACCAAAAACATTCTTTTTTTTAATTCTAATTCCTCATTAAATTTAATTTTTTTGCAAAAGGGTCCAACGCCCATTGTCTTAATTATTTTATTTCGCACATTTACTTTATCGCTTATTATTCATTATGTACATGTCCCAAAGCCTTGTAACAATTTTTTACTTTCTCGCACTTTTATTTGCTTTATTTACTTTCAGTCAAATCGGGTCCGGTTTATTTTGGCGATGTGGACCCGCGCCATTTGTAATAGCCTTAGATTTATTTTTTCCGCAAATATTTAAACTGTTAAAAAGCATGCAAGAATGAATGTCTTAATTAAAATCAAGCGTAGAACACAAATAAACATGACAAGACAAATAATTGAAAATGACACACAATTCGCACACACCACCCCTAGGGTACGCCTCACTGTTGCCTTGCCTCGGAAGGTGATCGTCGAGTAAAGGATGTCTTAGTAAGTCCTCATGATCCGGGAACCTGGCATGAGGGTAGCTTCTAAGGTGTCTTCCCATTACTCTGGTGATCACCATGTCCCTATAAACTCGAATTGACCCGAACACCTCCAATAGCGGTGCTACCTACCTCTCAATGGTGGGATGGCACTACTTTAAAAAGGACATTTACACAGACGAATTCCTTAGGGTAGGTAGACGACTCATGGATACTTGCTCTCTTCAAAACAAAAATTCAAAGACTTTTCACACCAACACTTTTCAAAAGCTTTCAAAGCAAATTTTTCAAACACTCTGACGTACGAGTCGAACTGAAATTTTTCAAAGAAACTTTTTTAACCCACAATTGAAAAGCAAACAAACATTTTTGAAAACACATTGAGCAAGTATCTAAGAGCCCATGGATAACCATGGATAGAAAGGGTGCTAACACCTTCCCTTTCTATAACCTACCTCCCGAACCAAGAGCAATCTCTTTAAGGAATTTTTCTGTGCTTTTGTCCTTTCCATTTGGAGAAAATAAAAGACGGTGGCGACTCTTGCTTCCGCGAAATTTCGCGAACCAGCTTTAAAACAGTCAGTTCCAGATCCACCGATCACATGACCAAACTACAAAATATGATTTACAAGTGCGGCTGAAAAAATTAGGGGCAAAATTTAGGGTACAACAAGATCCCACTTTGCTAGTTTTCTGTCTTTTGCATTCGAGATTAAAACAAAAACTCTTTTTCTTTCAAACTTCTTATGATATGGTGGCAGAACCGACTATTATACTGGGTTTGCATTTTTATTCCTAAATTTTACGGTAAGTAAGAGTCGCCACCGACTTTTCTTTTATCCAACAAATGAAAGGGTGAAAAGAACAGAAAAAGACCTTTTCGAGAGTTTTCTGAGTAAGGGGGTAGATTATGGAAAGGGAAGGTGTTAGCACCCTTTCCATCCGTACTTATCTACGGGCTCTTAAATGCTTAGCTCATTTTGAAGTACCTTGTGCTTTTTGTGTTTTGAATAGTATTTTAAATGCCAGTAGTAAGGCAACTTGCTTTATGATAACTCTTGTATCAGTCCTCAAGAGTGTTGATAAAGCGTTTTGAAAATGTTTTTGAAAGAAGTTTTATGTAAGTGTAAAGATTGTTTGAGCAAGTATCTAGGAACTACTTTTACTCGAAAGAGTTGTTCTTTTCCTCTTTTCATTTAGACAGTGTTATCCTACTATTAGTGAGTAGGTAGCCCTGGTCGTTTGGATGTTTGAGGGACATTCGAAGGGACGTTTATACAGTCACAAAGGCAACTGGGCAAGAAACCTTAGTAACTACCCTAGGGCTTTAAGATCATTTTTACCGAGACAACGACCTCGAGGGACATATGATCTTTAAACTGGAGGGTAGCCACAATAATCTCTCACGTTTTGATAGTTGTGACTGTTTTTCCGAAGGCAACCAAAGTGGGGGTACCCTAGAGGTGCGTGCAATTGTGTTGTATTCAGTTATTTTTGTATTTTGCATTAGGTTTGCTAGCGTTTGATTATTAAACTCTTGTTATACAATCCTATTAGTCATGCATATAAGCAGTTAATAATTTGCAGTAATTTAAAATGCGGAAAGATAAATTCCAAACTATTACAAGGCTTCAGGGAGGGGGATTAATTACATATCCAAAACTTTGGGGGGGAAATAAAGCAGTAAATGTAAAGTCTTAATTATGCTATTACATCTAGTAGGCAATTAAAATAGTATGAAAATGATAACGAAAGCAATAAATGCGCACGAATTGAAAATAACGTCTAAATCCTAAGTGTAAGGAAATCTTTTTTGTGTTTTATTTTGTTTGGAAAATTCTAAATGTTCAATTAAGTCAAATCTATTTAATTAAAATTATTGATTAAAATTAACTCTAAAACAGACCTAATTTTTTTTTTGCATTTTTTAGTTTATGAAAAGGATTGAATTCAAATAAATCCTAAGTCTACTGATTTTAAAATTGAGGAAAATAAGTTAAAATAATTAACTAAATTAAATCATTAAAAAGTAAAACCTAATTCTATGTTACTTATATTTTTTTTCTTCTGATTTTTATGTTGATTAAAAGAAACAAACTAAAAGAAATAAACAAAAAACAAAGTAAACAAGTATAAATGGGCCAGGAAGCAAAAGTAAACAGCGGGTGGAGCACAGGCCTGGATCGAAAAGAGGCCCAGGTTACCTTTCGATCCAATGAAGGAGCCTTTCGAACGTTCATGGTGATGCATACGTCTGAAACCTTCAGATCTGGATCAGATGAGGATCCATTGGTTATGATCATGTGGTGTATGGTGTACGCATGGAATATGCAAGCATTGGATCTGCAAGACAATTGTTAGAAAAATAAAACACACGACCTGGGTATCAAACCCAAGTCTCTTCCCTTTGATTTGAACCCCCCTAATTCGAACTCCCTGAGTCCAAATCTGGGTTGTTTTGGCCTGAAACGGCCTATATCATTAGTTTCGAAAGCAATCAGCTTAGAAGGCCCTAACAATGGTATCCTGTCATTTGGACACTGCAACTTACATGTATTACGTTAAATTATTCAAAAACAATAATAATAACATGAATATGCAATCAAAATGAGTTTAAATCAGAGATCAAATGAGTTTGAGATTAGAATTTTTTTAACCAAACAGAGGTACTTCGATCTGTAGTTCTGAGGATGGGATGGCTTGTGCAAGGATTGGGTATGGCTTCTTGGAAGTCTCAGGAGAACGAATCTGGTATTTGTTTGGACTGAGGGATCTTGCAAAGCTGGTTTTGTATTTAGACAATTTATGAGATTTTTGAGAGTTTTGAGATGGTTTTCTGAGGCAGTGTGTACGAGTGGCTCTTTGAGGCTATTTCTTGTATGTATAGGTAATGTTCTCCTTTTGCTTTCACTTTGGCTCTGTGTTTATAGAGGGGTGTGATGGTGAAAAAATATGGCATGAATCAGCCATTAACCATGGCTTTGAAAGCAAAATCAAAAGATTTGGAAAGTTACCATTTTGAGATATTTCATGCCATTTAGAACTTTGAGTGGACCTGGACAGGTTATGGTTGGTGTTTTGCATGAATTTGGGCTTCGAGCTAATCAGTCCAAGCCCAACAAGCTTCGTCCCTTTAGGCTTTCGTTTCAACTTTTTCACATCAATTAATTCTTTCGACAAGCTCCCAAGCTTTGTTCTTTTTGATGGCTCTGAGTTCCAATTCGAATTGCTCAAGGCTTCATCATTATGGCTTCTTTGATTAAGTCACCATCTGCATTGGTTACTTAATATGGAAAAATCTCATACCCAATCAGCCTAGTCAAACTCAGTTCTTGTTCCTTTTGATCTTCTTTCCTTCAATTCGACCAATCTAAGTATCACCTCTTCATCTTGGCTTACCGAAGCTTCGTTTTGTTCTTTCCTTCGAACACAGATGTGACTGTGTCTTCGACTCCAATCTCACCCTTTGCTTTTGTCTACAAGAACATATTTACTACTCACTAGTTCATCTTCCATTGGTGAATACAGCTTGTATGCACCAATCAAATGATAACCTATGAGCACCAAGACTTTAGTTCGATCATCCAAATTCTTCCTTGCCTGTTCAGGTACATGCCTGAAACACAATGATCCAAAAACTCTAAGATGACTTATATTTGGCTGATTCGACCCTAACAGTCCTTCTATGAAATCACACCGTGTTTGAAGGTTACATGTCCTTCGAACCATTAGATTTCCACGTGTTTCTTTGGATAACATTAAAGCTTTTGAATTCACAATCTTCTTCTTTTTTAAGCGTCAATTTGATCAACATGACATTCGAAGTGTCTTTCCTTGTAATGCTTCGAATACCCTATATTTCAATAGTTTGAAAATGAACCCTTCGATCACGGTTCAACATAGTGAAGCTCTTTACTAGCTCTTCATTAATCGAAGACTTCATAAAAGCCTCCTCACACTTTTTTCGAACTATTCTTTCTTCGATCATAGCTTCGTTGGGCATCAAATTAGACTGTATACTGTTGTCGAAGTTGCTTCGACCCAAAGGCTTTTAGGCATATTTTCAGCTTCCAACTTACACTTATTTTATTTCTTTCAGCTATGCCATTATGCTGAGGCGTATAGGGTGCCATGAAAATCATTTGAAGTTTTTGCAAACCAAAATTCTTTGTGAGAAATGAAACCCTAGATGGAAATCCATTGCTTAGGAGGAGAATTTGTCTGGTCAATTCTTGGTCAACCTTGAGCAATTGGGGACCTCAATGAGCGTTTCTTGAATAGAATGGGAGGGAAAATTTTAGGGTGCAACAGCTGCCCCTGTTCAATCTTCTTAAATCTGAAGATTTAGATTGGCTTGTCTGCTTTCGTGATCTGAAGGTGGAAGATGATTGAACACTAGAGTGCCCAGAAATTTGCACTCGTATGTAGTAACACCGTTGGTTGATGATATCAGGAATGGGCTTACAGATGCCATTTAGAGAAGATGACTGAGAGTCATCGGAGATGGGCTTAAAGACGCCATCCAAAGTAGATTCTGACTTTATAAGAGGTCTCTTTATGGGGATTCTTGTTCCTGTTGTCTGAGGAGGACTTCATTGGGGAATGTTGATTTATGTTATTTTACTTGAGGAAAACTCTGTGGGGAATAGAGTTTAGGAGCTTTAGTTGTCCATGGCTCTATCGAGGAGTTATCCCTTTACTGGATGGATGAAAGTTAGCTGTTATCCAGTTGAAATCCAGGTTTCACTGTAAATTGCTGAGGGTAATAAAGTTGGTTGTCATCTGGTTGTACTCCAGGCTTCACAACGACTCACTGGGGAAAATTAAATTAACTGTTATTTGATCAGTTTCCATGCTTCAGTGACTTGAACTATTATCTGGTCGGGTCCAGGCTTCAATGACTTGAATTGTTATCTGGTCGGGTCCAGGCTTTAGAAATCAAGTTGTTATCTGGTCAGGTCCAGGCTTTCACTTGAACTTGAGGTATACTGTCATCTGGTCAGGTCTAGGTTTTGCAATGTTGTAAACTGCTATCTGGAGATATATGAGAATGAGCATGTGTAGGGCTGCTTCATAATGAGCCCGTATAAAGCTGCATTTGGAGATAATGAGAAGGAACCCGTGTAAGATTGCTTCAGGATGAGCCCGTGTAAATCTGCATCTAGAGATTATGAGAAGGAACCCGTGTAAGATTGCTTCAGGATGAGCCCGTGTAAAGTTGCCTCTGGAGATATTAGAAGGAACCCGTGTAAGATTTCTTCAGGATGAGCCCGTGTAAAGCTGCATCTGGAGATATTAGAAAGAGCCTGGGTAGGGCTGCTTCATTTGGTCGTGTAGATAGTCGCCCCGTCTTGTTTCGGAAATTGATCCATAGTTAGTTGTTCACAGATAGTTGCCCTGTCTAGTTTCAGGAATTAATCTGGAACTTTCTTTTGTTGGTCGTTGAGATAGTTGCCCTGTCTGGTTTCAAGAATTAATCTCTAACCTGGTCTTGTAGATAGTCGCCTCATCTTATTTCGGGAATTGATCTACAATCAGTCGTTCATAGATAGTTGCCCTTTATTATTTAGGAATTAATCTGGAACTTGCTTTTGTTGGTAGTTGAGATAGTTACCCTGTCTAGTTTCATGAATTAATCTCTAACCTAGTCTTGTAGATAGTCGCCCTGTCTTGTTTCGGGAATTTATCTACAATTAGTCGTTCACAGATAGTTGCCTTGTCTTGTTTCAGGAATTAATCTGGAACTTGCTTTTATTGGTCGTTGAGATAGTTGCCCTGTCTGGTTTCAGGAATTAATCTCTAACCTGGTCTTGTAGATAGTCGCCCCGTCTTATTTCGGGATTGATCTACAATCAGTCGTTCACATATAGTTGCCCTGTCTTGTTTCAGGAATTAATCTGGAACTGTTGAAAATTGATGATGATATTTGACGGCTTGCGAATTTTTCTGAAAAGGTAAAGAATTAGTTGTATGCAATGTCATGATGCATGAAATGCATCGGGTAATGATGTTCTCAAAATAAATGAGACTACGATATATGCATTTGTACTGCATATGCTATGATGTTTGTAAAATGATGTATGAATGCAATATGTGAATGTATTAGTTGTTCTATTGCAGTGTTGTTGAATTGGGGAAAATAAATCCCTGATTGTTGTTGGGGATGAAGAATGTAAGTCTTCAAATTTTATTGAAGTTGAAATGTTGGGGATGAAGAATGTAAGTCTTCAAATTTTGTTGAAGTTGAAATGCTGGGAGATGAACTTCCGTGGCTAGAGAAATAAACTCTACTAGGGAAAGAAAACTCTGTAAGCTACTTGGAGATTTTTATGAAGACCTATTGGGGAACCCAAGAAGTTTATGAACCAAGTCGAAGAAATCTCCAAGATGTTGGGGAGATGATTGAAGCTTTTGATCTATTAAGAAGATGTCGGAATGTCTGAAATTGTTAGGTTATATACTGAATACATGACAGTGACTTTGCGGGAGGATGTCTCGATCTCCATACCTACTGGGGAACGTATCCTTAATGATGACGAACTCTACGAAGATACTCCCCTAGGGGTGGTTACTCTGTGAGGATTTTGTAGATGGTTTGAATGTTATCCCAACTCCTGGAGTCTTGAGTAAATGTTGATCAGGGTGATAAGCCTTCTACTGATAGACGAGTGACAAGATGACGGGACATAGTCGTACGCTTTAATCCCTAACTTTTGCATGGATTGTCCTTTCAGATTTTTAGTCCACTGGGATACCCTTTTTTGCCCAAGCCGCCTTTTCAGGTTTTTGACTTGCCGGGTGTACAGTTTTATTCATATATCCCTAATTTTTTCCTGAACTCCTTCGGTTCGTCGGGATGCTTTTACTTTTGCCTAGGCCAATCAACCTAGCAGGTCTTTTTTCATGCGTAGTATTTCCCGACTATGTCCGTGTTCATAGGGTGCGAAGAATTATCATTGTCTATAGTAGTAAGTGTTGTAGTACTGCAAGAAAATGTTATCTTGGTCGCATGTGGCCCTTCCTGTTCAATTCCCCAAGTGATTCAGATAGAGGTCTGCCTCTGGCTATTCAGAGCTTTTGAGGGATTCCTTGAATCTTGACTCGACTGCCCCTAGATCAATTTAGACACCATGTCATGTCTCTTGATTATGAAAGGCCTGTTATTAGAAATGTCTTTCCATATGAGGTGATTTTGTTCATTGAGAGGATTTTCGTTCATTGAATATTCGTCATGCAAATTTATCTGTTGTTGAACAATTAGTTATATGCAAACAGTGGTATTAAAAATACAAAGCTTATGTTTGTCTTGAAGTTTTTGAAAATTTATTTTTTAGTAAAACAAAATTTGCAAGAATGTGATATCAACTCAGGATTTATAGTAAACTTTACAGGAGTCAGGATACCTTTTTGTAACAGTATGCTTACGAACTAACCCATGCTTCAGCTAGGACTTTTAAGGGTTGTAGCATGTCCTGGTTCACGGTTTAAGAAACAAAGGATAAAGGCTCGAAATTTATTTGTACCCAACCCATTCTTCGTAATGTTCTTCAGTCCTATACTCAGTTAATTATGCGTCTAGATCCCAATTGAGTCTGGAATCCTTTCACTGATATTCCAGTGATGGTCCGGATACTGGAAGTTTACTTGAGAAGGCAGTCTTCATTTTTGTAACCTTTTCTTTTTGTTGAGGATTTGTAGTGGCCTATTTTTTTTATTATCCCTACCTTTTTCCTGAACTATTTCTTTTGCGATTACAGTCAGCGGGATGCCCCAGTTTTTTTCTTACGTCTCCTTCATAGGTTTTAACTTAGCGGGCTTTTCTTTTGAGATACAATGACTTCCTGTTTCAATGATTATGTGGAACCATCGCCATCTTTTGTTTTAGAAGGATACCTCTGACCTTACTTGTCGTGTATGAAGGGAAAGCTTGCAATTGGAATGCACCATTGAATTAACTGAGAAACTATCCTGCCCCAGGTTATGATTAAAGGTTTCAATTTGCGTGAAAAAGAAAACTCCTACTTCTTAGGCTCAAAGGGTTTGACTAGGGATTATCTTTCTTATAACTCCACTGTTTAGCATTTAAGACAACGTCTATACATCGTCGGCAAGGTCTATTCAAAAGCACATTGTATGAGATTGTGGGATCTTTTTCATCATCCTCCCCCTAAAGGCTTACAGCTTTTAATCGAGAGTTGAATATCACGAAAGAAGTGAAAGCATAGTGACAACGGATGGATTAATTCAAGACAAACATATGCAATTAATTAATGAAAAAACAAAGTTTGACATGAAATAAGTGTTCGAACAATCAAAAGAAAATTACAACCTGAAAATTCTAATAAACAAAAAAAGCCTCTTTGTCTGAACTTATCACTTCAGATGGTGTGTATGATACGGTGGGAGAACTGACTTGGTTATTTTTAATTTTATCGCAGTTGTTGTAGATAGCAAGAGTCGCCACCGACTTTTGTTTTATCCAATAAGGAAAGGGTGAAAAGAACAGGAAAGACCTTTGAGATATTTTCTTGAGTTCGGGGGGTAGGTTATGAAAGGGAAGGTATTAGCACCCTTTTCATATGTAGTTATCTATGTGCTCTTAGTTGCTTGCTAGATAAAAAATGCTTTGTTAGAAAAGGTGATTTGTGATGGGTGTAAGTTTGAAAGTATTTTGCAAAATTCATTTGTTGCGGCTAACTTTGTAATGATTCTTGTCTCTATAAGAATGCATACAAAGTGTTTGTTTTGAAAATAGTTCAAAGAGATGTTTGTTTTTGAAGATGTTTTGAAAGAGTAAGTGTGGAAATGGTTTTAGTTTGCGAGCAAGCAACTACGAGTGTCCTACTTACTCAAAAATTTTATGTTCTTTTCCTCCTCCTTTAGATGTTGTTATCTTACCATTGATTGATAAGAAGCCTCATCGTTGGATGTGAAGGGACAGGCGTGGGTCAATTGTATAGTCATAGAAGGCAACCTATGAGACATTTTAGCAATTTTCGTAAGGGACTGGATTGTTTACCGGAGGAAACATTGAGGGATATCGAGGGAATATGATCTTTTTATTGAGGGTCTTTTCTAAAACGCCCATATTCGAGGGACATGACTATTTTCCGAGGCAACAAGTGAGATTACCCGAGAGGTGCACGTGTGTGAATAGTGTGTCTGATTGCATGCATTTTTGTCTTTGAATTTAAGGTTTTCTACTTGTTGATTTTATCTTGCCATACACACCCTAATTACTAGCATTTATATTTAAAAGCGGTAAATTGCGGAAATGTAAAGTCCTACACTATTACAAAATTTGGGGGATGGGGATACAAATGTACAAACGGGGATTGCAAGAAATAAAAGTCCTAATTATTACAACTATATTGAATAGCAACAAAAGAAAATATATTGAAAAGTATAAAAAAACAAAAATAGTGCAAAAGAGAGAAAGAAAAGAAATCCTGAATCGAAGCATGTGTCCTTCGATTCACACCTCTTTTATTTTCTTTCGTTTGGGCCTGCAACCAGTGTGTATCGAAGCCTGCATCCTTCGATTCACACAACCTTATTTTTTTGTTTTCTTTCGTTTGGGATTGGATATCAGTATGGTTCGAAGCCAGGCTAATATTGTTTTATGGTATGTGCAGGTTAGTTCTTAACATGTATTTGGACAAGAAAAAGAAACAAACGAAAGGGTAGAAACGAAAAATAAATAAAAGGTTATTTACATGTTATGCCTGAAACAAAAGGTTTAAAGTCAAGAAGACTTACCTTGAGCTGGAATGTGTTTTGAACTTTGGGTGGCTGCCCGAAATATTCTTGCATTCGAAGGAGGGAAGGAACCTGAGTTCGAAGGATAGGGAAACTGGGATTCGAAAGAGAGAACAAACAGAGGTGTTGTATTTCTTTGGTTCTGGATTTGAAAGAAAAGAAAATAAGTGTTGTCTTTCTTTGGTTCTGGATTCAAAGGAAAAGAAACAAAGGTGTGGGTTTTTTGGTTCTGGGTTTAATAGTGTTTAAGGGTTCTCTCCTCTCTTTGCCTTGCCAACAAACTTCTCTCCAGCCACTCCAAAGCCACCCCTAGATCTGTTATGAAACATCTTATTTATAGAAGAGTTTGGCTGAGATTTGGGGGGGGGGGAATGAAATTTGAACAGCTTGGGTATGATGTTTTCATAGCTTTCGATGTGCAACTTTTATATGCTAGTTTGGTGCAAATTAGGAGCGGCATAGCAGGACTACTTTGCAGCAGTTTTGGAATGTTGTTGCAGCTTGCTGTAGGACTGTTTCATAGTAGTACAGCAGACTTGGGCTTGGCAGCATATAGGACTTTATTCAACAGCCTTCTGCCAAACTCATCAAAAGACAAAACATCAATTGTGTGTTCTTCAAATGGACCCGATGTATGTCCTTCGAATGGACCAATTGTATGTCCTTTAAATGGACCACCAAATGTAGGTTCTTCGAATCCAACAAATTAATGTTCTTCGAATGGGCCACCAAATATGTGCTCTTCGAATCCACTAAATTTATGTTCTTCGAATGGGACTTTTGTATGTTCTTCGAATCCAACAAATTGTGTGTCATAGTGTAGAAACTATGTGTGTTGAAGGGTTTAAAGGTGGAATCTAAGTAAGCATTAAGGAATCCATTGCCTTGTGGGTGCTAGCATGAAGGAAGTCATTGCCTTATAGGTGCTAGCATAAGGGAATCCATTGCCTTGTGCATGCTAGTATGAGGGAAGCCCTTGCCTTGTGCATGCTAGCATGAGGGAAGCCCTTGCCTTGTGAGTCGAAGCAAGAACGAAGATAGCCAATGCCCATTCAAAGCTTTGTGAAATCGAAGCAAGCTTGAAGGAAGCCAAAGTCCAGTCGAAGCTTGGGAAATCAAAGCAATCTTGAAGGAAGCCAAAGTCTAGTCGAAGCTTGGGAAATCGAAGTAAGCTTGAAGGAGGCAAAAGTCTAGTCGAAGCTTTGTGAATTGAAGTAAGCTTGCTTTTCTTCAATTTTGATGCTTGAAAGCTCAATGTGATCCATGGAATAGGCTTAAAGATGCGATTTGGAGAGGTGATGGAGAGTCGTCGGAGATGGACTTATAGATGCCATCCAAAATTGATTGTTGATAGAAATTAGACTAAGTCTAAGCTTGACTGTAACTGGGAGAAGTATCAGAATAAATCTTTGGATGATTTAATTCTGAATGACATGTTAGAATGGACCTGTGTAGGGTTGCTTCGGGATGAGTTCGTGTGAAACTTTATCTGGAAATGTATGAGAAGGAGCTTGGGTAGGGCTGATTCATGATGAGTATGGGTAAAACTTCATCTGCAAATATATGAGAAGGAACCTGGGTAGGGTTGCTTCAGGATGAGTCCGTGTGAAACTGCATCTGGAAACTAAGAGAAAGAACCTGGGTAGGGTTGCTTCAGGATGAGTCCGTGTGAAACTGCATCTGGAAATTATAAGAAGGAACCTGGGTAGGGTTGCTTCAAAATGAGTCTGTATGAAACTGCATCTGGAAATTATGAGAAGGAGCCTGGGTAGGGCTACTTTGGAATGAGTCTGTGTAAAACTGCATCTGGAGATATGAGAGAAGGAGCCTGGGTAGGGCTGCTTTAGGGTGAGTCCGTGTGAAACTGCATCTGAAGATATGGGAGAAGAAGCCTAGATAGGGCTGCTTCAGGATGAGTCCGTGTAAAACTGCATCTGAAGATATGGGAGAAGAAGCCTGTGTAGGGCTGCTTCAGGATGAGTCAGTCTAAAATTGCATCTGGAGATATGAGAGAAGGAGCCTGGGTAGAGCTGCTTCAGGATGATTCAGTGTGAAACTGCATCTGGAGATATGGGAGAAGAAGCCTGGGTAGGGCTGCTTCAGAACGAGTCCGTGTGAAACTGCATATGGAGATATGGGAGAAGAATCATGGGTAGGGCTGCTTCAGGATGAGTCCGTGTGAAACTGCATCTGGATATATGATAGAAGGAGCCTGGGTAGGGCTGCTTCAGGATGAGTCCGTGTGAAACTGCATCTGGAGATATGAGAGAAGGAGCCTGGGTAGGGCTGCTTCAGGATGAGTCTGTGTGAAACTGCATCTGGAGATATGGGAGAAGAAGCCTGGTGTTGTACCCCAAAATTTGCCCTCCCATATTCTTCAAGAAATTGCCAAGCTAAGTCACAAAATTCCCCAAGGGTTGTGCAGTTCAACTGTCTCCTATACAGTCAAAACTAGGGTTTGTGTTCTGATCAAAGAAAGGAAGTTTTCAAGGACCCAATCAAGTCTCATAGGCCTACAAAGATGGTCAAGTATCCTCATATCAAGTTTCAAGGCATTCAGCTCAAAATTGCACAGTCAAAACCCTAAATTGCACTACAGTCAACTGTAGGGGCAAAATGGTCATTTGACAGTCAAAAGTTCAAATTTTTGGTCAACATATCATTTTGAAGCCACAAACATCATTTGATCAATGCTTGATCATGATTCTCAAAATTTGGCTCAGAAAATCATCAAGATGCAAAAGTTACTATATTTGGACAGCTGAAAAAGTCAACTGAAATTGACCAGGGCATAACTTTCACATGGATTATCAGAAAAATTCCATCCAAAGCTCATTTTGAAGAGAAAGACATTTCCTACAATTCATCTTCATATTTCAAGTCCAAGAAATGCTCTCACAAAAAGTTATCAATTTCAACATTATAGGTCATTTTCAAAAGTCAACAAAAAGGGACTTTAAGTCAAAGGCCATAACTTGAGATTGGTAAATCAAAATGACATGGGACCAAAGGCATTGGTTAGAGGACTCAAAGACCTTTCCAAAATGTCCAGGAACATGTGAAAATATTAAAAATTGAGCAAGTTATGCCTTGTGGAAGTTGGGAAATTTTTGGGAATTTTGAAAAGTCAACTTTACTTCAAATGACCTAAATTTGCTAATGGGCCTATTTTTCTTCCATGATTCATCATTCCAAGCCTATGCACGACCATTTGGCCCAAAGGGAAGTATTTTCTCATTTTTTATTTATTTATTTGAATTATTATTTATATTAATTCATTTAAATTATTTAAATACATGAAAAATATCAAACTTGACCTAAAAAATCTTTTCATGCATGTTTTACTCTCAATATCACGTGCACATCCTAATTAGGCAAGATTTGGTTTGATTTGGCATGATTGAACAAAATTGCACATGAAAAAGATTCAAAAAATCCTTAGAAAATCAATTATCCAAAATCATTATGGCAATGGATTTTATGCAATTTTCTTGACCTAGAAGCTTCACTACATATGCCTGAATCAAGCCCTAATCCTTACATACTCTAAGCTGCGCAGAAAAGGACTTGGCAAGCTTGAAAATTTTCCATAAAAATCAAATTCTGAAAAGCATTCTAGAGGACGATTCAAGCCCTAATCTTGATCCCAATAGCTCCATTGTGGTTCTCTGAACGTGTGCCAATCACAAACAACAAACAAAGCTCCAAGAATTGGTAGACTATGTTCAAACTGTGTCACGAAATTTTTGAAATCATATATCATAATTAACGCATCCTTTTGCATTTTTATTTGTGGATTCTTGTTCAGTGTAATGTTTCTAAGCTAACCAATGCCTTTGATTGAATTATTACACGTTATATTCGATTCCACCATAATCAATTTCTAGGGTTGCAGGTTTCTTGAATTAGGGATTTTCAGACCAAGTAAAATTAGGGTTCCAGACCCACACCATTACATTCAACGCATCTGGACGAAGAGATTGATATAGTCGCGATTAATTTATATACACCCTAGCGCTAGTCGCTATTTTTTCAAAAGCCTTCTACAGCAACGCTTAAAAACTGTTGCCTCATATTTGTGTTTTCAGGAAAATTGAAGAAGATGACCTCGTGTCCAACGGCCAGTGGTTCTTTTGAATCTCGCGCGTTTTTAACCCACTAACATCATGTTTTATTTATTATGTTTATATGTTATTATATGTTAAATGCATAAGCGATGGTTCAGTGGCAAGGTGGTTGTGCTGGCAACGTTAAAGACCTAGGTTCAAGTCCCAGGTCTGTATAATTCTCAATATTATTTTTCAATTCAAGTTCCCATGCAGGCATAATCCTAAGACTCGCCATGCACCTCATGATCCAAGCATACACGTGTCCCAGACGACCACACCAAAGGTATAGATTCAAAGAGCATACTGCGCCTTAGTCAAACGTGTCACACATGATTCAGAAAGTCAAACAGGCCACTGCCTATTGGGCCCAAGCTTTTGGATTATACCTCCATAATGGGACTACACCCCCACCCTGGTTTGCTAGTTTTATTTATTTTTCTTATATTTATTTTTAATTATTATTTTACTTGTTTTGTTGTTTTAATTTAATAATTATTTTTACAAAATATGAAAAAACATCATAAAATCAGAAAAGGCAAAAATATAATATTTATTTTACCTTAATTATTTTTATAAATAAATGCATGTAAATAAACTTAGTTTTAATTAGGTTATAATTTTAATCCTTTTAATAACAAAAATCCAAAAATAGAATTAATTTTAATTTTTATTCCTCTTAATTTCCCTTTTTACAATAATAATGTTTATTTTATTTATTTTCTATAATTAAATTTTGCATGTAAGTTAACTTAGATTTAAATTAGGTTAAAACTTAATATTTTCACAATAAACTTAAAAAACATTAGAATTAGGGTTTGACGCTTCATTTTAATTTTAATTAATTATTCTTTCTATTAAATCTTAAAAAATACAAAAAATACAAAAAAACATTCTTTTAATTTTAATTTTTAATTCCTTATTAATTTTAATTTTGTAAAAGGGTCCGACGCCCTAGTCTTGTTTTTAATTCCTTAATTGCGCATTTTATTTATTATATCGTTTAAATAATTATGTACATGTCCCAAAGCCTTGTAACAATTTTATTTCTCGCACTTTTATTTTATTGCTTTATTTATTTTCCGTCAAATCGGGTCCGGTTTAATTTTGGCGATGTGGACCCGCGCCATTTGTAATAGTTGTAGATTTATTTTTCCGCAAACTTTATAACTGTTAAATAAGCATGAAAGAATGAATGACTTAAATAAAATCAAGCGTAGGTCACAATGAACATGACAAGACAAATATCAATGAAAATAACACACAATTCGCACACACCACCCCTAGGGTACGCCTCACTGTTGCCTTTCGAAAGGTGATCGTCGAGTAGAGGACGTCTTAGTAAGTCCTCATGATCCGGGAACCTGGCATGAGGGTAGCTTCTAAGGTGTCTTCCCATTGCTCTGGTGATCACCATGTCCCTAAAACTCGAATTGACCCGAACACCTCCAACGGTGGTGCTACCTACCTCTCAATGGTGGGATGGCACTACTTTTAAGGACATTTACACAGACGAATTCCTTAGGGTAGGTAGGTTCTCAAGGATACTTGCTCTAATTTCAAACAAAACATACTTTTCACACTGACACTTTTCAAAAGCTTTCAAAGCAAATTTTTCAAACACTCTGACGTACGAGTCAAACTGAAATTTTTCAAAGAAACTTTTCTAAACCCACATTGAAAAGCAAGCAAACATTTTTGAAAACACATTGAGCAAGTATCTAAGAGCCCATGGATAACCATGGATAGAAAGGGTGCTAACACCTTCCCTTTCTATAACCTACCTCCCGAACCGAGAGCAATCTCTTTAAGGAATTTTTCTGTGCTTTTGTCCTTTCCATTTGGAGAAAATAAAAGACGGTGGCGACTCTTGCTTCCGCGACATTTCGCGAACCAGCGTTAAACAGTCAGTTCCAGATCCACCGATCACAGAACTGGCGACTCTGCTGGGGAATATCTTAAAGTGGGGTGTACCTTAGGGCTAGCTCATAACTATGTTTTCAATTGTCTTCTTTGCTTGCTTTATTATTGTGGGTTGCTTGGGAGTTCTATAGGTCCTAACCCGGATCTGGGGATACCTTTCTTAGAAAGTAGCAACAAGGCTGTGAGGGAACTGTGCGGGGTATACCGACATGGTTGAAACAGTCTGCTACGTTGATGTGGCACTTTGGTGTGTACCGGTAACCCTTGAGTTCAGTCAAGGAGAGTACGGGGCCTCCGCGTGGTGTCATGAAGCATCAACAGACCTTAGGAACCTTAATTGAACTATCTTGGCCTCTTTAGGGTAGTGAGATAACTGACTTTGGTGCAGTCCGAGGTTGGTTGATACTCGATACTACACTCAATTGAGGGTTGCTTTCCTGGAATATTTCGGTCGCCAGTTCAGTGGCTAAATCGAAACGATGAACAATGAAAGCAATCCCGTGATATTGGGAACCTTAGAACCCGGTTACTTTGATTAGGACAGGTTGAACCCACCAACTTCAAGAGGGTACTACCCAGACCCCATGCTGGCCTTAAACCTTAAGGGCTTGACCTGTGTGCCTTGTGTGCCTTACATGTTTGTCTTTGTAAATATCTGTGGTGTGTTTAATCATAGCATCATGACATCATCCTGCATCATATGCATTGACTAACCATTTCAGGGGTTCGAATTTTCATCTTTGTTCTTGTTTTGTAGGACATGGAAACTGTTCGTAGAAAGACAATTCAGGTCAATCTTGTAAGGATCCCTCCTCAGCTTAAAGAGCTTATATCCAGGATTCCCGAGAACTCTTCATTCAGTGAAAGGCATGGAAGCCTCATCAGCTTGGTCAACACCAACATTGAGGAAGATATGATAAAGGTCCTGTTCCAGTTCTTTGACCCTCTGCATCACTGTTTTACCTTCTTGGATTATCAGTTGGTACCTACATTGGAGGAGTTCTCCCGGCTCCTGAAGATCCCTATCCTTGATCAGCTACCCTTCAACGGTACAGAAAAGGAACCTAAGCTTGAAGAGATTGCTAAAGCCTTGCACCTACAGTCATCTGACCTCAAGGGACATTGGGAAGTTAGAAGTGGTATCAAAGGGTTCTTAGCCAGGTTTCTGTTTGAGAAGGCCCTTGAATGTTGGAACTCTCTTGACCTACAAGCTTTTGAAGAAGTGGTAGCTCTCCTTGTCTATGGTTTGGTGTTGTTCCCTAACCCAGATCAGCTTATTGATATCAGCGCTGTCCAGATCTTTATGTCCAGGAATCCCATACCTACATTGCTGGGGGACATCCTTCACTCATGTTACACTCGAACCATGAGAAAAAGAGGTGTCCTTATGTGTTGCACTCCTCTCCTGGGAAGGTGGTTTATTTCGCACCTTCCCCAATCAGTTCTGAAGAATGAGCGGGGTTTGAGATGGTCACAACGGTTGATGACTCTTACACATGCAGATATACATTGGTGCCCTAGGTCCAGAGAAGACGTCACCATCATTGATCGTTGCGGGGAGTACCCTAATGTTCCTTTACTTGGAATCAGAGGAGGTATTACTTATAGCCCATGCCTGGCTTGGAGACAATTTGGTTATGCTCGGAGGGACGGTCCTCATGACATGTTAATTCCTGACATAGTTTTTGACTTCGACAACGATACTCAAGGACTTCGCCAGAGGTTTATCAGAGCTTGGAGGATGCCTAGTAGGATAGACAGCAAGACACTGGGGCACAGGAATTCCATCCCATTGGAGCCCTATCTCAAGTGGGTACGAGCTCGCTCCCAGAAGCTAGTGATGCCTTATCCCCATATGCTCCCGGTGATCAAAGAACCAATCTTGGAAGGGGAAGTGTCTCATGTTATTCAGCACCCTGATATGCCCACATCCTGGGAAGAGATGCAGAAGAGCTGGATCCAGCTTAAGGAGGAAAGGAATTCTCTTGAGACTAGTCTACATGCCAGTGAAAATAAAGTCTTGGAGCTCACCCGTCTGTTGCATGAGGAGAGGAATCTCAACACCTACATAGCTCCGAAGAGGATGCGCAGTGTATTCTGGGATTGATTTGATTTCTGTACTTTTGCCCATGAGGCCTTGATGTATTAAACAATGATTTCTTTAATGATAACGTGTGTTCCTTTTTGTCTACAACAAATTTGAACTTTCGAACCCTTGAATGCATTGCATACGCATTTCATACATCATGTGCATAGCAGGTTTTTCCCCTTTTTCAGGTTGCTCACAGTTCTTCGCTGTTTATTTCAGCATCATGAATCCCGAATCTGCATCAACTGAGACATCAATCAAGGCTCTTCAGGTGCAGAATGCACAATTCCAGGAACTAATCAAGGGTCTGGCTAAAGGCCAAGAAGAACTGAAGGCTATGCTCCTGAAGAAGGAGAAGAAGAAGAAGAGAAGAACTGTTCTGTTCAACTCGGGCCGAAGGTTTGGCAATACTCTGCAGCATGAAGAGGCTGGTTCTTCTGTTGGCAAGAGTCCTTCTCAGGCAGAAGTAAAGGTTCCTACTCCAGTAGTCTCCGACAACGAGACAGATTTCGATGAAGAGCAGTACCCTCCTGCAGATGACAGATATAAACAACTGGAGGACAGGTTGAAGGCTATGGAGGTGCAACAGGCACCTGGGCTGGATTTCGGAGATCTGGGTTTGTCGACTGGTGTGATTATCCCGCATAAGTTCAAAGCACCATCCGTCTCCAAATATGACGGGGCGTCTTGTCCCAAGCTGCATTTAAGGTCCTATGTTCGGAAAATTCAGCCGTACTCTGCGGACAAGAATTTATGGATCCACTTCTTCCAGGAGAGTCTTTCAGGGACTCATCTCGAATGGTTCTATCAGCTAGATGGGACCAAAGTTCGTAACTGGGAGGAGTTGGCTACTGCTTTCTACAAGCAGTACCAATATAATGCCGACCTTGCCCCCACACGTACCCAACTCCAGGGTATGGCGTTAGGTGCAAGCGAAGGTTTTAAGGAGTACGCTCAGAAGTGGAGAGACCTGGCTGGCAGGGTGCAGCCACCATTAACTGATCGGGAGCTGGTTGACATGTTCTTGGGGACCCTATCTGGGCCATTTTTCAACCATCTTATTGGGAACTCTTCTGCTGGTTTCACTGATTTGATCTTGACTGGAGAGAGGATTGAAGCTGGATTAAAGTCTGGGAAGATTGCAAAGGGTGCATCCTCTAGTTCGGAAAAGAAACCATTCAAGAAAGAGTCTAGTGCCGTGTATTGCTCTAGGAAATCAGAGAGACCTGAGCACCGCCAATCTGTCAGCGCGGTGATGATTGCTAAGCCTGCTGCCGCTCCTCGGCCAAACAATTCCCAAAGGGCTGAAAGACCCCGGAGGGAGTTTACCCGGTTAAACATGACCCTATCGCAGATCCTGCCACAGTTGCTAGCCACTAACTTAGTAACTGTCAGGGAGGCTCCAAAGTTCCCAAATACCACATCTCCCAAGTACAATCCGAATGCTCGTTGTGCTTACCATTCAGAAAGTCCGGGGCACTCTACTGATGACTGTTGGGCACTAAAGAACAAGCTGCAGGACCTCATTGACGCTAAGGAGGTACAGTTTGAGGCATCTGACAAGCCTAACGTGGTGACAGCTCCCCTGCCCGCTCATGGAGTTAATGCTATTGGGGATGAAGAGGAAGTTGATGAAGCTGAGTTTGATAGCTGGATTTACCCGGCAACTGACGAAGGACTTAACAATTGGAGCGCAAAGGACAATCTCCCTGTTTCTTTTGTTACTGAGTAATGAATTCCTATGTTTTGTTATTTTGTAATAAACAATGATAACTCTATGGCCCGGTGTCTTACCCGAGGCACCGTGGTTCTATTTGTGAGGGCATACAAACTGTCATTTCATATATCATGAATGAAAATCTTGGACGTATTTTTCGCATTGCAAATATTGTGTTCCTTTTCTGTCTTTCTTTTCCTTTACATAATTTTCAAAAACAGCTGTATTTACACACACACTCACTCATACAGGTTCCAATCCACTCTGGATCTTACTGATAACAACTCTGCTACTGCCAATTATGACTTCGAAAATCCGATCAACTTAGCCGAAGACAAAGGTGAAGATGATTGCGAAGTGCCTGGCGAGCTTGCTAGACTGTTGCTTCAGGAAGAGAGGGCAATCCAACCCCATGAAGAGCCAGTGGAAACCATAAACTTGGGTACTGAGGCAGACATGAGAGAGGTAAAGATCGGTGCCAACCTAGAGCTCAGCGTGAAGCAACGGTTAACCAAGATGTTACATGACTATATGGAGATCTTTGCCTGGTCCTACGAAGACATGCCAGGGTTGGATACCGACATTGTGGTCCATCACTTGCCAACTAAGGAAGACTGCCCTCCAGTTAAACAAAAGGTCCGTCGGATGCGTCCAGAGATGTCCGAAAAGATTAAAGCCGAGGTCATGAAACAGTTTGATGCCGGGTTTCTTGCAGTGACTTCTTACCCTCAGTGGGTTGCTAATGTGGTGCCGGTACCTAAAAAGGATGGTAAGGTCAGAATGTGTGTCGATTACAGGGATCTGAACAGGGCCAGCCCCAAGGATGACTTCCCCTTACCTCACATTGATGTCCTTGTTGATAATACAGCTCAGCACAAAGTATTCTCTTTCATGGATGGCTTTTCAGGTTACAATCAGATAAAGATGGCACCTGAAGACATGGAAAAAACTACATTTGTTACTCAGTGGGGCACCTTCTGTTACAAGGTCATGCCATTTGGATTAAAAAACGCTGGGGCAACCTACCAACGTGCCATGGTTGCCTTATTTCATGACATGATCCATCACGAGATCGAAGTGTATGTGGACGACATGATCGCAAGGTCCCAGACTGAGGAAGAGCACCTAGATCATCTGCAGAAGTTGTTTGACCGGTTGAAACTATACAAACTGAGATTGAACCCGAACAAGTGCACCTTCGGGGTAAGATCTGGGAAGTTGCTAGGCTTCGTGGTCAGTGACAAGGGAATTCAAGTGGACCCTGCTAAGGTCAAAGCTATTCAAGAGATGCCAGTTCCTAGGACAGAAAAGGAAGTCAGAGGCTTTTTAGGACGTCTGAATTACATCGCTCGATTCATCTCTCATCTGACTGCCACCTGTGAGCCAATCTTCAAGCTGCTGAAGAAAGATCAGGTAGTACGTTGGAATGATGAATGTCAGGCTGCTTTTGACAAAATCAAAGAGTATCTCCAAGAACCACCTATCCTTATGCCACCGGTTGAAGGGAGACCTCTGATACTATACCTGACAGTGCTCGACAATTCAATGGGGTGTGTGCTGGGGCAGCATGACGAGTCTGGCCGAAAAGAGCACGCCATTTATTACCTTAGCAAAAAGTTTACCGACTGTGAGACCCGATACTCACTGCTCGAGAAAACTTGCTGCGCTTTGGTATGGGCTGCTCGCCGGCTAAGACAGTATATGCTGACTCATACCACCTTGTTGATCTCAAAGATGGATCCTATAAAGTACATATTCGAAAAGCCTGCTCTGTCTGGGAGAATTGCAAGATGGCAGATGATCTTGACGGAATACGACATTCAGTACACGGCCCAGAAAGCCATCAAGGGGAGTGTATTGGCAGACCACCTAGCTCATCAAGCTGTAGATGACTATCAATCAATGAACTTCGAGTTTCCGGATGAAAGCATTATGATTGTAACTGACTGTGAAGTACCTGGACCGGATGAAGGACCTGAGCCAGGATCCCGATGGTCTATGCACTTTGACGGAGCCTCCAATGCTTTGGGAAATGGTATCGGCGCCATCATCATATCCCCTCAAGGTACTCATACTCCACTCACTGCCCGGCTGTGTTTCAACTGTACCAACAACATGGCGGAGTATGAGGCGTGTATCATGGGTCTTCAAGCTGCGATCGACCTAAGGATCAAGTTTCTGAGTGTTTTCGGAGATTCCGCTCTTGTGATCAATCAGATCAAAGGAGAGTGGGATACGGAACATCCAAACCTGATTCCTTACAGAGAATGTGTGTTGACCCTAATTCCTCACTTCACAGAGATAACCTTTGAGCACTTTCCAAGAGAAGAGAATCAGTTAGCGGACGCGTTAGCTACAATGTCTTCAATGTTTAAGGTCAAATGGGATAATGAGGCTCCCCGGATCATCATCTGGAAACTGGACGAACCGGCATACTGTTGTGATCTCGAAACTGAATTGGTAACTGAGAAGCCTTGGTACCACGAAGTGAAGAGATATCTGGAAGCTCAGGAATACCCTGAGGGTGCCTCTGTCAATGATAAGAAATTCCTGAGGAGGTTTGCAGCCAAGTTCTTCCTTAGCAACGGCAACTTGTACAAGCGAAACCATGATTCGACCTTACTGCGTTGTGTGGACAAAACTGAAGCAGAAAGAATCATGGAAGAGCTACACGAAGGGACCTTTGGTACACATTCCAGTGGGCACACTATGGCTAAGAAAATCCTACGGGCAGGATATTACTGGTCCACCATGGAAGCTGATTGCTACCAACATTCCAGGACATGCCACAAGTGCCAGATCTATGCAGATAAGGTGCATGTTCCTCCGGTTCCCCTGAATGTAATGACTGCGCCTTGGCCATTTGCAATGTGGGGCATAGACATGATCGGCGAGATTAAACCTACGGCATCAGACGGACATCGCTTCATCCTAGTGGCGATTGATTATTTCATAAAGTGGGTTGAGGCAGCATCCTATGCTACGGTAACCAAGACTGTTGTGGCACGGTTTATTCGGCACAATCTGATCTGTCGGTACGGCGTCCCTGAGCGGATCATTACAGACAACGGTACCAATCTGAACAACAAGATGATCGCTGAGCTCTGCGAACAGTTCAAGATACAGCACCACAATTCTTCTCCTTACAGACCGAAGATGAATGGGGCTGTAGAAGCAGCGAATAAGAACATCAAGAAGATCGTGCAGAAGATGACAATAACTTACAAAGATTGGCACGAGATGTTACCGTTCGCTCTGCATGGGTACCGCACCTCAGCTAGGACATCAACCGGGGCAACTCCTTTCTCTCTGGTTTATGGCATGGAGGCAGTCTTGCCGATTGAAGTACAAATTCCCTCTCTCCGGATAATGAAGGATGCAAATCTGGACGAAGATGATTGGATCCAGACACGACTTGATCAACTCAATCTCATTGACGAAAAGAGACTTGCTGCTATCTGTCATGGTCAGACGTATCAGAAACGGATGATCAGGGCATTTAACAAAAAGGTCAGACCACAGGAATATCAAGTTGGGGATCTGGTAATCAAGAGAATCATCCTTCCTCAGAGTGATCCAAGGGGCAAATGGACCCCTACGTACGAAGGGCCATTTGTGGTTAAGCATGTGTTCTCAGGAGGAGCAATGATATTGACCAATATGGATGGTGACGACCTTCCTCACCCCGCCAATGCAGACATAGTTAAAAAATACTACGCATGAAAAAAGACCCGCTAGGCTGACATGCCTAGGCAAAAATTAGGGCTTCCCGTCGAACCAAAAGGGTTCGGGCAAAATGAAGGGATGAAAATGAAAAAAATCTATACACCCGGCAAGTCGAAAACCTGAAAAGGCGGCTTGGGCAAAAAGGGGTATCCCGGTGGATCGAAAACCCGAAAGGGCGGTCCAGGCAAAAATTAGGGATAAAGCGTAATACTATGTCTCATTGGATCACTTTGCATCCAGAATCCGGTATCTACATCAAGTTCAGACGGCATCGATCAGTCAGCTTCACCTTCAACTAAGGTCATCAAGTGATGAGACGCTCAGAGTTATAAAGGCAATAGCAGAGTTGAAACCCAGTGGGATCATTCATATTTCACACAGCTGTTTTACTTTCTTTTGTACAAAACTTGTATAAACTCTTTTGATCGGCGACGTACCTCTTACTAGGACGTCAGCCTCTTGTACACAAAACGCCTATTTACAGGCCATTCAAAATCAATACAAATATATTTTCAGTTAAACGTGCCAAGTGTTTTTCTTTTGCTGTTTTGTTTTGCGAAGAACGTCCAAGGTTCAATTTGTGATATATGCATTGACAATAATTTGCTAACTCATGAATATTTGCATACGAAACAAAGGAATTAATTGCAGGTGACGCTAGAAACAGGGGCAATAAAGAGTTGTCTGAGCAGTCTAATTGTTCTATCCTCCAAGGTACCAAGGTAAGTTCAGCCAAAGAACACGGCCAAGTACACCTTAATTCCGCAGAGAGTGGTTCAGTAAAACAATACACTCTTCTCCAAGCAATGTTATCAACCTTAAGGAAGTTGAGTATCCTCCCGTAGATCTCAACCTCCCCAGCAGCAGCATATATTCTTAACAAACATCCCCGGCAGTCTTGGTCTAAAGATTGTTCCCCGGCGGTATCTCAACATTCAAAGGAATCAATTCCCCGATGCAATTCAAAACTTCCCCAGAAAAGTTCAATCCGGTTTCCCCAGGAAAGATGGAGTCCATATCCCCAAGCAGTAAGCTTATCCCCAGTAGATTCTGGAAGCTTACCCCCCTCGCAGAGCACGAACGCGTCGTCCGGCTTGATTTAAAGAGTTATTTACTTAACAGGATATAACTGGGTTATCCTCAGCCAAAAGCCATGGAAAGGTCGTCGTCAACGTAGTTCTTTCCTATCCCCAGCGGAAGTAAAAGCTCATTCTCCAACATCAGCCCAGGATACGACTTCCCGGCATCCGTCAAGGATCTACCTGCCTAGACGAAAACATTCATAAAACATCGCATACATCATTATAGCATGCATAGACGCATCATATCATACAAATCTCATTTATGTTGAGAACATCATTGTTTGATCCATATCATGCATTGCATATGACTGACCTTTACCTTTCAGGAAGGATGCAGTTAAAATGCTCAAACATATTTCAAAGCCTTCTCTAGTCCAGCTAAATCGACTCCCAACAGATTTTTCTGATAAAGACTCAGTAGAAGTTATGGTCCCCTCTCCGGCAAGTGCGTGAGGTGGTAATTCCTTCTTCAGATGTTGCCCTCTCCGACGATGAGTGTGAGGTGATAGTCTCTTATGGTCCCCTCTCCGACGATGAGTGTGAGGTGGTAATTCCTTTTTTCAGATGTTTCCCTCTCCGACGATGAGTGTGAGGTGATAGTCTCTTATGGTCCCCTCTCCGACGATGAGTGTGAGGTGGTAATTCCTTTTTTCAGATGTTTCCCTCTCCGACGATGAGTGTGAGGTGATAGTCTCTTATGGTCCCCTCTCCGACGATGAGTGTGAGGTGGTAATTCCTTTTTTCAGATGTTTCCCTCTCCGACGATGAGTGTGAGGTGATAGTCTCTTATGGTCCCCTCTCCGACGATGAGTGTGAGGTGGTAATTCCTTTTTTCAGATGTTTCCCTCTCCGACGATGAGTGTGAGGTGATAGTCTCCTATGGTCCCCTCTCCGACGATGAGTGTGAGGTGGTAATTCCTTTTTCAGATGTTTCCCTCTCCGACGATGAGTGTGAGGTGATAGTCTCCTATGGTCCCCTCTCCGGCAAGTGCGTGAGGTGGTAATTCCTTTTTCAGATGGTTCCCTCTTCAACGGTGTGTGAGGTGGTAAGTCCTTTTCAGATGTTTCCCTCTCCGACGTTGAGTGAGGTTACCATTCCTTTCAGATTATAATTGCCTATTGTTCTCTTCCCAATACCGCGAAGATAATAATCCCCATCAAGATTTTCTCAACGAGCGTTGTTGAAGTTAAAGTCACCCAAGATTTTTCTCAACGAGCGTTGTTGAAGTTAAAATCACTCAAGGTTCTCTTACCATTCATGTTAAGACAGTAACCATCCCTGGTTCATTCATCAGCGTTTGAAGCTCCAGACTCAGCTCCTGTAACCAGTCAGGACACATCTATACCAAGCATCTAAAATCAGCTCCTGCAACGTGTCAGGTACTCATTTTTCTTTTGCAGGTATGCAGGTTCTCGCTAAGGAATCTCTTACGCGATCAACATCCAGATGGCATCTATAAGCCCATCATCCTATCCGGCAATCTCTAAATGGCATCTATAAGCCCATTCCCCCATCACTGTTACTATGTGAGCGCAAATTTCTGGGCACTCTAGTGTTCAATCATCTTCTACCCTCGGATTACGAAAGGCACGTCAGCCAATCTGCATCCTCAGGTCTAAGAAGATTGAACAGGGGCAACTGTTGTACCCTAAAATTTGCCCTCCCATATTCTTCAAGAAATTGCCAAGCTAAGTCACAAAATTCCCCAAGGGTTGTGCAGTTCAACTGTCTCCTATACAGTCAAAACTAGGGTTTGTGTTCTGATCAAAGAAAGGAAGTTTTCAAGGACCCAATCAAGTCTCATAGGCCTACAAAGATGGTCAAGTATCCTCATATCAAGTTTCAAGGCATTCAGCTCAAAATTGCACAGTCAAAACCCTAAATTGCACTACAGTCAACTGTAGGGGCAAAATGGTCATTTGACAGTCAAAAGTTCAAATTTTTGGTCAACATATCATTTTGAAGCCACAAACATCATTTGATCAATGCTTGATCATGATTCTCAAAATTTGGCTCAGAAAATCATCAAGATGCAAAAGTTACTATATTTGGACAGCTGAAAAAGTCAACTGAAATTGACCAGGGCATAACTTTCACATGGATTATCAGAAAAATTCCATCCAAAGCTCATTTTTAAGAGAAAGACATTTCCTACAATTCATCTTCATATTTCAAGTCCAAGAAATGCTCTCACAAAAAGTTATCAATTTCAACATTATAGGTCATTTTCAAAAGTCAACAAAAAGGGACTTTAAGTAAAATGCCATAACTTGAGATTGGTAAATCGAATTGACATGGGACCAAAGGCATTGGTTAGAGGACTCAAAGACCTTTCCAAAATGTCCAAGAACATGTGCAAAGCTTAAAAATTGAGCAAGTTATGCCTTGTGGAAGTTGGGAAATTTTTGGGAATTTTGAAAAGTCAACTTTACTTCAAATGACCTAAATTTGCTAATGGGCCTATTTTTCTTCCATGATTCATCATTCCAAGCCTATGCACGACCATTTGGCCCAAAGGGAAGTATTTTCTCATTTTTTATTTATTTATTTGAATTATTATTTATATTAATTCATTTAAATTATTTAAATACATGAAAAATATCAAACTTGACCTAAAAAATCTTTTCATGCATGTTTTACTCTCAATATCACGTGCACATCCTAATTAGGCAAGATTTGGTTTGATTTGGCATGATTGAACAAAATTGCACATGAAAAAGATTCAAAAAATCCTTAGAAAATCAATTATCCAAAATCATTATGGCAATGGATTTTATGCAATTTTCTTGACCTAGAAGCTTCACTACATATGCCTGAATCAAGCCCTAATCCTTACATACTCTAAGCTGCGCAGAAAAGGACTTGGCAAGCTTGAAAATTTTCCATAAAAATCAAATTCTGAAAAGCATTCTAGAGGACGATTCAAGCCCTAATCTTGATCCCAATAGCTCCATTGTGGTTCTCTGAACGTGTGCCAATCACAAACAACAAACAAAGCTCCAAGAATTGGTAGACTATGTTCAAACTGTGTCACGAAATTTTTGAAATCATATATCATAATTAACGCATCCTTTTGCATTTTTATTTGTGGATTCTTGTTCAGTGTAATGTTTCTAAGCTAACCAATGCCTTTGATTGAATTATTACACGTTATATTCGATTCCACCATAATCAATTTCTAGGGTTGCAGGTTTCTTGAATTAGGGATTTTCAGACCAAGTAAAATTAGGGTTCCAGACCCACACCATTACATTCAACGCATCTGGACGAAGAGATTGATATAGTCGCGATCAATTTATATACACCCTAGCGCTAGTCGCTATTTTTTCAAAAGCCTTCTACAGCAACGCTTAAAAACCGTTGCCTCATATTTGTGTTTTCAGGAAAATTGAAGAAGATGACCTCGTGTCCAACGGCCAGTGGTTCTTTTGAATCTCGCGCGTTTTTAACCCACTAACATCATGTTTTATTTATTATGTTTATATGTTATTATATGTTAAATGCATAAGCGATGGTTCAGTGGCAAGGTGGTTGTGCTGGCAACGTTAAAGACCTGGGTTCAAGTCCCAGGTCTGTATAATTCTCAATATTATTTTTCAATTCAAGTTCCCATGCAGGAATAATCCTAAGACTCGCCATGCACCTCATGATCCAAGCATACACGTGTCCCAGACGACCACACCAAAGGTATAGATTCAAAGAGCATACTGCGCCTTAGTCAAACGTGTCACACATGATTCAGAAAGTCAAACAGGCCACTGCCTATTGGGCCCAAGCTTTTGGATTATACCTCCATAATGGGACTACACCCCCACCCTGGTTTGCTAGTTTTATTTATTTTTCTTATATTTATTTTTAATTATTATTTTACTTGTTTTGTTGTTTTAATTTAATAATTATTTTTACAAAATATGAAAAAACATCATAAAATCAGAAAAGGCAAAAATATAATATTTATTTTACCTTAATTATTTTTATAAATAAATGCATGTAAATAAACTTAGTTTTAATTAGGTTATAATTTTAATCCTTTTAATAACAAAAATCCAAAAATAGAATTAATTTTAATTTTTATTCCTCTTAATTTCCCTTTTTACAATAATAATGTTTATTTTATTTATTTTCTATAATTAAATTTTGCATGTAAGTTAACTTAGATTTAAATTAGGTTAAAACTTAATATTTTCACAATAAACTTAAAAAACATTAGAATTAGGGTTTGACGCTTCATTTTAATTTTAATTAATTATTCTTTCTATTAAATCTTAAAAAATACAAAAAATACAAAAAAACATTCTTTTAATTTTAATTTTTAATTCCTTATTAATTTTAATTTTGTAAAAGGGTCTGACGCCCTAGTCTTGTTTTTAATTCCTTAATTGCGCATTTTATTTATTATATCGTTTAAATAATTATGTACATGTCCCAAAGCCTTGTAACAATTTTATTTCTCGCACTTTTATTTTATTGCTTTATTTATTTTCCGTCAAATCGGGTCCGGTTTAATTTTGGCGATGTGGACCCGCGCCATTTGTAATAGTTGTAGATTTATTTTTCCGCAAACTTTATAACTGTTAAATAAGCATGAAAGAATGAATGACTTAAATAAAATCAAGCGTAGGTCACAATGAACATGACAAGACAAATATCAATGAAAATAACACACAATTCGCACACACCACCCCTAGGGTACGCCTCACTGTTGCCTTTCGAAAGGTGATCGTCGAGTAGAGGACGTCTTAGTAAGTCCTCATGATCCGGGAACCTGGCATGAGGGTAGCTTCTAAGGTGTCTTCCCATTGCTCTGGTGATCACCATGTCCCTAAAACTCGAATTGACCCGAACACCTCTAACGGTGGTGCTACCTACCTCTCAATGGTGGGATGGCACTACTTTTAAGGACATTTACACAGACGAATTCCTTAGGGTAGGTAGGTTCTCAAGGATACTTGCTCTAATTTCAAACAAAACATACTTTTCACACTGACACTTTTCAAAAGCTTTCAAAGCAAATTTTTCAAACACTCTGACGTACGAGTCAAACTGAAATTTTTCAAAGAAACTTTTCTAAACCCACATTGAAAAGCAAGCAAACATTTTTGAAAACACATTGAGCAAGTATCTAAGAGCCCATGGATAACCATGGATAGAAAGGGTGCTAACACCTTCCCTTTCTATAACCTACCTCCCGAACCGAGAGAAATCTCTTTAAGGAATTTTTCTGTGCTTTTGTCCTTTCCATTTGGAGAAAATAAAAGACGGTGGCGACTCTTGCTTCCGCGACATT
This sequence comes from Vicia faba, assembly GCA_948472305.1. Taxonomy (NCBI): domain Eukaryota; kingdom Viridiplantae; phylum Streptophyta; class Magnoliopsida; order Fabales; family Fabaceae; genus Vicia; species Vicia faba. Next base: position 1,117,634,269 of record OX451735.1, read on the forward strand.
TCGCGAACCAGCGTTAAAGAGTCAGTTCCAGATCCACCGATCACACCTGGGTAGGGCTGCTTCAAGATGAGTTCATGTGAAACTGCATTTGGAGATATGAGAGAAGAAGCCTGGGTAGGGCTGCTTCAGGATGAGTCCGTGTGAAACTGCATCTGGAGATATGAGAGAAGGAGCCTAGGTAAGGCTTCTTCAGGATGACTTTGGGTTAAACTTCATCTGGAAATGTATGAGAAGGAGCCTGGGTAGGGTTGTTTCAGCTGGTCGTGTAGATAGTTGTCCTATCTTGTTTCAGGTATTAATCTACAATCAATCGTTCATAGATAGTTGTCCTGTCTTGCTTCAGGTATTAATCTGGAACTTGTTTTTGTTGGTCATAGAGATAGTTTCCCTGGCTTATTTCAGGAATTAATCTCTAACCTTAGAGAAAGAAAAATAGTTTCCCTGACTTGTTTTGGGAGTTAATCTTCAATCTCCTCATGTAGATAGTTGTCCGGTCTTGCTTCAGGTATTAATCTATAATCATTTTCTCACAGATAGTTGTCCTGTCTTGCTTCAGGTATTAATCTGGAACTTGTTTTTTATTGGTCATAGAGATAGTTGCCCTGTCTTGTTTCAGGAATTAATCTCTGACCTTAGAGAAAGAAAGATAGTTTCCCCGGCTTGTTTCGGGAGTTAATCTTCAATCTGCTCATGTAGATAGTTGTCTTGTCTTGCTTCAGGTATTAATCTACAATCAGTCGGTCACAGATAGTTGTCCTGTCTTGCTTCAGGTATTAATCTGGAACTTGTTTTTAGTTGGTCACAGAGATAGCTTCCCTGGCTTGTTTCAGAAATTAATCTCTGGCCTATTGAGAAATGGTGTGGTATTTTCCAAAGAGGACTTTTGTTGATTGACTTTTCCCTGCAAGGAAGAGGGTTAGTTGCATGCAGATGTATGCATGGCTTGACGATGTTCTCAAAATAAATAAGATTATGCTATATGCATTTATCATGTATGTAGTATGATGTATGAATGTGAAATATTTGTTGAAATGTATCCTTGCTTCGGAAAATAAATCCTTGACAAGTGCTGGGGAGCTTTGGGAAGTTAAATTCCGGAACACTGTTGGGGATGAAGAATGTGTGTATCTTCTGAAGATGTGAAAAACACAAGAAGGGGGGGGGGGGGGGGGGTGAATTGTAAAACTTAAATCAAAAAGGATTGACAACACGGTATTTTTATCCTGGTTCGTTTGATCTCAAACTACTCCACTCCACCCGTCAAGGTGATTTCGCCTCTCTCCAACGAGGTCTTAATACACTATTCTCAAAGGATTACAACAGCTACTTTAACCATTGTTAAAGTCTTCTTGAGTACAACCACAATCCGGTTAATCTCAAGGAACTTCTTTTACAAATGAATTGAACAAGTGTGTTTGTGTTTTCTTATAAAACTGTATATCACAACTGTGATAATTACATAAAATGAGCTTGGAATAAAATAACTTTGCTAAAGCTTTGAATATGCGTGGTTTGGATAGCTTAGCAAATTTTGAGTGTGTACGTACGTCTTTTCACAAGCCGTCCTGTTTATATAGGCAAGCAAGGATACGTTGTCCATAAAGCAGGTTCAATGATAATAATGCACTTTCCTTTTGTAGAATATCTTTGTCTGAAGAAAGCCGTTAGCATTTAATTCAGTCTTGAATACCAGTAACGCTTCAGAGTCTTCTTTGTTGTATCTGCTGATAATGCTCCAGAGTTTTGATGACTTGGTAAAGATGTCTTTGATCAGAGTCAGTGTGTATTTGTTTAGGTGCAGATTCTGGTCATCAAGCTTCAGCGTATAATCTGGTAGCTTCAGCGTGTAACACAGGTTTCTGATCTTCTAATGCTGATTCCATTCTGATGCTGATTCCATCAGAACTTCTGCATATACAAAACATAATTTTAAGGAGCATAATTGTTCTTTGTATATACCTTAGAAATAATTTATTCTTTGTATTTTGTTATCATCAAAACTTTAATCAAGGGTTATAGAATCAAACTATGTTCTAACAATCTCCCCCTTTTTGATGATGACAAAAACCAGATTTTTCAATAAAGAATAAAGAGTAAAAAGTATAGAATTAAGAAGAAAAATTCCCCTAAGTTGATTACTTCCTTTTAATTCCATGAGTCTTTGAGCATTAGAGTCTTACTGTATCTTTCATCAGAGTTTTGTACCTGTTCAAGCTTTTCAGAAGAGAGAATTTAAGTAGATTAGAATGTTTGAGACTTATGTCTCAGTAATCCGTTATTGAAAATATCTTTTTATTTCTCCCCCTTTTTGTCAGTTATCAAAAAGAACATATAATCAGAGTCAAAAGGAGTTTATATTAATCAGCAGCAATGTACGAATATTACAGATAAACACGTTTTAAAATAGAGGTAAATCTAAGAGGGAGGAGGAAGACGCGTGAACAAAGATTCCAACAAGCCCTTGATCTAGATGTTGGTTTCCTCTTGCTTGGTTAACATGCTCTTGATTTCGAAAATTTTGTCATCCTGTTTATCCATTCTTTCCTGCATCAAAATATCAGATCTCTTCAGGTCTTCCAGAGTCTGCCTTTCATAGAGGAAGCTTGAGGATCTTCAGTCACTAGATGCTTCTCAGAGCTTTCTGCAATGTCCTCTTTTTGGCCCAGCTCTTCTGCAGGAATCATCTTCTCTGGAGTATCAGTCAGATTGAGATCTTCTAACTCTGGTTGAACTTTGTCTGCTGGACGATGTTCTGACCAGGAAGCATTGTCCAGAGGGAGAACTTCTTCCTTGAGCAGTTGGCTCAGAACTTGATCTTCAATTACTTTTAGCAGATTACTGAAGTTCTGTTGAACTTGTCCGTAGCTCTGTTCTTGCATCTTATTAGTTTCAGAACATACCCATTTTCTGAAACTTGTCCAAAGATAGTCTGATGCAGCAGGATCAATCAGCTCAAGACTAGCTTGCTTCAGGGAAGTTATCCACTTCTGCATTTCTGTTTCAAATATCAATAAACTGGTACCAACATCTGGTGCCGGTTCAGAGGGTTTTGGTTTTGGAATGGCTGTTTTGTGGGTTATGGCAGCAAGGCATTCAAAAACAGTTAAATCAATGACAGTTTTCGCATTGTCATTTGGATTGATTTTTGGTGAGGGAGTGGGAGAGTCTGGAATGATTATTGGACTAGTTGGGGAGTTTGGTGGAGTTGATTCTAGTGAAGAGGGAATTTGGGAATATCCAGAATGGTTAGGGGCATATGAATGGCCAGAGGTTCTGTGATTCCAGGAATGGGAATGGGATCAGAATCAACAGTTTGGTTGTATTAACGGTTATGAAGTTCTGGTTTACAGGATTCAGGAGGTTAGACCTCAGAAGTTTGAACTTCTGGTTGTAATAGTTCAGGTTGTGGAGAAAATGGATGAGTTTCTGGTTGAGGAGAGAGTGGAATTTCTGGTTGCGGTGCTTCTGAGATGGTTTCAGAGTTTGGATTTACTGGTATGGGAGCAGAGATATGCTGGTCAAAGGTTTCAATATCTGATAGAACTTTTGCAAGTTCTTGTTGAGTTACTTCAATATTTGGATTGATAGGTAGGGAGTGGGATCTTCTAAGAGTTAAAGGTTCTGAGGGGTCAAATTCAATGTCAAAATCATCAAATGTTTGAGGGGTAGGAATTTCTGATTGGGTAGGGATTGGTACAAATGTTGATACAGATACTGAATCTAAAACAATTACAGAAGAAGGATTACCTCTCTTTTTGGGAGTCCGCTGGGATGATCCTTCTGCTGTTGCCTTCCTTTTCTTGTTCTTCTTCAGCACAACTTCTGGAGCCTTCTGCTGTAGATCCTGAATGTTTAAATCTGGTGTTGTACCGTCTGCCTTGCATGCATCCAGATATCTGACTATTATCTCAGGCTTGGAATCAATTTCTGAGAACATGGGAAAGTCATCCAGAGGGATTCTTCTGCTGGAGATTGTTGTAAAAGAAGTGATACTGGGTTCCTTCTTGATGTTCTCAATAATCTTCATCTTCTTCAGATTCTTTGCATTTAACGGTTTGCCAACAGTTACTTCTAAAGTGCTGATTTCCTGTGCTTCTGTTAGATGATTTATCAGCTTATTCTCTGTCAGAATATCTGATATGAGCCTTCCAAGGGGTATCCAGTCCCTTTTTGTGTGCTCCTCTTCTCTGGTCTCCTTAACACTAGTCCTCAGATCATTGTACAGCAAATGAGCCATATTCACCTTAATCTTCTGGGAGATGAAGTAGATCAGAAACTGCTGATCAATGTTGATGTAGTCATGAGAGCTGGTTGGCTTCCTGTGGTTTATGCATCCCAAAATAATCTTAGCCCATATTCTGTGATGGTATTTCAGATCCCTTATCTTGCTGGAGGGAAGACCCAGAGTGAAGATTTCTCTAGCAATTAAGGCGACATCAGCACATCTTTCAGCCATGTCTATGCATCTTACGCCACCACCACTGTAACCTATCAATCTTGCAATAAGGTCTTCAGTTATGACTATCTTCTTCCCCATTATATACGAAGTAACTTAATGGTTGGAAGATGAAGCATGAATCCAAAATTCCTTCATAAGGATTGGGAATGTTGGACCTACCAGACGGTCAAAATTTCTGTTCCATCCTTGAGCCTTTACTTCTTCAGAGAGATTGAACTCGTTCTCTTGAAGACTGTTAAAGTCCACAATCAATTCTGAGAGTACTTCTAGGTTTTTAATGGGCGTGAGGAGAGTTCTGAATGGTTCTTCATATTGTTCTAATGAATCTGTTCTCTGAGTACTGGAAGTTGGGTTGCTTGAGTAAGCCATGTTCACACAGAAAAATTGAGAAGAAAATGAAGGGGTTTTGAAAAAGATGCAAACTGAAAACAATTAGTTTGTAGAGAAAGTGAAAGTGAAAGAGTGTAAAGAAAGAGAAGTGTGTTTAAATAGATTTTGAAAACGTAAACTGCAAGAGAGAGAAATAAATTGTAATGATTATAAACATCAATGACAACTGATTTTGGGGGATTCAGAAAGATATTGGAACGGTTACCCATGACATGTGTCTCAATGCATCCAATCAGCGCTTTTGACCTTTCAGAAAAGTGAACGCGTGCTCAGCCTCAGAAGGTAGCTGATGAATGGATGACAACTGTTTGCTTACGTGAACAACACACTTCTATCCTTGAAATGAAGCGCTCAGATCTTCATGGATAGATTCTGATACAATCTGGACTTCTAAAAATCTGAAGGCAGGTTGATCAGCAGTTCACAGAAAATAACTAAATTCTGAAAGTTAAGATATGATAATAAAACCGTTTTATTCTGGGCAAGGCTTCATGCTGAGATGTTTCAGAATGAAGTTAAGCCTATCTTCAGAAAGAGGTTTTGTAAAGACATCAACCCATTGATGGTCTGTGTCAATGAATTTTAAATTGAGAATCCCTTTCTGAATATAGTCCCTAATAAAATGATGTTTTATTTCTATATGCTTAGCCCTAGAATGCAAAATAGGATTTTTACTGAGACAAATAGCAGAAGTGTTGTCGCAGAGGATAAGGATGTTACTCTCAAATATATTGAAGTCCTCAAGTTGACTTTTCATCCAGAGCATTTGTGTGCTACATCCAGCTGCTGCTATGTATTCAGCTTCTGCTGTTGATAAAGTTATTGTGGACTGTCTTTTGCTGGACCATGAGATCAGATTTTCTCCCAGAAACTGGCAGCTTCCAGAAGTGCTTTTACGTTCTACTCTGTCTCCAGCAAAATCAGCATCACAGTATCCTACTAAGCTGTAATCACTTGATTTTCTATAAAACAAACCCAGATTAGCAGTACCTTTCAGATACTTGAAAATTCGCTTAATTGCTGTTAAGTGAGATTCTCTAGGATCTGATTAGAATCTAGCACAAATGTAAACAATGAATAGAATGTCAGGCCTTGAAGCCGTCAGATAGAGAAGAGAACCAATCATACCTTTGTAGACCTTCTATTCTACCTTTTTACTTACCTCTTCTTTTTCCAGAATGCACGTGGGATGCATTGGAATCTTTGAGGTCTTACATTCTGAGAGATCAAATTTCTTCAGAAGTTCTCTGACATATTTGCTCTGATGAATGTAAGTTCCTTCTGGAGTTTGATTAATCTGAATGCCCAGAAAGAACTTTAGTTCCCCCATTAGGCTCATCTCAAATTTTGCCTGCACACATTTAGCAAACTCTCTTCCCAGAGAGGGTTTAGTGGATCCAAATATAATGTCATCAACATAAATCTGACATACTAAGATGTCATTCTTAACTGTCTTACTGAACAAGGTTGTGTCTACTTTCCCTCTGGTGAATTCCTTTTCTAACAGGAAGTTACTTAGTCTTTCATACCAAGCTCTGGGAGCTTGTTTCAGACCATAGAGTGACTTCTTTAGTTTGAAAACATATTCTAGATTTTTGGAACTTTCAAAACCAGGGGGTTGGTGCACATAAACCTCTTCTTCTATATAGCCATTTAAGAATGCACTCTTGACATCCATCTGATACAGGGTGATGCCTTTATTAACAGCAAATGAAGTTAAAAGTCTGATAGATTCTAACTTGGCGACTGGAGCAAAGGTTTCTGTATAGTCTATCCCCTCTTGCTGACTATAACCTTGTGCTACCAGCCGTGCTTTGTTTCTGATGACTTCACCTTGTTTGTTCAGTTTGTTTCTGAACACCCATCTTGTACCTATGACGTTGAATCCTTTTGGTTTGGGAACCAGATCCCATACATCATTTCTTGTGAATTGATTTAGCTCCTCTTGCATTGCCAGAATCCAGTCATTGTCCAGAAGTGCTTCATCAATTGTTGTTGGTTCAATCAGAGAAACCAGTCCCATGAGGGATTCTTCATAGTTTCTGAAGGTAGATCTTGTTCTGATTGGATCTTCCTTCCTTCCTAAGATTGTTTCTTCTGGGTGATCAATTCTGCTTCTGGATGGTCTCTTCTGGAGTTGATCAACAGAAGGTGTTGAGTTGCTTGCAATGACTCTTTCTGATGTTGAGGGAGTGTCTCTGTTGAGAGCCTCTGAGTTGTCTGCAGTACCTATGAGTTCAACTTCCATACCTGCAAGGAATTCATTCTGCTTTGACTTTTAAGAGTCAAGCTTATCATCAAACCGAACGCTGATTGACTTTTCAACAATATGTGTTTCTGTATTGTATACTCTGTACCCTCTTGAGCGTTCAGAGTATCCTAACATAATACACTTTTGTGCTTTAGAGTCAAACTTGTTCAAATAATTTTTTGTATTCAAAATAAAACATGTACATCCAAATGGGTGAAAATAAGAAATGTTGGGCTTTTTGTTCTTCCACAATTCATATGGAGTCTTTTCCAGAATAGGTCTTATGGAGATTCTATTGTGAATGTAACACGCTGTGTTTATTGCTTCTGCCCAAAAGATCTTAGCAACATTAGTCTCGTTGATCATGGTTCTGGCCATTTCTTGCAATGTTCTGTTCTTTCGTTCTACAACTCCATTTTGCTAGGGAGTTCTAGGACAAGAGAAGTCATGCAGAATGCCTTTTTCATTAAAGAATAATTCAAAATCTTTATTTTCAAATTCTCCACCATGATCACTTCTGACTTTGACGATTCAAAGATCCTTTTCATTCTGAACTTGGTTACAGAAGGTAACAAACACAGAGTGTGACTCGTCCTTGTGTCTTAAGAACTTTACCCATGTCCATCTGCTATAGTCATCTACGATTACTAACCCATACTTCTTGCCGCTGACTGAGGCAGTTTTTACTGGTCCAAATAAGTCAATGTGCAGAAGTTCTAATGGCTTAGAGGTGGAAACAACGTTTTTGGATTTGAAAGCAGGTTTTGCAAACTTGCCTTTCTGACATGCTTCACACAGAGCATCTGAATTGAACTTCAAGTTAGGAAGTCCTCTGACCAGATTGAGTTTGTTAATCTGAGATATTCTTCTCATACTAACATGTCCCAATCTCCTGTGCCAGATCCATTGCTCGTTGTTAACAGACAGAAGACATTTTACATTCTGACTTTTCAGTTCAGAAAGTTTGATTTTATAAATGTTGTTTTTCCTCTTTCCATTAAATAGGATAGTCCCATCTTTCTGACTAACAGCTTTACATGAATTTTGATTGAAGATTATATCATAACCGTTATCACTTAATTGACTTATGGATAACAGGTTATGCATTAATCATCAACTAATAAAACATTACTAATAGAGGGAAGATTTCCATTACCTACTGTTGTACCCCAAAATTTGCCCTCGCATTTTTCCACAAGCAATCTCAGCTTCAGACATTTCCTGACTTTTCAAACTGGCTCAAGAATCGGACAAACGGACTTTTCTTGACAGTCAAGCAAAATTAGGGTTTTTACTGATTTTCAGAGCTCTGGATTGTTTCATACAGTTGGCTTAGGGTTTTGGTTGATTTTGGCTCAATTTTGATCAGGCGAATGTTATTTGACATTTAATCAGGAATTAAGGTTTTACGGGCATATTCTCAGCAAAATTAAAATTCCACAGCACTTTGCAAGTTATTCCGAGATTCGGATTGAATTAGCGTTGTTTTGATTTAATCAGTAAAAGAGACGGTGGTTTGAATTCGGTTTGTTTTGTTTGGGCCAGTCAAAAGAAGATATGCAGTATTGGATTCACAGTGTTTATGGCAAATCAGTGAAAAGGGGAATGCGTTTGATCAGTTTATTTTGGTTAACTGCTGTTTTGCTTTGGATATTGGAAAAGACGGGTTTAATTGATCAATTACTAAGACATTGTTTTATTTAAACTATTTATTATTCTAAATTAAGTGATTGAAATTTATTTTTCAATTACTTTAATTCAAAGAGTTTTAAATAAATAAATAAACAATAAAGAAAGAGAATTAGAATTAATTGGGTAATAGAGATTTTATTGATATTTGAATTATTTGTACAAATGTTGTTTATAATTTAAATTACAAACAATAGTTTACATTAATTTAAATATTAAATAAAAAAGAAAATTATCCTATTTTATTTCTAATTTCTTCATTCTTCACTTTGTTCCGGTGCTCCGTTATTCATCTGCAAAAAGAAAAGAGAAAAGTCAGAAAGCAGTTGAATTAAAAAAGACAGATAAAATTTGCTCATCATTAGGGGCCACTGATTGGGATCAGTTAATCCTCTCTGCAAATCACGGGATTTCTCCCGGTTCACAAAGAGGGAAGAATTTCATTTTTATTCATGAATGCAAAATGCATAAATTCCAAAGTTCAAACTGCATAGTTCAAGTTCAACCAAACTGAAAATCCAATTCCACTTTCTATCAAAAGCAAAAGGTACAGTTTGCTGTCAAATGCCAAAGTCTACTCAAAGAAAAATCAAGAAAGGCAATTTACTGTCAAAATACAAAATCTACCCAAGCTGTCAAAGAAAGATATGGAAGATATCACAAAGTACCAAAGCTGTCAAAAAAGAGATAAAGATGCAAAAGTAATGTGTTATGCAAGCTAATTCTAAATCATCATTTCCCATTAGGGCCCCTTCAGAAAAAGTACAAAAAGAATCATATAATAATATCCAATTGTACTACGGAGAGAGAAAAAGAGAGAATGGAAGAAGGTTTTCAGGCTTTAGGCTTAGGCAGGATAGAGAAAAGGTATACAAGAAGAGAACTCAGTTCAGCAAGAAAAGGAGAGAAAAAATATACAAACTGAAGCCTCTAAGCTTCAAACTGTAAACTTGCATCAGTCTTACCAGAATAAGAACATCAAACCTGCTAATGCTCCAAAACCTGCCTACTCATAAAGTTACAAACCAAAGCATGAGCCTCAACCTGCTAAAGAGTTAACCTGCATTGGGCCAGAACCTGCTAAGCCTCAACAGAACCCAATCTACTGTCATAACCTCAAACCTGAAACCAAAAGGCTGATGGCCTGAACCAAAACACCAAGCCAATCAAACATAAAACAGAAGCAAGCACAAAACCTGTCCAGAACCTAAAAGCTCTGAAGCAAGCCTGAAGCTTACCTGCTGCCTGCATTATCCAAGCCTTAAAACCTGATGAGCTCAAAGCCTGAACCATTACAAACGCATAACATAAAACCTGCTGAACCTAAACCCCTGTCAAAACCATACCTGCTGAAACCTTAAAACTAACCACATAAACCTGTCAAAAGCCAGCATAACTCAAAACCATCAAACACATCCCAAAGCCTTTAACCTGTATATACAACATCCAAACCAAAAACTAAGTTCAAACCTGAAGCATGAGCCTCAACTTGTCAAACTCAAACCTGGCCTGATATCCAAAACCAGAAAACCATTGATCCAACAACAAATCTGCATAAGCCTATCTCACCTGAATCAAAACTAAACCCAGGCCTCAGAATCTCTTCATCATAGGCAACAACATAGGCAACAGACATCAAAGCATACTAGTTCCCAACCCCACAAGTCCTTCAGAATCTTAGATTCATCATTAGGCAAAAAAAGAAAATACAGGAGCAAGTATATTCAGGCATACTCAGAAGAAAATGTTTGAGGCAACAAGTTCACATTTCAACAGGCAAACAACATCATTGAGCAAAAAGTACCAGAGGCAACAAATATACAGAGTTAAAGAAGAAGAAGAAAGAGGCAAATCCGAGACAAGGTTTTCAGGCAAATACAAATCATCATAAAACCTTCACACGGTAAGAAGTAAGAACGAAATACCAGGGACATCAATAAAGCTTCACCGCGCAAATCTCCCTCCGCTCGTTCCGGCCTCCTGAGCGCCGCCTCCCCGTCTCCTCCATCTCTAAGGAACGAAGGTAGCAAACTTTTCCCTCTCTTTTTCTCCTTCACCTCATAATAGTCAAAGATCAAGTTTTAGATTCAAATGGAAATAAGATGCAATCCGTAAAAAAGAACATAAAAACTGAAACGAACCTTGAATCACAAGTCCACTGAGCTCATAGAGGGAAGAGAGACCTTGGGGGTGACGCTGGTGGCCGGATGGAGGAATCGCTCAGGAGCTATGATCAGAAGAGAACGGAACTCAGTGAACGGCGCCGTCCCAAACCCTAAAGCGTTTCCAACTGAACAAACACAAGCGAAACCCTAAAAACATTTGCCTCCAAAATGGGCCTGACCCGTTTCTAATTACCAGTCAAGATCCAATAAAATCACCAACCCTTTTTATATAACCAAATTCATTTTTAATACTAACTTCTTTTCTTTTATCATAAAACAATTATTTCTTTTTCTTTTCATTTATCCTTTACAAAATCACATTAATACTAAATATATGAAAATATTTTTTTTTATTTAAAATACCTAATTTAAATTATATTTGTACATAAAATAATAAAATACTTTTATATCATATACTTAAAATTGAAAAATGACTTTTTACTCTTTTATTTAAAATATATTTTGTACATACACATAAGATGCATTTTATTTTTATACAATATCATTAAATTTGAAAATATCTTCTTTTAATTAAAATATATTTTGCACATAATAAGTAAATAAACTTTTTTGTATAATTTGATTTCTTGAAATATTTTTGTACATAACAATATAAAAAATACACTCTTTTTTATACAAAATTCAATTCTTGACATTTAAATACTTTTTGTATATAATAAACCATGATACATTTTATACATAATTTAATTAGAAATAAGAACTTTCAATTAAAACATTTTCTTATTGTACATATCTAAATACAAAAATACAAGACTAAGTAAACATTTCTTTAGGTCAAAAACCCTAATACGCTTCAATTTCACATGTCGCGCCTCTAAATAATTACACACAATACATATACATCTCATACTTACACTTACACGATACATTCATATTGCTCCTACACATTTGTTTATCTTATATCTGTATATTCGATATTTACATTTGATTGCGAATTCAATTTGGTTGTAACTTATTGGATACTATAAGTCTCATCCCCATTCATACACTTGTACCCCCACTCCCGGATACTACTTTGTAATAGCGTAGATTTTACATTTTCGCAATTTACAGTTTTCCAATTATACCATGGTTAGACCTAGGGTTTGCATGTACATAAAATCAAACGCTAGATAACCTAATACAAGACAAATACATGTAATCAATACACAATCACACTTGCACCCCCTAGGGTAATCCCACATGTTGCCTTCCAAAATGGGCCATGCTTGCACGTCGAGTATCTTTGGCAAAACAAAATCAAATGATCATAAGTCTCAAAATGTTGCCTAAACGGAATGATCATAGTCCCTTCAAAGCAAATTGCCAAAGACACTTGGCATCATTGCATTCATGGTCCATACGATGACCCGCGCCTGTCCCGAATAAATTTCCTAAACGCAAGATTGTCTACCAATTTCAATGGTAGAACAAAATTGTTAAAAGGGGTTAAAACATAACAAAAACCTTTGAGTACAATAGGGTAGACAAAACTCTTAGTTACTTGAGATCAATTTGCAAAAAACACTTGCCTTCTTTTCAAAAAAACCACAATCCACAACACTTTCAAACAAACTCCCAAAAACATTTGAAACATCTTTTCGAAAAGATCCACACTTTTGTAAAACACTCAATCACGAGTCAAATACATTAGTTGCCTAAAGACAAGGCATCTTCTTCCAAAACATTTTCAAAAGCACCCACACACACACCATTTTCAAGCAATCGAAAGACAAGGCAAGTGATCTAAAAAACCAAGTAACTAAGAGCCCATGGATAACCATGGATGAAAAGGGTGCTAATACCTTCCCTTTTCATAATCTACCCCCCGAACCCACGAAATATCTCAAAAGGTTTTTGCTGTGCTTTTTTAACCTTTCCTTCAGGATAAAATAAAAAGTCGGTGGCGACTCTTGCTCAACCGCACAAGTGCGAATACGAACGCAAAACACTAGTCAGTTCTCCCACCGTATCACAGAACTGGCGACTCTGCTGGGGAAAGATTTAAAAGTGGGGTCACCTTAGGGTTTAGATCACTTTTGTTTTCAATTGATTGCTTTGTTTGCTTTACATTTGTGGGCTTTGTATCGGAGTTTTGTAAATCCTACACCCGGATTTGGGATACCTTCTTAGAAAGTAGCAACAAGGCTGTGAGGGAACTGTGCGGGGTATACCGACATGGTTGAAGCAGTCTGCTACGTTGATGTGGCACTTTGGTGTGTACCGGTAACCCTTGAGTTCAGTCAAGGAGAGTACGGGGCCGCCGCGTGGTGTCGTGAAGCATCAACTGACCTTAGGAACCTTAATTGAACCATCTTGGCCTTTTTAGGGTAGTGAGATAACTGACTTTGGTGCAGTCCGAGGTTGGTTGATACTCGATACTACACCCAATTGAGGGTTGCTTTCCTGGAATATTTCGGTCGCCAGTTCAGTGGCTAAATCAAAACGATGAACAATGAAAGCAATCCAGTGATATTGGGATCCTTAGAACCCGGTTACTTATAATAGGACAGGTTGAGCCCACTAACTTCAAGAGGGTAATACCCGGACCCCATGCAAGCCTAAACCTAAGGCCTTGTGTGCTTTGTGTGAATATGTTTGCCTGTATATACACTCACTTGTTTTCGCATACATGTACATAACATCATGACATCATACCATAGCATTTTCAATAACCATTTCAAGGATATCGAGGGTTCTGTTGATGCAGGGTTACGTTGAACCAGACATCTATCAAGGGGCAAGAGGTTTCTCGTCTAACCAGCCCAATCAAAGATCAAGTGCAACAACTTGAATCAGTGGCTATGACCCACTCGACATGGTGAGCTTGATTCTCGTAGAAGGACATCCGTCGATACAAAGCTCTCCAATCAAAGATCAAGTGCAACAACTTGAATCAGTGGCTATGACCCACTCGACATGGTGAGCTTGATTCTCGTGGAAGGACGTCTACCGGTGCAGAGATCTCCAATCCAAGAGCAGGCTCAACCTCTAACATTTTCTTGTATTTACCCCAAGAGACCCTTGAAAGCATGCATCCACATATCATGCATTTCATTTTGACAATCTTTCCTTTTTCAGGTTTCCTTACTCTCCTGCTGTTTATTTCAGCAAGAGATGGCTCTAGAACGGTCTGTCAAAGACATCCAAGACCAGACTGCTCAGCTGCAGGAGATGTTCCTGAACTTGTCTCTGGGGCAAGAAGAGATGAAAGCTCTCCTCACCAAGGGCTTGGGGAGTTCCAACAATGCCAGGAGTGATCAGATTGCGGAGCTGCAGTTTGATCTGACAACACTGAGGACCCAAATGATGGGACAGTTGGTGGGCCAGATGGCTCTCATCCAAGACCTATCTCAAAGACAAGAGGAACTCAGAGTTCTTGTCCGCCAACTGCTTCCAGACAACCAACTGGGGCAAACATCTGAGGTCAAAGAGCCAGTAACCGCTCAGCCTCCATCAACTCAAGAAGACAAGGGGAAAGCTCCTTTGATTGCTTCAGGGTCACAAGCCCATCAACAACCTCGCCAGCGTCAACGGGGCAATCGACGTAAGCAAGAAACGTCGGGAAGACAGTTTACGGAGACTGAAATACCATCATTCTTCATACTGAAGCGCCTGTTGGAGGTCAATTTGCTCACCATAAAGGACCCTCCTCAGAAGCCCAATACCTCATCTCCTCACTATAATCCCGACGCATTCTGTGTTTACCACTCCTACAGCCCGGGACACGACACCAACGACTGTTGGGCCTTGAAGAACAAGATTCAAGATCTGATCGACATTGGGGTGCTGGAATTCATGCCAAACAGCGAGATGAAGATCTTCCGTTAAAGGGTTCTCCACCTGAAGTGACGAAGCTCAAGCTGAAAGACCTTTGCTTCTTTTTGAACTTTCAAAGTTGTAATTTCTTTTGCTGTCAAACAATTATCTGTTGATGTTGAACTCTGTTTTCATTAATGCATTGCATATGTTTGTCTTGAATCCATCCATTCGTTTCACTACTCTTATGCTTTTCTTTATGATATTCAACTCTTGATAAAAAGCTGTAAGCCTTTAGAGGGAGGATGACGAAACAATACCATGATCTTATACAGTATGCTCTTGAACAGACCTTGCTGATGATGTACAGGCATTTCTTTCAAATCCCAAACACTGGAGTTATAAGGAAGTTAATCCCTAGTCAACCCCTTCGAGCCAAAGAAGTAGGAGTTCTCTGTTCTAAACAATCGAAACCTTTGATATAAACCTGGGGCAGGGTAGTATCTCAGTTAATTCAAAAGAAAATGCGCATTGAAGTCGCAAACTCTCAGTTCGTAACACAACGAACGACGTCAAAAAAAAAAGAAAGAAAGCATTCCTTTGGAATCAAAAAGACAAGGGTGGTTCCCTATCACATAGACAGTCAATCTCTCAAAAAGAGAAAAAGCCCACCGAGCCAAAACCTATAAAGGAGGCTTAAGAAAGCTGGGGCATCCCGCTGACAGTAATCCCGAAAAACGGTAACAGTCAGGCAAAAGTTAGGGATAACAAATCAAAATCAAAATAGTGAGATCATTACAAAATCCTCAACAACATGAAAAAATGTTGAAAAAGAAAAGGAGATGATGACTGTCTCCCCAAATTCAACTGGTGAACCATCGCCCAAAAGTCATTCAAAACTCAAAACAGAGTGTGACGCACAATTAACTGAGCTTAGGTTGAAGAACATCACGAAGAGCGGGTGGGTACAAATATACTTTAAGCCTTTATCCTTTGTTTCTTAAACCGTGAACCAAGCCACGTTACAACCCTTCAAAAGTCCTAATTGAAGCATGGGTTAGTTCGAAAGCATACTGTTACAAAAGGTATCCTGACTCCTGTAGGGCTTTACTCTAAATCTTGTGTTGACTAGTCTTATGAAAAGTTTTCTGCTAAAAACGCATTTTTCAAAACTTCAAAGACAAACATAAACTTTGCATTATTCGAATATCACTGTCTGCATTTGACCCTTTTGTTTGACAGCGAAGAAATTCATACAGCGAATGTTCGGAGGAGCGAAAACTCTCTCAGTAAGTCAAAATCACTTCAAGAGGATGACACTTCCATCAAATCTCCTATCAGCAAGGGGCATGACATGTCACAATTCAATTAACCTGGGGCAGTCCAGTCAAGGTCCAACAGATCTTTCAAAGTTCAGTTAACCTGGGGCAGTCCAGTCAAGATTTCAAGAAATCTCTCAATATGCAGAGTAATCTGATTCAAGATTCCTTCATCACCACTTGGGGCATTTGAATGTCAAAAGTGTTCAACAAATCAATTACAACATTTCCAGACTCGATTCCTGTATCTAGCCGGGGCACGTCTGAAGAGCTTGAAGATTCGATTCCTGCATCCAGCCAGGGCATATCTGTCAACTATCACCTTTCCAGACTCGACTCCTGTATCCAGCCAGGGCACGTCTGAAGAATTCCAGATCAACACCTGTAACAACCCAGGAAACATCTGTGAACGACCGATTGTAGACCAACACCTGTAATAAGCCAGGATTTTATCTACATCACCACTTGGGGCATTCGAATGTCAAAAGTGTTCAAAACCCGATGTAGTTTTACACAAGCTCATCTTCAGGAAGCCCTACACCGGTTCCTCTTTAAGACGTCTGAAAACAGTTCATGGATTCTTCCCAAGTAACGGATGTTAATCTATCAGCTTGTTCAGATGCAACCTTTGAAATTAGTTTACGGATGCTTCCCAACAACGGATACGACTCTATTGCTGATTCAACTTCAAGATTCCTGAAAACAGTTCATGGATTCTTCCCAAGTAACGGATGTTAATCTATCAGCTTGTTCAGATGCAACCTTTGAAATTAGTTTACGGACGCTTCCCAACAACGGATGCGGCTCTATTGCTGATTCAACTTCAAGATTTCTGAAAATAGTTCACGGGTTCTCCAAGTAAACGGATGTTAACCTATCACTTGTTCAGATTCTTCTCAAGACTTCTGAAAACAGTTTATGGATTCTTCCCAAGTAACGGATGTTAATCTATCAGCTTGTTCAGATGCAACCTTTGAAATTAGTTTCCAGACGCTTCCCAACAACGGATGCGGCTCTATTGCTGATTCAACTTCAAGATTTCTGAAAATAGTTCACGGGTTCTCCAAGTAAACGGATGTTAACCTATCACTTGTTCAGACTCTTCTTAAGACTTCTGAAAACAGTTTATGGATTCTTCCCAACAACGGATGTCAATCTATCAGCTTGTTCAGCTGCAACCTTCGAATTTAGTTTACGGACGCTTCCCAACAACGGATGCGGCTCTATTGCTGATTCAACTTCAAGATTTCTGAAAATAGTTCACGGGTTCTCCAAGTAAACGGATGTTAACCAATCGCTTGTTCAGATTCTTCTCAAGCTAACCACCACGGAAGATCGCGCTCGCCAAAATTCTCCCTATCCCCAGCAGAGTTCATCAAAATTCCCCAGCGGAGCCAGACCATTGAACCTTCTCCCCACAGAGTTTTGGGAGGGCAAATCTTGAGTTCCCCAGTGAAGTCGCCAGGGTTACTTCCCATCAAGCCGAAGATTCTCAATCTGGCCTCCCCAGCATGAGTCTACTAGTTTGGAACCCCCCAGTAGAGGTCATCAGGAATTCTCTTCCCCAGCGACAGCCAAGGATTTATTTTCCCCGGCAGCAGTCAAGAGGCTTTTATCTTCAGCCATCTCGGATTCATGTATCCTCGGCAAGATTAGCTCATCAGCTTACATGCGCATTCATTACATTAATATCATAAACATTAATGTCACATGCATTGCATCATGCATCATAGCATTGCATACAACTAACCCTTTGCCTTTTCAGGGAAGATCAGTCGACAGACACAGATCAACTCCCAAGTTTCAATCCAGAAATAGTTCAGATATGACCCGGACACGGCGACATTCTGATACTTATTCCAGATCCATCCAGACGCATTATCGAGAAACCCTACACCGGTTCCTCTTCAACTTCAAAACTTCTGAAAACAGTTTACAGATTCTTCCCAACAACGGATGTCAATCTACCAACTGATTCAGACTCTTCTCAACTTTTGAAGACAGTTTACAGATTCTTCCCTACAACGGATGTCAATCTACCAACTGATTCAGACTCTTCTCAATTTTTGAAAATAGTTTACGGACATGTCCCAACAACGGATACTGCTCTATTGCTTGTTCAATCTCAGATAGTTTACAGATTCTCCAGACATGGACGTCAATCTGTTGCTTGTTCAGACCCCTAATTCAGAGATGTTCCAAAACATGGATGCCCTTCTGATACTTGTCCACTCACCATTGACATACAGTTCAACATGTCCAGATGGCATCTATAAGCCCATCCTCCTACCAGCAGTCGCCGAATGGCATCTGTAAGCCCATTCTCAGATGGCATCTCTAAGCCCATCCCCCGACAAAATTCTCTCGCACCAGATGGCATCTTTAAGCCCATCACCAAATGGCATCTTTAAGCCCATTCACATCTACTATCATATCGCCGGGCGCAAATTTTCTGGGCACTTTAGTGTCCAATCTCCTTTTACCTTCAAGTCGCGAAAGGCAAACTTGCCAATCTAACTTTTCAGGTCCAAGAAGATTGAACAGGGGCAACTGTTGTACCCCAAAATTTGCCCTCGCATTTTTCCACAAGCAATCTCAGCTTCAGACATTTCCTGACTTTTCAAACTGGCTCAAGAATCGGACAAACGGACTTTTCTTGACAGTCAAGCAAAATTAGGGTTTTTACTGATTTTCAGAGCTCTGGATTGTTTCATACAGTTGGCTTAGGGTTTTGGTTGATTTTGGCTCAATTTTGATCAGGCGAATGTTATTTGGCATTTAATCAGGAATTAAGGTTTTACGGGCATATTCTCAGCAAAATTAAAATTCCACAGCACTTTGCAAGTTATTCCGAGATTCGGATTGAATTAGCGTTGTTTTGATTTAATCAGTAAAAGAGACGGTGGTTTGAATTCGGTTTGTTTTGTTTGGGCCAGTCAAAAGAAGATATGCAGTATTGGATTCACAGTGTTTATGGCAAATCAGTGAAAAGGGGAATGCGTTTGATCAGTTTATTTTGGTTAACTGCTGTTTTGCTTTGGATATTGGAAAAGACGGGTTTAATTGATCAATTACTAAGACATTGTTTTATTTAAACTATTTATTATTCTAAATTAAGTGATTGAAATTTATTTTTCAATTACTTTAATTCAAAGAGTTTTAAATAAATAAATAAACAATAAAGAAAGAGAATTAGAATTAATTGGGTAATAGAGATTTTATTGATATTTGAATTATTTGTACAAATGTTGTTTATAATTTAAATTACAAACAATAGTTTACATTAATTTAAATATTAAATAAAAAATAAAATTATCCTATTTTATTTCTAATTTCTTCATTCTTCACTTCGTTCCGGTGCTCCGTTATTCATCTGCAAAAAGAAAAGAGAAAAGTCAGAAAGCAGTTGAATTAAAAAAGACAGATAAAATTTGCTCATCATTAGGGGCCACTGATTGGGATCAGTTAATCCTCTCTGCAAATCACGGGATTTCTCCCGGTTCACAAAGAGGGAAGAATTTAATTTTTATTCATGAATGCAAAATGCATAAATTCCAAAGTTCAAACTGCATAGTTCAAGTTCAACCAAACTGAAAATCCAATTCCACTTTCTATCAAAAGCAAAAGGTACAGTTTGCTGTCAAATGCCAAAGTCTACTCAAAGAAAAATCAAGAAAGGCAATTTACTGTCAAAATACAAAATCTACCCAAGCTGTCAAAGAAAGATATGGAAGATATCACAAAGTACCAAAGCTGTCAAAAAAGAGATAAAGATGCAGAAGTAATGTGTTATGCAAGCTAATTCTAAATCATCATTTCCCATTAGGGCCCCTTCAGAAAAAGTACAAAAAGAATCATATAATAATATCCAATTGTACTACGGAGAGAGAAAAAGAGAGAATGGAAGCAGGTTTTCAGGCTTTAGGCTTAGGCAGGATAGAGAAAAGGTATACAAGAAGAGAACTCAGTTCAGCAAGAAAAGGAGAGAAAAAATATACAAACTGAAGCCTCTAAGCTTCAAACTGTAAACTTGCATCAGTCTTACCAGAATAAGAACATCAAACCTGCTAATGCTCCAAAACCTGCCTACTCATAAAGATACAAACCAAAGCATGAGCCTCAACCTGCTAAAGAGTTAACCTGCATTGGGCCAGAATCTGCTAAGCCTCAACAGAACCCAATCTACTGTCATAACCTCAAACCTGAAACCAAAAGGCTGATGGCCTGAACCAAAACACCAAGCCAAGCAAACATAAAACAGAAGCAAGCACAAAACCTGTCCAGAACCTAAAAGCTCTGAAGCAAGCCTGAAGCTTACCTGCTGCCTGCATTATCCAAGCCTTAAAACCTGATGAGCTCAAAGCCTGAACCATTACAAACGCATAACATAAAACCTGCTGAACCTAAACCCCTGTCAAAACCATACCTGCTGAAACCTTAAAACTAACCACATAAACCTGTCAAAAGCCAGCATAACTCAAAACCATCAAACACATCCCAAAGCCTTTAACCTGTATATACAACATCCAAACCAAAAACTAAGTTCAAACCTGAAGCATGAGCCTCAACCTGTCAAACTCAAACCTGGCCTGATATCCAAAACCAGAAAACCATTGATCCAACAACAAATCTGCACAAGCCTATCTCACCTGAATCAAAACTAAACCCAGGCCTCAGAATCTCTTCATCATAGGCAACAACATAGGCAACAGACATCAAAGCATACTAGTTCCCAACCCCACAAGTCCTTCAGAATCTTAGATTCATCATTAGGCAAAAAAAGAAAATACAGGAGCAAGTATATTCAGGCATACTCAGAAGCAAATGTTTGAGGCAACAAGTTCACATTTCAACAGGCAAACAACATCATTGAGCAAAAAGTACCAGAGGCAACAAATATACAGAGTTAAAGAAGAAGAAGAAAGAGGCAAATTCGAGACAAGGTTTTCAGGCAAATACAAATCATCATAAAACCTTCACACGGTAAGAAGTAAGAACGAAATACCAGGGACATCAATAAAGCTTCACCGCGCAAATCTCCCTCCGCTCGTTCCGGCCTCCTGAGCGCCGCCTCCCCGTCTCCTCCATCTCTAAGGAACGAAGGTAGCAAACTTTTCCCTCTCTTTTTCTCCTTCACCTCATAATAGTCAAAGATCAAGTTTTAGATTCAAATGGAAATAAGATGCAATCCGTAAAAAAGAACATAAAAACTGAAACGAACCTTGAATCACAAGTCCACTGAGCTCATAGAGGGAAGAGAGACCTTGGGGGTGACGCTGGTGGCCGGATGGAGGAATCGCTCAGGAGCTATGATCAGAAGAGAACGGAACTCAGTGAACGGCGCCGTCCCAAACCCTAAAGCGTTTCCAACTGAACAAACACAAGCGAAACCCTAAAAACATTTGCCTCCAAAATGGGCCTGACCCGTTTCTAATTACCAATCAAGATCCAATAAAATCACCAACCCTTTTTATATAACCAAATTCATTTTTAATACTAACTTCTTTTCTTTTATCATAAAACAATTATTTCTTTTTCTTTTCATTTATCCTTTACAAAATCACATTAATACTAAATATATGAAAATATTTTTTTTTATTTAAAATACCTAATTTAAATTATATTTGTACATAAAATAATAAAATACTTTTATATCATATACTTAAAATTGAAAAATGACTTTTTACTCTTTTATTTAAAATATATTTTGTACATACACATAAGATGCATTTTATTTTTATACAATATCATTAAATTTGAAAATATCTTCTTTTAATTAAAATATATTTTGCACATAATAAGTAAATAAACTTTTTTGTATAATTTGATTTCTTGAAATATTTTTGTACATAACAATATAAAAAATACACTCTTTTTTATACAAAATTCAATTCTTGACATTTAAATACTTTTTGTATATAATAAACCATGATACATTTTATACATAATTTAATTAGAAATAAGAACTTTCAATTAAAACATTTTCTTATTGTACATATCTAAATACAAAAATACAAGACTAAGTAAACATTTCTTTAGGTCAAAAACCCTAATACGCTTCAATTTCACATGTCGCGCCTCTAAATAATTACACACAATACATATACATCTCATACTTACACTTACACGATACATTCATATTGCTCCTACACATTTGTTTATCTTATATCTGTATATTCGATATTTACATTTGATTGCGAATTCAATTTGGTTGTAACTTATTGGATACTATAAGTCTCATCCCCATTTATACACTTGTACCCCCACTCCCGGATACTACTTTGTAATAGCGTAGATTTTACATTTTCGCAATTTACAGTTTTCCAATTATACCATGGTTAGACCTAGGGTTTGCATGTACATAAAATCAAACGCTAGATAACCTAATACAAGACAAATACATGTAATCAATACACAATCACACTTGCACCCCCTAGGGTAATCCCACATGTTGCCTTCCAAAATGGGCCATGCTTGCACGTCGAGTATCTTTGGCAAAACAAAATCAAATGATCATAAGTCTCAAAATGTTGCCTAAACGGAATGATCATAGTCCCTTCAAAGCAAATTGCCAAAGACACTTGGCATCATTGCATTCATGGTCCATACGATGACCCGCGCCCGTCCCGAATAAATTTCCTAAACGCAAGATTGTCTACCAATTTCAATGGTAGAACAAAATTGTTAAAAGGGGTTAAAACATAACAAAAACCTTTGAGTATAATAGGGTAGACAAAACTCTTAGTTACTTGAGATCAATTTGCAAAAAACACTTGCCTTCTTTTCAAAAAAACCACAATCCACAACACTTTCAAACAAACTCCCAAAAACATTTGAAACATCTTTTCGAAAAGATCCATACTTTTGTAAAACACTCAATCACGAGTCAAATACATTAGTTGCCTAAAGACAAGGCATCTTCTTCCAAAACATTTTCAAAAGCACCCACACACACACCATTTTCAAGCAATCGAAAGACAAGGCAAGTGATCTAAAAAACCAAGTAACTAAGAGCCCATGGATAACCATGGATGAAAAGGGTGCTAATACCTTCCCTTTTCATAATCTACCCCCCGAACCCACGAAATATCTCAAAAGGTTTTTGCTGTGCTTTTTTAACCTTTCCTTCAGGATAAAATAAAAAGTCGGTGGCGACTCTTGCTCAACCGCACAAGTGAGAATACGAACGTAAAACACTAGTCAGTTCTCCCACCGTATCACACCTACTATTCCAGAGCCAATAATCTTTCCCCTCTGATTGCCTCCAAAGCCTATGTGGCCTCCAGGCTTAAGTTCCAGGCTTTGGAACATATGCTTTCTTCCCGTCATGTGTCGTGAGCAGCCAGAGTCCAGGTACCATGACTGGTGTTTTTGCTTTGCTGCTAAAGATATTTGCCACATGTATTGTTTTATCCTTAGGTACCCACATTTTCTTGGGTCCTGATTTGTTAGTTTTACCAAAACTCTGGTTGAATTTTGGTTTGACAGAGTAATCACTAATTGTATATTTTATGTCATGTGTGTGCCCATATATAAAATGTGAATCAAGTGGAGTACGCTTTATAACTAAATCCATGGCATTTTTTTGGTGTAGTAACCTTACCTTCATATCCTATCCCTTTTCTTCCATTTCTGCTAACCCCATAGATCATTGAGGCCATTTTTCTTCTGTCTATGTTTTTAGCCAGAAACTTTTGAAAGTTGTGATCATACTCTTTGATGATCTCATCAGCATTGCTGGGAGTTTCAGGGATTGTTTCCTTCTGAGAGTTTTGCAATTGGTTTTCTAGTTTTGAAATTCTATCTTTTAACTCAGAATTCTCTAATTTGAGACTCTCGGTTTTAATAGAGTCAGAAGCAAGATTCCTTTTCAGGTTTCTGAATTTGACTCTGATCTGCTGATACCTTTCCAAAATCTCATTAAGGCTTTCAGCTAGTTCAGCCTTAGTAAAGTTGATAGTAAAGTCAGGGAATACCTCTTCTGTATCTGATTCTGAATCTAAACCAGAAGCTTCATTGTCTTCAGAGACATTTTCCATGAGAGCTATGTTTTCTCTTTCATCATCTGATTCTGAGTCAGCTTCAGATGTATCAGAATCATCCCATGTAGCCATGAGACTTTTCTTCTTTTCTTTGCCAAACTTCTTTTTGGGCTTCTCCTTCTGAAGCTTTGGGAAATCACTTTTGTAGTGTCCTTGCTCGTTACACTCATAGCAGATGATGTCTTTGTTGTTTGGCTTTCTGTATCCTGAAGAGCCTTTAGATCTTTTGTGTCCAGAGGAGGATTCTGACCTTCTGTATCTGGAGGAAGATTCATTCTGATTTTCTGATCTTCTGGGATTCCTGAACTTCCTTTGCCTCTGCTTCCACAGTTGGTTCACCCTTCTGGAGAGAAGAGACAGTTCATCTTCTTCTGATGAGGATCCATCAGAGGTTTCTTCCACAGCCTGCAAAACTTTGGAGTCAGATTTTCTGTTAGATTTTAAAACTAATGGCTTACCTTGCTTTTGAGGTTCATCTGCTTCTAGCTCTATCTCGTGACTTCTGAGGGAGCTGATAAGTTCCTCCAGAGAGATTTTGTTGAGATCCTTTGCTAGTTTAAGCGTTGTGACCATTGGCCTCCACTGTTTTGGCAAGCTTCTGATGATCTTCTTAACGTGATCAGCAGTGGAATATCCTTTGTCAAGAACTTTTAGACCAGCAACAAGAATTTGAAATCTTGAAAACATAGCTTCTATTGATTCATTATCTTCCATCTTGAATGCCTCATACTTCTGAATGAGCGCAAGGGCTTTTGTTTCTTTGACTTGAATGTTGCCTTCATGCGTCATTCTCAAAGAATCAAACATATTATTAGCAATTTCTCTGTTTGATATTTTCTCATATTCTGAATATGAGATGTCGCTGAGAAGAATTGTTCTAACCTTGTGATGATTTCTGAACTCACGCTTTTGCTGATCAGACATCATTTTCCTGTCAATCTTCTGACCACGTCCATCCACTTGGTGCGTGTATCCATCAGTCACCATGTCCCACAGATCAGCATCATGGGCCAGAAAGAAACTCTCAATTTTGTCTTTCCAGTAGTCAAAGTTTTCTCCATCAAAGACTGGAGGTTTGCCACTGAATCTGTCCATTTCTTCATTGTTTTCATTGCTGATGTTTTGACTTGGTCCTGCCATTGTGTTTTTCTGACGCTGGATCTTGTACTGACACGGTTAAGTGTTAAAGCTCAGAACCAGGCGCTCTGATGCCAATTGAAGATTTGAAAAACACAAGAAGGGGGGGGGGGGGGGTTGAATTGTAAAACTTAAATAAAAAAGGCATGACAACACAGTATTTTTATCCTGGTTCGTTTAATCTCAAACTACTCCAGTCCACCCGTTAAGGTGATTTCGCCTCTCTCCAACGAGGTCTTAATCCACTATTCTCAAAGGATTACAACAGCTACTTTAACCACTGTTAAAGTCTTCTTGAGTACAACCACAATCCGGTTAATCTCAAGGAACTTATTTTACAAATGAATTGAACAAGTGTGTTTGTGTTTTCTTATAAAACTGTATATCACAACTGTGATAATTACACAAAATGAGCTTGGAATAAAATAACTTTGCTAAAGCTTTGAATATGCGTGGTTTGGATAGCTTAGCAAATTTTGAGTGCGTACGTACGTCTTTTCACAAGCCGTCCTGTTTATATAGGAAAGCAAGGATATGTTGTCCATAAAGCAGGTTTAATGATAATAATTCACTTTCCTTTTGTAGAAGATCTTTGTCTGAAGAAAGCCGTTAGAATTTAATTCAGTCTTAAATACCAGTAACACTTCAGAGTCTTCTTTGCTGTATCTGCTGATAATGCTTCAGAGTGTTGATGACTTGGTAAAGATGTCTTTGATCAGAGTCAGAGTGTATTTGTTTAGGCGCAGATTCTGGTCATCAAGCTTCAGCGTATAATCTGGTAGCTTCAGCGTGTAGCACAAGTTTCTGATCTTCTAATGCTGATTCCATTCTAATGCTGATTCCATCAGAACTTCTGCATATACAAAACATAATTTTAAGGAGCATAATTGTTATTTGTATATACCTTAGAAATAATTTATTCTTTGTATTTTGTTATCATCAAAACTTTAATCAAGGGTTGTAGAATCAAACTTTGTTCTAACATCTTCAAACTTTGTTTAGGATGTTTCCACTGGGGATTCCCATTTTGTTGTTTAAGGATGAATTCGTTGGGGGCGTTGGCTTTGGCTTGAGAAATCTTTGCGGAGAGTGTTGATTTCTTCTTGGGGAAAAGAGTTTAGGAGTTTTAGTTGTCCGTTTCTCTATTGGGGAGTTAAACTCTTGATCGTAGAGAATGGAAGTTAACAACTTATTGGGGATAAAGAAGTTAACTTTTATCTGGTCGACTTCCAGGCTTTGCAGCAACTCACTGGGTATAGTGGCAAACTTTACTGGGGAAGAGGAGTTTTGCTAGTGGTTTGAAGAAGTTAAACTATTATCTGGTTGGGTCCAGGTTTCATAGTAACTTTTAGGGATAGTAACAACTCCGTTGGGGATATCAATGACTACCAAAAATTAAAGGGTTTCGTCTGTTGATTTATATTGATCTGGCGGATTTTTAGTTTGTTCGGGAAATAAACCCATATGACAATCTACTGGAGAAGTGCTTTCTTCTGGCAGAACTCCTCAAGGCTTCCTCTTAAGTCCAATTCAACTGGGAAGAGGTTTTCTGGAGGTTGAAACTCTGACTGGTGATTGCATGGATCCAACTTTGTGGGGATATCCATGAATTTGGCCTTGTGGGGTTTGTACCCTTATCCGTGAAGATTATTCTGTGGGGATAACCTTATAGAGGTGGCTCTGGAGACTTCAACGGGGATCACCTTATGAAAGATATTTTATGGGGATTTGTCATCGTCTACAACAGTAAGTGTTGTAGCACTGCCAGAAAATGTTTGCTTGGCCATACGTGACCCTTTATTGGAATACATGTTCGATGCCCCAAGTGATTCAAATGGAGACCTGCCCCCGACTATGAGAAATTTCTTGGATTCTTGACTTGACTTCCCCGGATGGGTTGGACTATAACATGTCATGCCCCCTTGGTTGTGGAGAGTTTGTCATTTGGAAGTGTTTTTCCATTTGAAGTGATTTTGTTTATTGAGAGAATTTTGGTTTATTGGATATTCGTCGTGCGAATTTCTATGTTGTCAAACAAATAGATGTATGCAAATAGCGGTATTCAAACAATGAAAAATTTATGTTTGTCTTGAGGTTTTAAAAATGCATTTTTAACAGATAAAAGAAATTTGTAAGAATATGAATTCAACTCAATATTTACAGTAAGCCTTACAGGAGTCAGGATACCTTTTGTAACAGTACGCTCTCGAACTAACCCATGCTTCAATTAGGACTTTTTAAGGGTTGTAGCGTGGCCTGGTTCACGGTTTAAGAAACAAAGGATAAGGCTCAAAGTGTGTTTGTACCTTCCCGTTCTTCATGATGTTCTCCAGTCCTATACTCAGTTAATTGCGCGTTTTAAATCCCAATTGAGTCTGGAATGACGTTTTGGTGATGGTTCGGATAAGTTAAGTTTGTTGGAAGGCATTCATTTTTTGCAACATTTTCATGTTTGTCGAGAATTTCTAGCGCCCTCTTTTTGATTTATCGTCCCTAATTTTTGCCTGACTATTCTTGTTTTGAGATTACAGCCAGCGGGATGCCCCTGTTTTTCTTAAGTCTTCTTCATAGGTTTTGACTTAGTGGGCTTTTATTTTGAGAGATGATGAGTGCCTATTTCACGGGGAACCATCATTGTCTTTTTATTCCGAAGGATGTTTTTGATGTCATTGCGCATTTGAATTAACTGAGAAACTAACCTGCCCCAGGTTTTGATTAAAGGTTTCAATTTGTGTGAAAAAAGAAAACTCCTACTTCTTAGGCTCAAAGGGGTTGACTAGGGATTATCTTCCTTATAACTCCACTGTTTATGAATTGAAATAACGCATGTACATCATCAGCAAGGTCTGTCCAAAAGCATACTCTATGAGATTATGGTATTATTTTCGTCATCCTCCCTCTAATGGCTTGCAACTTTTAACAAGAGTTGAATATCATAAAGGGAGTAAAAAAAGCACAGTTTAAATATAGTGAAACCGAATGGATTAATTCAAAGCAAGAATATGCAATGCATTAATGAAAGTAACCAAAGTCTGACATAAAGATAAGTGTTTAAGCAAACAAAGAAATTACAACTGAAAATTCGAATCAAAAATTTCTCCGCCTAAATTCGTCACTTCAGATGGTGTGCCTTTGAAAGATGATAGAAAAACTCAAGTTGACCATCTTGTGTGAATTCCAACGCCCCTTTGTCGATCATGTCTTAAATCTTGTTTTTCAATGTCCAATAATGGTTAGTGTCGTGTACAGGACTGTTGGAGTGGTATGCACACCTTTCTTCATGATTCTAACGGGGAGAAGCAGTAAAGGGTTTTTGAGGAGGCTCCCTCAATGTAACCAGCTTGGCTTCTAACATATGATACAATGCTTGAGCCAAGGGCATGTTGATCTCAACAAATTTTCTTCCTTGCTTACGTCGACCACCTTGTCGTGATTGGCGAGGTTGTTGTTGGACTCTTGGTGTAGCAGCAATTTGGAAAGGTCTACTCTCCACAAAGCCAACTTCTTGCCTCTTCGGGGGGCTGATTAATGACTTGATCCCCAACCTCGACTGTTTGTTTCATACAGTTGCATTCGTCTTGATGAAGCTTGTTGACAAGATTTCTCAACTCTTATTGTCCCCGAGCTAAGTTTTGGATAAGAGCCATCTAACCCACCATTTGTCCCATCATCTGGACCTTCATTGTTGCCATTTCAGTTTGTAATCGTTCGAACTGGTCGTCCCTGTCGTCTTCAGGATTCCTCTTGGCCATGCTCTCAATGAGGAGTGCTTTCACTTCTTCTTGCCCCTTAGATAGGTTCAGGAACAATTCTTGAAGTTAAGCATTTTGGGTCTAAAGATCTATGACAGTCTGTTCTAGAGCCATCACTACTGAAATAAATAGAAGCAGATGAGAAACCTGTGCGGGGAAAACTTGTCATGATATGATGCATGGTATGTGGATGCAATGTTTTCAAGGATCTCGCGGGGTAAACACAAGAAGATGTTAGAAGTTTAACTTTGATCACAACTTTGATTGGAGAACTTCGTATCGTTGGATGTACATCCACGAGAATCAAGCTCACTGTGTCAAGTGGGTCATAGCCCTTGACTTAAGTTATCGTGCTTTGGTCTTTGACGGTGTTTGGTTAGAGGAAAATAAATCCTCTTTCCCCTTGATGGACGTCTGGTTCAATATAACCCTGCATCAAATGCCCTTGAGATCCTTGAAATGGTTACTGAAATGATATGATATGATGTCATGATGTTATGTACAAATGAACAAAGCAAACAAGTCTTTATGTACAAATAATCATATACACACAAAGCAGACAAGTCCTTAGGTTTAGGCTTGCATGGAGTCATAGGTAAGTACCCTCTTGAAGTTTAGTTGGCTCAACCTGTCCTAGAAAGTAATCGGGTTCTATGGGATCTCAATATCATGGATCTTTCTTCATTAGGCATTGTTTCAGCGCAAGCCTCTTTATTGGCGACCAAAATATCTCAAAATTTAGATCTTAATGATTGTAGCATCGAGTATCAACCAACTTTGGACTGCACCATATCTGGCTATCTCACTAGTCCCTAATGGCCAAGTTATTCAATTAAAGGTTCTAAGTTCAGTTAGTGCTTCATGACACCACACAGCGGCCCCGTATTCTCCTTGACTACTTAAGGGCTACCGGTACCAACAAATGTGTCACACTAACATAGCTATCGTTTCAACCATATCGGTATACCCTGCACAGTCCCCGCGATCTATTGCTACTTACCTAAAAGGTGCCCCGGATCCGGGTGTAGGATCAAAACAAAACCCAAACAAGGACCCAAAAATTTAAAGCAAGAAAGTCAAACAAATAAAGCATTATAAAGGTGATCTAGCACTAAGGTAACCCCACTTTTAAGTTTAATCCCCAGTAGAGTCGCCAGTTCTGTGATACGGTGGGAGAACTGACTTAGTTGTTTTGCGTTTTATCGCAATTGTTGCGGATAGCAAGAGTCGCCATCGACTTTTCTTTTATCCAATAAGGAATAGGTGAAAAGAATAGGAAATACCTTTGAGATATTTTCTTGAGTTCAGGGGGTAGGTTATGAAAAGGGAAGGTATTAGCACCCTTTTCATCCGTAGTTATCTACAGGCTCTTAGTTCCTTGCTAGATAAAAAATGTTTTGTTTGAAAAGTTTCTTTGTGATGGGTGTAAGTTTGAAAGTATTTTTCAAAATTCCTTTTTTGCGGCTAACTTTGCAATGATTCTCGTCTCTATAAGAATGCGTACAAAGTGTTGGTTTTGAAAATAGTTTAATGAGATGTTTATTTTTGAAGATGTTTTGAAAGTGTAAGTGTGGAAATGGTTTTAGTTTATGAGCAAGCAACTACGAGCGTCCTACCTACTCAAAAGGTCTATGTTCTTTTCCTCCTCCTTTAGATGTTGCTATCTTACCATTGATTGATAAGAAGCCCTATCGTTGGATGTGAAGGGACAGGCGTGGGTCAATTGAATACTCATAGAAGGAAACATATGAGACGTTTTAGCAATTTTTGTAAGGGACTAGATCATTTACCAGAGGCAACATCGAGGGACATTGAGGGACTACGATCTTTTTATCGAGGGTCTTTGCTAAACACCCATATTCGAGGGACATGTCTATTTTCCGAGGCAACAAGTGAGATTACCCTAGAGGTGCACGTGTGTGAATAGTGTGTTTGATTTCATGCATTTTTGTCTTTAAATTTAAGGTTTTCTACTTGTTGATTTAATCTTTCCATACACATCCTAATTACTAGCATTTACATTTAAAAGCGGTAAATTGCAGAAATGTAAAGTCCTACACTATTACAAAATTTGGGGGATGGGGATACAAATGTAAACATGGGGATTGCAAGAAATAAAAGTCCTAATTATTACAACCATATTGAATA
The DNA here is from genome assembly GCA_948472305.1 of Vicia faba. Classification (NCBI taxonomy): domain Eukaryota; kingdom Viridiplantae; phylum Streptophyta; class Magnoliopsida; order Fabales; family Fabaceae; genus Vicia; species Vicia faba. The sequence goes on from OX451735.1 coordinate 1,117,665,380, forward strand.
GTAACGAAAGAAAATATATAGAAAAATTTTTTTTTTAAAAACAAAAATAGTGCAAAAGAGAGAAAGAAAAGAAATCCTGAATCGAAGCATATGTCCTTTGATTCACACCCCTTTTGTTTTCTTTCGTTTGGGCATGCGACCAGTATGTATCGAAGCCTGCATCCTTTGATTTACACAACCTTCTTTTTTTGTTTTCTTCGGTTTGGGATTGGATAGCAGTATGGGTCGAAGCCATGCTAATATTGTTTTATGGTCTGTACAGGTTAGTTCTTAACATGTATTTGGACAAGAAAAAAAACAAACGAAAGGGTAGTGTGATACGGTGGGAGAACTGACTTGAGGTTTTGCGTTTGTGTTCGCAAATGTTTCAGTTTAGCAAGAGTCGCCACCGACTTTTTATTTTATCCAAAGGAAAGGTCAAAAAGCACTGGAAAGACCTTTGAGATGTTTTCTTGAGTTCGGGGGGTAGATTATGAAAAGGGAAGGTGCTAGCACCCTTTTCATCCATGGTTTTCCATGGGCTCTTAGTTACTTGTTTAGATCACTTGCTTTACTTTTTCAATTGTTTGAAATGGTGCTTTGTGTGTGTTGTACCTCAAAATTTGCCCTCCCTTTTTCACAAGAAATCACAACCCTAGGGTTTTCTCTGATTTTTTAAGATTGGCTCAAGAATCGATCAAACAGACCTTTCGTTGGAAACAAATCAAGAATTAGGGTTTTTTCTCTCGCATTTCTCAGAAGAAATTGAATCCACAGAAATTCAGTTTACTGTTACATTGTTTTCACACTTTTTCAAGTTTGCTGAAAGGTTAACTGATTGTTCTCAAAAGCCTGATTATCTGGGATAAGAGCTGAGACTTTTATTTGGAATATTAAGGCATCTGCTTGCTAATGGGATGAAAGGTTTTCCGTTTAATGGAATGCTTGCTTGTTTAACTATACAATGCGTATGTTATTTGGGATGCTGTTGCAAAGTTACGAAACTGCAAAGTTTTGGATTATTTGAGATTTAAGTGATCTGGATTAGAATTGTTGGAATACAATTTCAATTATTTTTGATTGTGAGAAACTTAAATAATTAAGTAAAGGTGCAAGGAAGAATGGTAAGATATGTGACAATAGAAAAATTCTTTTGGATAAAGACCTTTTATTCATTTCAAATGTTGTTACAAAATTATTTGAATATTGTAAGTTTACAACTTATAGTATTTAAAATAATGATTATTTACAATAAATGGAAAATAAATCTAAGTCTAAAGTCTAAACTCCATTGCCCCGTGATTAAGGTCTCTTGCTTCTTATGCTTCCTCTATCGTCCAAGTTGCGTTCACCTGAAAAAGAAGAAAGAAAAAGAAATTAGCACAGTTAATTGAAAGGAATTTTCAAATAGAAAAAGAAAGAAAATCATCATTAAAGTTTGCCGGCCGGAATCAGAATGCTATTTGTTCATCATGTTTTTATTTTCCTCTTTGAAAATCACAAGAAGATCGCTCTTCTTGGTTCACAAAGAGAAAAGTAAAAGATAAAAAATGCAAGCATACAATTGGTTCAAATGCAAAAACATAGGCATTTCAAAGGCAAACCAAGGCGCCAAATTTCAAACTGTCTAAGCATTGCATAACATTGCAAAGGCAGTAACCAAACATTGCAAGCAAAGCATACTAAAGCAAAGCAAACTGAGTTGCAAAACAAGTCAAGATGCATTGCTAAATATGGCATACAAAGTAACATTGCAAGCATAAAAACTGTACAAAGTCAGCAACTAAAGCAAACTGAGTTACAAAGCAATTGGAAGCAACCAAGTACAATGCAGAAAATATGCAGTCAGAAAAGTACACAATGCAGGAAGTAGCATGGCAAATCAAATAGCAGGCAAAGGCAGAGAAAAACCAATTCACAAGTCAAATACTTGTCAAAGCCATCATCATTTTCCAGGGGCAAACTTTTCAGAAAAATATAATAAACAAAGCAAAAGTGCTTATTGGAGAGAGAGAGAGAGAGAAAGAGAGGACCTTTCGTGAAAAGTTTACAGTTTGGCTAAGGCAGGCTGGCATAAGTGAACAAAAACAAAAAGATATAAAAACAAGAGACTTCATAACAGTCTAAAAAGAGAACATTAGAACCTGTTACCACAAAAACTCTCCAAACCTGCAAGTTACAAAAAACACCATTAACCTGCATAACTTGCAAAACTGGAAACAGGCCAAGCTAACCAAACCTTCAAACAGGCCAAGCTAACCAAAACTGCAAACTTACCAAGTTGCCAAAGCAACCTGCAAACTTGCAAGCCAAAACCTTCACTACTTGTAAACTTTCCCAAACTGCTTGGCCAAACAACAAAGCAACCTGCAAATTTGCTCAAACTTCAAAAACCACAAACCAACCAAGCTTCTCAACCTGCTTGCCAAGCCTGCAGTTCAAACTGCAAAAACCACAAACTAAACCAAGCTTCTCAACCTGCAGTTCAAACTGCAAAACCACAAACTAAGCCAAGCCTAGCATCCTGTTGTCAAACCTTTACCAAACTGCAGTACCAAACTGCCAAACCAATAACCATAAGCTGCAAACCAATTTTCAAACATAGCATACAAAAAATCAGTAGCAGTATCATTATCAATATTCAATATCAAAGAAAAGAGGAAGAGGTTTCAGAAACTTGTAACAAGTTTCATCATCAACCAAATCTCAACAAATAGCAACCACAAAAATCTGTTTCAGAGGCTTTTCTCATCATCAACATCATCATTAAGCAATCCACAAAGGGTTTTCAGAATCAACAATAGGAGTTTTAGAAATACATCATCACTAACAACAAACGTTAACAAAAGTTTCAAAACAAGTTTCAGAAAATCATCATTAACAAGCCAAAAAAGAGGAAGAGATTCAGAAGCAAAGCAAATAGGGTTTCAGAATCAAATTCATCATCAACAATCAACAAACAATTAGTTTTAAGAATAATCATCATCATCAAACAACATTCAAATCTTCAAGAACCAAAGAGAGATACCAGAAACAAAGCTAGGCCATCATCTTCCTCCGCCTCTAGCCGCCCCAAGAGCGCCGCCGGTCCAACCCTTTTCTCCTCTCCATTCCACTTTCCAGAAAAAACTCAAGGTATGTTTTTTTCTCAAACCTTCGCTATGTCACAGACATAAACGCCATGGATTAAAACATGCAAGCAAAAAACATAAACGAATTAAAACTGTAAAGCGCAAACGAAACGAAATCATACCGTTCGAACAGGGCCTTGGATAGTCGTGAAGAGGGGAGAGAGTTAGGGTGGCGCTCCGGCGACCTAGGGCATAGAGGGAGTTTCAAGTCAGAACCATAGAATGAGAAAGATGAATATGAAGAAGAGAGCAAAAATGGCGCTGCTGTGTTCCCAACAACACGAACCCTAATATGTTCAAATGTTGAAACCCCTAGCCAAACACAAAAATGTTTACACTGGGCCTGACCCGCCCTGTGATCGGTGGATCAGGAACTGACTGTTTAATGCTGGTTCGCGAAATGTCGCGGAAGCAAGAGTCGCCACCGTCTTTTATTTTCTCCAAATGGAAAGGACAAAAGCACAGAAAAATTCCTTAAAGAGATTGCTCTCGATTCGGGAGGTAGATTATAGAAAGGAAAGGTGTTAGCACCCTTTCTATCCATGGTTATCCATGGGCTCTTAGATACTTGCTCATTTGTGTTTTCAAAATTGTTTGTTTGCTTTTCAACTGTGGGTTTTAAAAAGTTTCTTTGAAAATTTTCAGTTCGACTCTTGTATCAGTCCTCAAGAGTGTTTGAAAAATTACTTTCGAAAGCTTTTGAAAAGGTGTCGGTGTGAAAAGTATTTTTGAATTTGTTTTTGAAATTAGAGAAAGTATCTAGAGTCGTCTACCTACCCTAAGGAATTCGTCTGTGTAAATGTCCTTTAAAGTAGTGCCATCCCACCATTGAGAGGTAGGTAGCACCACCGTTGGAGGTGTTCGGGTCAATTCGAGGTTCGGGACATGGTGATCACCAGAGCAATGGGAAGACACCTTAGAAGCTACCCTCATGCCAGGTTTCCGGATCATGAGGACTTACTAAGACATCCTCTACTCGACGATCACCTTTCGAGGCAAGGCAACAGTGAGGCGTACCCTAGAGGTGGTGTGTGCGATTTGTGTGTTGTTTTCATTTGCATTTATCTTGTCATGTTATTGGTGATCTAACGTTTGTTTTTATTTAAGGCCATTCATTCTTGCATGCTTTGTTTAACAGTTAAAAAATATTGCGGGAAAAGTAAATTCTAAACTATTACAAAAGGCGCGGGTCCACATCGCCAAAAGTTTCTCGAACCCGATTTGACAGAAAATAAATAAATAAAGAAGGTAAAAGAATTAAAAATGCGAGAAGTTAATTACAAGGCTTCGGGAGAGATACATAAATATTTAAACGAAATAAAACAAATATGCGAATTAATAAGAAATTAAGAACGAGGGCGTTGGACCCTTTTGCAAAAATTGAATTAATGATGGAGTTAATTAATTAAAAAAAGAAGGAAAGAACTTGTTTTTTGGTATTTTTAGTATTTTAGGATTTAATGTGAAAAAAAAAGAGAATTAATTAAAATTAAAATAAGATGCAAACCCTAATCCTAATTATTTTTAATTTATTAAGAAAATATTGAAGTTTTTTAACCTAAAGTTAATCCTAATTTTTATATGCAAATTTAATTACAAAAATAAATAATATTAAATATTATGGGTGAAAAAAAGAAAAAAAAAGAAGATGAAATTAATTGAAACCCTAATTCTATGTTTTTTTAGATTTTTTTATTAAATATTAATTTAAACCCTAATTTAAAACTAAATTTAATTATATGCATTTATTTATGAAAATACTAAAAAATAAAATATTTATTGTTTTTTCTCTTTTTTCTGATTTTTTATGGGTATTTTTTATATTTATGAAAATATTAAATTGATTAAAAGAATAATAATTAAAAGAAGATAAAAATAATGAAAAGATAAAAAATAACAAAATTTTTGCAAACCTTGGGGGTATCAGTCCCCAGATAGGAGGTATAGTTTAGCAGCCTGGCCCAAGAATCTGAGGCCTTATGGACTTTTTTCTGGGAGCATACACGCGCGTTGACTTGAGTTCATCATAGTCTTCAGTTCATGGCCGTTTATCTGACGCTCTGGGACACGTGGGCGTTGATTTTTGAGGATGCATGATAGTCTTCAGCACAAGCGCTACATATGAACGTTAATTGAAAAATAACAAATGGAAAGGGTGAAGACCTGGGATCGAACCCAGGTCATTAACATTACCAGTCAACACGTGCGCCACTGAGCCACTTCAAACGCGTTTACTATAGAATAACGAATAAACATTATAAGAGAAAAAATGTTAATGGCTTGGAAACGCGCGCAAAATTTGAAAGAGCCAACCAATGTACGCCACGAGGTCATCTTCTTCATGGTGTTTTATTTTTCCTGAAACAATAACAAACTAGCAACGGTTTTGTAAACGTTGCCATAGGTAAGATACAAGAAAATAGCGAATGGCCCTGTGACGCTCATAAATTGAGCGCGAGGGTGGGTTTAAGATCGTCCAGATGCGCTGATTTGAATGGTGATGGTCAGGGGTTCTAATTTTTCCTTGTTACAAAACCCCTAATTTGAAGCTTGCAAAACCCTAATATTATCTCATGGCGAAATCGTGTATAATGCATAAAACTTCAATCAGAGCACATGGTTAGTTTCAGAACAAGCCAATTAGTATGAATGTATCAAGAAAACACAATGAAAATGCCTAGAATATGAAATACGATTATGCATTTTTCATGAAAAATTTCAAGTTCTGTATACCGATTCTTGATGTTTTGATGAATGTTTGTGATTGGAAAACGTTCAGTGGACCTTCAGCAAGCTAATGAGACAAGAATCGTGCCTTGAATCGTCCTAGAAAGTGGTTTTCAGATTTGAGTTTCTTAATAAAAATTCAAGTTTTGTTTTCCAGGTTTCTGAGCAGCTGCGTGTGTAAAAACATTAGGGTTGTGATCCTTGCATATGTAGTAGTGAATTAGGTTAAAAAGAATCATCCAAATCTCTTGCATTCATAGTTTTTGAAAATTGATTTTCAAAGATCTTTTCAATCTTTTTCCATGTGTTTCTGTTCCAATTAAGATCAATTTTCTCCAAATCTTTCCCTATTTGATTTCACACGAATTATTGAGTAGATTACATGTGCAAAAAGATTTGTTAGGTTAAGTTAAATATTTTTCATATATTTAATTGATTTAAATGAATTATTATAAATAAAAATTCAAATAAATAAATAAAAAATGAAGAAATACTTCCCTTTGGGCCAAGTGGTCGTGCACATGCTTGGAATGATGAATTGTGGAAGAAAAATGGGCCCATTAGCAATTTTAGGTCACTTGAATCAATGTTGACTTTTCAAAATATCCAAAAATTTCCCAACTTCCACAAGGCATAACTTGCTCAATTTTTAAGCTTTTCTCATGTTCTTGGACATTTTGGAAAGGTCTTTGAGTCCTCTAACAAATGCCTTTGGTCCCATGTCATTTTGATTTACCAATCTCAAGTTATGGCCTTTGACTTAAAGTCCCTTTTTGTTGACTTTTGAAAATGACCTATAATGTTGAAATTGATAACTTTTTGTGAGAGCATTTATTGGACTTGAAGTATGAAGATGAGTTGTAGGAAATGCCTTTCTCTTAAAAATGAGCTTTGGATGGAATTTTTCTGATAATCCATGTGAAAGTTATGCCCTGGTCAATTTACAGTTGACTTTTTCAACTGTCCAAATAAGGAAACTTTTGCATCTTGATGATTTTTTGAGCCAAGCTTTGAGAATCATGATCAAGCATCGATCAAATGATGTTTGTGGCTTCAAAATGATATGTTGACCAAAAATTTGAACTTTTGACTGCCAAATGACCATTTTGCCCCTACAGTTGACTGTAGTGCAATTAGGGTTTTTGACTGTGCAATCTTGTGCTGAAAGTCTTGAAACTTTGTATGAGGATGCTTGACCATATTTGTGGGCATGTGAAACTTGATTGAGCTCTTGAAAACTTCAACTTCTTGATCAGAATAAAAACCCTAGTTTTGACTGCTTAGGAGGCTCTTACACTGTGCAACCCTTGGGGAATTTTGAAGCTTGACTTAGCAATTTCCTGAAGAATATGGGAGGGCAAATTTTGGGGTACAACAGTTGCCCCTGTTCAATCTTCTTAGACCTGAGGATGCAGATTGGCTGACGTGCCTTTCGTAATCCGAGGGTAGAAGATGATTGAACACTAGAGTGCCCAGAAATTTGCGCTCACATAGTAGCAATGCGATGATGGGAATGGGCTTATAGATGCCATTTAGAGGTTGATGAATAGGATGATGGGCTTATAGATGCCATATGGATGTTGATCGCGTAAGAGATTCCTTAGCGAGAAATTGCGTACCTGCAAAACAGAAAATGATTACCTGACACGTTGCAGGAGCTGGTTTTCAGATGCTTGGTATAGATGTGTCCTGACTGGTTACAGGAGCTGAGTCTGGAGCTTCACAAGATGATGAATGAACCCGGGATGGTTACTACCTCAGCATGAACGGTAAGAGAACCTTGGGTGATTTTAACTTCAACAACGTTCGTTGAGAAAATCTTGGTGGGAATTACCATCTTCGCAGTATCGGGAAGAGAACCATAGGTAATTATAACCTGAAAGGGAATTACATCTCACGCACCGTCGGGGAGAGGACCAAAGGAAATTATAACCTGAAAGGGAATTACATCTCACGCACCGTCGGGGAGAGGACCAAAGGAAATCATAACCTAAAAGGGAATTACATCTCACGCACCGTCGGGGAGAAGACCACAGGAAATCATAACCTAAAAGGGAATTACATCTCACGCACCGTCGGGGAGAGAACCACAGGAAATCATAACCTAAAAGGGAATTACATCTCACGCACCGTCGGGGAGAGGACCACAGGAAATCATAACCTAAAAGGGAATTACATCTCACGCACCGTCGGGGAGAGGACCACAGGAAATCATAACCTAAAAGGGAATTACATCTCACGCACCGTCGGGGAGAGAACCATAGGAAATCATAACCTAAAAGGGAATTACATCTCACGCACCGTCGGGGAGAGAAGCATAGGAAATTATAACCTGAAAGGGAATTACATCTCACGCACCGTCGGGGAGAGAACCATAGGAAATTATAACCTAAAAGGGAATTACATCTCACGCACCGTCGGGGAGAGAACCACAGGAAATCATAACCTAAAAGGGAATTACATCTCACGCACCGTCGGGGAGAGAACCATAGGAAATCATAACCTAAAAGGGAATTACATCTCACGCACCGTCGGGGAGAGAACCATAGGAAATTATAACCTGAAAGGGAATTACATCTCACGCACCGTCGGGGAGAGAACCATAGGAAATTATAACCTAAAAGGGAATTACATCTCACACACCGTCGGGGAGAGAACCAAAGGAAATTATAACCTAAAAGGGAATTATATCTCACGCACCGTCGGGGAGAGAATCATAGGAAATTATAACCTAAAAGGGAATTACATCTCACGCACCGTCGGGGAGAGAACCATAGGAAATTATAATCTCAAAACTTCTACTGAGTCTTCATCAGAAAGATCTGTTTGGGGTTGATTTAGCTGGACTAGAGAAGGCCTTGGACTGGATAAGAAATCTTTGGAGTTGATTAACTGAACCGGCCTAGGTCTTGAAATATGCTTGAGAATTTAACTGCATCTTTCCTGAAAGGTAAAGGTCAGTCATATGTAATGCATGATATGGATCAAGCAATGATGTTCTCAACATAAATGAGATTTGTATGATATGATGCGTATATGCATGCCATAATGATGTATGTGATGTTTTATGAATGTGTGTTCTCGTCTAGGAAAGTAGATCCTTGACGGATGCCGGGAAGTCATATCCTGGGCTGATATTGAAGAATAAGCTTTCGCTTCCGCTGGGGATGATAACTGCAAGAATACCGGTAAGAGAAGATGACTCCGTTGAGGAATAAACTTGGCAAATGGAAGATTCTGCGGGGAGAAAAATACTCTTGCGGTCTTGCTGGGGAGCGATACTCTGTGGGGAGAGAGATACTTTGCTGAGTTGATAATAACTTGCTGGGGATGTTTTCATTGTGTTGGAGGTGTTGATAGACTTCGCTGGGGATACGAAAGAACTGTATTGACGGCGACCTTTCCGTGGCTTTTGGCTGAGGATAACCCAGTTATATCCTGTTAAGGAAACAACTCTTTAAATAAAGCCGGACGATGCATTCGTGCCTTGCGAGGGATAAGCTTCCGGAATCTACTGGGGATAAGCTTACTGCTTGGGGAGATGAATTCCAATTTTCCTGGGGAAACTGGATTGGACTTTCCTGGGGAAGTTTTTTTGAACTGCGGGGGAAGTGATTCCTTTGAATGTTGATATACCGCCGGGGAACAATCTTTTAGATCAAGACTGCCCGGGATGCTTGTTAAGAATATGTATGCTGCTGGGGAAGGTTGAGATCTGCGGGAAGATACCCAACTTCCTTAAGGTTGATAACTGCTTTGCTTGGAGAGAGTGTACTGACTGCTGACTTACTCTCTGGGGAATTAGGATATCTGGTTATGTTTTTCAGCTGAGCTCACCTTGATACCTTGGAGGACAGAATAATTAGATTGCTGAGACAACTCTTTATTGCCCCTGTTTCGGAGGTTGGAGAAGAAGACCTGTGAAGTACTGATAGTTGTTGAGGGTCAAACCTTCTTCTGGTAGGCAGGTAATAAGATGACAGGACATAGTCGTACACTTTGATCCCTAACTTTTGTCTGGACCGCCCTTTCGGGTTTTCAGTCCCCCGGGATACCCATTTTTGCCCAAGCCGCCTTTTCAGGTTTTCGACTTGCTGGGTGTACAGATTTTTTTCATTTCATCCCTCATTTTGCCCGAACCCTTTTGGTTCGCCGGGAAGCCCTTATTTTTGCCTAGGTGTGTCAACCTAGCGGGTCTTTGATTATGCGTAGTATTTTTTTTTCGACTATGTCCGTGCTTTCAGAATGTAAGGAGTTGCCCCTGTTAGAAGTGTTTTGTCATGCCACCAGAAGATTTTTTATCGTGCAAGTTTTGTTGCTGGAATGCCCCCAAGTGACTCAGGCGGAGATTTGCCCCAGGCTATTTGGCCTTTGAGAGATTCTCCGAATCTTGACTGAACTGCCCCAGATGACGGACCATGATCATGCCATGCCCCTTGATTGGAAGTGCTTCTGTTCATTAGGCATTCATCGTGCGAATTTTCCTGCTGTTCAAACAAAAAGTCATATGCAAACAAAGTTATGTGAAAAATGCAAAGCTTATGTCTGTCTTGAAGATTTTGAAAATGCATTCTTTTTCATAAAACAGGTGATTGTTTGTAAAACGTGATGTCAACTCCGTATTTTACCGTAGGCCTTCAGGAGTCAGGATACCTTTCGTAACAGTATGCTTTCGAACTAACCCATGCTTCAGCTAGGACTTTTGAGGGTTATAACGTGGCCTGGTTCACGGTTTAAGAAACAAAGGATAAAGGCTCAAATTATTTGTACCCACCCGCTCTTCGTGATGTTCTCCAAACCTAAACTCAGTTGATCATACGTTAGACCTTGTTTGAGTCTTTGCTCTGATTTTCCGGTGATGATTCGGATGTTGATAACTTATTTTGAATAGGCAGTCATTCCTTTTTTGTTGAGGGTTTGTAAGACCTCTTTCTTGTCTGATTTTTTTTTGTTACCCCTTTCTTTTTTTGCCTGAACTGTTTCCTTTTTTGGAATTACAGTCAGCGGGATGCCCCAGTTTTGTAAGTTTCCTTCATGGGTTTTGACTTAATGGGTTTTTATTTTGAAAGATAATGACTGCCTTTCTTTATTGATTGTTCAGAATCATCATCGTCTTTCTTCGTTTTGTAAGGACTTCTTCGGTGCCATTCGTTATGCACTTGGATCAACTGAGAGACTACCCTGCCCCAGGTTATGATTAAGGGTTTTAAATTTCGAAAACTCCTACTTCTTTGGCTCGGAAGGGTTGACGAGGGATTATCTTCCTTATAACTCCAGTGTTTATGGATTGAAACAATGCCTGTACCTCATCAGCGGGGTCTGTTCAAAAGCATACTGTAGATTATGGTATCGTTTTCGTCATCCTCCCTCAAGAGGCTTAGAATTTAGATTCAAGAGTCGACATCAGAAAAAAATATGAAAATAATTTGCATTTAGTGGATACGAATATATTGTTTCAGAACAGACATATGCGATGCATTAATGAAATAACAATGTTTAACATGAGTAAATGTTTGAACAAAAGAAAACTGCAACTTGAACATTCGAATGAACAAAAGTTTTCCAGTCTCAGGATTTGTCACTTCAAATGGTGAGTCTTGTAGGGATAGTAGAAGAACTCGGCCTGACCATCTTGTGCGAACTCTAATGCCCCTTTATCAATCAAGTCCTGGATCTTGTTCTTCAGAGCCCAACATTCATTTGTATCATGCCCCGGGCTATCAGAATGATAAGCGCAGCGAGCGTTGGGGTTATACTTTGGTGACGTTGTATTTTGAAACTTCGGAGCCTCTTTTAGAGTTACCAGCTTGGCCTCCAGCAACTGTGGCAATATCTGGGATAAGGTCATGCTGAGCCGAGTGAACTGCCTCCTTTCGCTCTTTTGTTGGTTGTGATGTTGAATTTGTGACACTGGAGCTATCTGAGGAGCTCTCCCCTTACCTCCTTGTCTCAAAGGTGGTTGAACGATGACTGGCTTTTTACCCTTAGACTTTTGCCCCAGCTGGTTACCCTGAAGCAGTTGGTTGACGAGAAACCAGAGCTCGTCTTGTCTTTGAGCTAACCCTTGAATAGCAGTCACCTGCCCCAGCATTTGGGCTTTCAATGCATCCACCTCAGCTTGTAGGTGTTTCAGCCTTTCACCCTCAGCACTGTTTCTAACAAAGGTCTCCATGAGAAGTGTCCTTAGCTCCTCCTGCCCCTTGGATAGATTCAGGAGGATCTCCCTGAGCTGAGTCTCTTGAGCGAGAAGGTCCTGGTTATCTGGTTGGAAGGCCATTGCTGAAATAAACAGCGAGAAAGGTAAGTGACCTGTAACAAAGATACCTGTTATGTAATGATGTGTATGACATGCATGCAATGTTTTCAAGGATCCCGCGGGGTAAACAAGAAAATTTGTTAGCATTTGGATCCGGTAGCTTGATTGAAGGAACTGCACGTTGTTGAGAGTCCTTCTTCAAGGTCAAAGGCTCACCATATCCAGTGGGTCATAGCCCCTGACTTTAGTCATCATGTCTGGTTTTGATTTCCAAGCAGCCTTGGTTAGGGGAACCTTCTTCAAGAGTCAGAGCTCACCATATCAAGTGGGTCACAGCCCCTGACAACCTTGGCTAGAGGAAAATAAATCCTCTTTTCCCCTTGCTGGGATAGTTGATTCACCATGACCTGCATCACAAGCCCTTGAGATCCTTGAAATGAGTTAGGATGTATGCAATGGTATGATGTTATGGTATGCATGGGGTAATATGAGTAGCCCTGTTATGAGTCCCAATTAAGGACTATAAACCAAAAACCTGCAAGAAACTCAAGTAAAACCTGTCATGAGTCCCAGTTAAGGACTAAAAACAAAACCTGCAAGAAACTCGGTAAACCCTGTTATGAGTCCTAATTAAGGACTATAAACAAAACCTGCAAGAAACTTAGTAAGCCCTGTCATGGGTCCCAGTTAAGGACTAAAAAAAAACCTGCAAGTAGTTCATGTGTCAGATAAAGCATGCAAGTAGTCAAGTACGAAGGCACACAAGTCACACAAGAGAAAGCCCTTAGAGTTTCAGGCCAGCATGGGGTCTGGGTAGTACCCTCTTGAAGTTTATTGGTTCATACCTGTCCTATCAAAGTAACCGGGTTCTTAGAGGATCTCAATATCATTGACTACCCTCAATCGGTCATAACTCCAGCATCGCAATCTTTTCTTGCGGCCAGAACCATCACGAGAGTTTAGCCTCAATGGGCGTAGCATACTGCTACTGTTCTAATGGCCAAGTTGGGTCAATTTAGGGTTCTAAGGTCGGTTGGTGCTTAATGACTCCTTGGAAGACCCATATTCTCCCCGTTTCAACACGAGGGATATCGGTACAGACCAAGGCGCCACACCAACGTAGCCACTGCTTCACCCATGTCGGTATACGCCGGACAGGTCCCTCACAGCTTATGCTACCTAAACAGGGTATCCCCAGATCCGGGTTAGGATCTATGTAACTCCCATGCAACCCACAAATTTAAAGCAGACAAGTCAATACAATTGAAAACGCAGTGATCTTAGTCCTAAGGTACACCTCACTTTAAAATTCATCCCCAGCAGAGTCGCCAGTTCTGTGATCGGTGGATCAAGAACTGACTGTTTAATGCTGGTTCGCGAAATGTCGCGGAAGCAAGAGTCGCCACCGTCTTTTATTTTCTCCAAATGGAAAGGACAAAAGCACAGAAAAATTCCTTAAAGAGATTGCTCTCGGTTCGGGAGGTAGATTATAGAAAGGGAAGGTGTTAGCACCCTTTCTATCCATGGTTATCCATGGGCTCTTAGATACTTGCTCATTTGTGTTTTCAAAATTGTTTGTTTGCTTTTCAACTGTGGGTTTTAAAAAGTTTCTTTGAAAATTTTCAGTTCGACTCTTGTATCAGTCCTCAAGAGTGTTTGAAAAATTACTTTCGAAAGCTTTTGAAAAGGTGTCGGTGTGAAAAGTATTTTTGAATTTGTTTTTGAAATTAGAGCAAGTATCTAGAGTCGTCTACCTACCCTAAGGAATTCGTCTGTGTAAATGTCCTTTAAAGTAGTGCCATCCCACCATTGAGAGGTAGGTAGCACCACCGTTGGAGGTGTTCGGGTCAATTCGAGGTTCGGGACATGGTGATCACCAGAGCAATGGGAAGACACCTTAGAAGCTACCCTCATGCCAGGTTCCCGGATCATGAGGACTTACTAAGACATCCTCTACTCGACGATCACCTTTCGAGGCAAGGCAACAGTGAGGCGTACCCTAGAGGTGGTGTGTGCGATTTGTGTGTTGTTTTCATTTGCATTTATCTTGTCATGTTATTGGTGATCTAACGTTTGTTTTTATTTAAGGCCATTCATTCTTGCATGCTTTGTTTAACAGTTAAAAAATATTGCGGGAAAAGTAAATTCTAAACTATTACAAAAGGCGCGGGTCCACATCGCCAAAAGTTTCTCGAACCCGATTTGACAGAAAATAAATAAATAAAGAAGGTAAAAGAATTAAAAATGCGAGAAGTTAATTACAAGGCTTCGGGAGAGATACATAAATATTTAAACGAAATAAAACAAATATGCGAATTAATAAGAAATTAAGAACGAGGGCGTTGGACCCTTTTGCAAAAATTGAATTAATGATGGAGTTAATTAATTAAAAAAAGAAGGAAAGAACTTGTTTTTTGGTATTTTTAGTATTTTAGGATTTAATGTGAAAAAAAAAGAGAATTAATTAAAATTAAAATAAGATGCAAACCCTAATCCTAATTATTTTTAATTTATTAAGAAAATATTGAAGTTTTTTAACCTAAAGTTAATCCTAATTTTTATATGCAAATTTAATTACAAAAATAAATAATATTAAATATTATGGGAGAAAAAAAGAAAAAAAAAGAAGATGAAATTAATTGAAACCCTAATTCTATGTTTTTTTAGATTTTTTTATTAAATATTAATTTAAACCCTAATTTAAAACTAAATTTAATTATATGCATTTATTTATGAAAATACTAAAAAATAAAATATTTATTGTTTTTTCTCTTTTTTCTGATTTTTTATGGGTATTTTTTATATTTATGAAAATATTAAATTGATTAAAAGAATAATAATTAAAAGAAGATAAAAATAATGAAAAGATAAAAAATAACAAAATTTTTGCAAACCTTGGGGGTATCAGTCCCCAGATAGGAGGTATAGTTTAGCAGCCTGGCCCAAGAATCTGAGGCCTTATGGACTTTTTTCTGGGAGCATACACGCGCGTTGACTTGAGTTCATCATAGTCTTCAGTTCATGGCCGTTGATCTGACGCTCTGGGACACGTGGGCGTTGATTTTTGAGGATGCATGATAGTCTTCAGCACAAGCGCTACATATGAACGTTAATTGAAAAATAACAAATGGAAAGGGTGAAGACTTGGGATCGAACCCAGGTCATTAACATTACCAGTCAACACGTGCGCCACCGAGCCACTTCAAACGTGTTTACTATAGAATAACGAATAAACATTATAAGAGAAAAAATGTTAATGGCTTGGAAACGCGCGCAAAATTTGAAAGAGCCAACCAATGTACGCCACGAGGTCATCTTCTTCATGGTGTTTTATTTTTCCTGAAACAATAACAAACTAGCAACGGTTTTGTAAACGTTGCCATAGGTAAGATACAAGAAAATAGCGAATGGCCCTGTGACGCTCATAAATTGAGCGCGAGGGTGGGTTTAAGATCGTCCAGATGCGCTGATTTGAATGGTGATGGTCAGGGGTTCTAAATTTTCCTTGTTACAAAACCCCTAATTTGAAGCTTGCAAAACCCTAATATTCTCTCATGGCGAAATCGTGTATAATGCATAAAACTTCAATCAGAGCACATGGTTAGTTTCAGAACAAGCCAATTAGTATGAATGTATCAAGAAAACACAATGAAAATGCCTAGAATATGAAATACGATTATGCATTTTTCATGAAAAATTTCAAGTTCTGTATACCGATTCTTGATGTTTTGATGAATGTTTGTGATTGGAAAACGTTCAGTGGACCTTCAGCAAGCTAATGAGACAAGAATCGTGCCTTGAATCGTCCTAGAAAGTGGTTTTCAGATTTGAGTTTCTTAATAAAAATTCAAGTTTTGTTTTCCAGGTTTCTGAGCAGCTGCGTGTGTAAAAACATTAGGGTTGTGATCCTTGCATATGTAGTAGTGAATTAGGTTAAAAAGAATCATCCAAATCTCTTGCATTCATAGTTTTTGAAAATTGATTTTCAAAGATCTTTTCAATCTTTTTCCATGTGTTTCTGTTCCAATTAAGATCAATTTTCTCCAAATCTTTCCCTATTTGATTTCACATGAATTATTGAGTAGATTACATGTGCAAAAAGATTTGTTAGGTTAAGTTAAATATTTTTCATATATTTAATTGATTTAAATGAATTATTATAAATAAAAATTCAAATAAATAAATAAAAAATGAAGAAATACTTCCCTTTGGGCCAAGTGGTCGTGCACATGCTTGGAATGATGAATTGTGGAAGAAAAATGGGCCCATTAGCAATTTTAGGTCACTTGAATCAATGTTGACTTTTCAAAATATCCAAAAATTTCCCAACTTCCACAAGGCATAACTTGCTCAATTTTTAAGCTTTTCTCATGTTCTTGGACATTTTGGAAAGGTCTTTGAGTCCTCTAACAAATTCCTTTGGTCCCATGTCATTTTGATTTACCAATCTCAAGTTATGGCCTTTGACTTAAAGTCCCTTTTTGTTGACTTTTGAAAATGACCTATAATGTTGAAATTGATAACTTTTTGTGAGAGAATTTATTAGACTTGAAGTATGAAGATGAGTTGTAGGAAATGCCTTTATCTTCAAAATGAGCTTTGGATGGAATTTTTCTGATAATCCATGTGAAAGTTATGCCCTGGTCAATTTACAGTTGACTTTTTCAGCTGTCCAAATAAGGAAACTTTTGCATCTTGATGATTTTTTGAGCCAAGCTTTGAGAATCATGATCAAGCATCTATCAAATGATGTTTGTGGCTTCAAAATGATATGTTGACCAAAAATTTGAACTTTTGACTGCCAAATGACCATTTTGCCCCTACAGTTGACTGTAGTGCAATTAGGGTTTTTGACTGTGCAATCTTGTGCTGAAAGTCTTGAAACTTTGTATGAGGATGCTTGACCATATTTGTGGGCATGTGAAACTTGATTGAGCTCTTGAAAACTTCAACTTCTTGATCAGAATAAAAACCCTAGTTTTGACTGCTTAGGAGGCTCTTACACTGTGCAACCCTTGGGGAATTTTGAAGCTTGACTTAGCAATTTCCTGAAGAATATGGGAGGGAAAATTTTGGGGTACAACACGCCCCAACATCTGCCTTAAGCCCATTTTGTTTTACCAGCGAACCCCCCATTCTGTCCATACTGATCATCCTTCCCTTTACTTTTTTTTGGGCCTCACCATAAATCCCTAAGCCCATTCTTTTTTTAATCTCTTTTTATATTAACCTTTTTATTATTTCACTAATTTGTTTTTATTTTGTTAATAATAATACTAGTAGTATTTATTTTCTTAAATTAATTTAGTTTCCTTTTTTTAATAATTGTTACATTTAATAAAATACAATAATAATAGAAATTTTATTTTTGTTTTCTTTAAAAAATATGTGAATAATAGAAGTGTTGTTTAATTAATTTTTCTTCAAAACTTTTCTCCTTTTCATAATTAATAAGACACATACAAAAAATAATAATATAATACTTAATCTTTATTTTTTTTAGAATAGATTTTATTTATTTATTTTTAAGTTAATTTATACATGCATTTCATAATTTATTGATTCTCTTTATTTTTATGTTTTGTTATAGCTTTATATTTGAATTGCGATAATTCGATTTGGTTGTAACACATAATATTTGGACATTGTTATCCTTGTGAGATTCATCCCTATTTGTAAACAATTGTACCCCCATCCCCGGATACTTTTGTAATAGCTTAGAATTTAATTCTCGCACTTTATGCTTTTAAATTATGCCATGATTAGAGATTAGGGTTTGTATGCGAAAATCTAAAATCAATCGCTAGATGACCTAATACAAGAACCCAAATGCATGAAAATGACAAACACAATTCACACTTGCACCTCTAGGGTAACCTCGCTTGTTGCTTCAGAAAAATGCAATCATGTCCCTCGAATAATGAGACACTCTAGCAAATGGCCCTTCGATAAACAAATATCGTAGTCCCTCGATGACCCTCGATGTTGCCTTCGATAAAACGATCTCGTCCCTTACAAAATTGCTAGAGCATCTCACAAGTTGCTTTCAATGATTGTATGCGATGACCCACGTCTGTCCCGTTAAACATCCTAACACAAGGTTGTTCACCAAATGCAATGGTGAAACAACACTGTCAAAAGGGTTAAAAACATTAGGAAGGATCTTTGAGTAAAATAGGGTAGATAGCTCTTAGTTACTTGATCAAAAAGCTTGCAAAACATCCTTGCCATTTTCAAACACACCTCGTAACACAATTTCAAAATAAACTTTCAAAAACATTGAAATATCTTTTCAAAAAGACAAACACCTTTGTATATATTCAAACAAGAATCATTACAAAGGTTTCCTAGACAAGGCCTTTTTTTTCAAAGCATTTTCAAAAACCACACACAAAGCACCATTTCAAACAATTGAAAAGCAAAAGAAAGTGATCTAAAACAAGTAACTAAGAGCCCATGGAAAACCATGGATGAAAAGGGTGCTAGCACCTTCCCTTTTCATAATCTACCCCCCGAATCCAAGAAAACATCTCAAAGGTCTTTCATGTGCTTTTTGACCTTTCATTTGGATAAAATAAAAAGTCGGTGGCGACTCTTGCCAAACTGCACAATTGCTAACACAAACGCAAAACCTCAAGTCAGTTCTCCCACCGTATCACAGAACTGTCGACTCTGCTGGGGACAAATTTAAACGTGGGGTTACCTTAGGGTTTTAGATCACCTTTACATGCTTACCTTGATTTCTTTGATTGCTTTACTTTTTGGGTTCCTTGTTTGGGTTTGTTTTAAATCCTACACCCGGATTTGGGGACACCTTTTAGGTAAGTAGCAATAAACTGCGAGGGAACTGTGCGGGGTATACCGACATGGTCGAAGAAGTGGCTACGTTAGTGCGACATATTTGTCAGTACCGGTAGCCTTTGAGTTAATCAAAGAGAATACGGGGCCGCTGAGTGATGTCATGAAGCACTAACGAACTCTTAGAACCTTACTTGACCATCTTGGCCTTTTTAGGGGTAGTGAGATGACCGGCTTTGGTGTTGTCTGAAGTTGGTAGATACTCGATACTACACTCATTTAAGGTTATTTTCTTGGAATATTTCGGTTGCCAGTTAAGTGGCTAAACTGAAACAATGAACAGAGAAAATAATCAAGTGATATTGAGCTCCTTAGAACCCGGTTACTATTTCTAGGACAGGTTGAGCCAACTAACTCCAAGAGGGTACTTACCTACAAACCCCATGCAATCCTAAACCTAAGGACTTGTCTGCTTTGTGTGAATATGATTGTCTGTATATATACACTTGCTTACTTTTGCATGCTTGTACATAACATCATAACATCATACCATAGCATTTTCAATAACCATTTCAAGGATCTCGAGGGTTTTTGATGCAGGGTCACGTCGAACCATACGTCTATCAAAGGGAAAGAGGATTCATTTTCCTCTAAACAAACACCATCAAAAATCAAGTACAACAACTTGAATCGAGGGCTATGACCCACTTGACATGGTGAGCTTGATTCTCGTGGAAAGACATCCACCGATACAAAGTTCTCTAATCAAAAATGCTGATCGAAGTTCAACCACTAACATTTTCTTGTGTTTACCCCGCGAGATCCTTGAAAACATGCATCCACATATCATGCATCGCATCATGACAGGTTTTCCCTTTCAGGTTTCCTTATTCTCCTACTGTTTATTTCAGTAGAGATGGCTCTAGAGAGGACTGTCAAAGAGATCCAGGCTCAAAACGCTCAACTTCAAGAAATGTTCTTGAACCTGTCACAGGGACAAGAAGAAGTGAAAGCTCTCCTCACAAGGGGAATGGTCCTGGGGAATCCAGGCGGCGTCAGAAATGATCAGTTGGAAGGGCTACAGATTGAGTTGGCAACAATGAAGATCCATATGATGGGACAACTGGTGGGCCAGATGGCTCTCATTCAAAACCTGGCTCAAGGGCAAGAGGAGCTAAGGGTTCTCATCAACAAACTGCTTCAAGATAACCAAGTGGGGCAAACAACTAGGGTTGAAGATCAAGTCATCATTCAACCTCCTTTGAGACAAGAAGACAAGGGAAAGGCTCCCCAGCTTGCTTCAGGATCACAAGCCCAACAACAACCTCGCCAGCGTCAACGGGGTAATCGGCATAAGCAAAATACATCTGGAAGGCACTTCACTGAGATTGACATACCATTATCTCTAGTACTAGAACGCTTGTCGGAGGTCAATCTAACTGTTTTAAAGGATCCTCTTCAGAATCCCAATACCTCTGCTCCTGGCTATCACCCCAACGCATTTTGTGTATACCACTCCTATAGTCCTGGACATGACACCGACGACTGTTGGGCTTTGAAAAACAAGATCCAAGATTTGATTGACAGAGGAGTGCTGGTATTCACACAGGATGGCCAGATGAAAATCTTTCCCTGAGGTTTCTCCACCTGAAATGACAAGTTCGAACTGAGAAGCTTTTGTTTCATTTGAATTTTCAAGTTGTAATTTCTTTTATTCGAACAATTATCTGTTGATGTCAAACTCTGTTTCATTAATGCATTGCATATGTTTGTCTTGAATTCATCCATTCGTTTTCACTATTCTTGAATCATGCTTTCTACTTTCTTTATGACATTTAACTCTTGCTAAAAGTTACAAGCCTTTAGAGGGAGGATGACGAAAACAATGCCATAATCTAATACAGTATGCTTTTGGACAGACTTTGCTGACGATGTACAGGCGTTTCTTTCAAATCCTAAAACACTGGAGTTATAAGGAAGATAATCCCTAGTCAACCCCTTCGAGCCAAAGAAGTAGAATTTTTTTGTTTTAAACACAAATTGAAACCTTTTAATCAAACCAGGGGCAGGGTAGTCTCTCAGTTAATTCAAAATGTGTGTTTAGCCGCAAACTCTCATTTCGTAATACAACAAATAATATAAAAAAAACATTCCTTTGGAACCAAAAGACAATGATGGTTCTTGTTCCTTACCTCATAGGCAGTCATTATCTCTCAAAGATAAAAGCCCACTGATCCAAAACCTACAAAGGAGGCTTAAGAAAGTTGGGGCATCCGGCTGACTATAATCTCGAAAGTAGGAACAGTCGGGCAAAAATTAGGGATAACAAATCAAAAGAAAGAGGTCATTACAAATCCTCAACAACATGAAAAGTGTTGCAAAAAAATGACTGCCTTCCAACAAGTTCAACTTGTGTGGACCATCACCAAAACGTCGTTCCAAACTCGAATAGAGCTCGATGCACAATTAACTGAGTTTAGGATTGAAGAACATTACGAAGAGCGGGTGGGTACAAATATACTTTGAGCCTTTATCCCTTGTTTCTTAAACCGTGAACCAAGCCACGTTACAACCCTTCAAAAGTCCTAATTGAAGTATGGGTTAGTTCGAAAGCATACTGTTACCAAAAGGTATCCTGACTCTTGTAAGGCTTTGCTCTAAATCTTGTGTTGAATTTGTCTTATAAAAGTTTTCTGCTAAAAAATGCATTTTTCAAAACTTCGAGACAAGCATGAACTTTGCATTATTTGAATATCGTTGTTTGCACATGGCTATTTGTTTGACAGCAAAGAAACTCATACAGTGAATGTTTGGATGAATGAAAGCTCTCTCAATGAATAAAATCACTTCAAGTGGGATGACACTCCCGTTGCAAAAATCTCCTATCAACAAAAGGGGACTTGATATGGTATTGTCCAGTAAACCTGGGGCAGTCCAGTCAAGATTTTCAACAAATCTTTCAAATTCCAGTAAACCTGGGGCAGTCCAGTCAAGATTTCAAGAAATATCTCAATTACAGAAAAACCTGGGGCAAGTCTCTGTCACCGTCACTTGGGGCATTAAACGTCAATCTTATCAAGGGGTTACATACATTCCAAGTTTCCTGGCAGTGCCACAACATTTGATACTAGGGGCAATGACGAATCTCTCTAAAAAATCTCGAGAAGTTCATCACCTCTCTAGCAGATCAACGGTCATGGGTTTATTTCCCCAACATTTGTTAAGGATTCATTCTCCAAAACAAATCATATTTCAACGACATACGCAGATTGATCGATCGTCGAAGATTCCTTCATCACCTGTTGGAAGTTACGGTCGTCAAAGATTCCTTTATCACCTGTTGGAGTTACAGTCGTCAAAGATTCCTTCATCACCTGTTGGAGTTACAGTCGTCAAAGATTCCTTCATCACCTGTTGGATTTACAGTCGTCAAAGATTCCTTCATCATCCGGTTGAGTCAAAGTTAATCCAAGACCTTCTCCGTTTCAGTCGGATCGACACTAAGATCCCCCTGATTCTTATTCCAGTGGAAGATATTCCGGGTTTTTCTATTTCAAATAAATCCCTCAACGATTTATTCTGATTCACCTCCAGATTTTTCACTATCAGAGATGGAGAATCCAACTCTTTTCTCCTTCACCAGCTCGGGATTTAATTTCCCAATGAAAGGTCATCTTGAAAAACATTACACCTCCATGCATCAGGACATCATACAACGCAATCTTATTTATTTCGAGAACATCATTGTTTGATATATGCCACTAACCTTTACCTTTCAGGAAAAGTACAATCAAATTTAAGCGACAAAGCTTTTCTTCAGTCGAATTACGGACAAGTTCCTAAATCTCGACAAAGCTTTTACTTCAGTTGAATTACGGACAAGTTCCTAATTCTCAGCAGAAACAACCCACCAGTAGAATAACGGACAACTGAAGCTCCTAAAATGCTATTTCTCAAGAATGAGGATTCTTATTCTTGAAACCTCAGAAGGTTGGTATACTCCCAAGCTCCTGATACCGTTAACAGAATGAAGAGTCCCATCCTTGAAACCTCAGAAGATTGGCATACTCCCAACCTCCTGATATTCCCGACAGAATGAAGATTCTCATTCTCAAAGTGGCATATTACCTGAATTAATGATATTCCCAACAGATTGAAAATTCTCATTCTCAAAGTGGCATATAACCCGAATTCTTGATATTCCCGACAAAATGAAGATTCTCATTCTCAAAGTGGCATATAACCTGATATTCCCGACAGAATGAAGATTCTCATTCTCAAAGTGGCATATTACCTGAATTATTGATATTCCCGACAGAATGAAGATTCTCATTCTCAAAGTGGCGTATAACCTGAATTCCTGATATTCCCGACAGAATGAATATTCTCATTCTCAAAGTGGTATATTACCTGAATTCCCGATATTCCCGACAGAATGAAGATTCGCATTCTCAAAGTGGCATATTACCCGAGTTCCTGATATTCCCGACAGAATGAAGATTCTCATTCTCAAAGTGGCATATTACCCGAATTCCCGATATTCCCGACAGAATGAAGATTCTCATTCTCAAAGTGGTATATACACCCAACCTCCTGATATTCCCGACAGAATGAAGATTCTCATTCTCAAAGTGGTATATAACCTGAATTCCTGATATTCCCGACAGAATGAAGATTCTCATTCTCAAAGTGGCGTACAACCTAAACTCCTGAACTTCTTCCAAACAGGAATAAGCTTTTTCCAGAGTCCTGAGTTTTACTCTCCAACAGGATAACTACTCTTCAGCAGTACAGCTACTCCCCACAGAGTTTTTACTTCCCGACAAAATCAAGATTCTTATCCTTGATTTTCAAGTGAAGTTGCCAGAGCTTCATTTACCCTCAGCATAAATTTGTCAGAGTTTTTAATCCCCTGCAGATCGAAGATTCTCGTTCTCGGCTCCTCAGTACAAATCCCCCTGGCAGAATGGAGATTCTCATTCTCAATTCTCTAGAGTTTTCAGATATTCCCCATCGGAGTTCTACTCAAACGACAAAACAGGAATCCCTAGTAGATTGGCATACAACCCAAACTCCTGACTTTCCCCAACAGTATAACTTCTCCCCGCAGAGGTTGTCAAAAGGCTTGAAGACACACATACTCTTCAAACAATGGTCCAGTATTTATTTTCCCTGACAGCAGTCAAAGATTTTATTATCTCCAGCTATCCAGGATTTATCTTCTTCAGCAAGACAGCTTATCAGCTTACATGCGCATACATTGCATTCATATATCATAAACATTGATAAAACACATATATTGCATCATACATTTCATGCAACATAACTTTATGTTTCAGCTAATATTTTACCCTTTCCAGGATAAGATTAGCAAGCTTCGAATTCAAGAATCATGAAAACAGTTTACGGATACTTCCCAACATGGATGTCAATCTATCGCTTGTTCAGATTCAACTTTTGAAAACATTTTACGGATGCTTCCCAACATGGATGTTAATCTATTGCTTATTCAACTTCAACTTCTGAAAACAGTTTACGGGTGCTTCCAAACATGGATGTTAATCTATCGCTTGTTCAGATTCAACTTTTGAAAATAGTTTACGGATACTTCCCGACATGGATGCTAATCTATTGCTTATTCAACCTCAACTTCTGAAAACAGTTTACGGATACTTCCCAACATGGATTTCAATCTATCGCTTGTTCAGATTCAACTTTTGAAAACAGTTTACGGATGCTTCCCAACATGGATGTTAATCTATTGCTTATTCAACTTCAACTTCTAAAAACAGTTTACGGATACTTCCAAACATGGATGTCAATCTATTGCTTGTTCAGATTCAACTTTTGAAAACAGTTTATGGATACTCCAAACACGGACGTTAATCTATTGCTTATTCAACTTCAAGGATTTATGAAAACAGTTTACGGGTGCTTCCAAACATGGATGTCATTCTATCGCTTGTTCAGATTCAACTTTTGAAAACAGTTTACGGAAGCTCCAAACACGGATGCTAATCTATTACTTGTTCAGGCCCCCAGCTCGGAGACGTTCCAGATCTGGATACCTTTATGATACTCATTCTTTCTCCTACAACACACAGTTCAATAAATATTCTTGGATGGCATCTTTAAGCCCATCTCTGACAAGGTTTTGTCACATCTCCAAATGGAATCTTTAAGCCCATTCCCTCAACTATGCTTTGACGAGTGCAAATTTATTGGCACTCTAGTGTCCAATCATCTTTTACCTTTGAGTCGCGAATGGCGAACTTGCCAATCTAACTCTTCAGGTTCAAGAAGATTGAATAGAGGCAACTGTTGTACCCCAAAATTTGCCCTCCCTTTTTCACAAGAAATCACAACCCTAGGGTTTTCTCTGATTTTTTAAGATTGGCTCAGGAATCGATCAAACAGACCTTTCATTGGAAAGAAATCAAGAATTAGGGTTTTTTCTCTCGCATTTCTCAGAAGAAATTGAATCCACAGAAATTCAGTTTACTGTTACATTGTTTTCACACTTTTTCAAGTTTGCTGAAAGGTTAACTGATTGTTCTCAAAAGCCTAATTATCTAGGATAAGAGCTGAGACTTTTATTTGGAATATTAAGGCATCTGCTTGCTAATGGGATGAAAGGTTTGCCGTTTAATGGAATACTTGCTTGTTTAACTATACAATGCGTATGTTAATTAGGATGTTGTTGCAAAGTTACGAAACTGCAAAGTTTTGGATTATTTGAGATTTAAGTGATCTGGATTAGAATTGATGGAATACAATTTCAATTATTTTTGATTGTGAGAAACTTAAATAATTAAGTAAAGGTGCAAGGAAGAATGGCAAGATATGTGACAATAGAAAAATTCTTTTGGATAAATACCTTTTATTCATTTCAAATGTTGTTACAAAATTATTTGAATATTGTAAGTTTACAACTTATAGTATTTAAAATAATGATTGTTTACAATAAATGGAAAATAAATCTAAGTCTAAAGTCTAAACTCCATTGCCACATGCTTAAGGTCTCTTGCTTCCTCTATCGTCCAAGTTGCGTTCACCTGAAAAAGAAGAAAGAAAAAGAAATTAGCACAGTTAATTAAAAGGAATTTTCAAATAGAAAAAGAAAGAAAATCATCATTAAAGTTTGCCGGCCGGAATCAGAATGCTATTTGTTCATCATGTTTTTATTTTCCTCTTTGTAAATCACAAGAAGATCGCTCTTCTCGGTTCACAAAGAGAAAAGTAAAACATAAAAAATGCAAGCATACAATTGGTTCAAATGCAAAAACATAGGCATTGCAAAGGAAAACCAAGGCGCCAAATTTCAAACTGTCTAAGCACTGCACAACATTGCAAAGGCAGTAACCAAACATTGCAAGCAAAGCATACTAAAGCAAAGCAAACTGAGTTGTAAAACAAGTCAAGATGCATTGCTAAATATGGCATACAAAGTAACATTGCAAGCATAAAAACTGTACAAAGTTAGCAACTAAAGCAAACTGAGTTACAAAGCAATTGGAAGCAACCAAGTACAATGCAGAAAATATGCAGTCAGAAAAGTACACAATGCAGGAAGTAGCATGGCAAATCAAATAGCAGGCAAAGGCAGAGAAAAACCAATTCACAAGTCAAAGACTTGTCAAAGCCATCATCATTTTCCAGGGGCAAAGTTTTCAGAAAAATATATTAAACAAAGCAAAAGTGCTTATTGGAGAGAGAGAGAAAGAGAGGACCTTGTGTGAAAAGTTTGTAGTTTGGCTAAGGCAAGCTGGCATAAGTGAACAAAAACAAAAAGATATAAAAACAAGAGACTGCATAACAGTCTAAAAATATAACATTAGAACCTGTTACCACAAAAACTCTCCAAACCTGCAAGTTACAAAAAACACCATAAACCTGCATAACTTGCAAAACTGCAAACAGGCCAAGCTAACCAAACCTGCAAACAGGCCAAGCTAACCAAAACTGCAAACTTACCAAGTTGCCAAAGCAACCTGCAAACCTGCAAGCCAAAACCTGCACTACTTGTAAACTTGCCCAAACTGCTTGGCCAAACAACAAAGCAACCTGCAAATTTGCTCAAACTGCAAAAACCACAAACCAACCAAGCTTCTCAACCTGCTTGCCAAGCCTTCTGTTCAAACTGCAAAAACCATAAACTAAACCAAGCTTCTCAACCTGCTTACCAAGCCTGCAGTTCAAACTGCAAAACCACAAACTAAGCCAAGCCTAGCAGCCTGTTGTCAAACCTGTACCAAACTGCAGTACCAAACTGCCAAACAAATAACCATAAGCTGCAAACCAATTTTCAAACATAGCATACAAAAAATCAGTAGCAGTATCATTATCAATATTCAATATCAAAGAAAAGAGGAAGAGGTTTCAGAAAATTGTAACAAGTTTCATCATCAACCAAATCTCAACAAATAGCAACCACAAAAATCTGTTTCAGAGGCTTTTCTCATCATCAACATCATCATTAAGCAATCCACAAAGGGTTTTCAGAAGCAACAATAGGAGTTTCAGAAATACATCATCACTAACAACAAACGTCAACAAAAGTTTCAAAACAAGTTTTAGAAAATCATCATTAACAAGCCAAAAAAGAGGAAGAGATTCAGAAGCAAAGCAAATAGGGTTTCAGAATCAAATTCATCATCAACAATCAACAAACAATTAGTTTTCAGAATAATCATCATCATCAAACAACATTCGAATCTTCAAGAACCAAAGAGAGATACCAGAAACAAAGTTAGGCCATCATCTTCCTCCGCCTCTAGCCGCCCCAAGAGCACTGCCGGTCCAACCCTTTTCTCCTCTCCATTCCACTTTCCAGAAAAAACTCAAGGTAAGCTTTTTTCTCAAACCTTCGCTACGTCACAGACATAAACGCCATGGATTAAAACATGCAAGCAAAAAACATAAACGAACTAAAACTGTAAAGCGCGAACGAAACGAAATCATATCGTTCGAACAGGGCCTTGGATCATCGTGAAGAGGGGAGAGAGTTAGGGTGGCGCTCCAGCGGCCTAGGGCATAGAGGGAGTTTCAAGTCAGAACCATAGAACGAGAAAGATGAAGATGAAGAAGAGAGCAAAAATTGCGCCATTGTGTTCCCAACAACACGAACCCTAATATGTTCAAACGTTGAAACCCCTAGCCAAACACAAAAATGTTTACACTGGGCCTGACCCGCCCCAACATCTGCCTTAAGCCCATTTTGTTTTACCAGCGAACCCCCCATTCTGTCCATACTAACCATCCTTCCCTTTACTTTTTTTTGGGCCTCACCATAAATCCCTAAGCCCATTCTTTTTTTAATCTCTTTTTATATTAACCTTTTTATTATTTCACTAATTTGTTTTTATTTTGTTAATAATAATACTAGTAGTATTTATTTTCTTAAATTAATTTAGTTTCCTTTTTTTAATAATTGTTACATTTAATAAAATAAAATGATAATAGAAATTTTATTTTTGTTTTCTTTAAAAAATATGTGAATAATAGAAGTGTTGTTTAATTAATTTTTCTTCAAAACTTTTCTGCTTTTCATAATTAATAAGACACATACAAAAAATATTAATATAATACTTAATCTTTCTTTTTTTTAGAATAGATTTTATTTATTTGTTTTTAAGTTAATTTATACATGCATTTCATAATTTATTGATTCTCTTTATTTTTATGTTTTGTTATAGCTTTATATTTGAATTGCGATAATTCGATTTGGTTGTAACACATAATATTTGGACATTGTTATCCTTGTGAGATTCATCCCCATTTGTAAACAATTGTACCCCCATCCCCGGATACTTTTGTAATAGCTTAGAATTTAATTCTCGCACTTTATGATTTTAAATTATGCCATGATTAGAGATTAAGGTTTGTATGCGAAAATCTAAAATCAATCGCTAGATGACCTAATACAAGAACCCAAATGCATGAAAATGACAAACACAATTCACACTTGCACCTCTAGGGTAACCTCGCTTGTTGCTTCGGAAAAATGCAATCATGTCTCTCGAATAATGAGACACTCTAGCAAATGGCCCTTCGATAAACAAATATCGTAGTCCCTCGATGACCCTCGATGTTGCCTTCGATAAAACGATCTCGTCCCTTACAAAATTGATATAGCGTCTCACAAGTTGCTTTCAATGATTGTATGCGATGACCCGCGCCTGTCCCGTTAAACATCCTAACACAAGGTTGTTCACCAAATGCAATGGTGAAACAACACTGTCAAAAGGGTTAAAAACATTAGGAAGGATATTTGAGTAAAATAGGGTAGATAGCTCTTAGTTACTTGATCAAAAAGCTTGCAAAACATCCTTGCCATTTTCAAACACACCTCACAACATAATTTCAAAATAAACCTTCAAAAACATTGAAATATCTTTTCAAAAAGACAAACACCTTTGTATATATTCAAACAAGAATCATTACAAAGGTTGCCTAGACAAGGCCTTTTTTTCAAAGCATTTTCAAAAACCACACACAAAGCACCATTTCAAACAATTGAAAAGTAAAAGCAAGTGATCTAAAACAAGTAACTAAGAGCCCATGGAAAACCATGGATGAAAAGGGTGCTAGCACCTTCCCTTTTCATAATCTACCCCCCGAACCCAAGAAAACATCTCAAAGGTCTTTCCTATGCTTTTTGATCTTTCCTTTGGATAAAATAAAAAGTCGGTGGCGACTCTTGCTAAACCGCACAATTGTGAACACAAACGCAAAACCTCAAGTCAGTTCTCCCACCGTATCACAGTGTGGTTTTGAAAGTATTTTGAAAAGAGGCCACCATTATGGCAATCTTTGTAATGACTCTTGTTTGAAGAATGTATACAAAGATGTTTGTCTTTTTAAAAATGTTTCAATGTTTGAAAGTTTGTTTGGAAATATTTTGAAATTGTGTGTGTTTGTTTGAAAATAGTCAAGGATGGTTTGCAAATTGATCAAGTAACTAGGAGTTCTCTACCCTACTCAAAAGACTTTCTTGTACATTTTTAACCCTTTGATATTGTTGTTTTCCCATTGTATTTGGTAAACAACCCTATCTTTGGATGTTAAATGGGACGGGCGTGGGTCATCGTATGACCATGATAGCAATGGTGCCAAGTATCTTAGTAAGTTTTTGAGGGACTAAGATCATCTTTGTATAGGCAACCAAGATAGCGTCATCGTGGGACTATGATCTTTTTATTTTTGATTGATTTTGCCAAGATACCTAGCATGCATACCATGGCCATGTTTAAGGCAACAAAGTGGATGAAACCCTAGGGGTGCTTATGTGCAATGTGTTGTCATTTTTCATGCATTTTTGTCTTGTATATAGGTCATGCTATTTGTTTGATTTTTGGTCTTTGCATACAAAACCTAGTTTTACTATCATGGTATATGAAAGCAATAAAATGCGTAAAGTAAATCTAAGACTATTACAACAATATTATGGGGAGGGGGTACAAGTTTGAATAGGGGGTATTTTCACAAAATAAAACCCTAGTTTACTATTACAACCCAATTGAATTTAATTTACAAATAAATGAATAAACAAGTATTTAAATGTGCAATTAAATATAAATATGCAAAATGTTTTTTTTTGTAATTGTTATGTATGTAAAAATGAATTTATTTAATGTCTTAAAAAAAGTAAGAAAAATAAAATGATTATTTTTGAAAGGGTGAAACCCCTAATTTTTTGGTTTTAAAATAAAATATATATTCTATTATTATTTATTTCATTTATGTTTAAGAAAAATAATAACAATATATACAAAATGTTAAAAAATTGAATATTGTATGAAAATATTATTTTAAGTGTATAAATAATAAAAATAAAAATGTATAATATTTTTATATTATTTACAAATGTTATTTAAGAAAATAAAATATATTAACCTAATAATTCATTTATTATGCAAAAAAAAAAACAAAAAAAAATATGAAAAAATGCAAAAAATAAAGAAAATATTTTTGTGATTTTAAATGTTTAGAAAAAATAAATAAAGTTATAAAATATAAATAGAAATGGAAAATATGCAAAATAACGAAAATGGGCCAAGGGGGTGCAAAAAGAAAAAGGGTGGTGTGAATAGTCAGAAAAGCCAGGCCCAGACCCAATCTCACTTCATCCCTGTCCTCTGAACAAAAAAACGCGCGCGTCCTGCTTCAAACTGTAACTCTTGCATACGTGCTTAAAAATAAAATCTTGCAACATGAAACTTGTAGCATGTTAACTCACAATTTTAACCATATAAAAAACATGTCCTAACTCTAAAAGACCAAAGAGAATTTTATCACCCCTAATTTCTGACCTAAAATTTTCATGAACTTCAACATCGAAATACTCCTAGCTTAATTAATATAAATGGAATCTATGCATATGTACAGCTCAAGCAACTTAAAGACTACATTTTTGCTTCACAAACCTAAGGCTAATGATTCCTAAATAATGGGATAGAACTTTGAAAACTACCTTGTTCAGTTGAGTTTGAATATGGAAATGTAGCAACTTTGAGTGAGGCCTGAAGGTCGTGTGAGCTTGCTTGAAGTTCCCTCAAGTTATCCCAATGCTCAGCTTGCCTTGAACTTGCCTGAATCTTCCTGTAGAAGTCAACCTGCAAAGCTTCAAAATGAAAATGGTGATCCTCGAAACAGAGGTTACAGTTGCAAGGTAAGGGCCTGGACAACTTAGGTGTGATGTAGGGAATGTGTTTGAAGTGGTTCCAAGCAAAACGCACGAGGCAATATGGAAATGGCTTGTGATTTGCAGAGATGGCCCTGTTTTGGGAAGAAATGGAGTTTTTTGTGTTTGAGGGTGTTTGAGAGGTTGTCAACTCGTGTTTCCTGCTTGTTACAATATGCTGAACTTGTCTAGGATAATGCCAAGGCTTGGTTTTATCAGATACACCAGTGGTGGACTTTTGCAAGCTTACTTGCTTTTGAAGCAAAAGTTGAACTGACAAAGGAAAAGGTTGTACTTGCTAGCTCGTGGGATGTAGAGGGTTGGTACACTTTTCCTGATGTTCATGGATCTTGTTTACAACCAAAGATCAGGTTCAATGCTCAAGATAAACAAAATTGCTAAAAGCATGCTTTATCAAAGTAGCATTGTAACCTTTATGCCATTTTTGGAATAAATCAATGTACAATGCTCCAAAGCTCAGAACAAAGCCATTGTTCAATGTATTTGAATTAAATTAAGGAGTGTGGAAAGGATTAGGACCTGTAAAATAAGTACAAGCATGCTTAGGACAGATTTGCAAGTTGTAACCTTGTGCAAAATGCCTTGGACAAAAGTGATAATTTGCCATTTTCATTCCTTCGATTCTCCCTAACCATAAATGATCTTGGAGAGTTCTTGGATATTTTGGAAAGCTTGTAACATGATCTACAATCCATCTTTGAAATGAATTTTGAGATTCCACTTGGAACTAGGTGAAAATTTGCCATGAAGTTAGGTCAAAAATCTGCCTAAACTAGGGCAAAATTTCACTAAGTTAAAAAGTTGATGGACCCTTATTCACAAAATTATAACTTGTGATCCAAGCATATTTTGGGAAAACTTTGTGAATAAAAGTTGTAGATTTTGTGTAGGGCTACAACTTTCATGTTGGAAGTTTTCTTTGAATCCAATTTCATCATGGAGAAAAAGTTGGGAAAAGTTGGGAAAAAATAAGAAATTTTCATAACTTAGAAAAATTCTAAGTTATGAAATTTTTCAAACTTAAACCCTAATTTTAAAAATTAGGTTTCTTGGTGAACAAGTTTCATATTTTGACACATCTTGATGAAAAATGACCCTTGGCACTTGATTTTGACCAAAAAGTCAAAGTTTGACTTTGTAGTGTACAGTTGATTTTTGATCAGTTGATTGGAAAATTCACCTGTCAATCCAATGCATTTGAGATCTTTTGAACCTTGTGATTAGGTCAAGGTGGTTCTATTGAGTCCTTGAAACCATGCTTGAACCCAATTTGCCTTTGGCTAGGTGAAAAATCAGAAATTGCCCTTCTACAGTAAAAACCCTAATTTTGACCATTTTGCCCTTTTGAAGATCTGATCAAATTTCTTGAGAAGTTGTGGTCCAAACTTGATCAAATGGTTCATATGAGTCTATAATGTTGATGTGGATAAAAATTATGAGGTTTGACTGTAAATTGGCCACAATTGACTTTTTCCCCAATACAGTTGATTTTTAGATCAACTGTCCAATTGACTGGGCAAAAAAGTGATTCAAGGCTTGTAACTTGGTATGAGCAATCTTAGAGGTCCAACATGAAGTATGAAAGTCACATGAGGCATTGAAAGTCCAAAAATCCTTGTGCAAACTCAAACCCTAATTTCAGGTCATCAGTGCAAGGAGATGTCTTGAGCTGAGTAAACCTTAATCTGGTCTTGAATCCAAGAAGTCTTGTGAGGAGAATCTTGATAAAATGAGAGGGCAAATTTTGGGGTACAACAGCTTCCCCTGTTCAATATTCTTGAACCTAAAGAGTTAGATTGGCGAGTTAGCCGTTCGTGACTCGGAGGTAAAAGATGATTGGACACTAGAGTGCCCGTAAATTTGCACTCGTCAAATTATAGTTGCGGAAATGGGCTTAAATATGCCATTTGGAGAGGTGATTGAATCTTGTTGGAGATGGGCTTGTAGATGCCATCCAAGAATGTTTGTTGAATTGCAAGTTGTAGGTCAAAAGAATGAGTATCAGAATGGTATTCGTGTCTGGAACATACCTGAACTGTATCTGGAGACTGTGTCTGTATGAGCAATGGAATGGCGTCCGTGTCTGGAGCGTATCCGAGTTGTAACTATACGTGAATATGAATGAATAACAGAATGACTTCCGTGTCTGGAGTGTATCTGTATTGTATCTGGAGATTTGAATCTGAATAAGTGACAGAATGGCTTCCGTGTCTGGAGCGTATCTGGACTGTATTTTGAATAGGCGACAGAATGACTTCTGTGTATAGAGTGTATCTGATATGGGGAAACATTTGAATGAGTGACAGAATGGAAACCGTGTCTGGAGCGTATCTGGACTGTATCATGAGGTTGAGGTCTGAATGAGTAACAGAATGACTTCCGTGTCTGGAGTGTATCCGTACTGTATCTTGAGTTTGAATTCTGAATGAGTAATAGAATGACTTCTGTGTATGGAGTGTATCTTTACTGTATCATGAATAAGAG
Organism: Vicia faba; assembly: GCA_948472305.1. NCBI lineage: Eukaryota > Viridiplantae > Streptophyta > Magnoliopsida > Fabales > Fabaceae > Vicia > Vicia faba. The sequence goes on from OX451735.1 coordinate 1,117,699,458, forward strand.
ATCTCAATGAGTAGCAGAATGACTTCTGTGTCTGGAGTGTATCCGTACTGTATCTGAAATCTTTGAATATTTGTTAAAGATAGTTGTTAATCTTATCCTGAAAAGGGTAAAATGTTAGTTGAAACACAAAGTTATGTTGCCTGAAATGTATGATGCAATAAAATGTGTTTTATCAACGTTTATGATATATGAATGTAATGTATGTGCATGTAAGCTGATTCGCTGTCTTGCTGAGGAAAATAAATCCTTGGCGGCTGGAGATAATAAAAACCCTTGACTGCTGCCGAGGAAAATAAATCCTTGACCGCTGTTGGAGATTCAAAATCTTTGATTGCTGAGGATGAGAAATCCTTGGTGATTGTTGGGGATGAAAAATCCTTGACAACTTCTGTGGGCATGTGAGAATCCTTCACGACTTTCCTGGGGATATAGGGATCCTTCAAGTCTTTGGAGTTGGAGAATGATAAACATTCTGTTGTGAGAACAATGTCAAACTGCTTGAGAAATCTGCTTGGGAAATCCAGAGAACTTTGATGACTATGGATGGGGATTACACCATGGGAATCCTTACTCGGCTGGGGAATAGGGAAAATTCGGATGATTTCTATAGGAAACTAAGAATGAGAATCTTCATTCTGTTGAGGAGTAATGAAACTTTGGCAACTTCATGCTGGGGAGTAAAAAAGGCTCTGGCAACTTTACTGGGGAATCAAGAATGAGGATCTTCATTCTGTTAGGAAGTGAAAACTCTCTGGGGAGTAGCTATCCTACTGGAGAGTAGCTATCCTGCTGGAGAGTAAGTTCAGGATTCTGGGGAAAAAGCTTATTCCTGTTCGGAAAAAGTTCAAGAGCTTGGGTTGTATGCCACTCTACTGGGGAATTATCTTAATTTGGGGATAAGACAAAAGTTAACTGTTATCTGGTTGATTCTCAAACTTTAAGACAACTTGCTGGGGAATTTGGGGAAACTGGATGGTTTCCACTGGGGATTGATAGTTGGAAATTTGACTCGACTGGGGAAGAAGGTTTCATCTCTGCCGAGGGTTTGTAGTTCAAAGTTTTGGCTCCGCTGGGGATTGGGAGTTTGAAGTTTTAACTCTGATGGGAATTAAGGATTTGAAATTATAACTCTGTTGGGGAATGTGTTTCAAGGTTTTAGCTCCGCTGGGGATCTAGATGATGTGCTGCAGGGGATTTCTCTTGGAATAGCCTAAATACGTTTTCCTATACTTTCAACCTGTCAGTAATTATTCTTTCCCATTTTGTTTATTTGTAAACATGTGATTATATTCAAATGCATATGCTCATTAATAAATCATTGGACGTTTTCAAATAAAACACAAGTGTAAAAAAGAAGAAAAGACAAATAGTTTTCTGCACTTTGAAGTATCTTTGTATTAACTTTGTGTAAGTATTTTGTACAAAGGAGGCAGACATCCTAGTAAGAGAATGTTGTCATAAAAATGAGAAAAATTTATACAAAGAAAGATGGCTATGTGTAAAAATTCCATAGGGTTCCCATTCTGCTATAGCCTTCGTAACTCTGAATATCTTGTCCATCCGTTGCTTCGTCCGAAGATGATTGAGTTGACCCGAAGCCCGGAGCTTGTCTGTGAAGAGATTATCCTTAAAGTGATCCGACGAGACATAGTCATATGCTTTAATTCCCTAACTTTTGCCCGGACCGCCCTTTCGGGTTTTCGATCCACCGGGAAACCCTTTTTTCCCAAGTCGCCCTTTCAGGTTTTCAACTTGCCGGGTGTACAGATTTTTTTGTTTATCCCTAACTTTTGCCTGAATCGCTCTTTCGGGTTTTCGATTCACTGGGATGCCCTTTTTTGCCTAGGTATGTCAACCTAGCGGGTCATTTATGCGTAGTATCTTTTGACTATGTCTGCGTTCGCAGGGTGCGGCAGGTCATCACCGTCCATGGTGGTTAAGATCATTGCCCCACCAGAAAAGATATTTTTGATCACAAATGGCCCTTCGTAGGTAGGAGTCCATTTGCCCCTAGGATCACTTTGCAGCAAGATGATCCGCTTGATTACAAGATCTCTGACTTGATATACCTGGCGCCTGACTTTCTTGTTGAAAGCCTTGATCATCAGTTTTTGATACATCTGACCGTGGCTGTTGTACCCCAAAATTTGCCCTCCCATATTCTTCAAGAATTGCAAAAAGCATGCTTCAAAACCTCCCCAAGGGTTGTACAGTTCAAGGGCCTCCTAACAGTCAAAATTAGGGTTTTGGTTCTGACAAAGAAAATGAAGTTTCCAAGGGTCCAATCAAGTCCCACATGCCTATAAACATGGTCAAGCATCCTCATACCAAGTTTCAAGACTTACAGCACAAAATTGCACAGTCAAAAACCCTAATTGCACTACAGTCAACTGTAGGGGCAAAATGGTCATTTGGTAGTCAAAAGTCCAAATTTTTGGTCAACATCTCATTTTGAAGCCACAAACATCATTTGATCAATGCTTGATCATGATTCTCAAAGCTTGGCTCAAAAATCATCAAGATGCAAAAGTTTCCATATTTGGACAGTTGAAAAAGTCAACTATAACTTGACCAAGGCATAACTTTCACATGGATTATCAGAAAAATTCCATCCAAAGCTCATTTTGAAGAGAAAGACATTTCCTATAACTCCTCTTCACACTTCAAGTCCAAGAAATGCTCTCAAAAAAAGTTATCAATTTCAACATTATAGGTCATTTTCAAAAGTCAACAAAAAGGGACTTTAAGTCAAAGGCCATAACTTGATATTGGTAAATCAAAATGACATGGGACCAAAGACATTGGTTAGAGGACTCAAAGACCTTTCCAAAATGTCCAATAACATGAGCAAATCTTAAAAATTGAGCAAGTTATGCCTTGTGGAAGTTAGGAAAGTTTTGGATATTTTGAAAAGTCAACATTGCTTCAAATGTCTTAAAAATGCTAATGGGCCTCTTTTTCTTCCACAATTCATCACCCAAAGCATGTGCACGACCATTTGGCCCAAAGGGAAGTTTTTCATCATTTTTATTTTATTTATTTGGATTTTTAATAACTAATAATTCATTTAATTAAAATAAATATGTGGAAAATACTAAACCTAACTTTTTAAATCTTTTTATGCATGGAATAGGCTCAAGATTTCGTGCATGATCAGATATGGAAGGAATTGAAGTGATTGGCCATGATTTGTATCAAATAGGCATGAAGAAATATTGGAAAAGATTCTTGAAAATCAAATCTTGAAAATCATGAATGCAAAGGTTTTTGTTTGGTTTCTTTGACCTAAATCATTCACACATAAATACATAGTGCAAACCTAATGCAAAAGACCTCTCAGCTGCGCCAGAATTCCATAGCCAAACTTGCAATTTGATCAAAAAAGTTCAAATCTGAAAACCATCTTCCAGTGCGTTTAAAGGCCAAATAACCATTCCATCACCTTCCTAAGACTTCAAGGAAGGTTTTCAGACCAAAACCATCCATCCTAACGCAGAGAAACGGTAGAACAGCTTCGTCCTGTTCATATTTTTTCTTCCATATGCTTGCATCATGAATCATATGTTTTTAGTAATTTTTAACATTTGATTTATGTTCATTGTTTAATTCTAAAGCTAACTGTGTGGTTTGATTGAGTTTTCGTGCACCATTGAAGAATTCACCATTGATACATGCTAGGGTTCTTCAAAGTTGAAATTGGGCGTTTCCAAATTTGGTAAAATTAGAACATCACAATACCATGATTGAAACCAGCGTGCTTGGACGATTCTAAAGCAACCCTCGCGCTCAATTTATGAGCTACCACGAGCTAATCGCTATTTTGAAATATGGTGTATTTGGGGACGGTTCAAAACCGTTGCTAATGATTTTTTGTTTCAGGAAAAAAACAAAGCCAGGGAAGAAGATGATTATGTGGCCAGCAGTGATTGGGTTGTTTGAAAATTCGCGCTAAAAAATCCACTAACTCTTATGTTCGCTTATGTTATTTGTTAGTTATATTATAAACAGAAAGCGCAAGTGGAGCAGTTGGCAAGGCACTTGGTTGATAATCCCTGGGACCTGGGTTCGAGCCCCAGGTCCCCACCCCTTTCCAATATTATTTTTCTAATTGTCATCCTATGCAGATTCAATACTAGGGTTCACCATGTTCCCCATATCTGGACTATCCACGTGCCTACTGAGATGAATCAAAGGGCCATAATGTGAAGCATACCATGGACTCTAGTCAAACGTGCCACATGCTTCCTGGAAAGTCAATAAGGCCAGGGATAATTGGGCCTGGTTACTGGACTTCACCTCCCATTTGGGGACAGACCCCCCTAGGTTTGCAATCTTTTATATTTTTTCATCTTTTTACTTGATTCAATTATTTTTTTTAATTAATTTCTTTAATTTAGTTTATTTTCATAAAAACATAAAAACAATATAAAGTCAGAAAAAAGACAAAAATAAGTATTTTTATTTAATGTTATTTTTTGTAAATAAATATCATTAATTGATTTTAGTTTTTAATTTAGGTTTAAATCTTAATATTTTTCTAATAAACTTAAAATTTGTAGAATTAGGGTTTGTATTAATTTTTTATCCTTTTTCTTTTCTTCTTACTAATAATTAAATATTATTTATTTTTATAAATCAAATTGCATGTAAATAATTATATTAATATTAGGTTAAAATTTAATACTTTCTTAATAAACTAAAAACAATTAGAATTAGGGTTAATATTTTAATTTCAATTAATCTTTCTCATTAAAACCATAAATGCAAAAAATCTCAAAAAAATAATTTCTTTCTCTTTTTAATTTCATTAATTTAATAATCATTTAATTTAATTTCATTAAAGGGTCCAACGCCCTCGTTCCCAATTTTAATTCATATTCGCGCATTTTATTTATTTCTTGTAAATATTAATGTAATTCTCCCAAAACCGTGTAAACCTAATTTCTCGCACTTTACTTTATTTCTTTATTTTCTGTCAAATCGGGTCCTGGATTTTAATTTGGCGATGTGGACCCGCGCCTTTGTAATAGTCTAGAATTTTATCTTTCCGCACCCTTAACTGTTAACAAATGCATGCAAGAATGAATGATAAAATAAAAACAAACGCGTAGATCACCCATGACATGACAAGACAAAAATAAATGAATCTGACACACAAATCACACACCACCCCTAGGGTACGCCTCACTGTTGCCTTGCCTCGAAAGGTGATCGTCGAGTAGAGGATGTCTTAGTAAGTCCTCATGATCCGGGAACCTGGCATGAGGGTAGCTTCTAAGGTGTCTTCCCATTGCTCTGGTGATCACCATGTCCCGAACCTCGAATTGACCCGAACACCTCCAACGGTGGTGCTACCTACCTCTCAATGGTGGGATGGCACTACTTTAAAGGACATCTACACAGACGAATTCCTTAGGGTAGGTAGACGACTCTAGATACTTGCTCTAATTTCAAAACAAAATTCAAAAAATACTTTTCACACCGACACCTTTTCAAAAAGCTTTCGAAAGCAATTTTTCAAACACTCTTGAGGACCGATACAAGAGTCGAACTGGAATTTTCAAAGAAACTTTTTAAAACCCACAATTGAAAAGCAAACAAACCATTTTTGAAAACACAAATGAGCAAGTATCTAAGAGCCCATGGATAACCATGGATAGAAAGGGTGCTAACACCTTCCCTTTCTATAACCTACCTCCCGAACCGAGAGCAATCTCTATAAGGAATTTTTCTGTGCTTTTGTCCTTTCCATTTGGAGAAAATAAAAGACGGTGGCGACTCTTGCTTCCGCGACATTTCGCGAACCAGCGTTAAACAGTCAGTTCCAGATCCACTGATCACAGTGGCAAACAGCAGTAAGTCGCTTTTCATCAATCAAGTTAAGTTGATCAAGTCGAGTTTGAATCCAATCGTCTTCACTCAAACCAGCATCCTTCATGATTCTCAAGGAGGGAATCTGAACGTCGATAGGTAAAACATCTTCCATGTCGTATACCAAAGAATAGGGTGTTGCCCCAGTTGATGTATGCGCCGTGGTACAGTACCCATGGAGAGAAAACGGTAACATCTCATGCCAGTCCTTGTAGGTGACCGTCATCTTTTGTATGATCTTCTTGATATTTTTGTTCGCAGCTTCGATAACATCATTCATCTTTGGCCGATAGGGAGATGAATTGTGATGCTGAATCTGTAACTGTTCACACAAGGCGGTGATTATAGTAATGTTAAGGTTTGTACCGTTGTCGGTGATGATCCTTTCGGGGATGCCGTACCGGAAAATGAGGTTCTGCTTGATGAAGCGGGCTACAACATTCTTTGTGACGGATGCGAAGGAAGTTGCTTCGACCCACTTGGTAAAGTAATCAATGGCCACCAGAATGGCCAAGGAGCTATTAAGACATTGAGAGGAACTGGAGGTATATGTACCTTGTCCGCATAGATTTGACATTTGTGACAAGTCCTGGAATGTTGATAGCAATCAGCTTCCATGGTAGACCAGTAATAGCCTGCCCTTAGAATCTTCTTAGCCATCGTATGCTCGCTAGAATGGGTGTCAAATGTACCATTATGCAGTTCAGCCATGATTTGTTCAGCTTCAACCTTGTCCACACAACGGAGCAGAATGCAATCATGATTGCGCTTGTATAGGATACCATTGCTTAGGAAGAACTTAGCTGAAAATCTCCTCAAGAACTTTTTGTCGTTGACTGAAGCTCCTTTAGGATATTCTTGATCCTCGAGATACCTTTTGACTTCGTGAAACCAAGGTCGGTCCACTACTTCTTCGGTATTAATCTCGTGACAATGTGCAGGTTCGTCCATCCGTTCAATGGTGATCTGGGGAGCCTCATTATCCCAGTTAAGTTTAAACATGGATGACATTGTAGCTAGAGCATCTGCTAGCTGATTTTCTTCTCGCGGGAAGTGCTAGAAGGTAATCTGCTCGAAATGTGGTAGCAATGTCAAGACATGTTCTTTGTAAGGGATGAGGTTGGGATGTTTAGTGTCCCACTCTCCTTTGATTTGATTGATGACCAAAGCTGGGTCTCCAAACACAACCAAAGATTTAATTCCCAGGTCTATTGCAGCCTTGACACCAAAGATGCAAGCTTTATATTCGGCCATGTTGTTGGTACAGTTAAAGCAAAGTCTAGCAGTGAAAGGTGTATGGCAACCTTCTGGAGAGATAAGTACCACGCCGATATCGTTACCAAGTGCATTGGAGGCACCATCAAAGTACAGGGTCCATTGGGATCCTTGCTCAGGTCCGTCATATGGTCTGAAGTCTTCAATGTTGTCCAATGTCATAATGTCTTCGTCGGGGAAGTCAAACTTCATGGATTGGTAATCTTCGACAGCTTGATGAGCCAGATGGTCAGCTAACACACTCCCCTTTATTGCTTTTTGGGTCGTGTACTGTATATCGTATTCTGTCAAGATCATCTGCCATCTGGATATCCTTCCGAACAAAGCAGGCTTTTCAAAGATGTACTTGATCGGATCCATCTTAGATATCAGCAAAGTGGTATGAGTCAACATATACTGCCTTAACCGGCAAGCAACTCGTACCAAAGCGCATCAAGTTTTCTCGAGAAGTGAGTATCGGGTCTCACAGTCGGTAAACTTTTTGCTAAGGTAATAAATGGCATGCTCTTTTCGGCCAGACTCGTCATGTTGACCCAGTACGCACCCCATTGAATTTTCTAGGACGGTCAGATACATGATTAGTGGTCTTCCTTCGACGGGTGGCATCAAGATGGGAGGTTCTAGCAAATACTCCTTGATTTTATCGAAAGCAACTTGACAATCATCATTCCATTTAACTACCTGATCTTTCTTCAACAACTTGAAGATTGGCTCACAGGTAGATGTTAGGTGAGAAATGGACCTAGCAATGTAGTTTAGGCGTCCCAAGAAACCTCTGACCTCCTTCTCAGTGCGAGGAGCCGGCATTTCTTGTATAGCTTTGACTTTGGCAGGATCAACCTCAATGCCCTTGTTGCTGACAATGAAACCCAAGAGTTTACCGGACCTGACTCCAAAAGTGAACTTGTTAGGGTTTAATCTTAGCTTGTACTCCTTCAACCTGACAAACAACTTTTGCAAGTGGTCGAGGTGATCTTCTTTCGTTTGTGATCGGGCTATCATGTCGTCGACGTAGACCTCTATATCATGATGTATCATATCATGAAACAAAGCTACCATGGCGCGTTGATAGGTTGCCCCGACATTCTTCAGTCCGAATGGCATCACTTTATAGCAGAACGTACCCCACTGTGTAACAAAAGTAGTTTTCTCCATGTCTTCAGGCGCCATTTTGATCTGGTTGTAACCTAAAAATCCGTCCATGAAAGAAAATACCTTGTGCTGAGCTGTATTGTCAACCAAGATGCCAATGTGCGGTAGTGGAAAGTCATCTTTAGGGCTAGCCCTATTTAAGTCTCTGTAATCCATGCACATTCTCACTTTGTTGTCCTTCTTAGGCATGGGCACAATGTTAGCAACCCATTGTGGATAGGAATTAACAGCAAGAAATCCAGCATTGAACTGCTTCATCACTTTTGCTTTGATCTTTTCTGACATGTCGGGCCTCATGCAGCGGACTTTCTGTTTAACTGGTGGACAATCTTCTCTTGTATGGAGACGGTGAACCATAATATTTGTATCGAGTCCCGGCATGTCTTCGTATGACCAGGCGAAGATCACAACATATTCATGTAACAGTTGAATTAGGCGCTCTTTGATACTTGGCTCTAGGTTGGCACCCACTCTGACTTCTTTTCTGTCTTCCTCGGTACCCAAGTTGATTGTCTCTAACAGCTCCTCATGAGGTAGAATAGTCCTTTCTTCCTGTTGTAGCAGTCTAGCCAATTCTCACGGCACCTCACAATCTTCTTCACCTTCGTATTCGGCATGGTAGACCAGATCTTCAGAGTCACTGAAGGCCATAGCAGAATTGTTACCCATGGAATCCGGAATGGAAGGGTACCTGCATTTGTGAGTGTGGGTGTGTGTAAGGGATAGCCACCTTTAAACAAATAAAATGTAAAAAGAAAGACAATGAACACAAAAGTTTATATGTGAAAATGTCCATGATTCATTAAAATGGCATATGAAGATGAAAAATCAAACCCTTACAAATGGACCTATATGCCTCGGGTAAGGCACAAGGTTAAAAGTGTATGAATTATCTGAGAATTATTACAAACCAACAGAAATGTTTGAAAGATAAATTATTGCGGTATGAAAGTAATCGGAACAAAGTCTTTTGCTTCACAGTTGCACAGCCCTCCGTTAACAGTAGGGAAAATCCAGTCTTCCAAGTTGCTCTCCTCTTCACTATCCTCCAAAGCATTGACTCCATGATGGGTAATCTTCACTGGTGGCCTTCCAGCACGGGCACGGTGTACAGCCTTTTAAGCAGAAGAAGTGAACCCCAAGCCGAATTTATCTGATTTGAAAGGAAAGTCGGGAAGCTGCCCCCAGATTGTGCTTCCTCCTTCTTCAATCACAGCCTTTGCATCTTTGAGAGACGACATCCGAGGTGGAGGCCTGGTAATCATGGGTACAGAAGCCATTGTTTTGGTTGCCGCAATCTCCTGAGCTACCTCTTCAAAATGCTGAAAAGGGGTTTCGATGAATTCACCATTCAATTCTACATAGCGGAAAGAATTTAGATGGATTATCATGTATTCCTCTTCGCCATGAACAGTTATGATTTTCCCCTGGACATGGTACTTGAGCATTTGATGCAGAGTAGAAGTGACGACTCCAGAATTGTGAATCCAGGGTCTTCCCAACAAGCAAGAATAGGAAGGACGGATGTCCATCACATAGAATATGGAGTTGAAGGTTTCAGTTCCTACTTTGATCGGGATTTCCACCTCCCCGTGGACCATCCTTTTAGAACCATCAAAGGCCCTGACAATTATATTGCTTGGCTTCAAGTTTAAAACTTCACAATCCAGCCTATCCAAGACTTTCTTCGGCAAGACATTCAGCGATGAACCAGTGTCTACCAGTATGTGTGCTAGGGTAGTCCCTCTGCATTCCACCGAGACATGCAAAGCGTCATTATGTTTTCTCCCTTTAGATGTTAAATCTACATCGGAGAATCCTAGACCATTGTCAGCTGTTAAGCTAGCTACACATTCCTGGAACTGATCCGTGGAAGTTTCCTGGGGCACGTGGGTCGTCTTCAAAAATCTTATCAAAGTTTTAGCATGAGCTTCGGAACAAAGCAGCAGGGCCAACATAGAGATCTTTGAGGGGGTTTTCCCCAGTTGTTCCACAACATTATAATCGATTTTCTTGATTATTTTCAAAATCTCTTCCATTTCTTTTTGAGAGGTCTCAGGGATGACCAATGGTTGAGCCCTCGTCCTGACGGGCTCTTCTTGGATCCCTTTCCCTCTATCAGCAGCAGCAGAGGGGACAACTACAGGAGTTACAACTTCTTCAATAATTGGAGTTCTCGCAGATATGTTTACCGGTGCAGGGGTATCCTTAAGAGCAGTCGAGGGTCCAAAGATTGCCTTTGGAGGGGAAATCTCTGGAGAGAAAATCCTTCCACTGCCGGTGATTTTGCTCGTTCCAGCAATGTTTCCAATGTCAGAAGTCTCTTCATCAGAACTCTCTTCAGTTGATTCAATTTGTTTAATACCGTGGTAGTAGATTTCTCCACCATAGTTCCACGGTATTGATTTGTTGGACTTGCATGGGACGGGCCCAGGCATGGTTATCTTCAAAGGTACAATCTTCAGATCGGATGTAATCTTAACAGGTCTTTTGGAGACCTTGGAAAGATTGGCGGATATGGTAATTATCGAAACATCATTGACAGGAGTCGGTGTAACAGGAGTCTTTTCAAAAAGTATTTCTTGGTTATCCATTAGGCACTGGATTCCTAACTTCAACAATGGACAGTCGGTTGGTAAGGATGAACAAAGGCAGCAATCTTCTTCACAACCTAGGAAAATCCCAGCCTTCAGCAAATTCAACTTGATTATCGGTAGCGGAGTTATCAAATCATCAACAGTAGCAACAAAAAGATCCTCTTCAACAACATGGGCATTGTGGCCATGCTTTGGCATTGGAGCAGAGATCACATTCGGCTTTTCAGGGGCGTCGAATTCCACTTCTTTAGCGTCTATCAAATCCTTAATCTAATTCTTCAGGGCCCAACAATTGTCTACTAGCTCCCTCTCAGATAGAGGTGGTTGTACTCGTCCTTCCAAGTCTCTCCATTTCTGGGCATACTCCTTGAAGCCTTCATTGGAGACCATGCCCATACTCTGTAATTGAGTACGGGTTGGTGCTAAGTCTGCATTGTATTGATACTGCTTGTAAAAGGCGGCTGCCAAATCCTCCCAATTATGCACATCCGACCTCTCTAACTGGTAGAACCAATCCAACTGCGTCCCCGACAAACTGTCCTGGAAGAAGTGGACCCACAGGTCTTTGTCAGAAGAATGTGGTTGAATTTTCCTGACATAAGACCGTAGGTGCATCTTGGGATAGGACAACCCATCGTACTTAGCAAACAGAGGTACTTTAAACTTAGGAGGGATTACAATTCCATATACCAACCCTAACTCTTCAAAGTCCAGCCCAGGCACTCTCTGTATCTACATGGCTGTCAAACACTCTTCCAGATTTTTGTATTTGTCATCTGCAGGAGGGTATTGTTGCTCCGAGTAGTCTTCATCTTCCTCTTCTTTAGCTTTAGAATCAGAAGGCACTGCAGTCTCTTTACCCTTTCTCTCTCCTTCCTCAGAGGTTGATGGAAAATCTAGGACCCTTCTGGCTTGACCTTCAAATCTTCTGCCCAGGGTAGCCACACCAACTCTCTTCTTCTTCTTTTTCTCTTTTTCCTTTTCTAGCAAAGTTTTAAGCTCCTCCTGACCCTTAGCCAAGGTCATTAGTAGCTGTTGGAATTGTGAATTCTGAGCTTGTAAGTCTTTTACCGTTTGTTCAATATCCATCTTGCTGAAATAAACAGTAGAGAGATAAGGAAACTTGGTGTGAAGACCTGTTTATGCATATGATGAATGATATGTATTCATGTAATGCATTCAAGGATTCAGAAATTCAAATTTGTTTTAAACAAAAAAAAGAAACACACGTCATATTAATAAGATAGAATTGTTAGTACATCAATGCCCCATTGGCAAAATAATACAAAATTCTAATGTAAAAAGATGTTGCGCATCCTTTTTGGTGCAATGTAGGTGTTGAGAGTCTGCTCTTCGTGAAGTTTACGAGTGAGTTCTAAAACCTTCTTCTCGCTAGCGTAGAATTGGGCCTCAAAAGTATCGCTTTCTCCCTTGAGCTGTATCCAACGCCTTTGCAGATCTTCGAGTAATGTTGACATGTCAGGATGTAGGAGGGTGTATGGAACCTCTCCTTCCATAATAGTCTCTATAATCACAGGGAGAACAGAGGGGTAAGGCATCATAAGACTTTGGGCGCGGATTCGTACCCACTTGAGGTAAGGCTCAAGGGGGATGGAATTCTTGTGTCCCAAGGTCTTACTGTACACCTTGTTGGGCATCCTCGAAGCTCGGATAAACCTTTGTCGAAGTCCCTGATCCTTGTTGTCGAAGTCAAAAACCAAGTCTGGAATCAGCATGTCATGTGGGCCATCCCTTTGGGCATACCCAAACTGTCTCAGAGCCAAGAAGGGGTTGTAGGTAATGCCTCCCCTAATTCTAAGTAGAGGGACATTAGGGAATTCCCCACAATGTTCAATGATGATAACATTTTTCTCTAGATCGAGAACACCAATGAACATCTGAATGTGTAAGAGTTATCAATCGTTGTGACCACCTCAAACCTTGCTCATTCTTCAATACTGATTGGGGAAGATGAGAAATAAACCACCTTGCCAGTAGAGGAGTGCAACACATGAGAACACCTCTTTTCCTCATTGTTCGAGTGTGAAAAGAGTGTAAGATGTCCCCAAGTAAAGTAGGCACAGGATTCCGAGACATGAAAATTTTGACAGCATTGACATCTATAAGCTGGTCAGGATTTGGGAACAAGACTAACCTATAGATGAGAAGAGCTACAATCTCCTCAAAAGCTTGCAGGTCTAAAGAATCCCAACAGTCTTGAGCCTTCTCAAACAGAAACTTTGCCAAGAAACCCTTGACACCACTTCTAGTCTCCCAATGGCCTATGACATCAGATGGTTGCAAGTGTAGGGCTTGAGCAACATCTTCAGGCTTTGGATCTCTTTACGTACCGTTGAAAGGTAGTTGATGGAGAATAGGAATCCTCAAGAGTTGAGAAAATTCCTCCAAAGTAGGCACCAGCTGGTAATCAGGAAATGTGAAGCAGTGGTGTAGAGGGTTAAAGAACTGGAAGAGAACTTTCACCATGTCTTCCTCAGTGTTGGAGTTGACCAAGTTGAGAAGTCGACCATGTCTATCGGTGAATGGAGAATACTCTGGAATCTTGGAAGCAAGCTCCCTGAGTTGAGGAGGAATTCTCACAAGATTGACCTGAATAGTTTTTCTGCGAAGTGAATCCATAACCTACAAAACAGGAACAAAGATGAAAATCCAAAATCCTTGAAATGGTTAGTGGATGCTTCATGATGTTCAAGATGTTATGCACAAGTATGTACGTACAAGCAAATCACATAAGTTCCTAGTTTAGGCTTACATGGGGTTTCATAGGTAAGTACCATCTTGAAGTTTAGTTGGCTCAACCTATCCTATAAATAGTAACCGGGTTCTAAGGAGCTCAATATCACTGGATTGTTTTCTGTGTTCATTGTTTCAGTTTAGCCACTTTACTGGCAACCGAAATATTCCAAGAAAACAACCTTCAATGAGTGTAGTATCGAGTATCTACCAACTTCGGACTGCACCAAAGCCGGTCATCTCACTACATTCTAAAAGGCCAAGTTGGTCAAGTAAAGGTTTTAAAAGTCCATTAGTGCTTCATGACATCACTCAGCGGCCCCGTATTCTCTTTGATTGACTCAAAGGCTACCGGTACCCACAAATATGTCGCACTAATATAGCTATTGCTTAGACCATGTCGGTATACCCTGCACAGTTTCCACAACGTATTGCTATTTACCTATGAATGTTTCCCAAATCCGGGTAGAGGATTCAAACCCAAACAAAAGAACCAAAGTGTAAAGCAACCAGTCAAGCAAGATAAGCATGTAAAGGTGATCTAAAACCCTAAGGTAACTCCACTTATATATTATTCATTCCCCAGCAGAGTCGTCAGTTCTGTGATACGGTGGGAGAACTGACTTGAGGTTTTGCGTTTGTGTTCACAAATGTTTCGGTTTAGCAAGAGTCGCCACCGACTTTTTATTTTATCCAAAGGAAAGGTCAAAAAGCACAGAAAAGACCTTTGAGATGTTTTCTTGAGTTCGGGGGGTAGATTATGAAAATGGAAGGTGCTAGAACCCTTTTCATCCATGGTTTTCCATGGGCTCTTAGTTACTTGTTTAGATCACTTGCTTTACTTTTTCAATTGTTTGAAATGGTACTTTGTGTGGTTTTGAAAGTATTTTGAAAAGAGGCCATCGTTGTGGCAATCTTTGTAATGATTCTTGTTTGAAGAATGTATACAAAGATGTTTGTCTTTTGAAAAATGTTTCAATGTTTGAAAGTTTATTTGGAAATGTTTTGAAATTGTGTGTGTTTGTTTGAAAATAGTCAAGGATGGTTTGCAAATTGATCAAGTAACTAGGAGTTGTCTACCTTACTCAAAAGTCTTTCTTGTACATTTTTAACCCTTTGAGATTATTATTTTACCATTGTATTTGGTAAACAACCCTATCTTTGGATGTTAAACGGGACGGGCGTGGGTCATCGTATGACCATGATAGCAATGGTGCGAAGTATCTTAGCAAGTTTTTGAGGGACTAAGATCATCTTTGTATAGGAAACCAAGATAGTGTCATCGTGGGACTATGATCTTTTTATTTTTGATTGAATTTGCCAAGATACCTAGCATGCATACCATGGCCATGTTTAAGGCAACAAAGTGGATGAAACCCTAGGGGTGCTTGTGTGTAATGTGTTGTCATTTTTTATGCATTTTTGTCTTGTATTTAGGTCATGCTATTTGTTTGATTTTTGGTCTTTGCATACAAAACCTAGTTTTACTATCATGGTATATGAAAGCAATAAAATGCGTAAAGTAAATCTAAGACTATTACAACAATATTATGGGGAGGGGGTACAAGTTTGAATAGGGGGTATTTGCACAAAATAAAACCCTAGTTTACTATTACAACCCAATTGAATTGAATTTACAAATAAATAAATAAACAAGTATTTAAATATGCAATTAAATATAAATATGCAAAAATGTTTTTTTTTGTAATTGTTATGTATGTAAAAATGAATTTATTTAATGTCTTAAAAAAAGTAAGAAAAATAAAATGATTATTTTTGAAAGGGTGAAAACCCTAATTTTTTGGTTTTAAAAGAAAATATATATTCTATTATTATTTATTTCATTTATGTTTAAGAAAAATAATAACAATATATACAAAATGTTTAAAAAATTGAATATTGTATGAAAATATTATTTTAAGTGTATAAATAACAAAAATAAAAATGTATAATATTTTTATATTATTTACAAATTATATTTAAGAAAATAAAGTATATTAACCTAATAATTCATTTATTATGCAAAAAAACAAAATAAAAAAATATGAAAAAATGCAAAAAATAAAGAAAATATTTTTGTGATTTTAAATGTTTAGAAAAAATAAATAAAGTCAGAAAATATAAATAGAAATGGAAAATATGCAAAATATAGAAAATGGGCCAAGGGGGTGCAAAAAGCAAAAGGGTGGTGTGAATAGTCAGAAAAGCCAGGCCCAGGCCCAATCTCACTTCATCCCTGTCCTCTGAACAGAAAAACGCGCGCGCCCTGCTTCAAACTGTAACTCTTGCATACGTGCTTAAAAATAAAATCTTGCAACATGAAACTTGTAGCATGTTAACTCACGATTCTAACCATATAAAAAACATGTCCTAACTCTAAAAGATCAAAGAGAATTTTATCACCCCTAATTTCTGACCTAAAATTTTCATGAACTTCAACATCCAAATACTCCTAGCTCAGTTAATATAAATAGAATCTATGCATATGTACAGCTCAAGCAACTTAAAGACTACATTTTTGCTTCACAAACCTAATCCTAATGATGCCTAAATAAGGAGATAGAACTTTGAAAATTACCTTGTTCAGTTGAGTTTGAATATGGCAATGTAGCAACTTTGAGTGAGGCCTGAAGGTCGTGTGAGCTTGCTTGAAGTTCCCTCAAGCTATCACAATGCTTAGCTTGCCTTGAACTTGCCTGAATCTTCCTGTAGAAGTCAACCTGCAAAGCTTCAAAATAAAAATGGTGATCCTCAAAATAGAGGTTACAGTTGCAAGGTAAGGGCCTGGACAACTTAGGTGTGATGTAGGGAATGTGTTTGAAGTGGTTCCAAGCAAAACGCACGAGGCAACATGGAAATGGCTTGTGATTTGCAGAGATGGCCCTATTTTGGGCAGAAATGGGGTTTTTTGTGTTAGAGGGTGTTTGAGAGGTTGGCAACTCGTGTTTCTTGCGTGTTACAATATGTTGAACTTGTCTAGAATAATGCCAAGGCTTGGTTTTATCAGATACACCAGTGGTGGACTTTTGCAAGCTTACTTGCTTTTGAAGCAAAAGTTGAAGTGACAAAGGCAAAGGCTGTACTTGCTAGCTCGTGGGGTGTAGAGGGTTGGTACACTTTTCCTGATGTTCATGGATCTTGTTTACAACCAAAGATCAGGTTCAATGCTCAAGATAATTAAAATTGCTAAAAGTATGCTTTATCAAAGTAGCATTGTAACCTTTATGCCATTTTTGGAATAAATCATTGTACAATGCTCCAAAGCTCAGAACAAAGCCATTGTCCAATGTATTTTCATTAAATTAAGGAGTTTGGAAAGGATTAGGACCTGTAAAACAAGTACAAGCATGCTTAGGACAGATTTGCAAGTTGTAACCTTGTGCAAAATGCCTTGGACAAAAGTGATAATTTGCCATTTTCATTCCTTAGATTCTCCCTAACCATAAATGATCTTGGAGAGTTATTGGACATTTTGTAAAGCTTGTAACATGCTCTACAATGCATCTTTGAAATTCATTTCGAGATTCCACTTGGAACTAGGTGAAACGTTTCCATGAAGTTAGGTCAAAAATCTGCCTAAACTAGGGCAAAATTTCACTAAGTTAAAAAGTTTATGGACCCTTATTCATAAAATTATAACTTGATATCCAAGCATCTTTTGGGAAAACTTTGTGAATCAAAGTTGTAGATTTTGTGGAGAACTACAACTTTCATGTTGGAAGTTTTCTTTGAATCCAATTGCATCATGGAGAAAAAGTTGGGAGAAGTTAGGGGAAAATAAGAAATTTTCATAACTTAGAAAAATTCTAAGTTATGAAAATTTTCAAACTTAAACCCTAATTTTCAAAATTAGGTTTCTTGGTGAACAAGTTTCATGTTTTGACACATCTTGATGAAAAATGACCCTTGGCACTTGATTTTGACCAAAAAGTCAAAGTTTGACTTTTCAGTGTACAGTTGATTTTTGATCAGTTGACTGGAAAATTCACCTGTCAATCCAATGCATTTGAGATCTTTTGAACCTTGTGATTAGGTCAAGATGGTGCTATTGAGTCCTTGAAACCATTATTGAACCCAATTTGCCTTTGGCTAGGTGAAAAATCAGAAATTTCCCTTCTACAGTCAAAACCCTAATTTTGACCATTTTGCCCTTTTGAAGATCTGATCAAATTTCTTGAGGAGTTATGGTAAAAACTTGATCAAATGGTTCATATGAGTCTATAATGTTGATGTGGATCAAAAATTATGAGGTTTGACTGTAAATTGGCCACAGTTGACTTTTTCACCAATACAGCTGATTTTTAGGTCAACTGTCCAATTGATTGGGCAAAAAAGTGATTCAAGGCTTGTAACTTGGTATGAGCAATGTTAGAGGTCCAAAATGAAGTATGAAAGTCACATGAGGCATTGAAAGTCCAAAAATCCTTGTGCAAACTCAAACCCTAATTTCAGGTCATCAGTGCAAGGAGATGTCTTGAGCTGAGCAAACCCTAATCTGGTCTTGAATCCAAGAAGTCTGGTGAGGAGAATCTTGATAAAATGAGAGGGAAAATTTTGTGGTACAACAGGTAGAAATGAAAAATAAATAAAAGGTTATTTACATGTTACGCCTAAAACAAAAGGTTTAAAGTCAAGAATGCTTACCTTGAAGCTGGAATGTGTTTGAACTTTGGGTTGCTGCCCTAAATATTCTTGAATTCGAAGGAAGGAAGGAACCTGAGTTTGAAGGATAGGGAAACTGGGATTAGAAAGAGAGAACAAACAGAGGTGTTGTATTTCTTTGGTTCTGGATTCGAAAGAAAAGAAAAGAAGTGTTGTGTTTTCTTGGTTATGGATTCAAAGAAAAAGAAACAAAGGTGTGGGTTTTTTGGTTCTGGGTTTAAGAGTGTTTAAGTGTTATCTCCTCTCTTTTCCTTGCCAAAATACTTCTCTCCAGCCACTCCAAAGCCACCCCTAGATATGTTTTGAAACATATTATTTATAGAAGAGTTTGGCTGAGATTTAGGGGGGAAAATAAATGAAATTTGAACAGCTTCGGTATGTTGTTTTCATAGCTTTCGAGTTACAGCTCTTATATGCTAGTTTGGTGCAAATTAAAAGCAGCATAGCAGGACTGCTTTGCAGTAGTTTTAGAGTGTTGTGGCAGCTTGGGGCAGGACTGTTTCATAGCAGTACAACAGACTTGGGCTTTCCAGCATATAGGACTTTGTTCAGCAGCCTTCGACCAGACTCATCAAAAGAGAAAACATCAATTGCGTGTTCTTTGAATGGACCCAATGTATATCCTTCGAATGGACCAATTGTATGTCCTTCAAATGGGCCACCAAATGTAGGTTCTTCAAATCTAACAAATTCATGTTCTTCGAATGGGCCACCAAATATGTGTTGTTTGAATCTACCAAATTTATGTTCTTTGAATGGGCCTTTTGTATGTTCTTCGAATCCAACAAGTTGTGTGTCATAGTGTAGAAACTATGTGTGTTGAAGGGTTTAAAGGTGGAATCAAAGCAAGAATTAAGGGAGTCATTGCCTTGTGGGTGCTAGCATAAAGGAATTCATTGCCTTGTATGTGCTAGCATGAGGGAAGCCATTGCCTTATGCATGCTAGCATGAGGGAAGCCCTTACCTTGTGCATGCTAGCATGAGGGAATCCCTTTCCTTGTGAATCGAAGCAAGCACGAAGATAGCCAATGCCCAGTCAAAGCTTTGTGAAATTGAAGCAAGCTTGAAGGAAGCCAGAGTCCAGTTGAAGCTTGGGAAATTGAAGCAAGCTTGAAGGAAGCCAAAGTCCAGTCAAAGCTTGGGAAATCGAAGCAAGCTTGAAGGAGGCCAAAGTCTAGTCTAAGCTTTGTGAATCGAAGTAAGCTTGATTTTCTTCAATTTTGATGCTTGAAAGCTCAATATGATCCATGGAAGTTGTATGGGGCATTAAAAATCAAATTGTACTTGTGCAAATTTGAACTTTTGAAAATCCTTGTTAGAAAAGTCTTGAAAAAAGGAGAGGGTGAATTTTGAGGTATAATAGTGTGCCTTTAAGGGATGGCAGAAGAATTCAGTATGACCATCTTTGTGAACTCTAGCACTCCTTCATCAATTAGGTCTTGAATCTTGTTCTTAAGAGACCAGAAGTCGTCAGTATCATGCCCCATACTGTTCGAATGATAAGCGCACCTCACATTAGAATTGTACTTTGGAGAGGCAGTGTTGGTATTTGTAGGAGGATCCCGCAGAGAGATGAGTTCAGCTTTTAGCAAGTGTTGCAGCGCCTGAGATAAAGGCATATTAATCTTAGTAAACTGCATTTCCTGAAACTTTGTCCTACGTCTATTGCCCCGTCTTTGTTGAATCAGCGTGGGATTAAAAGTTAACACCGGCTCCACAGATTAGTTGAGGTCACTCTTATTGCGGCTCTTCTGGTCGTAAAGAGTATTGGACTCCTTCTTTCCATGGTATGGTCTCTTCTGAGTACTTGAAGAGGAAGTCCCCCTTAATTTCACTGCTCCTGAGTTTATTTTCAATGTGATCCAGTATGAACATGTCACCTAATTCTCTATCTGCCAAGAGAGGTTGATCATTGATTAGGCCCCAAATTCTAGCAGTTTTCCCCAGATGGTCGTATATGTCCTGATGAAGCTTACTGATGATAATCTTAAACTCTTCTTGTCCCCGAGCTAAATTTTGGATAAGAGCCATTTGACTATTCACCTGGATTCCCATCCTTTCCATCTCAGCTTGCAGTTGTTCCAATTGGTCATCCTTGTTGTCGTCCGGGTTAGCGAGGAGTGCTTTCAATTCTTCTTACCCCTTGGATAAATTTTGAACCATTTTCTTAAACTGAGCATCTTGAGTTTGGAGATCTTTGTCGTTCTGTTTGAGAGTCATTCTTCTGCTGAAATAAACAGCGAGCAAATGAGAAACTTGTACTGGAATCCCTGTTATGTAATGACATGCATGCAATGTTTTTAAGGATCTCGCGGGGTAAACACAAGAAAATGTTAGAAGTTGAATTTTGACTGCAACTTTGACGGAAGAACTTTGTATCGTTAAATGTCCTTCTACAAGAATCAAGCTCACCATGTCGAGTGGGTCATAGCCTCTGACTCAAGTTATCTCTTTGGTGGTGTTGGCTAGAGGAAAATAAATCTCCTTGCCCCTTGATAGACGTCTGGTTCATCATGACCTGCATCACAGACCCTTAATATCCTTGAAATGGTTAAGGAAACGCTATGGTGTGATGTTATGATGTGTATGATATGCACCAAGCAAAAGTGTAAGGTGATGAAGACAAATTAGTCTTGCAAGAAGTCTAGGTTATTGGATAATGACTACAAACAAGTCCTGCAAGGAACTCACATTGTTAGATAATGGATACAAACAAAACCCTGCAAGGAGTTCAAGTTGTTAGATAATGAAAGCAAACAAGTCACACAAATAGCTTTAGGTTCAGGCTTGCATGGAGTTTGTAGGTAAGTACCCTCTTGAAGTTTCAGTTGGCTCAACCTGTCCTAGTAATAGTAATCGGGTTCTAGGGAATCTCAATGTCATTTACCTTTCCATCAGGAATTGTTTCAGCTCAAGCACCAAAGTATTGCAGCCAAAATATCCCAAAAGTCTAGTCTCAATGAGTGTAGCATCAAGTATCAACCAGTCTTCAGTCGGAACCAAAGCCGGCTATCTCACTACTTCCTAATGGCTAGGATGAGTCAATTAAAGGTTCTAAAGGTTAGTTAGCGCTTAGTGACACTATGAGGAAGCCTAATGTTATTCCTGACTTACTCAAGGAACATTAGTGCAATCCATAGTATCGCGCTAATGTAGCCACCACTTTATCTGTATCGGTCTATACCGTACAACCTCCATGATTTATTGCTACTTACCTAATAAGGTGCCCCAGATTTGGGTGTAGGATCTTAAGTAACAACCCAAACAAGCCCTCAAAAGTAAAGCATACAAAACACACAATGAAAGCATTTAAAATGAACTAAGCTCTAAGGTAACCCCACTTTTATATATATCCCCAGCAGAGTCGCCAGTTCTGTGATACAGTGGCAAAACCGACTATTATACTGGTTTTGTGTTTGTATTCGCAAATTTTGCGGTAAGCAAGAGTCGCCACCGACTTTTCTTTTATCCAACAAAGGAAAGGGTGAAAATAACATAAAAATATCTTTTCGAGAGTTTTCTGAGTATGGGGGTAGATTGTGGAAAGGGAAGGTGTTAGCACCCTTTCCATCTGTAGTTATCTACGGGCTATTAAATGTTTAGCTCATTTTGAAATACCTTGTGCTTTGTGTGTTTTGAAAAGTATTTTAAATGCCAATAGTAAGGCAACTTGCTTTATGATAACTCTTGTATTAGTCCTCAAGAGTGTTGATAAAGCGTTTTGAAAATGTTTTTGAAATAATTTTTGTGTACGTGTAAAGATTGTTTGAGCAAGCATCTAGGAACTACTTTTACTCGAAAGGGTTATTCTTTTCCTATTTTTATTTAGACAGTGCTATCCTACTATTAGTGAGTAGGTAGCCCTTGTCGTTTGGCTTTTTGAGAGACATTTGAAGAGACGTTTGTACAATCACAAAGGAAACTGGACAAGAAACCTTAGTAACTACCCTAGGGCTTTAAGATCATTTTTACCGAGGAGACATAGAAAGGGTCATCGAGGGACATATGATCTTTAAACCGGAGGGTAGCCACTAAAATCTCTCACATTTCGAGAGTTGTGACTGTTTTTCCGAAGACAACCAAAGTGGGGGTACCCTAGAGGTGCGTATGTGCAATTATATTGTATTCGGTTATTTTTGTATTTTGCATTAGGTTTTCTAGCGTTTGATTATTAAACTCTTGTCATACAATCCTATTAGTCATGCATCTAAGTAGTTAATAATTTGCAGTAATTTAAAATGAGGAAAGATAAATTCTAAACTATTACAAGGCTTCGGGGAGAGGGATTAATTACATATCTAAAACTTTGGGGGGAAAATAAAGCAGTAAATGTAAAGTCTTAATTATGCTATTACATCCAGTAGGTAGTTACAATAGTATGAAAATGATAACGAAAGCAATAAATGCGCGCGAATTGAAAATAACGTCTAAATCCTAAGTGTAAAGGAAAAAAAAATTGTGTTTTATTTTTTTTGGAAAATGCTAAATGTTTAATTAAGTCAAATCTAATTAATTAAAATTATTGATTAAAATTAACTCTAAAACAAACCTAATATTTTTTGCATTTTTTAGTTTACGAAAAGGATTGAATTCAAATAAATCCTAAGTCTAATGATTTTAAAATTAAGGAAAATAAGTTAAAATAATTAACTAAATTAAATCATTAAAAAGTAAAACCTAATTCTAAGTTACTTATATTTTTTTTTTATTTTTATGTTGATTAAAAAAACAAACTAAAAGAAATAAACAAAAACAAAGTAAACAAGTATAAATGGGCCAGGCAGCAAAAGTAAACAGGGGGTGGAGCGCAGACCTGGATCGAAAAGAGGCTCAGGTTGCCTTTCGATCCAATGAAGGAGCCCTTTGAAGGTTCATGGTGAGGCATACGTCTGAAGCCTTCAGATCTGGATCAGATGAGGATCCATTGGTTATGATCATGTGGTGTATGGTGTATGCATGGAATCTGCAAGCATTGGATCTACAAGACAATTGTTAGAAAAACGAAATGCACGACATGGGTATCGAACCCAGGTCTCTTCCCTTTGATTCGAACCCCCCCATAATTTGAACTCCCTGAGTCCGAATTTGGGTTGTTTTGGCCTAAAATGGCATATATCATGAATTTCGAAAGCAATCAGCTTCGAAGGCCCTAACAATGGTATCATTTCATTTGGACACTGCAACTTACATGTATTACGTTAAATCATTCTCAAACAACAATAATAACATGAATATGCAATCAAAATAAGTTTAAATCAGAGATCGAATGAGTTTGAGATTAGAAATTTTTTTATCAAATAGAGGTGCTTCGATCTGTAGTTCTGAGCGTGGGATGGCTTGTGCAAGGATTGGGTATGGCTTCCTGGAATTCTCGGGAGAACGAATCTGGTATTTGTTTGGACTGAGGGAGCTTGCAAAGCTGGTTTTGTATTTAGATAATTTATGAGATTTTTGAGAGTTTTAAGATGGTTTTCTAAGGCAGTTTGTGCGTGTAGCTCTTTGAGGAAATTTCTCGTGTGTATAGGAAATGTTCTCCTTTTGCTTTCACTTTGGCTCTGTATTTATAGAGGGGCATGGTAGTGAACAAATGTGGCATGAATCAGCCATTAACCATGGCTTTGAAAGCAAAATCAAAAGATTTGGAGAGTTGCCATTTTGAGATATTTCATGCCATTTTGAACTTTGAGTGAACCTGGACAGGTTATGGTTTGTGTTTTGGATGAATTTGGGCTTCGAGCTAATCATTCCAAGCCTAACAAGCTTCGTCCCATTATGCTTTAGTTTTAACTTTTCACATCAATTGATTCTTTCGACAAGCTCCCAAGCTTTGTTCTTTTCTATGGCTCTGAGTTCCAATTCAAATTCCTCAAGGCTTCATCATCATGGCTTCTTCGTTTAAGTCACCATCTGCATTGGTTGCTTGATCTGGAAAACTCTCATATCCAATCAGCCTAGTCGAACTCAGTTCTTGTTCCTTTCGATCTCCTTTCCTTCAATTTGACCAATCGAAGTATCACCTTTTCATCTTGGATTACCGAAGCTTCATTCTGTTCTTTCCTTCGAACACAGTAGTGATTGTGTTTTCGACTCCAATCTCACCCTTTGCTTTTGTCTACAAGAACATCTTTACTGCTCACTAGTTCATCTTCAACTGGTGAATACAACTTGTATGCACCAATCAAATGATAACCTATGAGCACCAAGGCTTCAGTTCGATCATCCAAATTCTTCCTTGCCTGTTCAGGTACATGCCTGAAACACAATGATCTAAAAACTCTAAGATGACTTATATTTGGATGATTCGACCCTAACAGTCCTTCTATGAAATCATGCCATGTTTGAAGGTCACATGTCCTTCGAACCATTAGACTTCCATGTGTTTCTTTGGATAATATCAAAGCTTTTGAACACACAATCTTCTTCTTTTTGAAGCGCCAATTCGATTAACATGACATTCGAAGTGTCTTTCCTTGTAATGCTTCGAATAGCCTATATTTCAATAGTTTGAAAACGAACCATTCGATCATGGTTTAATGTAGTGAAGCTCTTTACTAGCTCTTCATCAATCTAAGACTTCATAAAAGACTCCTCACACCTTTTTCGAACTATTCTTTCTTCGATCATAGCTTTGTTGGGCATCAAATTAGACTGCATACTGTTGTCGAAGCTACTTCGACCCAAAGGCTTTAAGGCATATTTTTAGCTTCCAACTTACACTTCTTTTCTTTCTTTCAGCTATGCCATTATGCTGAGGCGTATAGAGTGCCATGAAAATCATTTGAAGTTTTTTCAAACCAAAATTATTTGTGAGAAATGAAACCCTAGATGGAAATCCATTGCTTAGAAGGAGAATTTGTCTGGTCAATTCTTGGTCAACCTTGAGCAATTGGGGACCTCATTGAGCGTGCCTTGAATAGAATGGGATGGAAAATTTTGGGGTGCAACACTTCTAAAAACACTTAATAATAAATGATGAGAATCATATCTTTGTTAAGTATGGGAAACAATAAGTGGGCTTCTTCTCGTTCTTATCTTTCTTTCATTATTAGTCTTTGGTGTGGTTCAAGTCTCAAAGACTCTTTTCATGGATAAGTGGAGAAGTGGCTAATATCTCTCTCTTGAGGTAAATTATCTATTATTCGCAACAAAATACCAACCAATGAAAACATTTTTATCTTCGGACTTTTTTCTTTTAAAACCTTTTCAAAAAGGACATGCTTCATTAACATCGTTCAATAAAACATACAACAAATCAAAACACCTTTTTAGGTGAACTACGAGTGCCTTGATCCCCATTGCATGGTCGGTGGTGCTTAGGCACAAAGGTTCACAACCGCGGTAGGCACAACTAATAAAAACTTTCTTTTTGTATATAATTTGCATGCATTCCTGTGATCGGTGGATCTGGAACTGACTGTTTAAGGCTGGTTTCGCGAAATGTCGCGGTAAGCAAGAGTCGCCACCGTCTTTTATTTTCTCCAACAAGGAAAGGACAAAAGCACAGAAAAATTCCTTATGAGATTTGTTTCTCGGTTCGGGAGGTAGATTATAGAAAGGGAAGGTGTTAGCACCCTTTCTATCCATGGTTATCCATGGGCTCTTAGATACTTGCTCATTGTGTTTTCAAAAATGGTTTGTTTGCTTTTCAAGTGTGTGTGGGTTTTGAAAAAAAGTTCGTTTTGAAAACTTCTAGGTAACTCTTGTATCAGTCCTCAAGAGTGTATGAAGTATTGTTTGAAAACTTTTTGAAAGTGTAGGTGTGAAAAGTATTTTGTTTGTTTTTGAAAAGAGCAAGTATCTATGAGAATCTACCCACCCTAAGGAATTCGTCTGTGTAGATGTCCTTTAAAGTAGTGCCATCCCACCATTGAGAGGTAGGTAGCACCACCGTTGGAGGTGTTCGGGTCAATTCGAGGGTTAGGGACAGTGTGGTCACCGAGCAATAGTAAGATACCTTAGAAGCTACCCTTATGCCATTGATCTTTTTATTCCGAGGCAACTTGTTTCGAGGCAACCTATTCGAGGCAACTAGATCAATGGAACATAAGGACTTACTAAGACGTCTTGTACTCAACGACCACGTTTCGAGGGGCAAGGCAACAGGGTGATCACCAGAGCAATGGGAAGACACCTTAGAAGCTACCCTCATGCCAGGTTCCCGGATCATGAGGACTTACTAAGACATCCTCTACTCGACGATCACCTTTCGAGGTAAGGCAACAGTGAGGCGTACCCTAGGGGTGGTGTGTGAATTGTGTGTCATTTTCAGTTTATTATTTGTCTTGTCATGCATTGGTGATCTACGCTTTGATTTTATTTTCGGGCATTCATTCTTTCATGTTATTGTTTAACAGTTAAAGGTGCGGGAATTTAAAGTGCGGAAAAGGTAAAAGTCTTACGCTATTACAAAGGCGCGGGTCTACAACGCCAAATTAATCCAGACCCGATTTAAAAATAAAGTGCAGAAAATAAATGTCTAATTAACCATTACAGGGCTTTGGAGCAAGTACATTATATTTACAACAAAGAAACAAATAAAAACGCGCGAAAAAGAAAATAATCAAATGCGAGGGCGTTGGACCCTTTAAAGGAATTAAAATAAGATTATTGAAATAATTAAGTTAGATAAAAGAAATGACTTATTTTTTTATGTTTTTGTTTTTTATGACATTAAAGAACATTAAATTGGAATTAAAAGTCAAATAATTCTAGTTCTAATTATTTTTTTAATTTATTAAAGAAAATGCATTAAAGTTAAAACCTAGAATTAAAACTAAATTGATTATAAAATTTATTTACAAAATTAATGGTTAATGATACTTATAATAAAAATATTTAATTTAAAAAAAAAAGATAAAAAAGTGCTAAAGGTCTATTTTTTTATATTTTTTAGTTATTTAAAAAAACATTAAAATTAACAACCTAAAATTAAAACTAAATTACTTATTGAATTTATTTACAAAAAAAAGGTCATTGATGAATTAAATTAAAATAAAACACATTTTGATTTTTATGATTTTCTGATTTTTTGGTTTTTTATATTATGAAAATATTAATTTAAACAATTAAATTAAAACTAAATTAAACAAATAAAAATAGAAAAATAAAAAAAAAAGAGTGAAAGAGAGCAAACAAAGGGGGGTGTTGACCAATGCGTATGGTGGAACTCACGTGATAGCCTTTGGATTGACCCTTGGTGACATGTGGCGTGCCAAGGGATGGAGTTGTATGGTGGTCCTTTGATGAAGCACTGCACAGAATTATGTTAAAGAGAAAAATATTGAATAAAGTGGGGGGACCTGAGAATACTTACAGTGCTTGATAATGGACCTTAGGATCTCACACTTTTTTTTTGACAAATTTTGAAACTTTTCTCTGGCTGTTTGTGCACTTTTTCTAGGTTGTGAATGAGGCTTGCAAGGCTTGTATATATAGGCTTGGATGAGAGTTATGGCCAATAATGCCTTGCATTGATGTTTAGGATTTTGGCATAAACCACCATAACCAACTTTCCATTTTTGATTCAAATTTGAATTCTTGCTTTGTTTGAGCCTTAGCACGAAAAATGGTAGGCACATAATGATGCTTCAAGGTTAATCAAAGCAAAATATCCCTTTAAATTAATTTTTTTGAATTTCTTTTGATTTTAAAAGATTTAAAACTAATTAAATCCAATAAAATCAATAAAAATGAAAAAATTAATAAAAAAATCTGAAATAAAATATGGGACACGTGGGAAGCATGGTCAAGTCAATTCAAGTGGAAAAAGTGGGCCCCTTTTGTCAAAAATGAGATTTCAAGGATAAATGATTTTGGCCATTTCACAAAAATTTCCCAACTTCTCCAATGCATAACTTGCTCAATTTTTAAGCTTTGCTCATGCTCTTGGACATTTTAGAAAGGTTTTTGAGTCCTCTAACCAAAGCCTTTGGTCCCATGTCATTTTGATTTACCAATCTCAAGTTATGGCCTTTGACTTAAAGTCCCTTTTTGTTGACTTTTGAAAATGACCTATAATGTTGAAATTGATAACTTTTTGTGAGAGCATTTCTTGGATTTGAAGTATGAAGATGAGTTGTAGGAAATGTCTTTCTCTTCAAAATGAGCTTTGGATGGAATTTTTCTGATAATCCATGTGAAAGTTATGCCCTGGTCAATTTCAGTTGACTTTTTCAGCTGTCCAAATAAGGAAACTTTTGCATCTTGATGATTTCTGAGCCAAATTTTGAGAATCATGATCAAGCATTGATCAAATGATGTTTGTGGCTTCAAAATGATATCTTGACCAAAAATTTGAACTTTTGACTGCCAAATGACCATTTTGCCCCTACAGTTGACTGTAGTGCAATTTAGGGTTTTGACTGTGCAATTTTGAGCTGAATGCCTTGAAACTTGATATGAGGATGCTTGACCACATTTGTAGGCATGTGAGACTTGATTGGGCCTTTGAAAACTTCATTTTCTTGATCAGCCTCAAAACCCTAATCTTGACTGTATAGGAGATCTTTGACTGTGCAACCCTTGGGGAATTTTGCAGCTTGGCTTGGCAATTTCTTGAAGAATATGGGAGGGCAAATTTTGGGGTACAACAGTTGCCGCTGTTCAATCTTCTTAGACCTGAGGATGCAAATTGGCTGACGTGCCTTTCGTAATCCGAGGGTAGAAGATGATTGGACACTAGAGTGCCCAGAAATTTGCGCTCACATAATAGCAGTGTGATGGAAATGGGCTTATAGATGCCATTTAGAGGTTGATGAATAGGATGATGGGCTTATAGATGCCATCTGGATGTTGATCGCGTAGGAGATTCCTTAGCGAGAACCTGCATACCTGCAAAAGAAACATGAGTACCTGACAAGTTGCAGGAGTTGATTTCAGATGCTTGGTATAGATGTGTCCTGACTGGTTACAGGAGCTGAGTCTGGAGCTTCAAACGGCGATGAATGAACCAAGGATGGTTACTGCCTTAGCATGAATGATAAGAGAATCTTGGGCGACTTTAACTTCAACAACGCTCGTTGAGAAAAATCTTGGGTGTCTTCTACTGGGATAAGAATCAGGGAGATCTTAGGGTCGATCTGACTGAACCAAGAGAAGGCCTTTGACTGGATAAGCATCAGGAAAATCTTAGGGTCGACTTAACTGAACCGGTCTAGGTCTTGAAATATATTCAACTGGATAAGCATCAGGGAGATCTTAGGGTCGATCTGACTGAACCAGAGAAGGCCTTTGACTGGATAAGCATCAGGAAAATCTTAGGGTCGATCTAACTGAACCGGTCTAGGTCTTGAAATATCTTCAACTGGATAAGCATCAGGGAGATCTTAGGGTCGATCTGACTGAACCAGAGAAGGCCTTTGACTGGATAAGCATCAGGAAAATCTTAGGGTCGATTTAACTGAACCGGTCTAGGTCTTGAAATATCTTCAACTGGATAAGCATCAGGGAGATCTTAGGGCCGATCTGACTGAACCAGAGAAGGCCTTTGACTGGATAAGCATCAGGAAAATCTTAGGGTCGATCTAACTGAACCGGTCTAGGTCTTGAAATATCTTCAACTGGATAAGCATCAGGGAGATCTTAGGGTCGATCTGACTGAACCAGAGAAGGCCTTTGACTGGATAAGCATCAGGAAAATCTTAGGGTCGATTTAACTGAATCGGTCTAGGTCTTGAAATATCTTCAACTGGATAAGCATCAGGGAGATCTTAGGGTCGACTTAACTGAACCGGTCTAGGTCTTGAAATATCTTCAACTGGATAAGCATCAGGGAGATCTTAGGGTCGATATGACTGAACCAGAGAAGGCCTTTGACTGGATAAGAATCAGAAAAATCTTAGGGTCGATTTAACTGAACCGGACAAGGTCTTGAAATATCTTCAACTGGATAAGAATCAGGGAGATCTTAGGGTCGATCTGACTGAACCAGAGAAGGCCTTTGACTGGATAAGCATCAGAAAAATCTTAGGGTCGATTTAACTGAACCGGACAAGGTCTTGAAATATCTTCAACTGGATAAGCATCAGGGAGATCTTAGGGTCGATCTGACTGAACCAGAGAAGGCCTTTGACTGGATAAGAATCAGAAAAATCTTAGGGTCGATTTAACTGAACCGGACAAGGTCTTGAAATATCTTCAACTGGATAAGCATCAGGGAGATCTTAGGGTCGATCTGACTGAACCAGAGAAGGCCTTTGACTGGATAAGAATCAGAAAAATCTTAGGGTCGATTTAACTGAACCAGACAAGGTCTTGAAATATCTTCAACTGGATAAGCATCAGGGAGATCTTGGGGTCGATCTGACTGAACCAGAGAAGGCCTTTGACTGGATAAGCATCAGGAAAATCTTAGGATCGATTTAACTGAACCGGTCTAGGTCTTGAAATATCTTCAACTGGATAAGCATCAGGGAGATCTTAGGGTCGATCTGACTGAACCAGAGAAGGCCTTTGACTGGATAAGCATCAGGAAAATCTTAGGGTCGATTTAACTGAACCGGTCTAGGTCTTGAAATCTTCAACTGGATAAGCATCAGGGAGATCTTAGGGTCGATCTGACTGAACCAGAGAAGGCCTTTGACTGGATAAGCATCAGGAAAATCTTAGGGTCGATTTAACTAAACCGGTCTAGGTCTTGAAATATCTTCAACTGGATAAGCATCAGGGAGATCTTTAGGGTCGATCTGACTGAACCAGAGAAGGCCTTTGACTGGATAAGCATCAGGAAAATCTTAGGGTCGATTTAACTGAACCGGTCTAGGTCTTGAAATATCTTCAACTGGATAAGCATCAGGGAGATCTTTAGGGTCGATCTGACTGAACCAGAGAAGGCCTTTGACTGGATAAGCATCAGGAAAATCTTAG
This sequence comes from Vicia faba, assembly GCA_948472305.1. Lineage (NCBI taxonomy): Eukaryota > Viridiplantae > Streptophyta > Magnoliopsida > Fabales > Fabaceae > Vicia > Vicia faba. The sequence goes on from OX451735.1 coordinate 1,117,730,633, forward strand.
GGTCGATTTAACTGAACCGGTCTAGGTCTTGAAATATCTTCAACTGGATAAGCATCAGGGAGATCTTTAGGGTCGATCTGACTGAACCAGAGAAGGCCTTTGACTGGATAAGCATCAGGAAAATCTTAGGGTCGATTTAACTGAACCGGTCTAGGTCTTGAAATGTAGCTTGAGAACTTTAACTGGATCTTTCCTGAAATGTAAAGGTCAGCCATATGCAATGCATGATATGGATCAAGCAATGGTGTTCTCAATATATATGAGATTCGTATGATATGATGCGTTTATGCATGCTATAATGATGTTTTATGTATGTTTTTGTCTAGGAAAGTGAATCCTTGACGGGTGCCGGGAAGTCGTATCCTGGGCTGATGTTGAAAAATAGATTTTGCTTCCGCTGGGGATGATAGTTGCAAGAATACCAGTAGGAGAAGATGACTCCGTTGCGGAATAAACTTGGCAAATGGAGGATTTTGCGGGGAAGAAAAAGATACTCTAGCGACCATGCTGAGAAGCAATACTCTGTGGGGAGAGAGATGCCTTGCTGAATTGTTGAGAGTTACTTGCTGGGGATACCCTTGTTGTATTGGAAGTATTGATAGACTTCGCTGGGGATAAGAAGGCTTCGTTGACGACGCTCTTTCCGTGGCTTTTGGCTGAGGATAACCCAGTTATATCCTATTGAGGAAACAACTCTTTAAATCAAGCCGGACGACGCGTTCTTGCTCTGCGAGGGTAAACTTCCAGAATCTACTAGGGATAAGCTTACTGCTTGGGGATATAAATTCCACTTTCCTGGAGAAACTGGATTGGATTCTTCTGGGGAAGTTTTGAGATGTATCGGGGGAAGTGACACCACTGAATGTTTGATATACCGCCGGGGAACAATCTTTAGACCAAGACTGCCGGGGATGCTTGTTAAGAATACATGTACTACTGGGGAATGTTGAGGTCTGCTGGAGGATACCCAACTTCTTTAAGGTTGATAACTGCCTTGTTTGAGGAGAGTATACTGCTTGCTGGCTCACTCTCTGGGGAATTTAAGATGCCTGGTTATGTTCTTTAGCTGAACCTACCTTGGTACTTTGGAGGATGGAACAATTAGATTGCTTAGACAACTCCTTATTGCCCCTGTTTCTGAGGTATGAGAGGAAGACCTGTGAGGTGCTGATAGTTGTTGATGGACAAACCTTCTTTTGATAGGCAGGTGACAAGATGACAGGACATAGTCGTACGCTTTGATCCCTAACTTTTTCCTGGACCGCCCTTTCGGGTTTTCAGTCCACCGGGATACCCCTTTTTGCCCAAGCCGCCTTTTCAGGTTTTCGACTTGCCGGGTGTACAGATTTTTTTCATTTCATCCCTTCATTTTGCCCGAACCCTTTTGGTTCGCCGGGAAGCCCTAATTTTTGCCTAGGTATGTCAACCTAGCGGGTCTTTGATTATGCGTAGTATTCTTTCGACTATGTCCATGTTCTTAGAATGCAGGGAGGTGCCCTTGGCTGTTTATGTTGCCATGTTACCAGAAGATGTCTGATCGTGCAAGATTCGTTGTTGAAATGCCCCAAGTGACTTAGGCGGAGATTTGCCCCAGGCTATTTGGCCTTTGAGAGATTCTCCGAATCTTGATTGGACTGCCCCAGATGATTGGACCATGATCATGTTGTGCCCCTTGATTGGAGGTACTTCTGTTCATTAGGCATTCGTCGTGCGAATTTCTCTGCTGTTCAAACAAAAAGTCATATGCAAACAAAGTTATGTCAAAAATGCAAAGCTTATGTCTGTCTTGAAGATTTTGAAAAATGCATTTTTCAGTAAAACCAGCAAATTTTGTAAAATGTGATGTCAACTCAATATTTTATAGCAAGCCTTAAGGAGTCAGGATACCTTTGTAACAGTATGCTTTCGAACTAACCCATGCTTCAGCTAGGACTTTTAAGGGTTATAACGTGGCTTGGTTCACGGTTCAAGAAACAAAGGATAAAGGCTCAAATCTATTTGTAACCACCCGCTCTTCGTGATGTTCTTCCAACCTAAACTCAGCTGATCGTGCGTTAGACCTTGTTTGAGTCTTTGCTTTGATATACCAATGATGGTTCAGATAATGATGATTTATTCTGAATGGGCAGTCATTTCTTTTTGTTGAGGGTTTGTGTGACCTCCTTTTTTGATTTTATTATCCCTATTTTTTTTGCCTGAACTGTTTTTTTTTTGTGATTACAGTCAGCGGGATGCCCCAGTTTTGTAAGTCTCCTTCATAGGTTCTGACTTAATGGGTTTTTATTTTTTGAGATATAATGACTGCCTATCTGTATGATTGTTCGGAACCATCACTGTCTTTCGTTTTGTAAGGACCTCTTTGGTGCCGTTCGTTATGCACTTGGATCAACTGAGAGACTACCCTGCCCCAGGTTAGGATTAAGGGTTTTAAATTTCGAAAAGAAAAACGCCTACTTCTTTGGCTGAGAGGGGTTGACGAGGGATTATCTTCCTTATAACTCCAGTGTTTAGGAATTGAAACAATGCCTGTACCTCATCAGCGGGGTCTATTCAAAAGCATATTGTAAAGATCGTGGTATCGTTTTCGTCATCCTCCCTCAAGAGGCTTAGAATTATTAACCGAGAATTGATCATCACAGAAAAATGAAAACAGTTTGCATATAGTGAATACGAAATAATTACTTCAAAACAGACATGTGTAATGCATTAATGAAATAACAATGTTTAACATGAATAAGTGTTTGAACAATCAAAAGAAAATTACAACTTGAAAATTCTAATAAACACAAGTCTTCTAGCCTCGGGGCTTGTTACTTCAAATGGTGAACCTCGCAGGGATAGTAGAAGAACTCGACCTGACCATCTGGGGTGAATTCCACAGCTCCTTCATCAATCAGGCTTTGGATTTTGTACCTCAACTTCCAACAGTCATCAGTATCATGCCCCGGGCTGTTAGAATGGTATGCACACCTGGCCCCAGGATTATAGTTGGGTGAAGAAGTCTTAGGATTGGGGTGAGGTCCTATCAACGTCACCAGATTCAACTTCAACAGGTGTTGCAAAGCTTGGGACAGCGACGTGTTGAGCTGGGTGAATTGTCTTTTGGGCTCGTCTGGCTGAAGCTGGTGAGGTTGATACTGAATTGGTGATACTGGGGCCATATGAGGAACTTTCTCCTTGCCTCTTTGTCTCAAAGACGGTCGAACGATGGCTGGATTTTTACCCTTAGATGTTTGCCCCAGTTGGTTACCCTGAAGCAGTTGGTTGACGAGAAACCGGAGCTCATCTTGTCTTTGAGCTAAACCTTGAATGGCATTCCTCTGCCCCAGCATTTGGGCTTTCAATGCATCCACCTCAGCTTGTAGGTGTTTCAGCCTTTCATCCTCAGCACCATTCCTGACAAAGGTCCCCATGAGAAGTGTCCTTAGCTCCTCCTGCCCCTTAGATAAATTCAGGAGGATTTCCCCGAACCGAGTCTCTTGAGCCAGAAGATCCTGGTTGTCTGGTTGGAAAGTCATTGCTGAAATAAACAGCGGGAAGGGTAAGTAACCTGCAACAAGGGTACCTGTTATGCAATGATATGTATGACATGCATGTAATGTTTTCAAGGACCTCGCGGGATAAACAAAAAATTTTGTTAGCATTTGGGTCCGGTAGCTTGATTGAAAGAGCTTCATGTTTGTTGGGAATCTTTCTTCCAAGGGTCAAAGGCTCACCATATCCAGTGGGTCATAGCCTCTGACTTTAGTCATCATGTCTGGTTTTGATTTCCAAACAACCTTGGTTAAGGGAACCTTCTTCAAGAGTCAAAGCTCACCATATCAAGTGGGTCATAGCCTCTGACAACCTTGGCTAGAGGAAAATAAATCCTCTTTGCCCCTTGCTAGATGTTTGATTCATCATGACCTGCATCACAGACCCTTGAGATCCTTGAAATGGGTTAGTCCTTATGCAGGATGTATGCAATGGTATGATGTCATGCTATGCATGGGGGTAATGTAAGTAACCCTGTTATGAGTCCCAATTAAGGACTGCAAACCAAAACCTGCAAGAAACTCAGTAAACTTTGTTATGAGTCCCAATTAAGGACTGTAAACAAAACCTGCAAGAAATTCAAGGGTCAGATAATAAGCACGCAAGTAGTTCAAGTACGAAGGCACACAAGTCACACAAGAGAAACCCTTAGAGTTTAGGCCAGCATGGGGTCTAGGTATTACCCTCTTGAAGTTGGTGGGCTCAAACCTGTCCTATCAAAGTAACCGGGTTCTAAGGATCTCAATATCATTGGATTGCTTTCATTGTTCATCGTTTCGATTTAGCCACTGACTGGCGATCAAAATATCCCAAGAAAACAACCCTCAATTGAGTGTAGTATCGAGTATCAACCGACTTCGGAGTACACCAAAGTAGTCATCTCACTACCCTAAAGAGGCCAAGATGGTTCAATTAAGGTTCCTAAGGTCTGTTGATGCTTCACGACACCACGCGGAGGCCCCGTACTCTCCTTGATTGACTCAAGGGTTACCGGTACACACCAAAGTGCCACATCAACGTAGCAGACTGCTTCAACCATGTCGGTATACCCCGCACAGTTCCCTCACAGCCTTGTTGCTACTTTCTAAGAAGGTATCCCCAGATCCGGGTTAGGATCTATAGAACTCCCAAGACAGTCCCACAATTTAAAGCAAACAAATCAAAGCAATTGAAAACACAATGATCTTAGTCCTAAGGTACACCTCACTTTATAGTTCTCCCCAGCAGAGTCGCCAGTTCTGTGATCGGTGGATCTGGAACTGACTGTTTAAGGCTGGTTTCGCGAAATGTCGCGGTAAGCAAGAGTCGCCACCGTCTTTTATTTTCTCCAACAAGGAAAGGACAAAAGCACAGAAAAATTCCTTATGAGATTTGTTTCTCGGTTCGGGAGGTAGATTATAGAAAGGGAAGGTGTTAGCACCCTTTCTATCCATGGTTATCCATGGGCTCTTAGATACTTGCTCATTGTGTTTTCAAAAATGGTTTGTTTGCTTTTCAAGTGTGTGTGGGTTTTGAAAAAAAGTTCGTTTTGAAAACTTCTAGGTAACTCTTGTATCAGTCCTCAAGAGTGTATGAAGTATTGTTTGAAAACTTTTTGAAAGTGTAGGTGTGAAAAGTATTTTGTTTGTTTTTGAAAAGAGCAAGTATCTATGAGAATCTACCCACCCTAAGGAATTCGTCTGTGTAGATGTCCTTTAAAGTAGTGCCATCCCACCATTGAGAGGTAGGTAGCACCACCGTTGGAGGTGTTCGGGTCAATTCGAGGGTTAGGGACAGTGTGGTCACCGAGCAATAGTAAGATACCTTAGAAGCTACCCTTATGCCATTGATCTTTTTATTCCGAGGCAACTTGTTTCGAGGCAACCTATTCGAGGCAACTAGATCAATGGAACATAAGGACTTACTAAGACGTCCTGTACTCAACGACCACGTTTCGAGGGGCAAGGCAACAGGGTGATCACCAGAGCAATGGGAAGACACCTTAGAAGCTACCCTCATGCCAGGTTCCCGGATCATGAGGACTTACTAAGACATCCTCTACTCGACGATCACCTTTCGAGGTAAGGCAACAGTGAGGCGTACCCTAGGGGTGGTGTGTGAATTGTGTGTCATTTTCAGTTTATTATTTGTCTTGTCATGCATTGGTGATCTACGCTTTGATTTTATTTTCGGGCATTCATTCTTTCATGTTATTGTTTAACAGTTAAAGGTGCGGGAATTTAAAGTGCGGAAAAGGTAAAAGTCTTACGCTATTACAAAGGCGCGGGTCTACAACGCCAAATTAATCCAGACCCGATTTAAAAATAAAGTGCAGAAAATAAATGTCTAATTAACCATTACAGGGCTTTGGAGCAAGTACATTATATTTACAACAAAGAAACAAATAAAAACGCGCGAAAAAGAAAATAATCAAATGCGAGGGCGTTGGACCCTTTAAAGGAATTAAAATAAGATTATTGAAATAATTAAGTTAGATAAAAGAAATGACTTATTTTTTTATGTTTTTGTTTTTTATGACATTAAAGAACATTAAATTGGAATTAAAAGTCAAATAATTCTAGTTCTAATTATTTTTTTAATTTATTAAAGAAAATGCATTAAAGTTAAAACCTAGAATTAAAACTAAATTGATTATAAAATTTATTTACAAAATTAATGGTTAATGATACTTATAATAAAAATATTTAATTTAAAAAAAAAAGATAAAAAAGTGCTAAAGGTCTATTTTTTTATATTTTTTAGTTATTTAAAAAAACATTAAAATTAACAACCTAAAATTAAAACTAAATTACTTATTGAATTTATTTACAAAAAAAAGGTCATTGATGAATTAAATTAAAATAAAACACATTTTGATTTTTATGATTTTCTGATTTTTTGGTTTTTTATATTATGAAAATATTAATTTAAACAATTAAATTAAAACTAAATTAAACAAATAAAAATAGAAAAATAAAAAAAAAGAGTGAAAGAGAGCAAACAAAGGGGGGTGTTGACCAATGCGTATGGTGGAACTCACGTGATAGCCTTTGGATTGACCCTTGGTGACATGTGGCGTGCCAAGGGATGGAGTTGTATGGTGGTCCTTTGATGAAGCACTGCACAGAATTATGTTAAAGAGAAAAATATTGAATAAAGTGGGGGGACCTGAGAATACTTACAGTGCTTGATAATGGACCTTAGGATCTCACACTTTTTTTTTGACAAATTTTGAAACTTTTCTCTGGCTGTTTGTGCACTTTTTCTAGGTTGTGAATGAGGCTTGCAAGGCTTGTATATATAGGCTTGGATGAGAGTTATGGCCAATAATGCCTTGCATTGATGTTTAGGATTTTGGCATAAACCACCATAACCAACTTTCCATTTTTGATTCAAATTTGAATTCTTGCTTTGTTTGAGCCTTAGCACGAAAAATGGTAGGCACATAATGATGCTTCAAGGTTAATCAAAGCAAAATATCCCTTTAAATTAATTTTTTTGAATTTCTTTTGATTTTAAAAGATTTAAAACTAATTAAATCCAATAAAATCAATAAAAATGAAAAAATTAATAAAAAAATCTGAAATAAAATATGGGACACGTGGGAAGCATGGTCAAGTCAATTCAAGTGGAAAAAGTGGGCCCCTTTTGTCAAAAATGAGATTTCAAGGATAAATGATTTTGGCCATTTCACAAAAATTTCCCAACTTCTCCAATGCATAACTTGCTCAATTTTTAAGCTTTGCTCATGCTCTTGGACATTTTAGAAAGGTTTTTGAGTCCTCTAACCAAAGCCTTTGGTCCCATGTCATTTTGATTTACCAATCTCAAGTTATGGCCTTTGACTTAAAGTCCCTTTTTGTTGACTTTTGAAAATGACCTATAATGTTGAAATTGATAACTTTTTGTGAGAGAATTTCTTGGATTTGAAGTATGAAGATGAGTTGTAGGAAATGTCTTTCTCTTCAAAATGAGCTTTGGATGGAATTTTTCTGATAATCCATGTGAAAGTTATGCCCTGGTCAATTTCAGTTGACTTTTTCAGCTGTCCAAATAAGGAAACTTTTGCATCTTGATGATTTCTGAGCCAAATTTTGAGAATCATGATCAAGCATTGATCAAATGATGTTTGTGGCTTCAAAATGATATCTTGACCAAAAATTTGAACTTTTGACTGCCAAATGACCATTTTGCCCCTACAGTTGACTGTAGTGCAATTTAGGGTTTTGACTGTGCAATTTTGAGCTGAATGCCTTGAAACTTGATATGAGGATGCTTGACCACATTTGTAGGCATGTGAGACTTGATTGGGCCTTTGAAAACTTCATTTTCTTGATCAGCCTCAAAACCCTAATCTTGACTGTATAGGAGATCTTTGACTGTGCAACCCTTGGGGAATTTTGCAGCTTGGCTTGGCAATTTCTTGAAGAATATGGGAGGGCAAATTTTGGGGTACAACAATTCCCTTTTAGCATTAAGCTTTAGACTTAAGTTTTTACACACCCTTAGATTAGAACAAACTTAAGTGGATCATATGGAGTACCACAGACTTGAGGGTTTTTAATACATTCCCCTCGTGTAACCGACTTCCTTACCCTTTCTCTTGGTCACGATGACCATGCTCCATTCCTTCCCTCGGTTTTACTCAGTGTTTCCTTTCCCTCTCTTGGGATAAATAACATTGATGGCGACTCTTCTGTCTTTCGCCTCCATTCACGCTTTGATGAAAATCCTAGACGCGATAGTTAGCACCCTCCCATCCGCACCCAAATGTGATTTCCTTTATTTGGGAATTCAAGATCGTGTGTCGATATCTCGAGCTCGGCGCCATGATCCCCTTATTCTTATGCTGCTTTCATCTCGAACGACAAACTTGGAATGGAAAACATAGTTGGGTCTCCCTGAAGCATCCGAAGAAGTTGTTTAAGACACTCATGTGACTTCAAGGATAGGTACTACCTTATTAAACTTGTGTCGTGAGAGGCCTTTGATTCAGTGTTTGAGCGGTGATTGTATTTGACAAGTATAGGAATGTGTGTTATGATGATGACAGAAACGAGGAGTTGGAACTCATAGTTTCTTCTCCATTGGTGTGAGAGTCATTTCCATAAGGGGACGAATTACTACCTCACCAGGCCTGGTGATTTAGACTCCAAGGACGAAGAGTCCTATGGTAAACTTGCTAAGTTTGTTGACGATTTATTTCCTTCCAAGTGGGAGACGAGAAATAGGGAGCAGTTCATCGACCAATGAGGGTCAACCCATATATGAATCTAGATATATTAATACTAAGGAGCTCCTGGAGTGTAAAACTTTCGAGGAAGTTGTAGTGCTTTTAGGTAGTCGTGCTTTATTTTCTTTTAACATGCTCGTATGCTTTTCTCCTTGGCGTACTAACTTGTGTTTGTTATTTGTTGAAGATAAGATGTCAAGTCTTCAGGATCACGTGTTCAGGATGGCACAGAGCAAAGGGAAGGCCCAAAAGGTTCAAAGTAAATTTCCTAAGATTCGCTTTGTCCCGGCCTCGAACCAGCCCAGGGACAGTTCTGGCACTTCTTCTTCATCTTTAGTTTTCGATCAATCTCCTCCTGTGCAAAAAAACTCGGGTAGAAAGAGGGGTTGCATGGAGGAGGTGACGTTATAAATCTTACGGACGACACTCCTGAATCCAAATTCACGTTGCCTCCTTGCTTCCTCGAGAAGGGCTTCTTTGAAAAGTTTCCTCTAGATGTACCTCGGGAAGAGTCTCTGGTCATCCAGGACCTTAATTCAGAGGGCAACAGAAGAAGATTGGCTAAAGATGATGCTTCCATGATGAGGGTTTTGGAGATGTTCGTGGTCCTCACTGGCGAGGAGACTTGCTCTGCTACAGCGCTGGAGAAATTGCAGACAACAAAATTGGCCCTCAAGGTGAAGGCGGACAAGCTAGAAGCTGACTTTGATGATTATAAAGAGAAGTATCAGCTCCATGTCGGGCTTATCACTGATCTGAAGAAGAAGAAGAAGGAGGAGGAGGTAACCAATTTGTCTGCAGATAAGGGTGCTTGGTTGCTCGAGAAGAAAAGTATTAAGGACGAAATTTCTAATTTGAAGTTTGTTACGACGCCTGTTGAAGATGAGGATGACAAGGTGAAAGCCTTACAGACTCGTGCTGAATTGGTTTCTCATATTCGGGGTCTCGAGCAAGATTACCTGGAGGTCGTCGAGATGATTTTTGCCAATGGTGTCGCCCTGTTGCAGGCCATGAATCCTAGGGTTGAGCTTGTCACAGAAGGGACTGGTTGCTTTCACCAGGTAGTTGATGGCCAACGAGTACCTTCTTCTGGCTCCCCTCCGGATGCAGAGGAAGATCGAGAGCCCCGTGTCGAGGGGAATTTGAATGATGGAGAGCCTGTGCATGAGGAGTAGTGTTGTACCCAAAAATTTTCCCTCTCACTTGTCAAGAATTTGCTCACAAGATCTCCTTGACTTAAGACTGCATTAGGGTTTGGTCAGCTCAAGACACCTCCTTATGCACTGATGACCAAAATTCGGGTTTGAGTTTTCACAAGGACATATGAACTTCCAATTCCTCATATGACTTTCATGGGTCATTATGGACCCCCAAGATTACTCATGCTAAGTTTCAAGCCTTGGATCACATTTTTGCTCAGTCAATTGAACAGTTGACCTAAAAATCAATTGTATTGGGGAAAAAGTCAATTATGGCCAATTTACAGTCAAACTTCATAATTTTTTATCCAAATCAACATTATAGACTCATATGTATCATTTGATCAAGTTTGGACCATAATTCCTCAAGAGATTTGATCAAATCCCCAAAAGGGCAAAATGGTCAAAATTAGGGTTTTGATTGGGAAACGGCAATTTCTGGTTTTTGACCTAGAAAATGGTCAATTGGTTTAAGGCATGATATCAAGAGTCCAATTTCATCATTTTTACCTAAGGACATGGTTTCAAACATTGCAAGTCCATTGGATTGACAGATGAATTTTGCAGTCAACTGATCAAAAGTCAATTGTATACTGAAAAGTCAAACTTTGACTTTTTGGTCAAATTCAAGTGTAAAATATCATAATTCATCAAAACATGTCAAAATATGAAACTTATTCATCAAGAAATCAAAAAGTCAAGATTTCATTTTGAAAAGTCAAAATTTCTAAACTTAGAAATTTTTCTAAGTGTTGAAAATTCATGTTTTTTCATAACTTTGAGCTAATTTTTCACCAAGATACAAGATGATTCAAGAGAAACTCCAAACATGAAAGTTGTAGATCTCCAAGAAATATACAACTTTTATTCACACAACTTCTCCCAAAAGTGGTTGTATCTCAAGTTATAATTTCAAGAACATAGGATCATGAAACTAAACACTTAGTGAAATTTTGCCCTAATTTGGTCAGGATTTTGACTCAACTTCATGGCACTTTTTCATATAGTTCCATGGGTAATCTTAAAAAGAAATTCAAAGATGGATTTTAAATCACATTGCAAGCTTTCCAAAATGTCCAAGAACTCCTTGAGATCATTATTGAGTAGGGAGAATCGAAGAGATGAAGTTGGTGTTTTATCACTTGAATTACAAGGCATTTTATGATGAACAAGAATCCAATTTCAAACCTATGCTGCACAATATTGTTTTGCAGGCTTCTAAACCTCAAAATCTCTCCATAATCAGAATATTACACTTGCTTTTTAGCTATTATCCAAGGTATCCAAGCATTGTCCAAGTCAATTTTCCATTTTAGGAAGAAAGTTACCATTCCATTCTTGAAAAGTTGCTTTGATCACAAAGTTAACTTGTCTTGAGTTTCTAACTTGTTCTTTCTGCACACACAACCCCTATAATCCAAAAGCAAGGTGTCTAAGGCTTGAAGAAGCTCAGGACATGCTTGTATAATAGTTGAGATTTGTCATTTTACTTTTCTTCAAAAGCAAGTTATAGAGCCATAACCCTATAACTCAGAAGCCTGGAGTGGTTTTGTGCTGAAATCTTTTCCATACATATTGACAAGTCAATTGCAACACAAACACGTTTTCACAAGCCCTAAAACACTCCCAAGCACCCTGCTGCACAGAACTGTCTAAACTTGACAGTTTTGAGCAAAAATTCACCATCTTCATTTCCACTCGTGCGTTTTGAAAACTAATCATCCAAACACCTTCCATACATCATATCAAAGTGATCCAGATCATCATTTCCTAACTGTAACTCCTCCATCATCGTCCACCATTTTCAAAACTGAAGCTTCCAACTAAACTTGAGTAGGTAGTTCCAGCCATCCTCAAAGCAAAGTAGGAGTTAGAACATATTCAAGGAGGTCTAGGCAAGCTATAGAAATCATCAGGCCATCATAAACGTTTCTCAAACTCCATACACGACTCCAGCTGCAAGAGGTAAGTTTTCAAACTTCTATCTCTTCATACAGGCATCATTTGAGTTTGGTTTGTGAAGATAAAATGTAGAAATCGTTGCCACGGAGCTATACATATCCATAGTTTACATTTATATGGCCTGAGCTTAGAGAATTTTAAGGTTGAAGTTTTCTGAAATTTTTAGGTTTTGAATTAGGGCTAGAAAAATTCCCATTCATCTTTGATTGTTAGCTTAAGTTGTTTATATGTTTGGATTTGTGGGAAAAAATGCCACAACTTTCATGTTTGAACTTTTCATTTTTGTTGAGAGATGAAGAAGATACACGTCCTTTGGCTGGAGGTTGAAGATGAAGTCTTCAGAACATGTTTTGCCTTATATATTTATTGTTTCATTTGTATTAATGGATGTACAGTCACCCCAGTGGTAAGGCAGCACGCGTTATTGGTAGAGGTCATGGGTTCGAACCTCAGCGCTGCCTTTTTGCATTTGTTTTACATTTTTTTGGTTATTTTTTCAGCAAATAGGCGTTGGGCCTTTTGGGCTTAGTTTTTGTTTTGTTTTTTGCTTACTAACCCCCCTGCAGGCTTTTGACACCCCTCACCCAATTTTATTTTATTTCTTCATTTTTATTATTTTATTTATTTTCTCAAATATATTTTCTAAATACTAAAAAATGATAAAAATGCAAAACATGATATTTTATATTTTGATTTATTTTATTTTATTTTTCCATAAATAAAAATATTTTTCATTCTTCATACTTTATTTATTTATTTAAGTAAATTTTATAAACTTAATTAATATTGTATTATTTATTTATTTTTCTTCACAGCATTTAAAATATATTATTTTAATACCAAAAAGACTAAAAATATTTTATAATGCTATAAATATTTTCAAGATAAAAAATGTCAAAAAATAATACTTTTCTTAAACTTATTTTCTTTTGATTAATAGAATTAGGGTTTTCGTCTAAAATATTTTCTCAACAATTTCAAACTTAATAAATTATTTTCTTTATTTTATTAGGTTAAGGTAAAATTCCTTTTCATAAAACATCAAACAAAATATCCATTTTTCTTCACATTTATCTTCTTGTATATTTAATTCATCTTGTGCATTATTTATTTCAATTCTTGTATAAATTCAATTTGGTTGTAATAGACTAATTACGGTTTAATTTCTTGTAATCCCCATTTGTAATTTGTACACCCCCTCCCACAAATGTTGTAATAACGTAGTAATTTTAAATTCCGTAATTTATCACTTTATATACAATTGCTAGTAATTAGGGTTTGTATGGAAAGACTTAAAACCAATAAATAGCAAACCCTAATTCAATACTAAACCAAGCATGAAAACAATACATTTTCACACAAGCACCCCTAGGGTAAAATCCACTTGGTTGCATTATAAATGGTCATATTACGCATGTGAGGTATCTTAGTAAAAACAAGCAAATACGAGATCATAGTCCCTCGATGACGCTATATAAGTTGCCTTACAAATGATCTTAGTCCCTCAAAAAGAATGCTAAGATACTTTGCAATATTGCTAATCATGGTTATACGATGACCCATACCCGTCCCGTTTACATCCAAAGATAGGGTTACTTACCAAATAAATGGTAAGATAACAATGTCAAAGGAAAAGAAAATGAACAAGAAAGACTTTTGAGTAGGTAGAATGCTCCTAATTACTTGCTCAATTTCAAACAAACATCCTTGCTATTTTCAAAACAAACACCTACACATTTCAAAACATCTTACAAACTTGAAAACATTTTCAAAAGATCAACATCTTTGTATACATTCTTACGAACGAGAATTATTACAAAGATTGCCTAAACGATGGCCACTTTAAAAAATACTTTCAAAAACCACACAAAGCATAATTTCAAACAAAAGCAAGTGATCTAGCAAGTAACTAAGAACCCATGGAAAACCATGGATGAAAAGGGTGTTAATACCTTCCCTTTTCATAATCTACCCTCCGAACTCAAGAAATAATCTAAAAGGTCTTTCCTGTGCTTTTTCACATTTCCTTTTGGATAAAAGAAAATTCGGTGGCGACTCTTGCTAACCGTAACATTTGCGATCAAACGCAAAACACCCAAGTCAGTTCTCCTACCGTATCATAGAAATGGTGACTTTGCTTGGGATTTTACTTAAAAGTGGGGTTACCTTAGGGATAGATCATATTTACTTGCTTACATTGTTTGACTTGTATGCTTTACAATATGGTTCTTTGTTTAGGTTTGAATCCTCTACCCGGATTTGGGATACATTATAGGTAAGTAGCAATACATTGTGGAAACTGTGCGGGGTATACCGACATGGTCTAAGCAATAGCTACATTAGTGCGACATATTTGTGGGTACCGGTAGCCTTTGAGTTAATCAAAGAGAATACGGGGCCGCTGAGTGATGTCATGAAGCACTAATGAACTTTCAGAACCTTTACTTGACCAACTTGGCCTTTAGGATGTAGTGAGATGACCGGATTTGGTGCAGTCCGAAGTTGGTAGATACTTGATACTACACTCATTGAGGTTCGGTTTCTTGTGATATTTCAGTCGCCATTAAAGAGGCTTGTGCTGAAACAATGACCAAGGAAATAAACCAGTGATATTGAGCTCCTTAGAACCCTATTACTATTACTAGGACAGGTTTGAGCCAACTAAACTTCAAGAGGGTGCTTACCTATAAAACTCCATGCAAGCCTAAACCTAAGGACTTGTTTGCTTTGTTTGTATATATATACCTGTACATAACATCATGACATAACATCATACTCATTCAATAACCATTTCAAGGATCTTGGGATTTATCTTTGTTCTATTTTATAGGATATGGATTCTCTTCGCAGAAAAACTATTCAAGTCAATCTTGTAAGGATCCCTCCACGGCTTAGGGAACTAGCTTCAAGGATTCCTGAAAACTCTCCATTCACCGAGAGACATGGTTGCCTACTCAACTTGGTCACCTCCAACATAGATGAGGACATGATGAAGGTGCTCTTTCAGTTCTTTGATCCTTTACACCATTGCTTCACATTTCCCGACTATCAACTTGTGCCAACTTTGGAAGAATTCTCCCAACTTTTGAGGATTCCCATTCTCAATCAACTACCTTTCAACGGTATAGAAAGAGACCCAAAGCCATAAGAGATTTCTCAAGCTCTACACTTGCACTCATCTGATGTCACAACTCATTGGGAAACAAGGAGTGGTGTCAAAGGTTTCCTAGCAAAGTTCTTGTTCGAGAAAGCCCAAAGTTATTGGAATTCCTTGGATCTGCAAGCCTTTGAGGAAATTGTGGCTCTCCTCATCTATGGGATGGTTTTCTTTCCAAATCCTGACCAACTCATAGATGTGAACGCCGTCAAAATCTTCATATCTCGTAACTCGGTGCCTACTTTGCTAGGAGACATCCTACACTCTTTTTAAACTCGCACAATAAGGAAAAGAGGTGTTCTTATGTATTGCACTCCTGTCTTGGCAAGATGGTTTATTTCTCATCTTCCCCAATCTGTATTAAAGAATGAGCAAGGTTCAAGGTGGTCACAAAGGTTGATGACGCTCAAACATTCAGACATTCATTGATGCTCCTGATCCAAAGAGAATGTTATCATTGTCGACCGTTATGGAGAATTTCCTAATGTCCCTTTACTTGGCATTAGGGGAGGTATCACCTACAACCCCTGCTTAGCCTTAAGAAAGTTTGGTTATGCCCGAAGGGATGGCCCGCATGAGATGCTGATTCAAGGTTTGGTATTTGACTATGACAACGACAATAAAGGTCTTCGCCATAGATTTATCCGAGCTTGGAGGATGTTAAACAAGGTAGATATCAAGACTTTGGGGCATAAAAATTCCATCCCTCTTGAGCCTTACCTCAAATGGGTACAAACTCGTGCTCAAAGTCTTATGATGCCTTACCCCTCCATTCTCCCGGTTATTATAGAGCCTGTTTTGGAAGGAGATGTTCCATACACTATCCTTCATCCTAACATGCCTACCTCTCTTGAAGTCTACAAAGGGATTGGATACAACTCAAGATGGAGCGAGATACCTTCAAAGCCCAATTCCATGCAAGCGAGAAGAAGGTTTTGGAACTCACTAGGATACTTCATGAGGAGAAGACTCTGAATGCCTACATTGCACCAAAGAGGATGTGCACTACCTTTTTATCTTAGAGTTTCTTGTATTTGTTTTGCCCAAGAAGGCATTAATGTACTCAAAAGCTTTAATTTATTAATATAACGTGTGTTTCCTTTTTGTCTAAAACGAATTTGAATCTTAAAATCCTTGAAATCATTGCATACGCATTTACCATTCATCATAACATAAGCAGGTTTCTTGCAAAAAGTCTCCTCATCTCTCTACTATTTATTTCAGTAAGATGGATCTCGAGCAAACGGTGAAGGATCTCCAAGCTCAGAATGCACAGTTTCAACAGTTGTTCTTAACTCTGGCCAAAGGACAAGAAGAGTTGAAGGCTTTGCTGGCTGAGGAAAATAAAAAGAAGACAAAGAAGGTAACCGGAGTCCTAAACATGGGAAGAAGATTTCATGGGCAGACAAGAAAGACCCTAGACTTTGCAACGACATCCGGTGAGAGAGACAATCAAGATGGGAAAGGCAAGGAAACAGTTATCCCGTCAAAATCAGAAGAGGAAGAGAAAGAAGAAGACTATTCTGAGGAACAATACCCTCCAGTTGATGACAAGTATAAACATCTCGAAGAGCAGTTGAGTGCAATGGAAATCCAAAAAGTGCCTGGCTTAGACTTTGAGGAATTGGGTTTAGTGTCGGGGATTGTCATTCCTCCAAAATTCAAAGCACCTGTGTTCGCCAAATATGACGGAGTTTCATGCCCTAAAATGCATCTTCGGTCCTATGTGAGGAAAATTCAGCCCCATACCGCTGACAAAGACTTATGGGTACACTTCTTCCAAGAGAGTCTGTCTGGAACTCAACTTGATTGGTTTTATCAGTTAGAAAGAGCCAACATTCATAACTGGGAAGATCTTGCTGCAGCTTTCTACAAACAATACCAATACAATGTTGATCTTGCGCCTACCCGTACTCAACTCCAGAGTATGGCCATGGTTTCCAATGAAGGTTTCAAGGACTATGCGCAAAAATGGAGAGACTTGGCTGGAAGAGTTCAACCTCCACTATCTGAAAGAGAATTAGTAGACATGTTTTTGGGCACCTTATCTGGCCCCTTCTTCAATCACCTAATTAGGAGTTCATCGGCGGGTTTTACTAAACTGATATTGACCGGAGAGAGGGTAGAAGCCGGGATAAAGAGTGGAATCATTCAGAAAGATACATCCTCTGTTGCTATAAGGAAGCCATTTATCAGAAAGAAAGAAAGAAGTGGTTGATGTTTACCCTCAGAGAAATCAAGATAGGGTCGAACACCGTCCAATGGTGGGGGCTGTTATGATTCCTAAACATGTGCCTGATCAGCAAAGAAACAACCAACCAAGGATGGAAAGGCCAGTCAGACAATTAACCAGAATTAACATGAACCTATCTCAAGTATTTCCACATCTGTTAAGATCCAACCTGGTGACATTGAAAGAAGCTCCAAAGAATCCTAATACAACATCTCCTCACTATCACCCTAATGCATGTTGTGCATACCACTCCGAGAGTCCCGGTCATGACACTAATAACTGTTGGGCTCTAAAGAACAAAATACAAGACCTCATTGAAGCCAAAGAGATTGAATTTGATGCGCCCGAAAATCCAAACGTCATTTCTGCCCCTATGCCAAAACATGGCCATAATACTAACGCCATTGAGGAAGATATGTTTGTTACTTCAGTTGATGAGCTTATGACCCCACTCTTGACTATTAAAGTGAACTTGTTGAATGTCGGTGCTTTCCCGGGCTGTGATGAAGGCTGTCATTTCTGTTTGTTCTCACCAACCAGTTGTCCTTTGTTGAAAGCAGGCGTTCAGTGCCTAATAGATAATAAAGAAATTTTATTTGAAAAAACTTTTGTTCCACCTGTTCCTTTTAAAGATCTCTCTATCATTACCATTTCTGTCAATTCTTCCAGGGTCTCCACCAAAAGACCTGTTAGAATTAGATCAGTTCCAAAAGCAACTACTTTGATAATTACATTGCCAGGACCAGTCCTATATTCGTCAGAAAAAACCATACAATGGAATTATGGAGGGGATGTCAACTACCACGGTATCAAGCAAGATTGGCCAGCCACCGAAGATTCAAGTTCTGATAAAGTCGACTCTGATATCAGTAATATTGCAGGGACTAGCAAGATTACCCGAAGCAGAGGGATATTCTCTCCAGAAATTGCTCCCCCAAAAGCAGTTTCTGGACCCGTAATCATTCCTGTTGTTACCCCTCCAAAAGCTATTCACAGTCCTACAATCACCCCCACTAATACTCCAACTGACAAAGCTGTTACAATCCCTGCTATCATTCCTACTGACACTCCTGCTGCCGAGTTAACTGAGACTCGAGGAAAAGGTGTTCTGGTTGAGTCTGTCAAGACGAAGACACAATCATTGGCTATCCCTGAGACCTCCCTGAAAGAGATGGAGGAAATTCTAAAAATCATAAAAAGAAGCGACTACAATGTAGTTGAGAAACTGGGGAAAACTCCATCTAAAATTTCCATGTTGGCTTTACTACTATGTTCTGAGGCGCATGCGAAAGCCTTGGTAAAATTCCTGAAAATTGCCCATGTACCCCAAGAGACATCTGCCGATCAGTTCCAAGACTGCGTAGCCATCTTGACTACAGATAATGGTCTGGGTTTTTCAGATGTTGATTTAACGCCAAGAGGAAGGAAGCATAATGAGGCATTGCATGTCTCAGTTGAATGTAGGGGCACAACCCTGGCTCATGTTTTGGTGGACACTGGCTCATCTCTGAATGTATTGCCTAAAAAAGCTCTTGATAGGCTTGACTGTGAGGGATTGACATTGAAGCCAAGTAACATAGTAGTAAGGGCTTTTGACGGCTCGAAAAGGATGGTACATGGGGAAGTGGATATCCCCATAAATGTTAGAACCCAAACATTTTATTCAACTTTTTATGTAATGGACATCCGCCTTTCATACTCCTGCTTGCTAGGCCGACCATGGATCCACAATGATGGTGTTGTTACTTCTACGTTGCACCAAATGCTAAAATATCTGATTCAAGGGAAGATTATCACCGTTCATGGAGAAGAAGAGTATATGATCAACCATCTCAATTCCTTCAGATATGTATAATTAGATGGTGAATTTATTGAAACTCCATTCCAACACTTTGAAGAAGTCCCGCAAGATGTGGCAGTGACTAAGGTTATTCCCAAGATAACAAGGCCTCCACTCAGGATGTCATCTTTGAAGGATGTAAAGGCAGTGGTAGAAGAAGGTGGGTGCGCTATCTGGGGACAAATCCCAGATATCCCATACAAGTTAGATAAGTTTGGCTTGGGTTTCACTTCAAGTGCTCAGAAGGTCGTACACCGCGCTCGTGCTAGAGGACCACCCCTGAAGATCAACAACCGTGAAGTCAATGCGGTAGAGGATGATGAAGATGGTTGAAACCTGAAGGATTGGATCTTCCCAACTGTTAGTGGAGGGCTCAATAATTGGGAGGCTAGAGATTTTGTCCCGATCACTTTTATCCCACAGTAATTTGTCTTTACATTTTGTTGGATCTGTAATATTAAAACAATTCAAACTCTTAAAACCTTGTGTCTTACCCGAGGCACAATGGTCTATTTGTAAGGGTTATTATCTCATTTCCATATGACATCAATGAATCATGGATGTTTTGCATACAAACTTTGTGATCATTGTTTTTGCTTTTTTACATTTTCATTTCTTTCAAAGATAGCTATACCCTTACACACACTCACACTCACAATGCAGGTCTACATCCATTCAGGATCCCATGGGTAACGGTCCTGCTATGGCTTTCTGTGACTCTGAAAATCTAATATACCAAGCCGAAGACGAAGGTGAGGAAGATTGTGAAGTACCAGGGGAACTTGCCAGATTACTACTGTAAGAAGAGAGAACCATTCAGCCTCACGAGGAACCCGTGGACACAATCAACCTGGGTACCAAAGAAGACAAAAAATAAGTCAAGGTGGGTGCCAATCTAGAACCGAGTGTCAAGGAGCGTCTGATTCAGTTGCTACACGAGTATGTTGAGGTTTTTGCCTGGTCATATGAAGACATGCCAAGACTTGATGCAGATATTGTGGTACATCGTCTGCCTACAAAAGAGGATTTTCCACCAGTAAAATAAAAGGTTCGTCGAATGCGACCAGATATGTCAGAAAAGATTAAAGCAGAAGTCATGAAACAATTTAACGTTGGATTCTTGGTCGTCACCTCCTATCCATAATGGGTTGCCAATGTTGTTCCCGTACCCAAGAAAGACGGCAAGGTACGAATGTGCGTGGACTACAAAGATTTGAATAGGTAAAGCCATAAGGATGATTTCCCACTTCCCCATATTGACATCCTAGTTGACAATATGGCACAACATAAAGTGTTTTCCTTCATGGACGGTTTCTCAGGTTACAACTAAATCAAAATGGCGCCTGAGGACATGGAGAAAACAAAATTTGTCACACAGTGGGGCACATTCTACTACAAGGTGATATCGTTCGGACTGAAGAATGTTGGGGCAACCTATCAGCGTGCCATGGTAGCTCTATTTCACGATATGATACATCACGAAATAGAGGTCTATGTGGACGACATGATAGTTATATCTCAAACAGAAGAAGAGCATCTTGATCATTTACAGAAACTGTTTGAGAGGCTAAAGAAGTACAAGCTAAGGTTGAACCCAAATAAATGCACGTTTGAAGTAAGGTCTGGTAAACTCCTAGGCTTTTTCGTCAGCAACAAGGGTATTGAAGTAGATCCTGCCAAGGTGAAAGCGATACAAGAGATGCCTGCTCCTCATACTGAGAAGGAAGTCAGAGGATTCTTGGGACGTTTAAACTACATTGCCAGATTCATTTCTCACTTGACAGCTACTTGTGAGCCAATCTTCAAACTATTGAAGAAAGATAAAGTAGTCAAATGGAATGATGAATGCCATACTGCTTTCGACAAGATCAAAGAATACCTGCAAGAGCCTCTTGTTTTAATGCCACCAGTCGAGGGAAGACCATTAATCATGTATCTAACTGTTTTAGAAAATTCAATGGAGTGTGTGCTGGGGCAGCATGACGAGTCTGGCCGAAAAGAGCACGCTATTTATTACCTAAGCAAAAAGTTTACCGACTGTGAAACAAGATATTCACTGCTCGAGAAAACTTGTTGCGCTCTGGCATGGGCTGCTCGCCGGCTAAGATAGTATATGCTGACCCATACTACCTTGTTGATATCTAAAATGGATCTGATAAAATATATCTTCGAGAAGCCTGCTCTCTCTGGGAGAATAGCAAGATGGCAGATGATCCTGATGGAATATGACATACACTATACTACCTAGAAAGCAATAAAGGGCAGTGTATTAGCTGATCACCTTGCTCACCAAGCTATGGAAGACTACCACTCCATGAAGTTCAAATTTCTGGATGAAGACATCATGATGTTAGACAACTGTAACGAATTCATGCCATATGACGGACCTGAACAAGGATCCCGATGGACCCTATTCTTTGATGGGGCATCCAACTCACTTGGCAATGGTATCGGTGTTGTACTCATATCTCTGAAAGGATGTCATACTCCTTTTACTGCAAGACTCTGCTTCAATTGTACAAATAACATGGCGGAATACGAAGCATTCATCTTTGGTCTCAAAGTTGCCATAGACTTGGGGATCAAATCCTTGAATGTATTCGGAGACTCAGCTTTAGTTATCAGCCAGATCAAAGGGGAATGGGACACCAAACACCCTAACCTTATCCCTTACAAAGAACATGTTTTGACATTTCTCCTGCATTTTAAGAAGATTACCTTTGATCACTTCCCGCGAGAAGAAAATCAGTTGGCAGACGCACTAGCCATAATGTCATCTATGTTTAAACTTAAATGGGATAATGAGGCTCCCCGGATCACCATTGAACGAATGGATGAACAAGCACATTGTCACAAGATTAATACTGAGGAAGTAGTGGACCAGCCATGGTTTCACGAAGTCAAGAGGTATCTCGAGGCTCAAGAATATCCAGAAGGAGCTTCAGTTAATGATAAGAAGTTCTTAAGAAGATTCTTTGCTAAGTTCTTCCTTAGTAATGGCATTCTTTACAAACGCAACCATGACTCTGTGTTACTTCGGTGCGTAGACAAGGTTGAAGCTGAAAGGATCATGGCCGAGTTACATGAAGGCACTTTTGGCACCTATTCCAGTGGGCATACGATGGCGAAGAAAATCCTACGGGAAGGCTATTACTGGTCTACAATGGAAGCAGACTGCTATCAACACTCTCGAACCTGCCACAAGTGTCAGATCTATGCTGACAAAGTGCACGTACCTCCGATTCCTCTAAATGTCTTGACGGCTCCTTGGCCCTTTGCTATGTGGGGGATTGATATGATTGGGGAAATCAAGCCAACGGCCTCCAATGGACACCGCTTCATCCTAGTGACCATTGACTATTTTACAAAGTGGGTGGAGGCAGCTTCTTTCGCTTCCGTTACCAAGAATGTTGTCGCCCGGTTCGTCAAGCAGAATCTCATTTGTCAGTACGGTATCCCGGAGAGGATCATTGTGATACGGTGGGAGATCTGACTTGAGGTTTTGCATTTGTGTTCGCAAATGTTTCGGCTTAGCAAGAGTCGCCACCGACATTTTATTTTATCCAAAGGAAAGGTCAAAAAGCACAGGAAAGACCTTTGAGATGTTTTCTTGGGTTCGGGGGGTAGATTATGAAAAGGGAAGAGGATAGCATCCTTTTCATCCATGGTTTTCCATGGGCTCTTAGTTACTTGTTTAGATCACTTGCTTGTGCTTTTCAATTGTTTGAAATGGTGCTTTTGTGTGTGGTTTTGAAAATATTTTGAAAAGAGACCTTTGTTTAGGCAACCTTTGTAATAATTCTTGATTGAATGTATACAAAGGTGTTTGTCTTTTGAAAAATGTTTCAATGTTTGAAAGTTTGTTTTTGGGAAATGTTTTGAAATTGTGTGTGTGTTTTTGAAATTAGCAAGGATGGTTTGCAAGAGATCAAGTAACTAGAAGTTGTCTACCCTACTCAAATATCTTTCCTACATATTTTAACCCTTTGACATTGATGTTTTACCATTGTATTTGGTAAACAACCTTGTGTTTGGATGTTAAACGGGACGGGCGTGGGTCATCATATGACCATGATAACAATATTGCCAAGTATCTTTAGCAAGTTTTTTGAGGGACTAGATCATTTTTGTATAGGCAACCAAGATAGCGTCATCGAGGGACTATGATCTTTTGTTTTGTTTTTGTTTTGCCAAGATACCTAGCATGCATACCATGGCCATGTTTTTCAAGGCAACAAGTGGGTGAAACCCTAGAGATGCTTGTGTGCATTGTGTTTTTATTTTTCATGCATTTTTGTCTTGAATTTAGTCATGCTATTTGTTTTGATTTTTGGTTATCATACAAACCCTAATCTTACTATCATGATATATGAAAGCGATAAATGCGTAAAATAAATCTAAGCTATTACAACATTATTATGGGACGGGGGATACAAGTTTGAATAAGGGGATATTGCTAAAAAATAAACCCTAAAACTATTATTACAACCAAATTGAAATATTGCACAAATAAATAAATAGACAAATATTTAAATGTACAAATAAATATAAATATGCAAAGGATGTTTTTTTTTTGTGTTTATTTCATGTATGTAAAATAAATTATTTATGCCTCAAAAATAAGAAAAAAATATTAATAATTATTTTTTGGAAAGGGTGGAAACCCTAGTTTCTTTTGTTTAAAAGAAAATATATTTTTTAATTATTATTTATATACAAGAAAAATAAATAAAAATATATACAAAAGTGTATAAAAAAATAAAATGTGTGACAATATTATTTTTAAGTGTATAAATAATAAAAATGAAAAAAATATAATATTTTTGTATTATTTATAAATTTATTTAAGAAAATAAAAGTATATATTTATTTAATAAAATATTCTTATGCCAAAAAATAATAAAAATAATAAAATAAAATGTGAAAATTTAAGAAAATATTTTTTGGTGATTTTTAATATTTAGAAAAAATAATTAAAGTCAGAAAATAAAAAGAGAAATGAAAAATATGCAAAAATAAAGAAATGGGCCAAGGGGGTGCAAAAAGCAGGATAGGGGTGTCAACAGCAAGGCAAGTCAGGCCCAGCCCAGCTTCCACTTCGTCCTTGTCCTTTGAACAAGAACGCGCGCTTCTGCAACTCAAACCGTATCTCCTGCATACGTGCTTAAAAACAAAAACTTGCAACATGAAAGTTATAGAGCATTAAACCACGATTCTAACCATATAAAAAACTTGATCTAACTCTAAGAAACCAGGGAGAATTTTATCACCCCCATTTTCTGACCTAAAAAATTCAGCAACTTCAACATCCAAATTCTCCTAGCTCGGTTAACATAAATGAATTCTAAGCATATGTACAGTTCAAGGACAATGAGGACTACATTTTTGCTTCACAAACCTAAGCCTAATGATGCCTAAATAAAGAGATAGCAAGTTGGAAAATACCTGTTTCAGTCAAGTTCGAGTATGGCAATGTAGGGGTGGTGAGTGAGGCCTGAAGGACTTTTGAGCTTGCTTGATGTTCCCTTGACCTTTCCCAATGCTTAGCTTGCTTTGAAATGGTCTGAAACTTCTTGTAGAACTCAACCTGCAAACTCAGAATTTGAAAATGGTGAAGCTTGAAAATGAAGCTACAGTTACTGAACAATGGCTTGGATAGTTCATATGGGTTGTATAGAATGTGTTTGAAGTGGTTTGGAACAAAACACACGAGTGAAAATTTGTTTGGAAGTGAATCTGCAGGACTTGCCCTGTTTTGGGCAGAAATGGAGTGTTTGTATATTTGGGTGTTTGAGAGCTTATGGAATCGTGTTCTAGGCTTGGTGTGATATGCTGAAGTTGTTTGAAATGTGCACAAGACTTGTTTTTATCAGATACCAAAGATATGCTGACTTTTGCACACTTTCTTGTTTTTGAAGAAAAGATGGGAAGTGACAAAGGCAAAGTTGTACAAGCTATCTCCAGGCCTGCTGAGAGTTGGTGAGATTTTTCTGATGATTGTGGATATTGTTTGCATAAAGAAAACAGGTCCATGGCTCAAGACAAACAAAATTGCATAAAGTGACCTTTATCAAAGTGGCAATGTTAAATTTTTGCCATTTTTGGATCAAATCTTTGTGTAATGCTCCATAGATCAGAACAAAGCCTTAATCCAATGTGTTTGCATTTAATTTGTGAGCGTACAAAGGATTAGAAACTGTAAACCAGGTACAAGCAAGGTTTGGACAGATTTCCAAGTTGTATCAATATGCAAAATGCCTTGGCCAAAAGTGATAATTTGCCATTTTCAATCCTTCGATTCTCCCTAACCACAAATGATCTTGGAGAGTTCTTGGATATTTTGGAAATATTGTAACATGCTCTACAATCCATCTTTGAAATTCATTTTGAGATTCCACTTGGAACTAGGTGAAAAGTTGCCATTAAGATAAGTCAAAATCCTGCCTAAACTAGGGCAAAATTTCACTAAGTTAAAAGTTTCATGGACCCTTATTCACAAAATCATAACTTGAGATCCAAGCATATTTTTGGAAAACTTTGTGAATAAAAGTTGTAGATTTTGTGGAAGACTACAACTTTCATGTTGGAAGTTTTCTTTTAATCCAATTGCATCATGGAGAAAAAGTTGGGAAAAGTTGGGAAAGAATAAGAAATTTACATAACTTAGAAAATTTCTAAGTTATGAAAATTTTCCATTTTAAAACCTAATTTTCAAAATTAGGTTTCTTGGTGAAAAAGTTTCATGTTTTGACACATCTTGATGAAAAATGACCCTTGGCACTTGATTTTGACCAAAAAGTCAAAGTTTGACTTTTCAGTGTACAGTTGATTTTTGATCAGTTGACTGGAAAATTCATCTGTCAATCCAATGCATTTGAGATCTTTTGAACCTTGTGATTAGGTCAAGATGATGCTATTGATTCCTTGAAACCATGCTTGAACCCAATTTGCCATTGGCTAGGTGAAAAATCAAAAATTGCCCTTCTACAGTCAAAACCCTAAAAATGACCATTTTGCCCTTTTGATGATCTGATCAAATTTCTTGAGGAGTTGTGGTCCAAACTTGATCAAATGGTTGATATGAGTCTATAATGTTGATGTGGATCAAAAATTATGAGGTTTGACTATAAATTGGCCACAGTTGACTTTTTCCCTAATACAACTGATTTTTAGGTCAACTGTCCAATTGATTGGGCAAAAATTTGATTCAAAGCTTGAAACTTGGTATGAGCAATCTTAGAAGTCCAACATGAAGCATGAAAGTCACATGGGGCATTGGAAGTCCAAAACTCCTTGTGCAACCTCAAACCCTAATTTCAGGTCATCAGTGCAAGGAGATGTCTTGAGCTGAGCAAACCCTAATCTGGTCTTGAGTCCAAAGAGTCTTGTGGGGAAAATCTTGATAAAATGAGAGGGAAAATTTTGGGGTACAACAGCTTCCCCTGTTCAATCTTCTTGAACCTGAAGAGTTAGATTGGCAGGATTTGTCGTTCGTGACTCAAAGGTAAAAGATGATTGGACACTATAGTGCCCGTAAATTTGCACTCGTCAAAATGTAGTTGAGGGGATGGGCTTAAAGATGCCATTTGGAAAGGTGACAGAATCTTGTCGGAGATGGCCTTAAAGATGCCATCAGGAATGTTTGTTGAAAATCAGGAGAATGAACATCAGAATGGTATCCGTATCTGGAATGTATCTGAGTTGTATCTGGAGATTGAATTTGTATGAGCAAGGGAATAGCGCCCGTGTTTGGAGCATATCCGAGCTGTAACCGTATCTGAATTTGAATGAATAACAGAATGACTTCCGCGTCTGGAGTGTATCTGTATTGTATCTGAATCTGAAATCTGAATAAGCGACAGAAGGGCATCCGTGTCTGGAGCATCTCTGAGCTGGGGAAAAAGTTTGAATGAGTGAAAGAAAGGCTACCATGTATGGAGCGTATTTGGACTGTATCTGAAGTTTGAGATCTGTATGAGTAGCAGAATGACTTCCGTGTCTGGAGTGTATCTGAAACTGTAATTGGGATCTGAATAAGTGACAGAACGACTTCCGTGGCGACTGCACTGGGAGAATCGAACTTCTGGTGTAAGGGCCAGAATGGCATCCGTGTTTGGAGCGTATCTGAAATAGAATTTTGAATAAGTATCAGAATGACTTCCGTGGCGACTGCACTGGGGAGAATCAATCTTGAAATTGATAGTTGAATCTGAATGAGAAATAGAATGGCTTTCGTGTCTGGAGCGTATCTAATCTGTATCTGATCGTTGAAGTCTGAATGAGTGACAGAATGGCATTCGTGTCTGGAGCGTATTTGTACTGTATCTGAAATCTTCGAATATCTGTTAAAGATAGATTTTAATATTATCCTGAAAAGGGTAAAATGTTAGCTGAAACACAAAGTTATGTTGTATGAAATGTATGATGCAATATATGTGTTTTATCAATGTTTATGATATATGAATGTAATGCATGCGCATGTAAGCTGATTTGTTGTATTGCTGAGGAAAATAAATCCTTGATGGCTGGAGATAATAAAATCCTTGATTGCTGCTGGAGATTCAAAATATTTGATTGCTGAGGATGAGAAATCCTTGTTGACTACTTGGGGATAGAGAATCCTTGGCAACTCGTGGGGATTATCAAAAACTTTGACAACTTCTGTGGCGATGTAAGAATCCTTCACGACCTTCCTGGGGAATCTAGAGAGCTTTAATGACTACGGCTGGGGATTACACAAAGTGAATCCTTACTCGGATGGGGAGTAGGGAAAACTCTGGCGATCTCTACCGGGGATCAAACAAAGGAAAACCTTGATCTGTTGGAAAAAAGAGAGCTCTGATGGCTTCTGCGGGGAACTGAGAATGAGAATCTTCATTCTGCTAGGGGAATTTGAATCCTTGGGGACTTCATGTTGAGGAGTCAAGAATGAGAATCTTTGATTTGCTGAGGATTAAAAATTATGACAAATTCATGCTGGGGAGTAAAGAAGGCTTTGGCAACTTCATTGGGGAATCAAGAATGAGAATCTTCATTCTGTTGGGGAGTAAGAACTCTGTAGGGAGCAGCTATACTGCTGGAGAGTAAGTTCAAGACTCTGGGGGAAAAAGCTTACTGCTGGGGAGTAGTTATCCCGCTGTGGAAATCAGGAGTTTGGGTTGTATGCCAATCTACTGCGGAATTATCCTAGGTTGGGGATAAAAGTTAACTGTTATCTGGTTGATTCTCAGACTTTAAGACAACTTGCTGGGGAATCTGGAGACGCCGAATGGTTTCCGCTGTGGATTGATAGTTTGACTCCGCTGGGGAAGAAGGTTTCATCTTCGCTGAGGGTCTGTAGTTCAAAGTTTTTTCTCCGGTGGGAATTGGGAGTTTGAAGTTTTAGCTTTGATGGGGATTTTGAAATTTATCTCCGTTAGGGATATGTATTTCAAGGTTTTAGCTCCGCTGAGGGATCTAGATGATCTACTGCAGGGGATTTCTCCTGGAATACCCTAAATATGTTTTCCTATACTTTCAACCTATCAGTAATTATTCTTTCTCATTTCGTTTATTTGTAAACAGTGATTATATTCAAATGCATATGCTCATTTAATAAATCATTGGACGTTTTCAAATAAAACACAAGTGTAAAAAAAGAAGAAAGGCGAATAGTTTTCTGCACTTTGAAGTATCTTTGTATTAACTTTGTGTAAGTATTTTGTACAAAGGGGACAGACATCCTAGTAAGAGAATGTTATCATAAAAAATGAGAAAAATTTATACAAAGAAAGATGGCTATGTGTAAAAATTCCATGGGGTTCCCATTCTACTATAGCCTTCGTAACTCTGAATATCTTGTCCGTTCGTTGCTTCGTCCGAAGATGATTGAGTTGATCAGAAGCCGGGAGCTTGTCTGTGAAGAGATTATCCTTAAAGTGATCCGACGAGACATAGGCATACTCTTTAATTCCCTAACTATTTCCTGGATCTCCCTTTCGGGTTTTCGATCCACCGGGAAACCCCTTTTTTCCGAAGTCGCCCTTTCAGGTTTTCAACTTGTCGGGTGTACAGATTTTTTTATTTATCCCTAACTTTTGCTTGAACCACCCTTTCGGGTTTTCGATTCACCGGGATGCCCTTTTTTTTGCCTAGGTGTGTCAACCTAGCAAGTCATTTATGTGTAGTATCTTTTGACTATGTCTGCGTTCGCAGGGTGCGGCAAGTCATCACCGTCCATGGTGGTTAGAATCATTGCCCCACCAGAAAAGATGTTTTTGATCATAAATGGTCTTTCGTAAGTAGGAGTCCATCCCCTGGGATCACTTTGCGGCAAGATGATTTGCTTGAATACAAGATCCCCAACTTGATATACCTGGCGCCTGACTTTCTTGTTGAAAGCCTTGATCATCCATTTTTTATATGTCTGACCATGGCAAACAGCAGTAAGTCGCTTTTCGTCAATCAAGTTAAGTTGATCAAGCCGGGTATGAATCCAATCGTCTTCACTCAAACCAGTATCCTTCATGATTCTCAAGGAGGGAATCTGAACCTCGATAGGCAAAACAGCTTCCATGTCGTATACCAAATAATAGGGTGTTGCCCCAGTTGATGTACGCGTCGTGGTACGGTACCCGTGTAGAGCAAACGGTAACATCTCATGCCAATTCTTGTAAGTGACTGTCATCTTTTGAATGATCTTCTTGATATTTTTGTTCGCAGCTTCGACAGCACCGTTCATCTTTGGCCGATAGGGAGATGAATTATGATGTTGAATTTGGAACTGCTCGCAGAAGGCGGTGATCATAGTACTGTTCAGGTTTGTACCGTTGTCAGTGATGATCCTGTCGGGGATACCGTATCGGCAAATGAGGTTCTGTTTGATGAAGCGGGCAACCACATTCTTTGTGATAGATGCGAAGGAAGCTGCTTCGACCCACTTGGTAAAGTAATCAATGGCCACCAGAATGAAACGATGTCCATTGGATGATGTAGGCTTGATCTCTCCAATCATGTTGATTCCCCACATTGCGAATGGCCAAGCTGTTAAGACATTGAGAGGAACTGGAGGTATATGTACCTTGTCCGCATAGATTTGACATTTGTGACAAGTTCTGGAATGTTGATGACAATCAGCTTCCATGATAGACCAGTAGTATCCTGCCCTTAGAATCTTCTTAGCCATCGTATGCCTGCTTGAGTGGCTGCCAAAGGTACCATTGTGTAGTTCAGCCATGATCTGCTCAGCCTCAACCTTGTCTACACAACGGAGCATAATGTAATCATGATTGCACTTGTATAGGATACCATTTCTCATAAAGAACTTGGCAGAGAATCTTCTTAAGAACTTTTTGTCGTTGACTGAAGCTCCTTCAGGATATTCTTGGGCCTCGAGATACCTTTTGACTTCGTAGAACCAAGGTCAGTCCACTTTCGGTATTAATCTCGTGACAATGTGCAGGTTTGTCCATCAGCTCGATGGTGATTTGGGGAGCCTCATTATCCCAGTTAAGTTTAAACATGGATGACATTGTAGCTAGAGCATCTGCTAGCTGGTTCTCTTCTCGCGGGAAGTGCTCGAAGGTGATCTGCTCGAAATGAGGTAGCAATGTCAGGACATGTTCTTTGTAAGGGATGAGATTGGGATGTTTAGTGTCCCACTCTCCTTTGATCTGACTGATGACCAAAGCTGAGTCTCCAAATACAACCAAAGATTTGATTCCCAGGTCTATTACAGCCTTGAGACCAAAGATACAAGCTTCATACTCGGCCATGTTGTTGGTGCAGTGGAAGCAAAGTCTAGCAGTGAAATGTGTATGGCAACCTTCTGGAGAGATGAGCACAGCACTGATACCGTTGCCAAGTGCGTTGGAGGCACCATCAAATTACAGGGTCTATCAGCATGCTTATTCAGTTCTGTCATACGGTCTGAAGTCTTTAATGTTGTCCAAAGTCATAATGTCCTCGTCGGGGAAGTCAAACTTCATGGATTGGTAATCTTTGACAGCTTGATGATCCAGATGGTCAGCTAGTACACTTCCCTTTATAGCTTTTTGGGTAGTGTACTGTATATCATACTCAGTCAGGATCATTTGCCATCTAGCTATCCTTCTAGATAAAGCAGGCTTCTCGAAGATGTATTTAATCGGATCCATCTTAGATATTAGTAGAGTGGTATGAGTCAACATATATTGCCTTAGCCGGCGAGCAGCCCATACCAAAGCGCAGCAAGTTTTCTCGAGCAGTGAGTATCGGGTCTCACAGTCGATAAACTTTTTGCTAAGGTAATAGATGGCATGCTCTTTTCGGCCAGACTCGTCATGTTGGCCCAGTACGCACCCCATTGAGTTATCCAAAACAGTCAGATACATGATTAGCGGTCTTCCTTCGACGGGAGGCATCAAGATAGGAGGTTTTAGCAAATACTCCTTGATTTTATCGAAAGCAACTTGACAGTCATCATTCCATTTAACCACCCGGTCTTTCTTCAAAAGCTTGAAGATTGGCTCACAGGTAGATGTTAGGTGAGAAATGGACCTTGCAATGTAGTTTAGGCGTCCCAAGAAACCTCTGACCTCCTTCTCAGTGTGAGGGGCAGGCATTTCTTGTATAGCTTTGACTTTGGCAGGATCAACCTCGATGCCTTTGTTGTTGACAATGAAACCCAAGAGTTTACCGAATCTGACTCCGAAAGTGAACTTGTTAGGGTTTAATCTAAGCTTGTACTCCTTCAACCTGACAAATAGCTTTTACAAATGGTCGAGGTGTTCTTCTTTCGTTTGTGATCGGGCTATCATGTCGTCTACGTAGACTTCAATCTCATGATGTATCATGTCATGAAACAGAGCTACCATGGCGTGCTGATAGGTTGCACCGGCATTCTTCAGTCCGAATGGCATCACTTTATAGCAGAAGGTACCCCACTGTGTAATAAAAGTAGTTTTCTCCATGTCTTCAGGTGCCATTTTAATCTGGTTATAACCTGAAAATCCATCCATGAAAGAAAATACCTTGTGCTGAGCTGTATTATCAACCAAGATGTCGATGTGTGGTAGTGGAAAGTCATCTTTAGGGCTAGCCCTGTTTAAATCTATGTAATCCACGCACATTCTCACTTTGTTGTCCTTCTTTGGCACGGGCACAATGTTAGCAACCCATTGTGGATAGGAAGTAACAGCAAGAAACCCAGCATTGTACTGCTTCATTACTTCTGCTTTGATCTTTTCAGACATGTCGGGCCTCATACGGCGAACTTTCTGTTTAATTGGTGGACAGTCCTCTCTTGTAGGGAGACGGTGAACCACAATATCTGTATCGAGTCCCGGCATGTCCTCATATGACCAGGCAAATATCTTAACATATTCATTCAATAGCTGAACTAAGCGCTCCTTGACACTTGGCTCTAGGTTGGCACTCACTCTGACTTCTTTTCTGTCTTCAACAGTACCCAAGTTGATTGTCTCTAACAGCTCTTCATGGGGCAGAATAGCCCTTTCTTCCTGTTGTAGCAGTCTAGCCAACTCTCCCGGCACTTCACAGTCTTCATCACCTTCGTATTCGGCATGGTTGACCAGATCTTTAGAGTCACTGAAGGCCATAGCAGAATTGTTACCCATGGAATCCGGAATGGAAGGGTACCTGCATTTTGTGAGTGTGGGTGTGTGTAAGGGATAGCCACCTTTAAACAAATAAGAATGTAAAAAGAAAGAAAATGAACACAAAAGTTTATATGTGAAAATGTCCATGATTCATTAAAATGGCATATGAAGATGAAAAATCAAACCCTTACAAATGGACCTATGTACCTCGGGTAAGGCACAAGGCAAAAAGTGTACGAATTGTTTAAGAATTATTACAGACCAACAGAAATGTTTGAAAGATAAATTACTGGTTTATAAAAGTAATGGGAACAAAGTCCTTTGCCTCCCAGTTGTTCAGTCCTCCGCCAACAGTAGGGAAATTCCAGTCTACAAAGTTTCTCTCCTCTTCACCATCCTCCAAAGCATTGACTCCATGATGGGTGATCCTCACTGGTGGACCTCTAGCCCAAGCGCGAAGTACAGCCTTTTGAGCAGAAGCAGTGAACCCTAAGCTGAATTTATCTGATTTGAAAGGAAAGTCTGGCAGCTGACCTCAGATTGCACTTCCTCCTTCTTCAATCACAGCCTTTGCATCTTTGAGGGATGACATCCGAGGCACAGGTTTGGTAATCAAGGGTACAGAAGACACTGTCTTGGCTGTCGCAATCTCCTCAGAAACTTCCTCAAAGTGTTGGAAAGGGGTCTCGATGAATTCACCATCCAATTCCACATAGCGGAAAGAATTTAGATGGCTTATCATGTACTCCTCTTCGCCATGAACTGTTATAATTTTCCCCTGGACAGGGTACTTGAGCATTTGATGCAGAGAAGAAGTGACGGCTCCAGCATTGTGAATCCACGGTCTTCCCAACAAGCAAGAATAGGAAGGACGGATGTTCATCACATAGAATGTGAAGTTGAAGGTTTCAGTTCCCACTTTAATTGGGATGTCCACCTCCCCGTGGAC
Organism: Vicia faba; assembly: GCA_948472305.1. NCBI lineage: Eukaryota > Viridiplantae > Streptophyta > Magnoliopsida > Fabales > Fabaceae > Vicia > Vicia faba. Next base: position 1,117,764,296 of record OX451735.1, read on the forward strand.
CATCCTTTTAGAACCATCAAAGGCTCTGACAATGATATTGTTGGGCTTCAGGGTTAGGCCTTCACAGTCCAATCTATCCAATGCTTTCTTCGGCAAGACATTTAAAGACGGCCCAGTATCAACCAGAATGTGTGCTAGAGTAGTCCCCCTGCATTCCACCTAAACATGCAGAGCATCATTATGTTTTCTCCCTTTAGATGTTAAATCAGCATCGGAGAATCCAAGACCATTGTCGGCTGTTAGGCTAGCTACACATTCCTGGAACTAATCCACGGAGGTTTCCTGGGGCACATGGGCCGTCTTCAAGAATCTGATCAAAGCTTTGGCATGAGCCTCTGAACAGAGCAACAGGGCCAGCATATAGATTTTTGAGGGGGTTTGCCCCAGTTGTTCCACAACATCATAGTCGCTTTTCTTGATTATTTTCAAAATCTCTTCCATTTCTTTTTGAGTGGTCTCAGGGATGACCAAAGGCTAAGCCCTCGTCCTGACGGGCGTTTCTTGGATCCCTTTCCCTCTATCATCAGCAACAGCAGAGGGTACAACCACAGGAGTCACAACTTCTTCAATAACTGGAGTTCTCGCAGATATGTTGACCGGCACAGGGGTAACCTTAGGAGTAATTGAGGGTCCTAAGATTGCCCTTGGATGAGCAATCTCCGGAGAGAAAATTCTTCTGATGCGGGTGATTTTACTCGTTCCAGCAATATTTCCAATGTCGGAAGTCTCTTCATCATAACTTTCTTCAGTAGATTCAATTTGTTTAATACCGTGGTAGAAGATCTATCCCCCATAGTTCCACGATATTGATTTGTTGGACTTGTACGGGATAGGCCCCGGCATGGTTATCTTCAGAGGTACAATCTTCGGATCAGATGTAATCTTAACAGGTCTTTTGGAGACCTTGGAAAGATTGGCGGATATGGTAATTATCGAAACATCATTGACAGGAGTCGGTGTAACAGGAGTCTTCTCAAAAAGGATTTCTTGATTATCCATTAGGCGTTGGATGTCTAACTTCAACAACGGACAGTCGGTTGGTAAGGATGAAAAAAGGTAGCAGTCTTCTTCACAACCTGGGAAAATCCCGGCCTTCAACAAATTCAGCTTGATTATCGGTAACGGAATCATCAAATCATCAACAGTAGCAACAAAAAGATCCTCTTCAACAGCATGGGCATTATGGCCATGCCTTAGCATTGGAGCAGAGATCACATTCGGCTTTTCAGGGGCATCGAATTCCACTTCCTTAGCGTCTATTAAATCCTGAATTTTATTCTTGAGGGCCTAACAATTGTTGGTGTCGTGCCCTATGCTATCTGAATGATAAGCACACTTGGCGTTTGAATGGTAAAATGGAGAAGAAGTATTCGGGTTCTTCGGTGCCTCTTTCAAGGTTGTAAGGTTTAACTTCAAGAGATGGGGTAGAACCTGAGCAGGAGTCATGTTTATCCGGGTATACTGTCGTTGTGGTCTTTCCACCCTTGCTTGATTGGTTCTGGGTTGATTGTTTCTGGGCTGATCAGCTGCAGACTTCTGAATCATTACGGCCCCCACCGCTGGCTGGCGCTTAACTCTTCCTTGACCTCTTTGGGAGTAGACAGTTGAGACTTCTTTCTTTGCTGGAAAAGGCTTTTTGATGGCAGCGGAAGCAGATGTATCTTTTTGAATTTTACCGCTCTTGATTCCGGCTTCAACTCTCTCACCAGTAAGAATCAACTCGGTGAACCCCGCAGAAGAGCTTCCTATCAAGTGATTGAAGAAAGGCCCTGACAGAGTCCCTAAGAACATATCTATAAGCTCTCTCTCAGATAGAGGTGGTTGTACTCGTCCTGCCAAGTCTCTCCATTTCTGGGCATACTCCTTAAAGCCTTCATTGGAGACCATGCCCATACTTTGTAATTGAGTACGGGTTGGTGCTAAGTCCGCATTAAATTGATACTGCTTGTAGAAGGCAGCAGCCAAATCTTCCCAATTGTGCACATCAGACCTCTCTAGCTGGTAGAACCAATCTAATTGCGTCCCTGACAAACTGTCCTGGAAGAAGTGTACTCACAGGTCCTTGTCAGAATAATGAGGTTGAATTTTTCTAACGTAAGACCGTAGGTGCATCTTTGGGCAAGACACCCCATCGTACTTAGCAAAAAGAGGCACTTTAAACTTGGGGGGAATGATAATTCCAAAAACCAACCCTAACTCTTCGAAATCCAGGCCAGGAACTCTCTGCACCTCCATGGCAGCTAGACGTTCTTCCAAATTCTTATACTTTTCATCTGCAGGAGGATACTGTTGTTCTGAGTAATCCTTATCCTCTTCTTCTTCAGCTTCAGAATCAGAAGGCACAACAACCCCTTTACCCTTTCCTTCACCCTCTTCAGATGTTGATGGGAAATCTAGGACCCTTCTGGCATGACCTTCAAATCTTCTACCCAAAGTAGCCACACCAACTCTCTTCTTTTTCTTTTTCTCTTTTTCCTTTTCCAGTAGAGCTTTGAGCTCCTCCTGACCCTTTGCCAAGGTCACGAGTATCTGTTGGAACTGTGAATTCTGCGCTTATAAGTCTTTGACTGTCTGCTCAATATCCATCTTGCTGAAATAAATAGCAGAGAGATAAGGAAACCTGGTGTGAATACCTGCTTATGCATATGATGAATGATATGTATTCATGTAATGCATTCAAGGATTCAGAAATTCAAATTTGTTTTAAACAAAAAAGGAACACACGTCATATTGATAAAATAGAATTTGTTAGAACATAAATGCCCCATGGGCAGAATAATACAAAATTCTAATGTAAAAAGACATTGTGCATCCTCTTTGGTGCAATGTAGGTGTTGAGAGTCTGCTCTTCGTGAAGTTGACGAGTAAGTTCTAAAACCTTCTTCTCACTGGCGTAGAATTGGGCTTCAAAAGTATCGCGTTCTCCCTTGAGCTGTATCCAACTCCTTTGCAAATCTTCTAGTGATGTTGGCATGTCAGGATGTAGGAGGGTGTATGGAACCTCTCCTTCCATAACAGGCTCTTTAATCATAGGGAGAATGTAAGGGTAAGGCATCATAAGACTTTGGGCGTGGGTTCATACTCACTTGAGGTAAGGCTCAATGGGGATGGAATTCTTGTGTCCCAAGGTCTTACTGTCCACCTTGTTGGGCATTCTCTAAGCTCGGATAAACCTTTGTCGAAGTCCTTGAGCATCGTTGTCGAAGTCAAAAACCAAGTCTGGAATCAGCATGTCATGTGGGCCATCCCTTTGGGCATACCCAAACTGTCTCTGAGCCAAGCAAGGGTTATAGGTAATGTCTCCCCTAATGCCAAGTAGAGGGACATTAGGGAATTCCCCACAATGATCAATGATGATAACATTTTCTCGGGATCGAGAACACCAATGAACATCTGAATGTGTATGAGTCATCAATCGTTGTGACCACCTCAAGCCTTGCTCATTCTTCAAGACTGATTGGGGAAGGTGAGAAATAAACCACCTTGCTAGAAGAGGAGTACAACACATGAGAACACCTCTTTTCCTCATTGTTCGTGTGTGAAATGAGTGTAGGATGTCCCCAAGTAAAGTAGGCACAGGATTCCGAGATATGAAAATCTTGACAGCATTCACATCTATAAGTTGGTCAGGGTTTGGGAACAAGACCAACCCATAGATGAGAAGAGCTACAATCTCCTCAAAAGCTTGTAGATCTAGAGAATTCCATCATTCTTGAGCCTTCTCAAACAGAAACTTTTCCAAGAAACCCTTGACACCACTTCTGGTTTCCCAATGGCCTATGATATCAGATGGTTGCAAGTGTAAGGCTTGAGCAACATCTTCAGGCTTTGGATCTCTTTCCGTACCGTTGTAGGGTATTTTATGGAGAATAGGAATCCTCATGAGTTAAGAAAATTCCTCCAAAGTAGGCACTAACTGGTAATCAGGAAATGTGAAGCAGTGGTGTAGGGGGTTAAAGAACTGGAAGAGAACTTTCACCATGTCTTCCTCTGTACTGGAGTTGACTAAGTTGAGAAGTCGGCCATGTCTTTCAGTGAATGGAGAATACTCTGGAATCTTGGAAGTAAGCTCCTTGAGTAGAGGGGGAATTCTCACAAGGTTGACTTGGATTGTTTTCCTGCGAAGTGATTCCATAACCTACAAAACAGGAACAAAGATGAAGATCCAAAATCCTTGAAATGGTTAGTGGATGCAAATGATGCTTCATGATGTCCATGATGTTATGCACAAGTATATGTACAAGCAAATCACACAAGTTCCTAGTTTCAGGCTTGCATGGGGTTTCATAAGTAAGTACCTTCTTGAAGTTTAGTTGGCTCAACCTGTCCTATAAATAGTAATCGGGTTCTAAGGAGCTCAATATCACTGGATTATTTTCTGTGTTCATTATTTCAGTTTAGCCACTTTACTGGCGACCGAAATATTCCAAGAAAACAACCCTCAATGAGTGTAGTATCGAGTATCTACCAACTTCGGACTGCACCAAAGTCGGTCATCTCAATACATCCTAAAAGGCCAAGATGGTCAAGTAAAGGTTCTAAAAGTCCATTAGTGCTTCATGACATCACTCAGCGGCCCCGTATTCTCTTTGATTGACTCAAAGGCTACCGGTACCCACAAATATGTCACACTAATATAACTATTACTTAGACTGTGTCAGTATACCCCACACAGTTTCCACAATGTATTGCTATAAACCTATGAATGTTTCCCAAATTCGGGTAGAGGATTCAAACCCAAACAATAGAACCAAATGTAAAGCAATAAAAGCAAACAAGGTAAGCATGTAAAGGTGATCTAAACCCTAAGGTAACCCCACTTTTAGAATATGTCCCCAGCAGAGTCGCCAGTTCTGTGATACGGTGGGAGAACTGACTTGAGGTTTTGCATTTGTGTTCGCAAACGTTTCGACTTAGCAAGAGTCGCCACCGACTTTTTATTTTATCCAAAGGAAAGGTCAAAAAGCACAGGAAAGACCTTTGAGATGTTTTCTTGGGTTAGGGGTGTAGATTATGAAAAGGGAAGGTGCTAGCACCCTTTTCATCCATGGTTTTCCATGGGCTCTTAGTTACTTGTTTAGATCACTTGCTTTTGCTTTTCAATTGTTTGAAATGGTGCTTTTGTGTGTGGTTTTGAAAATATTTTGAAAAGAGGCCTTTGTTTAGGCAACCTTTGTAATAATTCTTGTTTGAATGTATACAAAGGTGTTTGTCTTTTGAAAAATGTTTCAACGTTTGAAAGTTTGTTTTTGGGAAATGTTTTGAAATTGTGTGTGTGTTTTTTAAATTAGCAAGGATGGTTTTCAAGAGATCAAGTAACTAGGAGTTGTCTACCCTACTCAAAGATCTTTCCTACACATTTTAACCCTTTGACATTGTTGTTTTACCATTGTATTTGGTAAACAACCTTGTGTTTGGATGTTAAACGGGACGGGTGTGGGTCATCGTATGACCATGATAACAATATTGCCAAGTATCTTTAGCATGTTTTTTGAGGGACTAGATCATTTTTGTATAGGCAACCAAGATAGCGTCATCGAGGGACTATGATCTTTTGTTTTGTTTTTGTTTTGCCAAGATACCTAGCATGTATACCATGGCCATGTTTTTTAAGGCAACAAGTGGGTGAAACCCTAGAGATGCTTGTGTGCATTGTGTTGTCATTTTTCATGCATTTTTATCTTGAATTTAGTCATGCTATTTGTTTTGATTTTTGGTTATCATACAAACCCTAATCTTACTCTCATGGTATATGAAAGCGATAAATGCGTAAAATAAATCTAAGTTATTACAACATTATTATGGGAAGGGGGATACAAGTTTGAATAAGGGGATATTGCTCAAAAATAAACCCTAAAACTATTATTACAACCAAATTAAAATATTACACAAATAAATAAATAGATAAATATTTAAATGTACAAATAAATATAAATATGCAAAAGGATGTTTTTTTGTGTGTTTATTTCATGTATGTAAAATAAATTAATTATGCCTCAAAAATAAAAATAAAAATATTAATAATTATTTTTTGGAAAGGGTGGAAACCCTAGTTTCTTTTGTTTAAAAGAAAATATATATTTTAATTATTATTTATATACAAGAAAAATAAATAAAAATATATACAAAAGTGTTTAAAAAAATAAAATGTATGACAATATTATTTTTAAGTGTATAAATAATAAAACTGAAAAAAATATAATATTTTTGTATTATTTATAAATTTATTTAAGAAAATAAAAGTATATATTTATTTAATAAACTATTCTTATGCTAAAAAATAATAAAAATAATAAAATAAAATGTGAAAATTTAAGAAAATATTTTTTGGTGATTTTTAATATTTAGAAAAAATAATTAAAGTCAGAAAATAAAAAGAGAAATGAAAAATATGCAAAAATAAAGAAATGGGCCAAGGGGGTGCAAAAAGCAGGATGGGGGTGTCAACAGCAAGGCAAGCCAAGCCCAGCCCAGCTTCCACTTCGTCTCTGTCCTTTGAACAAGAACGCGCACTTCTGCAACTCAAACCGTATCTCCTGCATACGTGCCTAAAAACAAAAACTTGCAACATGAAAGTTATAGAGCATTAAACCACGATTCTAACCATATAAAAAACTTGATCTAACTCTAAGAAACCAGGGATAATTTTATCACCCCCATTTTCTGACCTAAAAAATTCAGCAACTTCAACATCCAAATTCTCCTAGCTCAGTTAACATAAATGAATTCTAAGCATATGTACAGTTCAAGGACAATGAGGACTACATTTTTGCTTCACAATCATAAGCCTAATGATGCCTAAATAAAGAGATAGCAAGTTGGAAAATACTTGTTTCAGTCAAGTTCGAGTATGGCAATGTAGGGGTGGTGAGTGAGGCCTGAAGGACTTTTGAGCTTGCTTGATGTTCCATTGACCTTTCCCAATGCTTAGCTTGCTTTGAAATGGTCTGAAACTTCTTGTAGAACTCAACCTGCAAACTCAGAATTTGAAAATGGTGAAGCTTGAAAATGAAGCTACAGTTACTGAACAATGGCTTTGACAGTTCAGGTGGGTTGTATAGAATGTGTTTGAAGTGGTTTGGGACAAAACGCACGAGTGGAAATTGTTTTGGAAGTGAATCTGCAGGACTTTCCCTGTTTTGGGCAGAAATGGAGTGTTTGTATATTTGGGTGTTTGAGAGCTTATGGAATCGTGTTCTAGGCTTGGTGTGATATGCTGAAGTTATTTGAAATGTGCACAAGACTTGTTTTTATCAGACACCAAAGATATGTTGACTTTTGCACACTTGCTTGTTTTTGAAGAAAAGATGGGAAGTGACAAAGGCAAAGTTGTACAAGCTATCTTCAGGCCTGCTGAGAGTTGGTGAGCTTTTTCTGATGCTTGTGGATATTTTTTGCATAAAGAAAACAGGTCCATGGCTCAAGACAAACAAAATTGCATAAAGTGACCTTTATCAAAGTGGCAATGTTAACTTTTTGCCATTTTTGGATTAAATCTTTGTGTAATGCTCCATAGATCAGAACAAAGCCTTAATCCAATGTGTTTGCATTTAATTTATGGGTGTAGAAAGGATTAGAAACTGTAAACCAATTACAAGCAAGGTTTGGACAGATTTCCAAGTTGTATCAATATGCAAAATGCCTTGGCCAAAAGTGATAATTTTCCATTTTCAGTCCTTCGATTCTCCCTAACCACAAATGATCTTGGAGAGTTCATGGACATTTTGGAAATCTTGTAACATGCTCTACAATACATCTTTGAAATGCATTTTTGGATTCCACTTGGAACTAGGTGAAAAGTTGCCATGAAGATAGGTCAAAATCCTGCCTAAACTAGGGCAAAATTTCACTAAGTTAAAAGTTTCATGGACCCTTATTTACAAAATCATAACTTGAGATCCAAGCATCTTTTGGGAAAACTTTGTGAATCAAAGTTTTAGATTTTGTGGACTACAACTTTCATGTTGGAATTTTTCTTTGAATCCAATTGCATCATGGAGAAAAAGTTGGGAAAAGTTGGGAAAAAATAAGAAATTTTCATAACTTAGAAAATTTCTAAGTTATGAAAATTTTCCATTTTAAACCCTAATTTTCAAAATTAGGTTTCTTGGTGAACAAGTTTCATGTTTTAACACATCTTGATAAAAAATGACCCTTGGCACTTGATTTTGACCAAAAAGTCAAAGTTTGACTTTTCAGTGTAAAGTTGATTTTTGATCAGTTGACTGGAAAATTCATCTGTCAATCCAATGCATTTGAGATCTTTTGAACCTTGTGATTAGGTCAAGATGATTCCATTGAGTCCTTGAAACCATGCTTGAACCCAATTTGCCATTGGCTAGGTGAAAAATCAGAAATTGCCCTTCTATAGTCAAAACCCTAAAAATGACCATTTTGCCCTTTTGATGATCTGATCAAATTTCTTGAGGAGTTATGGTCCAAACTTTATCAAATAGTTCATATGAGTCTATAATGTTGATGTGGATCAAAAATTATGAGGTTTGACTGTAAATTGGCCACAGTTGACTTTTTCCCCAATACAGTTGATTTTTAGGTCAACTGACCAATTGACTGGGCAAAAATATGATTCAAAGCTTGAAACTTGGTATGAGCAATCTTAGAAGTCCAACATGAAGCATGAAAGTCACATGGGGCATTGGAAGTCCAAAATTCCTTGTGCAACCTCAAACCCTAATTTCAGGTCATCAATGCAATGAGATGTCTTGAGCTGAGCAAACCCTAATCTGGTCTTGAGTCCAAAGAGTCTTGTGGGGAAAATCTTGATAAAATGAGAGGGAAAATTTTGGGGTACAACAATCATCATAGACAATGGTACGAAACTAAACAATACGATGATCACTGCCCTATGCGAGCAATTTAAGATTCATCATCACAATTCTTCCCCTTATCGACCGAAGATGAATGGTGATGTCGAAGCTGCAAATAAGAACATTAAAAAGATCATACATAAAATGACAGTCACATACAAAGACTGGCATGAGATGTTACCATTCGCTCTCCACGGGTATCGTACTACAGCTCGCACATCGACCGGGGCAACACCATATTCTTTGGTATACAGCATGGAAGTTGTCTTGCCTATTGAGGTTCAGATTTCCTCTCTAAGAATCATGAAGGATGTTGGTCTGAATGAAGACAATTGGATCTAGACTCGACTTGTTCAACTAAACTTAATTGATGAGAAAAGACTTACTGCTATCTTCCATGGTCAAATGTATCAAAAACAGATGATCAAGGCTTTCAACAAAAAGGTCAAACGCCAAGTGTATCAAGTTGGGGATCTGGTAGTCAAACGTATCATACTACCGCAAGGTGATCCCAGGGGGAAATGGACTCATACGTACGAAGGACCATTTGTAATCAAAAACATATTCTCTGGTGGGGCAATGATCTTGACCATCATGGATGGTGATGACCTGCCACACCCTGCAAACGCAGACATAGTCAAAAGATACTACGCATAAGAAACCCGCTAGGTTGACACACCTAGGCAAAACAAGGGCATCCCGGTGAACCAAAAAGGTTCGGGCAAAAATTAGGGATAAAACAAAAAAAAACTGTACCCCCGGCAAGCTGAAAACCCGAAAGGGCGGCTTGGGCAAAAAAGGGTATCCCGGTGGACTGAAAACCCGAAAGGGAGGTCCAGGCAAAATTTAGGGAATTAAAGTGTGTGACTATGTCCCGTTGGATCACCTTACGGACAACCTGCAAACTCAGAGGTTCTGATCAATTCAATCATCTTCGGACGAGGCAACAAACAGACAAGATGCTCAGAGATACAAAGACTATAGCAGAATGGGAACCCCATGAGATTATTGCACATAGCTATCTTTTCTTTGTATTAAATTTTTCATTTTTTACGACGATGTTCTCTTACTAGAATGTTTGTCTCGTTGTACAAAAATACTTACTCAAAATAAATACAAAGATATCTCTTGAAAGTGCAAAAACTACCTATTTTTCGTTACTCTTGTGTTTTGTTTACAAAAACGTCCAATGATTCATTGTTGAACATATGCATTTGAACATAATTACTGTTTACAAATAAGCAAAATAAAAGACAATTATTGATGGCTTTAAGAGATAGGGAAATCTCTCTAAGTTTTTTCCATAAAAATTTCCCGCAGTGTACAGATTATTCCCCAGCTGAGCAAAACTTCCAATTATCAGTCCCCGGTAGAAATCATCCAATTTCCCCAGATTCCCCAAATAGATTTTTTTAAGAAGTACATGGTATTTCCCTTACAACAGATTTTATTTCTCTAAACAGAAATTCATCAACACTTCGACTTCAAGACATGAAGACTTACATATCCTCAGCAACATTCAGGGATTTATTTTCCCCAATCCAACAAACAGCGCAATAGACTAGTTCACATACGCATACATTGCATCCGTATATCATAAACATTGATAAAACGAATGCATTATATCATACATTTCATACAACATGACTTTGCATTTTAGCTAACATTTTACCCTTTCAGGATAAGGTTAACAGCTACCATTAACAATGTTCAAAGTTTGCAGATACAGTTCAGATACGCTCCATACATGGATGCCATTCTGATACTCATTCAAATGCAACTCTCAGATATAGTTCAGATACGCTCCAGACACGGATGCCATTCTGATACTCATTCCAATGCAACTCTCAGATACAGTTCAGATACACTCCAGACATAGGTGTCATTATGATACTCATTCAGAGTCAATTCTCAGATACAGTTCAGATACGCTCCAGACACGGATGCCATTCTGATACTCATTCAGATTCAACTTTCAGATACAGTTCAGATACGCTCCAGACACGGACGCCATTCTGATACTCATTCTTTCAGCTTACAAGTTACAGTTCAAACAATCACTTTTGGATGGCGTATACAAGCCCATCTCCTACAAATTTCTATCACCTCTCTAAATGGCATATTTAAGCCCATTCCCTCAGCCATCACATCGTCGAGTGCAAATTTCTGGGCACTCTAGTGTCCAATCATCTTCCACCATCGAGTCACGAACGGCAAAGCTTGCCAATCTAACTCTTCAGGCTTAAGAATATTGACCAGGGGAAGCTGTTGTACCCCAAAATTTTCCCTCTCACTTGTCAAGAATTTTCTCACAAGATCTCATTGACTCAAGACTGCATTAGGGTTTGGTCAGCTCAAGACACCTCCTTATGCACTGATGACCAAAATTAGGGTTTGAGTTTGCACAAGGAAATTTGAACTTTCAATGCCTCATATGACTTTCATGGGTCATTATGGACCCCCAAGATTACTCATGCCAAGTTTCAAGCCTTGGATCACATTTTTGCTCAGTCAATTGAACAATTGACCTAAAAATCAGTTGTATTGGGGAAAAAGTCAACTATGGCCAATTTACAGTCAAACTTCATAATTTTTTATCCACATCAACATTCTAGACTCATATGTATCATTTGATCAAGTTTGGACCATAATTCCTCAAAAGATTTGATCAAATCCCCAAAAGGGCAAAATGGTCAAATTAGGGTTTTGACTGGGAAAGGGCAATTTCTTGTTTTTGACCTAGCAAATGGTCAATTGGTTTAAGGCATGGTCTTAAGAGTCCAATTTCATCATTTTTACTTAAGAACATGGTTTCAAACATTGCAAGTCCATTGGATTGATAGATGAATTTTGCAGTCAACTGATCAAAAGTCAATTGTATACTGAAAAGTCAAACTTTGACTTTTTGGTCAAATTCAAGTGCTAGAGATCATAATTCATCAAAACATGTCAAAATATTAAACTTATTCATCAAGAAATCAAAAAGTCAAGATTTCATTTTGAAAAGTCAAAATTTCTAAACTTAGAAATTTTTCTAAGTGTTGAAAATTCATGTTTTTCATAACTTTGAGCCAATTTTTCACCATGATACAAGATGATTTAAGAGAAACTCCCAACATGAAATTTGTATATCTCTATGAAATATACAACTTTTATTCACACAACTTCTCCCAAAAGTGCTTGGATATCAAGTTATAATTTCAAGAACATAGGATCATGAAACTAAACACTTAGTGAAATTTTGCCCTAATTTGGTCAGGATTTTGACTCAACTTCATGGCACTTTTTCATATAGTTCCAATGGGAATCTTCAAAATAAATTCAAAGATGGGTTGTATAGAACATTGCAAGATTTCTAAAATGTCCAAGAACTCGTTGAGATCATTCTTGAGTAGGGAGAATCGAAGAGATGAAGTTGGTGTTTTGTCACTTGAATTATAAGGCATTTTGTGATGAACAAGAATCCAATTTCAAACCTATGCTGCACAATCTTGTTTTGCAGGCTTCTAAACCTCAAGATATCTCCATAATCAGAATATTACACTTGCTTTTGAGCTATTATCCAAGTGTTCCAAGCATTGTTCAAGCCAATTTGCCATTTTAGGAAGAAAGTTACCATTCCATTCTTGAAAAGTTGCTTTAATCACAAAGTCAATTTGTCTTGAGCTTCTAACTTGTTCTTTCTTCACACGCAACTCCTATAATCCAAAATCAAGGTGTCTAAGGCCTGAAGAAGCTCAGGACATGCTTGTACAATATTTGAGATTTGTCATTTCACTTTTCTTCAAAAGCAAGTTATATAGCCATAACCCTATAACTCGGAAGCCTGGAGTGATTTTGTGTTTAAATATTTTCCATACATATTAACAAGTGAATTGCAACACAACACATGTTTTCACAAGCCCTAAAACACTCCCAAGCACCCTGCTGCACAGAACTGTCCAAACTTGACAGTTTTGAGCAAAAACTCACCATCTTGATTTCCACTCATGCGTTTTGAAAACTAATCATCCAAACACCTTCCATACATCATATCAAAGTGATCCAGGCCCTCATTTCCTAATTGTAACTCATCCATCATCATCCACCATTTTCAAAACTGAAGCTTGCAACTTGACTTGAGTAGGGAGTTCCAGCCATCCTCAAAGCAAAGTAGGAGTTGGAACACATTCAATGAGGTTCAAGAAAGTTATAGAAATCATCAGGCCATCATAAAGGTTACTCAAACTCCATACACGACTCCAGCTGCAAGAGGTAAGTTTTCAAACTTTTATCTCTTCATACAGGCATCATTTGAGTTTGGTTTGTGAAGATAAAATGTAGATACCATTGCCACGAAGCTGTACATATCCATAGTTTACATTTATATGGCCTGAGCTTAGAGAATTTTAAGGTTGAAGTTTTCTGAAATTTTTAGGTTTTGAATTAGGGCTAGAAAAATTCTCATTCATCTTTGATTGTTAGCTTAAGTTATTTATATGTTTGGATTAATGGGAAAAAATGCCACAACTTTCATGTTTGAACTTTTCATTTTTGTTGAGAGATGAAGAAGATACGGGTTCTTTGGCTGGAGGTTGAAGATGAAGTCTTCAGAACACGTTTTGCCTTATATATTTATTGTTTCATTTGTATTAACGTATGCACAGTCACCCCAGTGCTAAGGCAGCGCGCATTATTGGTAGAGGTCATGGGTTCGTACCTCAGCGTTGCCTTTTTGCATTTGTTTTACATTTTTTGGTCATTTTTTCAGCAAATAGGCGTTGGGCCTTTTGGGCTTAGTTTTTGTTTTGTTTTTTGCTTACTAACCCCCCTACAGGCTTTTGACACCCCTGGCCCAATTTTATTTTATTTCTTCATTTTTTTTTTCTCAAATATATTTTCTAAATACTAAAAAATGATAAAAATGCAAAAAATGATATTTTATATTTTGATTTATTTTATTTTATTTTTCCATAAATAAAAATATTTTTCATTCTTCATACTTTATGTATTTATTTAAGTAAATCTTATAAACTTAATTAATATTGTATTATTTATTTATTTTTCTTCACACCATTTAAAATATATTATTTTAATACCAAAAAGACTAAAAAATATTTTATAATGCTATAAATATTTTCAAGATAAAAAATGCCAAAAAATAATACTTTTCATAAACTTATTTTCTTTTGATTAATAGAATTAGGGTTTTCATCTAAAATCTTTTCTCAGCAATTTCAAACTTAATAAATTATTTTCTTTATTTTATTAGGTTAAGGTAAAATTCCTTTTCATAAAACATCAAACAAAATATCCATTTTTCTTCACATTTATCTTCTTGTATATTTAATTCATCTTGTGCATTATTTATTTCAATTCTTGTATAAATTCAATTTGGTTGTAATAGACTAATTAGGGTTTAATTTCTTGTAATCCCCATTTGTAATTTGTACACCCCCTTCCATAAATGTTGTAATAGCGTAGTAATTTTAAATTCCGCAATTTATCGCTTTATATACAATTGCTAGTAATTAGGGTTTGTATGGAAAGACTTAAAACCAATAAATAGCAAACCCTAATTCAAGACTAAACCAAGCATGAAAACAATACATTTGCACACAAGCACCCCTAGGGTAAAATCCACTTGGTTGCCTTATAAATGGCCATATTACACACGTGAGGTATCTTAGCAAAAACAAGCAAATACGAGATCATATTCCCTCGATGAGGCTATCTAAGTTTCCTTACAAATGATCTTAGTCCCTAAAAAAGAATGCTAAGTAATTACCCGACTCGGTCATGAAGGCCGTCTATTTTTTGTCTGTTATGGCCATGGAGATTTGATTGTATCCCGAATATTTGTCTATGAAAGACAGTAATTTAAAATCAGATAAGTTTTCGACCAGCCTATATTGAAGGGGTGAAAAACACAAGAAGGGGGGGTTGAATTGTAAAACTGAAATCTTAAAGCAATTGACAAGATATTTTTATCCTGGTTCGTTTGATCTCAAACTACTCCAGTCCACCCGTCAAGGTGATTTCGCCTCTCTCCAACGAGGTCTTAATTCACTATATTCAACTGAATATTACAGACTGCTTTAACAACTGCTAAAGCCTTCTTGATTCAAACCACAATCCGGTTTGTCAAGGCAACACTTTCTTACAAAGGTATAAAACAATGTGTGTGAATGTTTTCTACAAAACTTTATCACAACTGTGATGTATACACAAATGAAGCTTAGAAACTAGATTGCTAAACACTAATGGAGTATCAGAGTTTGTGGTTTAGCAAAACTGGTAGATGAAGATTATTGTTCAGCTTTGTGCGTGTAGAGATTTGGAGAGCATTAGCCATTATAATCTTCGAAGCCTTGTTTATATAGCACTTGAGAAGATGAACGTTGAATGCAATATTCTTGATTCAATGCTAATAACAAGCTTTCCTTTTTGAGCAGATCTTGTCTAGAATGAGGCCGTTGGGATTAATTAGCTTTCAATGCACAGTACCGTTGCTTCTTCAATGCACGTTCTGGCTTGGCTCATTCTGATTCTGCTTCGCTGCTGATGAACTATTGTGTTTCTGTATCAGAGTGTTTACGCGCAGTTCTGTTCATCAAGCTTCAGCATGTACGTGAGTTGATCATCTGATCTTGACGTTCTGATTCAGCAACTTCTGATGCTGGTGTATGAAATCAAATTCTGATGCTGAATAGATGGATCTTGCTCTTTTCATCAGAGTATCTGCAAGTCAGAGCATAACAATTTTAGGCAGCATATAGTTCAAACATGAAACATATAAATACTAAATCTTTTCACTTTGTTATCATCAAAACTCAAATATAGGGTAGTAGATTCAAACATTGTTCTAACAATCTCCCCCTTTTTGATGATGACAAAAACTAGATATTTTAAATGAAAAATAACGTGAAAAGGTATCTGGGAAATGTTTCAGAGTTAAGAAGTAAGGAGAAATCAGAGTTAAGAGATACTCCCCCTGAGTTGATTACTTCCCTTTGATGATACGTGTTCTTCAGGATCAGATCTCTTTCTTTCTTTGAACATCAGATTATAAGAGTCTTTGACTTATCAGAGAGCAGAGCTTCAGAGCTTTTCCTGTCAGAGCTTTGCTTTGGATCAGAGTATTAGGTCGATCAGAACTTCATATTTGATCAGAGCAACATTGATCAGAGCTTCTACATTTTGATCAGAGCTTCTAGTCTTCATAGTGTTCAGGAGCTTCCTTGTGCCTGTAGACTTTAAACAAAACAGAAAAACATTTCAAGTAATAGAGTTAGAATGTTTGAGAATTTCTGTCTAGTTAGCCGTTATTGATTTTAAATATCATTCTTGTTCTCCCCCTTTTTATCAACAATCAAAAAGTGTTGGTGATGTGCTAAAACAATTTAGATCAGAAAAACAAATTATATTAAAATAGTTCAGAATCAGAGCAAAAGAACATTACAGAACATAGTCAAAACAGTACTTTAGAAAATCAAGAAAACATAGAGAATGTCATGCATGAAAAAGTTTTAAGGTTGAGGGGGCATGCGTGAGAACAGGCTCTCCAGCATCGCTTGAATCTTTTCAGAAGTTTCATTCTGCTTCTGAACCATGTTAACAACAGTGTCAATCTTGTTGTCCTGTACATCCATTCTTGCCTTCATCTTCTGATCATTGTCATCCATCCGCTGCTGTAGACGCAAGTCATTCAGCCTTAGTTCTTACAGAGCCTGCCTGTCCAAGGCAGCTTGAGAAGCATCAGAAGGAGGAGGCTTCTCAGAACTTTCAGCGACATCTTCTGCTTGACTTTCAGCCTGAATGGTCTTGTCCTCTGATGGTTGCACCTGTGCAGCTTGCTGTTTCTCAGACCAAGTTTCACTGTCCAGAGGGAGCACAACTTCCTGAGGTAGCTGACTTTCAACTTCCTTCAGCAGCTTGCTGAAGTTCTGTTGTGCCTGCTCATAGTTGACATCCTGCAACTTGAGGGCTTCAGCACGTACCCATAATCTGAACTGTGACCAGAGTTGATCAGAAGCAGCTGGGTCAATCATCCCAGGACAGACTTGCTTCAAAGAAGCAATCCATTGCAGCACACCTGTTTCAAAATTCAAAATACCAGAGCCAACATCTGGTTGCTTTGGTTTGGGAATGGCAATTTTGTGTCTTAAATCAGCAAGACGTTCAAGACTTGTTAAGTCAATGAAAGTTCTGCTGGGGTTTTCAGAGGTTTGCTGAGAGGCTGTTTGTTTTGGAGGAAGGGTATCAGAATCAGAGTCAGATATTTCGATTGGAGTGGATGGTGGTTTAGGAGTATTTGGAGGTGTTGATTCCTCTGAAGATGGTAACTGGGGCATGACAATAGTGGTTCCACATGGCAACTGGATTGCCAGCGGTGAAGGTTGAGGTGAGTGAGGGTCAGATTTATGAGGAGAAGGGGTTTTGGAATGGTGAAACTCTGTTTGTGGTGAAGGTGGATTATTTTCTGGTGGAATCTCTGATTGCTCAGGGATCAGAGGTTCTTCTGTGAGAGGTTGTTGTTGTTGTTGTTCTGGTTCTGGTTCTGGTTGTTGTTGTGGTTCTGGTTCTGGTTGTTTTGGTTCAGGTTGTTGTTCTGGTTGTGGAGGAGGAATATTTGGTGGTTCAGAATTTGGTTGAGCAGAAGCATGTTCACGCTCAATATCAGCTAGCACTCGATCAAGTGCTGGTGTTGTTGAAACAGTTGGTTGTTTGGGAATCTTAGTTCTGGTTCTTCTGAGTTGTAAGGCCTCGGAAGGGTCTTCTGGTATGGTTTCATCAATGGTAGGGATTGGGATTGATATTCTGTGGGAGGTTTGAGGAGGGGCAGCAGATGTTGGAATAGTAGATGAAATTAAAACAGGGGCAGCAGATGAAATACCTCTTTTCTTTGGAGTCTGCTGAGACGATCCTTCTGCTGGTGCTTTCCTCTTCTTTGTCTTCTTCTGAGTCACTTCTGGTTGGGGTAGACTCAGATCTTTGATCTTCAGCTTTGAACCTGTATCTTCTTCCTTGTACGCATCTGGATACTTGAGAAACATCTCTGGTTTGGATTCCATTTCAGAAAATACCGGAAAATCACTCAGAGGCACTCTTCTGCTGGAGATATCAGCAGTTGAAGTAGCTCTGGGTTCCTTCTGAATAGTTTCTATCAGCTTCATCTTTTTCAGATTCTTAGCGTTCAGCGGTTTTCCAACAGTTGGTTCAATAGTGCTCAGCACTTGAGCTTCGCTCAGATACTCTATCAGCTTATTCTCTGTCAGAATATCTGATATAAGCCTTCCAAACGGTATCCAGTCCCTTTTGGTCCTTTCTTCTTCTCTTGTTTCTTTGACACTGGTCTTGAGATGGTTGAACAGGAAGTGTGCCAGATTGATCTTTACCCTCTGATCAATAAAGTAGATCAGAAATTGCTGATCCACGTTTATATAATCAGGAGAACTTGTTGGTTTCCTGTGATTGAAGCAGCCCAGAACAATCTTGGCCCATACTCTGCAGTGGTCCTTCAGATCCTTAATTTTGCTGCTGGGCATTCCAAGAGTGAAAATTCTGTTGGCTACCACACTTATATCAGGGCATCTTTCAGCCATGTCCACACAACGGACTCCACCACCACTTTGACCGATTAGCCTAGCAATGAGGTCTTCAGAAATTACAATCTTCTTTCCCATGACAGAAGAGATGACTAGATGTTTAGAAACCTTGGCGTGAATCCAAAATTCCTTGACTAGCGCTGGGAATGTTGGTCCAACCAACCTATCGAAATACCTCTCCTACTTTTGAGCCCTAATTTCTTCAGTTAGGTCAAATCCATTTTCCTTCAAACTTTCGAAGTCGATGATTAACTCAGAGAGAACTTCAAGGTTCTTTACCGGTGTGAGAAGAGTTCTGAGGGGCACCTGATATTGCTCAGAAGTTGCTTTCTTCTGATTGCCTGCAGAAATGCTGGAGGATGCCATTGTTCACACTAAAAAAAGCTTTGAGAATGATTTGAGAGAAAAGGTTTGTAGGAGATAAACTCAGAGATATGCAGAAAATGCTTGAGTGATTATGAGAAAGCGTAAAGAATAAGAATGAAGGATTAATGTGCTTAAATAGAGTTTTCAAAAATTATTTTGAAAAATTAAACGTTTTTAAGAGAGAGAAAAAAATAATGATTGCCATTTAACAAGCGTGATTACTTTTCATTAAATGCTTGCTGATTTTGGGGGATTTGAGAAAGATACTTAAAAACGGTTACCAGACATGTGTCTCAATGCACCCAATCAGCGCTTTGCCTTCTCAGAAGCGTGCACGCGTTCTGCTTCAGAGATTTGCTGATGATTGGATGACACTTGTTTGATGTAGTGATCAGCACGTCTGTCTTTGAGATTAGACTCTCAGATCTTTAGACTTGCATCTGATACAATCTGCATGTTCTATCTTTCTGAAAGGAGATTGATCAGAAGTTCACAGAAAAGTAATTACATTCTGAGGGTAAATATATGGAATTAAAACATTTTCACTCTGGGCATACTTTCATGCTGAGATGTTTCAGAATGAAATTAAACCTATCTTCTGAAAGGGGTTTAGTAAAGATATCAGCCCATTGATGGTCTGTATCTATAAATTTTAAGTTTAAAATACCTTTCTGAATATAGTCCCTAATGAAGTGATGTTTTATTTCTATATGCTTAGCTCTAGAATGTAAAATAGGATTCTTACTTAAGCAAATAGCAGAAGTATTATCACAAAGAATAGGAATGTTACTCTCAAAAATCTGGAAGTCTTCAAGCTGACTTTTCATCCAGAGCATTTGTGTGCTACATCCTGCTGCTGCTATGTACTCAGCTTCTGCTGTTGACAGAGCAATTGTTGATTGCCTTTTGCTGGACCACGAGATCAGATTTTCTCCCAGAAACTGGCAGCTTCCAGAAGTACTTTTACGTTCCACTCTGTCTCCAGCAAAATCAGCATCACAGTAGCCTACTAAGCTGTAATCACTAGATTTTCTATAAAACAAACCCAGATTAGTAGTACCTTTCAGATACTTGAAAATTCGCTTAACAACTGTTAAGTGAGATTCTCTAGGATCTGATTGGAATCTAGCACAAATACATACGCTGAATAAGATATCAGGTCTTGAAGCTGTCAGATAAAGGAGAGAACCAATCATACCTCTGTAGACTTTCTGTTCTACACTTTTGCTTACCTCTTCTCTTTCCAGAATGCACGTGGGATGCATTGGAATCTTTGATGGCTTACATTCTGAGAGGTCAAATTTCTTCAGAAGATCTCTGATGTATTTGCTCTGATGAATGTAAGTTCCTTCTGGAGTTTGATTGATCTGAATTCCTTGAAAGAATTTCAGTTCCCCCATGAGGCTCATCTCAAATTCTGCCTGCATACACTTAGCAAATTTTCTTCCAAGAGAAGGATTAGTAAAACCAAAAATGATATCATCAACATAAATTTGACAGACTAAAATGTCACTCTTAACTGTTTTACAGAATAGAGTAGTGTCCACTTTCCCTCTGGTGAATTCATTTTCAAGCAGAAAGTTACTTAGCCTTTCATACCAAGCTCTGGGAGCTTGTTTCAGACCATACAGTGACTTCTTTAGTTTGAAAACATGTTCTGGATGTTTTATATTTTCAAAACCTGGGGGTTGGTGAACATAAACTTCTTCTTCTATATAACCATTTAAGAAAGCACTTTTGACATCCATCTGATACAGAGTGATGCCTCTATTAACAGCAAATGAAATTAAAAGTCTGATAGATTATAACCTGGCGACTGGGGCAAAGGTTTCTGTATAGTCTATCCCCTCTTGCTGACTATAACCTTGTGCAACCAGTCGTGCTTTGTTTCTGATGACTTCACCTTGTTCATTTAGCTTGTTTCTGAACACCCATCTTGTTCCAATGACGTTGAATCCTTTTGGTCTGGGAACGAGATCCCATACGTCGTTTCTGGTGAATTGATTCAGCTCTTCTTGCATTTCCAGAATCCAGTCATTATCCAGAAGTGCTTCATCAATAGAAGAAGGTTCAATCAGAGACACAAGTCCCATAAGAGTTTCTTCAGAGTTTCTGAAGCTTGCTCTTGTTCTGATTGGATCTTCCTTTCTTCCTAGGATAGTCTCTTCTGGGTGATCCAAACTGCTTCTGGGTAATCTCTTCTGAGGTTGATCAGCAGCAGTTGTAGGATTTCTAGCATTGCTCCTTTCAGACGTTGAAGGAATGTCTGTGTTGAGAGCTTCTGATGACTTGTCTTCAGAACCTGCAAATTCAATTTCTATACCTGCAAAAATTTCATTCTGCTTTGACTTTTCAGAGTCAAGCTTATCATCAAAACGAACACTGATTGATTCTTCCACAATCTGTGTTTCTGTATTGTATACTCTGTACCCTCTTGAGCGTTCAGAGTATCCTAACATAATACACTTCTGTGCCTTAGAACCAAACTTGTTCAAATAATTCTTTGTATTTAATATAAAGCAAGTGCATCCAAATGGATGAAAATACGAAATGTTGGGCTTTCTGTTCTTCCACAATTCATATGGAGTCTTTTCCAGAATAGGTCTTATTGAGATTCTATTCTGAATGTAGCACGCTGTGTTTATTGCCTCTGCCCAGAAAGTCTTAGCAACGTTTGTCTCATTGATCATGGTTCTGGCCATTTCTTGCAATGTTCTGTTCTTTCGTTCTACAACTCCATTTTGTTGGGGAGTTCTAGGACAAGAGAAATCATGCAGAATGCCTTTGTCATTGAAGAATGACTCAAAATCTTTATTTTCAAATTCTCCACCATGATCACTTCTGACTTTAACGATTCTAAGATCTTTTTCATTCTGAACTTGGTTACAGAAGGTAACAAACACAGAGTGTGACTCGTCCTTGTGTCTTAAGAACTTTACCCATGTCCATCTGCTATAGTCATCTACGATTACTAACCCATACTTCTTACCACTGACTGAGGCAGTTTTAACTGGTCCAAATAAGTCAATGTGCAGAAGTTCTAATGGCTTAGAGGTAGAAACAACATTTTTGGATTTAAAAGAAGGTTTTGCAAATTTGCCTTTCTGACATGCTTCACACAGAGCATCTGAATTGAACTTCAAATTAGGAAGTCCTCTGACCAGATTGAGTTTGTTAATCTGAGATATTCTTCTCATACTAACATGCCCCAATCTTCTGTGCCAGATCCACTGCTCGTTGTTAACAGACAGAAGACATTTTACATTCTGACTCTTTAGTTCAGAAAGTTTGATTTTGTAAATGTTGTTTTTCCTCTTACCATTAAACAGGATAGTCCCATCTTTCTGACTAACAGCTTTACATGATTTTTGATTAAAGATTATATCATAACCGTTATCACTTAATTGACTTATGGATAACAGATTATGCATCAATCCATCAACTAGCAGAACATTATTAATAGAGGGAAGATTTCCATTACCTACAGTTCCAGAGCCAATTATCTTTCCCCTCTGATTGCCTCCAAAGCCAACGTGGCCTCCAGGCTTAAGTTCCAGGCTTTGGAACATATGCCTTCTTCCCGTCATGTGTCGTGAGCAGCCAGAGTCCAGGTACCATGACTGGTGTTTCTGACTTGCTGCTAAAGATATCTGCAACATGTATTATTTTATCCTTAGGTACCCAGATCTTCTTGGGTCCTGATTTGTTAGTTTTACCAAAACTCTGGTTGAATTTTGGTTTCACAGAGTGCTTACTGCTAGTATATTTGATATCATGTGTGTGACCATACACAAAGTGTGAATTTAGAGGAGTGTGTTTAATGGTCAAGTCCATGACATTCTTTGGTGTAGGAACCTTACCTAGGTATCCTATTCCTTTCCTGCCGTTTCTGCTAACTCCATAGATCATTGAAGCCATTCTGCTTCTATCTATGCTTTTAGCAAGGAACTTCTGGAAACTGTGATCATACTCCTTGATGATCTCATCAGCGTTGCTGGGAGTTTCAGAAATTGGTTCCTTCTGAGAGTTTTGTAAAGAGTTTTCTAATTTTGAAATTTTATCTCTCAGCTCAGAGTTTTCCAATTTGAGACTCTCAGACTTATTAGAGTCAGATTCAAGATTCCTTTTCAGGTCTCTGAATTTAGCTCTAATCTGCTGATAACGTTCCAGAATTTCATTGAGGCTTTCAGCAAGTTCAGCCTTTGTAAAATTAACAGCGAAGTTAGGGAATACCTCTTCTGTGTCTGATTCTGAGTCTGATTCAGAAGCTTCACTATCATCTGGAATATTAGCCATGAGCGCTATGTTTGCCCTTTCATCATCTGATTCTGAGTCAGCTTCAGACGAGTCAGAGTCATCCCATGTGGCCATGAGACTTTTCTTCTTCTCTCTTCCAAACTTCTTTTTGGGCTTTTCCCTCTGAAGCTTTGGGCAGTCACTCTTGTAGTGTCCTTGCTCATTGCACTCGTAGCAGATGATGTCTTTTGTGTTTGGCTTCTTGCTACTGGAGGAGCCTTCAGATCTTCTGTATCCAGAGGAAGAATCTGACCTTCTGTATCTGGAAGAAGACTCGTTCTGATCAGATCTTCTGGGATTCCTGAACTTCCTTTGTCTTTGCTTCCACAGTTGATTTACTCTTCTGGAGAGAAGGGAAAGTTCGTCTTCTTCTGATGAGGATCCATCAGATGTTTCTTCAACTGCCTGCAAAACTTTAGACTCAGATTTTCTGTTAGATTTTAAAGCTAAAGGCTTACCTTGCTTCTGAGGCTCGTCAGCTTCTAGCTCTATCTCATGACTTCTGAGGGAGCTTATAAGTTCCTCCAGAGTGATTTTGTTGAGATCTTTCGCTAGCTTCAGAGCAGTAACCATAGGCCTCCACTGCTTGGGTAAACTTCTGATTATCTTCTTGACATGGTCAGCAGTAGAGTATCCTTTGTCCAGAACTTTGAGACCAGCTACCAGAATCTGGAATCTAGAGAACATAGTTTCAATGGATTCAGATTCTTCCATTTTGAACGCCTCATACTTCTGAATGAGCGCCAGAGCTTTTGTTTCTTTGACTTGAACGTTGCCCTCATGCGTCATTCTGAGAGAATCAAAGATGTTCTTAGCTGTGTCTCTGTTGGAGATCTTTTCATACTCAATATAGGAGATGGCACTGAGGAGGATGGTTCTGGCCTTATGGTGATTCTCGAAGTCACGCTTTTGTTGATCAGTCATTGATTTTCTATCAATCTTCTGACCAGTTGCATTCACAGGGTGCGTGTATCCATCTGTCACCATATCCCACAGATCAGCATCATGTGCTAGAAAGAAGCTTTCAATTCTGTCTTTCCAGTAATCAAAGTTTTCTCCATCAAAGACTGGAGGTTTGCCGCTGAATCTGTCTCTGTCCTCATTGTTGTCATTGCTGAAGTGAGAGTTGTTTCCTGCCATTGTGTTTTTCTGACGCTGGATCTTGTACTGACACGGTTAAGTGTTTTAGCTCAGAACCAGGCGCTCTGATGCCAATTGAAGGGGTGAAAAACACAAGAAGGGGGGGTTGAATTGTAAAACTGAAATCTTAAAGCAATTGACAAGATATTTTTATCCTGGTTCGTTTGATCTCAAACTACTCCAGTCCACCCGTCAAGGTGATTTCGCCTCTCTCCAACGAGGTCTTAATTCACTATATTCAACTGAATATTACAGACTGCTTTAACAACTGCTAAAGCCTTCTTGATTCAAACCACAATCCGGTTTGTCAAGGCAACACTTTCTTACAAAGGTATAAAACAATGTGTGTGAATGTTTTCTACAAAACTTTATCACAACTGTTATGTATACACAAATGAAGCTTAGAAACTAGATTGCTAAACACTAATGGAGTATCAGAGTTTGTGGTTTAGCAAAACTGGTAGATGAAGATTATTGTTCAGCTTTGTGCGTGTAGAGATTTGGAGAGCATTAGCCATTATAATCTTCGAAGCCTTGTTTATATAGCACTTGAGAAGATGAACGTTGAATGCAATATTCTTGATTCAATGCTAATAACAAGCTTTCCTTTTTGAGCAGATCTTGTCTAGAATGAGGCCGTTGGGATTAATTAGCTTTCAATGCACAGTACCGTTGCTTCTTCAATGCACGTTCTGACTTGGCTCATTCTGATTCTGCTTCGCTGCTGATGAACTATTGTGTTTCTGTATCAGAGTGTTTACGCACAGTTCTGTTCATCAAGCTTCAGCATGTACGTGAGTTGATCATCTGATCTTGACGTTCTGATTCAGCAACTTCTGATGCTGGTGTATGAAATCAAATTCTGATGCTGAATAGATGGATCTTGCTCATTTCATCAGAGTATCTGCAAGTCAGAGCATAACAATTTTAGGCAGCATATAGTTCAAACATGAAACATATAAATACTAAATCTTTTCACTTTGTTATCATCAAAACTCAAATATAGGGTAGTAGATTCAAACATTGTTCTAACACCTATCTATGTTAGATAACGAGTATGCATCTTTTGGGCATTGCCCTATTAAGATCAGTATAATCAACGCGCATTCTCCACTTTCCATTAGATTTCTTAACGAGTACAACATTTGACATCCAGGTTGATTATTGGGCTTTAGAAATAAAATTTTCCTCTATGAGGTCTTTTACAGCTTTTTCAATAGCCTCCGCTTTCTGGAAGACTCCCTACTCCTATGTTATATTATGTTCCTAGCGGCGGGATCTATGGTCAGTTGGTGGCATATGACCTCGGGGTCCAGTCCAGGCATCTCGGTTGTGCTCCACGCGAACAGATTTTCATTTTCTCTCACGAAGGCTTTCAGATGCTTCTTTGCTAGGTCGGGGAGGCCAGTGCCAATCTTCACTCCTTTGTCTAGTTCATTGTCGAGGAGGGTGGCTTCAAACTCGTCGTTCGAGATAGGACACATAGGATGGGGAGGCTCATCACCGTCTTCTGGTGTTTTCGGTTGTGTTTCTCGCTCTTTCTTTTTTTGTATCTTCAGATCATCTTTGGTTAAGTGTTTGTCGAGATCGATTGAGTCGAGTGAGGAACCAGCTTTGGCTCCTCCGAGTTGTTGGGACTAGAAAGCTTGTTGATGGTCCTGGATGACGTGTTGATGGAGTACTTCCCCTTTGTGGCTGGTTCAAACCATCTTCTTGCGGCTTCGATGTCCCCGTAAAGGGTGGTGACGAGGTTATTATGGGTGTAGTACTTCATCTTTAGGTGGACCGTGGAAGGCACAACGATCAATTCGACCAGAGTTAGTCTTCCCAGGATGCACTGGTACAGTGATAGACAATCTATCACTAGAAATTGGGTTTTAACTGCTCTGGCGGTCTCGGCAGCTGCGGAAGTGATGATCAACTCGACGTAACCCCATGGTATTATTGTCGCATCGTTAAAACCCTGTATATCAGATCATACGTAGGGTGTTAGATGTGTTTCATCCATCTATAGAGTTTTAAATAGGTGAGAGTTCATTATGTCGACCGAGCTCCCCTGATCGACTAAAATTCAGCATACATCGAAGTTCGCCATTTGCGCTCTCACGAGCAGAGGGGTGTTAGAGTTAGGGGAGCTACCATAAAGATTCTCTCAATAGAATGTGATGGGGTTTGAGCTTCACTGACACTTCTCGAGGGTAGCATTCTGGCTCGAGCTTGCATCGATTAGTTCCTCGAACTTCTGTTTCACCGAACCTACTGTGAGGTTGTTGAAGCCCTCGCCAGATATGACCATGACAGAGGGGAAGGATTCCCATGGGCTGTGTGGGGCTGTGTAAAGGGGGAAGTTGGACTCCCCGGGGATGAAGAAGTCCTCGGGCCGAGATATACTTATGGAGATTTGGAGATTGTCGGCGTCGTTAGAGGATATAATTTCCTCCTTGACCCTTTTCGCTTATCGGGCCTCTTGTCGAGGAGCTTCCCTTTTCTGGTATTGCTTCAAATGCCTGTCTCTAATAGGGATGGCGGGCATACCCAAACTCGCAGGACCCACCCACATCCAAACCCGAGTCAATGGGTGAAAACTCGAGTTGACTGGGTTCGGGTTCGGGTGTCACCCGATATTTTGGGTGCAGGTTTTGGCAGTGTGAAACCCGCGCTTGAAACCCGAAATTGCACCCGCTTAGACATGAAATTATATAAGTGCCCCTAAATATATATAATTCTAATAAATTAGGGTTTCACTTTCAAAAATAAAACCAAACGAGGTTACTCTCTCCAATCTCATACTCACCCAGTCACGCGTATACACCCTCATGTTCACCATTAACATCCTTCATCACCTACTGGATGCATCCCCTCTGTCATTCCTCCAACAATAGACACAACAAACTTCCTTCCGCCATCCGCACCACCATACTGACGCCAATCTCCCCATCCCAGAGTCAGCATCTCCACCGACCAGTAACAACTGAGTCGTCCTCCTGCTCACCTCCGCCAGCAATTACCACCAACCAACATACAACCACCATCACCCTTCATCAATATCACTAATTGCATACAACACAACAGCACTGCAGCTATCACTATCCCTTCATTTGTGCATCATCATTCGGTAATTATGATTTGGTTTAACTATGATTTGGTTGAAGTGATAATTTGAAGAATTTGTGTTGAATTTCTACTGGAATGATTTTGTTTGTTTTTGTATCTAAAATTGGCATTTAAAAGAAGAGATTGTGTATCCATAGAAGTATATATTAGGATGCTTTAATTTTTTAGGATGCTTTAATTTTTTTATTAAGAGGGAGAATTGATATTTAACATAAGATATTGTGTATCTATAGCAATATATCATTTATTCATTTATGTTATGTCTTATGTTTCTTTGTCGTGCTAATAATGTTGTACTTGAGATCAATCTTGTGTTCTTACAGTAAATATTATCACAACTGTCCATTTCCATTACAAGAGTAACAAGAGTATCTAACAATAATGAAACTACTAAGTTTTTTCCATTTTAACATATAATTTATTGGTCTAAACGGTAAGAAATTTATGTAACTCAAAAAAGTTTATTCCATTTTTTATTGTGATTGAATGTGTTTAGTGTTGTTGTTTGTAATATGTCAAATGGATCAAGTGAACACAATCTCGGAATTGGAAGGAACATATAATCCTACACAAGAAAGTACATGCCCACCAACTCAGGAGGTATCTTCTAATCCGAGTCTGGCACCTGATGTTGGGCAACAAGAACAAGAAGAAATTGATACAAGCTCAGAACCTGCACCAAAGAAACTAATAAGTAATGTGTGAAAATATTTAAAAAGATGAAAGTGAATGGGCAAGATAAGGCTGAATGCATTTGGTGTAAAAAACAACCGCACTTCAAAGAATGGAACAAATCACTTGAAAGCATATCTCTTGAGTTGTATTAAAAAAAGATTAAAAAAAGATCAAATAATGGAACAAATCACTTGCAAGAGATGTGTTAGCTATTCCTATCTCTACAATAGCTTCAGAATTGACCTTCAGTAATAGTGATCAAATATTTAGTCCTCATCATAACCGACTTAACTGGACAACTGTAAAAGCTTTGATGTGTGCTAGGAGTTGGTTATGGGCTTCTGGGAATAATGGTATGTCATTGTCAAGTAATCATTACTTTCTACCTTAATTTTCTTGTGATTAAATTTCTTTGGAGACTATGTTACCATGTTGTTGTTGGAAATTTGTAATTTGATTGTAGACTTTAATTTTAATCGTAATGTTAAGATGTTGAAGACTGTGTTAAGATGCTTGTGATTGAATTTCCTTGGAGACTATGTTAAGACCTTCATTTTAATTGTAATTTATTTGAGAGACCTTGATGGGATTCTTGTGTTTCAAATTTCAATATTGTTGTTGTATTTTGTGTTTTTGTTGCGGGTTCAGGTTTGGGTGGAAAAACCTGAACCCAACGGGTGTGGGCGTGGGTGTTATTTTTCCACCCATATAGCCTTTGGGTTTGGGTTCGGGTGGTAATTTTGGATACGGGTTTGGGTAGTGTGAAACACGCACCCGACCCTACTCGTTGCCATCCCTAGTCTTTGATGAGGATCTCAATTGCATCCTTGAGATGGATGCAGTCTTCGGTAACGTGCCTGTGGCTTTTGTGGAAACAACAATACTTCGTTTTGTCCATGTTGGGCACCGGGGGCATTTATTTTGGGAAGCAGACTTTGGCCTGGCATAATTCTAAGTTCGTGCACTCGGACAAAATACGCTTGCGGGAGGCGATCAAAAGGGTGTAATCGAAGAAGCAGCCATCAGGTCCTTTTTGTTCTCGAGGATCACGGGGCCTGTCCTCCTTCCTTTTCTCCGCTCCTCGACGAGGTATCAGGTTATCTTTCCTCAAAACTTTGGCACTCTCCTGGCGTCGAGAGTCTCGAGATGTGTTAGCGGCTTCTTTCTCTTTGTACTGAATGTAGGATTGGGCCTTGAAGACAGGGGCCTACAACAAAGCAGGTGTCTCGATGCCAACTACTTTGGTGAAGTATCTGTAGGGGCGCAGACCCCGCTCGAGCAAGTATTTCTTCATGTCGTCGATTGCGGAGACCTGGACGAATTCTCGGTTGAATCTCTCGATGTAGACCCAGAGAGGTTCGTCCTTTTCCTCAACGATCGCCTCGAACGTCGCTTGGATTTTAGGATGTCACCGAGAAGCAGTGAAGTGCCTCAAGAATTAATTCCTTAGGTCTTTCCAGGAATTGGTGGACTCCTCGGTAAGGCTTTTGTACCATATCATGGCACCCTTTCGCAAAGTGGTGGGAAATAACCTGCACCTAACAGCGTCGCTGACGCTGCGATAGGCGAGGAAAGTGTCAATGTTCACGAGGTGGTCATCTAGATCAATTGTATTGTCATACGCCCCCAGATTTGGTGGTTTCTCTAGTCCCACTGGGATGGGTGCATCCATGATTTCCTGAGAGAGTAGCCCACTGGGCACGTCTTCATCGCTCTAAATAGGCGATAACGATGGAGACTGGTCGTGTCTTCCCCGTCGAGGACTACCATCGTGGCGGGGAGGTGAACTTTGTGATCGACCTTTTCTCTTATTAGGAGGAAAATGTCGGTTCTCTGTCCGGCCTCTGGCTCTTCCTTTCTTGGTGATCGGGGATCATTGGCCCTTGCGGGGAAGGGTCCGATCGCGCTTCTTGGTCACTGGGGGTTGTTGTCTCTCTAGTGGCGGGTTGCGGCTTGGTTGTCACGGGGACGGAGAACATGAATGGTGGTCCCTTTCTAGGGCGTCGATCCTTTGGTTTTGATGGTGGATCAGCGAGTTCATGTGGTTGATTGCTGCAAAGAGAGTCGCCATCATCGAGTCGATGTTGGGGGGCACCAGAATCGGTTCAAACGTCTCTGGGGCTGGCTCTTGAGTCTTTTTATTCCTGCGGGTTTTGACGTATATCGCGAGATCTTCTTGGGTGGTCCCAAAGAAAAAGGAAGTTGCGTGCACGTCTCTTCTTGTTGGAGTGATATTCTCCAAATGCGACATCTCATGATCATTGTTGTTGTTATGGGCAGGGGAGGGGACAGTGTCTAGACTATCGTTCTTGTCATTAGGACCAACCATGATTAATTTTGAGTTTCATTTTGATCTTTAGTTTCGGGGAAAGAAAGATGGGGAAACAGTGAGTTTCCAAAGACGGTGCCACTGATCTTACCTAGATCAGAAGGAAGAGCATGGTCGGTCCAATTGTTTGTTGGTCCAAAGCGTTCCACGGAGGGGGGTTTACCTGCAGAGCACTCTGATGTTGAAGTCAGAAAGAGTGTGAGGTAAGTGAGAGTGAGAGTTATGAATGAGATGCCTGACTCTTCCGCATGGAAGAGTATTTATAGAGCCCCCGGCGCTGGGCCAATGGCCTCTATTATGGGATGAGTATCCATGCCCATAATGGATGGCTGCCAGGATTCTCACGTGGTAGCGAAGATGAGCAACACGTGTCCATCATCCTGGTTCAAGTGCTCTGTGAACTTCACGGACAATGGGTTGGCCACGTCTGTTACAAAGGGTGTAACAACTCCGAAGAGTGCGGAACACGTTGATGATGTGTCCTCAGGTGAGGGGCACATGTATAACGCGTCTCCAACTTGAACCCCAATGGATATGGCCATCATTTGAGTCATCCTTGACGCAAGGGCAAGTTGGGTCGTGCCCGACAGTGGGACAGGCGCGGCCCCAGTCCAGAATAATCATAATGCAGATTTTATCAAATTTCAGGGTTCTTCTGAAGTTCTATTGAGAAACACTCTTGGAATTGATAGTCTATATATAAGTTTGATCAACATATATATCCTAGACTCTTGTGTATGCCTCTCAAGATTTTAGTGTCACTAATAAGCAATCTTCCACTCATCTTAAGACAATATAATATGTGCAATTTGTTATATGAGATATTGAAAGATATTGAAATCAGTCGTGTGACAATAACACTATGAAGATTATTTTATATAGAGAGATTTACAGCTCATTACATATTATAGTCGATGTGGAACTTATATATAAATATAAGTATTCTATTAACAAATAAAATACATATTCGATCAATGATAATATATATTAACTCGCACACACAATTGTGATTAATAGAGTTGAAACTCTTGTAATAAGGTCTAACGTATCAATATTAACTTATATATCTTGATATAAGATTTGCGGACATGTCGATCTATATTTTAAGAAGATTGTTATTTTTTTGACACTAGAAATCTTACGCTTTGTTGCTTACACCGTAGAAAATACTTCATATGCATGTTTCTTTGTGTCAGAAGAGAGAGAAAATAATTATTAAACAATTCTTAAAAAACAAAACAGTAGAATAGTACGGTGTAGGTGTCAATAGAAATGTAAGAATAACATTTCTCATCTTTTAAAGCTCAAATAACACACATTACCCAGTTTCTAAAACTTCAAAGCAATGACTAAATTATAGCATAACCAAAAAAATTATGTCCAAACGGATGGTGGGATGAATTTTGTCTTTTATAAAATTCATAAATGACTTTGGTATAACTCATATATTAACTTGTACTCACATCTATCACCACCAGAATGGAACATAAGCACATTGTTAAAAATGACATAACCCTTCTAGTCCATGCCAAACTACCCTTTAAAATTTTGGGACCATACATTTCTTGCACCCTTTTATCTCATAGGCTGATTACCATCACCTACCTTTCGAAATGGGTCAAATTTTTTCTTAGTTAACTTACCATTCCCAAATTATTAAAATTCTCAAAATATTTATGTGTAACATTTTTCTTAAGAATAGTGGTTCATCACTCACTCAATGGCTCTTTTTCTCCCTCAAGCCAAATACACTAAGGATATTCTAAGAAAGGAAAATATGATTAATGCCGAGGGCATCACATCTCCCATGGCATCTTCAACCAAACTATTCAAGTATGGTTTAATCGTATAGTAGATCCTCTATTTTTCATATCAACAACGGAGTATTTAAGTCACCATAACTAGATCAAAAATCTCATATTTAGTAAACAAGATGCGTCAGTTTTTTGATGAGCATGTAGTAAAGAGGTGTATTGAGGTATTTTCAAGAAGAAAATTTCTTTATCCACCTCTATAAATTGAGTTAAACCCTTGAAAACTCGAAAATATTCTTCGAATGTGTATATCCGAACGCATCATTCAGTATATTTCGGATATGCACATTCAAAGTCACCCTGCGAATATGTCAACAGATGTTTCGAATATACATATCCAAAACATTATCTGTTTGTGTCATTTTTGTTTAAAACGTCATTATTACCACTACCTAATAAACAGACAGCTATTTCCGAAGAACTTTTTCTTGCCCTAAATCATCCAAAAACCTTATTTTATCATCCAAACACCAACATTTAACTACTCTAACATCAACCTATAGAATGTAATTGATTCTAACTAACCTAATAATCTATTATTGCATTGCAAAGTGAATCAAATGGAAATGAAAAAAATTTACACAAATTTAGAGTTTTGAAGATGAGTTGGAATGAGTTGAAATGAGTTTTTGAGTAGAAATGAGTAACAATTTCAAGTTCGAGTAGAAATTATGTGGAGATGGTTTTGAGTTTGTAATCAAATGGATTCTGAAGTGTGAAAATATTATGTTCGTGCTGGTGAAAACAATTAAATAACTTCAGATATGCACATCAGAAGTATTAAATTAAGAGGTTGGTTGGGATATACACATGTGAAGTCACATTTTCTTGACAAAATAAAATGATTTTGGATATGCACATGCGAACCCACCTAATCTTGACAAATACACTGAATTCAGATATGAACATCTAAAGTCTAGGGGTATTTTGAGTTTTTCGGCAAGGACCTCCAAAAAAACATAGAGGTGGGAAAAGAAATTCTCCTCCAAGAAACCATCAACCATGGTCACGCTATCAAACCTGCAAACTTTAAAAAACTTTTATCTATAACAGGGTTTTAGGATACTAGTTGAGCTTTAGATTCAAATGACATGAGATCACATAAGGGGTTTGTGTTTATTTGGGACCTAACCTAGTATCTTGGTGGACCAAGAAGCTAGGTCAAGTGTTAAAGTTGTGTATAGAAACCTAGCATAAGCCTCAACTGAGATCATATGGTTTCAATTTCTCCTACAAGAACTCAAAGCCAAAACACTGACTCCTCAAATCTTGTGATAGTGTAAGTACAATATGAGTATCACATTATCATATCCTTCATAATTGTGATAGTGACAATAATAGATTTCTGCAAACCATGCTTCTTTTACGTCAGTGTTAGAAACAAAATTGTGATATAAATTATTATTTTTTGTATTTATAAAATAGTATTACATAGTATAGCTTGTTTCATTTAATTTTAGTTCTCAAAGGTGAATGTCATTTTTTGTGAACTATCCAAACAAGAATGTGAACGATGCACATCCAATATATTCACAATTTAGAATTTTTTTAGCAATAACTAAGTATTGAAAAAATACACAAATAACCATGTTTTGAAGAAAATTACGCAAATAATCATGTTTTAGAAAATCCCACAATGGAGGCGTCAAGTGAGATGGCGCATGCACTCATCTTTTTTCTCTAGGCGCCATCTCACTTGGCGCATGCATTATAAAAAGGAGAGGATGCACCATCTGAGATGGTTACTACGTGCAATTGTGTTTTCTATAAATAAAACATTCATTTCTCCATCATTCTTCACACTTTCTTACATTATCTTATTATTTTTTCTCTGTTATTTGCGTCATGACATCTCCCATGATTTTCACCAGAGATGGATACATTATTTTCTCGGCCATCAAACCTCCAATGAAAATGAAATTTTGACACATTCACTCCATGGAGCGTCTGAAGAGAGAGTTGATGCGATGGCTAGAGGGAGACATCGAGACTGGGGAACAAATTAGAAGGATACATAGAAGAAGAACATCTACGTCACTTGCAACTGTAAGAAATCAATCTTGGTTGGAGGAAGTCAAAACAGACAGAGACGTAATGGCGATGATGCATGGCTCAGATGAAATTGTTTTGACGGTCGTAATTTCTTAGACGTTTTATCGTGTTTTTATTTGTTGTTTGTGTATGTTTTTTTGAAACAAATGCTCTTAATGAAAAAAATATATGTTTAGAACTTAAAAAAGTGCAGATGGTTTCCATACAATTTTTATGTTGTCGAGCTTGTAGCCTGAGTTGGACAATTTTTTCGATTGTGTCCGACCTGACGACATAAACCACACTTTCTTTCTAGCTTGTCAAGAGAGTCCATTTCAGTTGTTATACGCTTTCTTTTGGAATGACCTTTTTTATTCCTTCGCATTTGATCGTTGTGCCATACTATTTCCTCGTCGTATGCAGATCAATAATCAGGTTTCGCTACCATTAGGAAGTCATTGTTATATACGCTGAGCAAGGTTTCGAACTTATAAATGGGAGATAGAAGTAGTAATGCATCTTGATGAGTATACGTACATGCTGAAATGACATGAGAGCAAGGAATACGAAAGGCTTGAAACTTTCCATAATCGCACTAACGAGATGGTAGTATAACTCTAAACTCTTGTCTTGGCAGCCCCTCGTTATGGTCGATTGTCTCGATTGTAAGACCACATTCCATATTTCACCTCTTTTGGAAAACAACGAAGCCATCCTAAAATATTTTGATTTCACCAAAGCGGTTACTGGGAAGTTTCGTATGCCTTTGAATACACTGTTCATTGATTCGATAAGATTTGTTGTCATGTGGCCCCATTATTGTCCATTGTCGTATAACCTTGTTCATTTCTCCACTGGAATATTATCAATCCACCTACCTGCATTCGGATTTGACAATCTGATCTCTTTGCGATAGTGTTTGAACGAAGGTTGTGTTAATGCATACCCCGCATTCATAACTGTTTTTCTAAGAACCTTGTCTTTGATCTCCCGCGTGAAATTTTGTACGATATGCCTAATGCAGTAGACATGCGTAGAAGGAGGGTCATGCTAACCATTTGCAAGATTATTATATGTATTCTCAATAGATGCATGTTCATCGGAGATCAAACAAATACCAGGTTGAGGAGCCATGTGTGTTCGGATATTCTTGAGAAAGAAACTCCAAGCACCACCAGTCTCTTCTTCGACTAGAGCAAAGGCAATTGGGAAAATGTTGTTGTTGCCATCTTGTGTAACTGTCATCAGTAACGTGCCTTTGTATTTCCCGTACAACCATGTTCTATCTATTTGAATAATAGGTTTTCATGATGCAAACCCTGTGATGCAAGGTTGAAAAGCCCATAACAGTCGATTGAATATCCCATTTCGATCGACATGAGTACCATCTAGGGTGTACAGCGGAAATGTTTCCATAATATAAACAGTTCCAGAAGAATTTGTCTGAAGTGCATGCAGGCAGCGCGGTAGTTCATTGTATAACTCCTCCCAGTTTCTGTATACCTTTTCAATCGCCTTGGTCTTTGCTAACCACACCTTTCTGTATGACGAAGTATAATTGTATATCGTAGTGATGTGAGAGATTATGGTTTTCACCTTCAATGACGGATCATTGCTGACAAGAGGTAGGATTTCTTAACATATTAGATCATAATTTAGTTTATGATGATCTTGTGATTGAGTAGAATTGACGCACGTGTGGGTGTACATAGAACCTATCACCCAACAATCACCTCTCAACATGTATGATGCAGTGAGCCTGAACATTCAATATGGGTGAACACACCTGATCTTATACCTTTCTAGATTTACCCGATCCACCTTAAAATCGACAGAGTTTAGCATGTGAAACTTTTTTATAACTCGCATAAAATCTTCTCTATTATGAAATTTGTCTTTCTCTTTTAAATTTTCATCCGACTGCATATATGGGTTGAAAAAAATATCAGATGATGGTTCATCTCCGCCCATGTTAAAGTTTGTCATGTGTGGAGGTGGTGTGTAGATCTCATTCAGAGGTATTTTAGGTTGCCCATCGTCTTTAGAATCATCGTTGACCATGTTGTCAAACTCTAACTCTTCATCGTCCTATTTTTCGTCAACGACATCTACTTATGTTTGTTCGTCTTCGAGAGGATCAACCACTTATGATTGATTTGGTCGTGACAGCAGAGACTCCCGCAGCATAATGTACAACTCAATCGAGTCGTACCCAGAA
Source organism: Vicia faba (assembly GCA_948472305.1). Taxonomy (NCBI): domain Eukaryota; kingdom Viridiplantae; phylum Streptophyta; class Magnoliopsida; order Fabales; family Fabaceae; genus Vicia; species Vicia faba. The sequence goes on from OX451735.1 coordinate 1,117,800,694, forward strand.
TACTCATGACTGGAAAACATGTTTTGAAGGTCCTCGTCATCTTGAACCTCTACCTTATAAAATATTATTTGGTTCTCACCAAAAAAACTAGATTTTGGTAGAAGATGTGTGTGACTGGACCTCATCCAAGTTTGACCTCTAATTGTTTTTTAAAATACAAAAAATTGACTTTCCTGTTTAAACAAAATCAGATGTTCTCAGTGTCTTTAAATAAAAACCAAGAGGTGGGACAAATGTACGTCTCACCGTTGAAATGCGCAATGATAACGTATTGAGTTGTAGAGGATATTGTGTTTGAATGTTTGAAGGTTTGAGTGTTTGAGTGTTTGAATGTTTGAGTGTTGATAACATTAGATGCATGTAGGATAAATAGGTTTCATTAAACTTAAACAAGACAAAAATGCTCCACCACTAATTCGCCAAGTGAGATGGAGACACCTTTCAAATTTGCACTCATGCGCCAAGTCAAATGGTGCATCCCTACATATCCTATCACCTTACGTGCATGCACAAAAGCCTGCCCCTATACTACCACCTATGCTGCCACCTACTCTACAAGTAGGCATGTCCCACGCCAAGTTGAATGGCACATGCTCTTTAAATTGCATGTAGGCGCCATTTGACTTGGCGCATGAGTGACATGTATCATGCATGCATGCAACCACCAACCACCTTATTAATTCACTCTTATACGATTTCGTCTATAAATATGCCACATGAGAAACTTGTTTTGCATCACCAACCATCTCACTCTCTGATACAAACACTTTCATTATCTTGTACAATTTCAAATATGACTCTTCTCGGAATGGGTGATTCTCACAGAGGCACAAGAGACAATATTGCGGCATTTGTAAGTTTCTATAAATTCTTAAATATTCTTGTATATTAACATATTTTTTATAAAATTATTATTCAAGTAGTCATCTTATAGACTCTTACACTATTTACATTTTGAATTTAGGATGCTAAAAGATTTAGAATTCGCTCACATAACTACATTACTCCTGACCCGTTGATCGTGTGATATCTCAAATATGCGGGTTTTGGAAATGTTATAAAAATCTCAAACTGCACGATTGATTCCAAGTTTATACTTGCAATGTTAGAAAGGTGGAGACCCGAGACACACACATTTCATCTACCAATAGATGAATGTATCGTCACACTAGAGGACGTGTACATGTTATTGGGTCTCCCTATCGATGGTAAGGCGGTTAATGGGTCGATTCAAGAACTCAATTCTCTATGCGGGGAATTGTTGGGCAAAGATATGGTAGAAGGTAGTGGGCTAGAGGTCAAGGTTATTACTAACCGAACTTAAAAAACATTATGCGACTCTTGAGTTGAATGAAAATTCGTCCGAGCTAGCAAGAATAATAAAAGTTAGAAATTATATGATGATACTATTTGGAAGCTTGTTATTTCCCGAAAGTACGGGAAATAGTGTAAATTTTATGTATTTAAGTTTGCTTAGGAACTTTGAAAAAATAAGAAAGTATAGTTGGAGTTTTATTGTTTTAATCCATCTATACAATTCTTTGTGTAAAAATGCAACAAAGGACAAATGTACTTTTTATAGATGTGTTTTCTTACTCCAAGTCTGGGGTTGGTGGAGAATGGAGTCCCTAAACCCCGTCAACAACAATGCATTCATTTTCCCATACGCAACAAAGTAAGTCAAGAACTTAAATAATTTATTATTCATCCTTTCGCCAAATATATGTATAAAATAAACTATTTTTCAATTCCTTTAGGTACTGCGTGACGGGTATGAATTACGGCAACAATCCAATATTCAATGTCGCTCTATATCGTGATCTATTGGATCACCTTGGCCCGAATGATATACGTGGTACCTTTGAACTTTTCTACTTTTAAATTATTTATTTTTTATGTTTTCATTATGCTGATTTAATTTTATCCACAGTTTATCTGGAGATCATATTTGGGTTTGGACCATGAACCAAACCCCGAGGACGCAGCAGTTTGGACTGCAAAGACTGCAATCATACAGTTTAACGCTGTGGAGATGCACCATAGCGACCGTGTCAAGATGCAGTTCAGAATGCATCAAGAGATACCATGTGATCCAACTTGTTTGTCACTCTGGCATCTCAAAAGAGTCGACGTCCAATGGGGTCTTACTAATTGGAAAGATTTTGCTCCAGAATGATGTAAGATGTGGCATAGACGTCACGAACATGTCTTGCAATTTCTTGTATTCCTCAACCAGAATAATATGCGACACGCAGATCAATATTTTAATTGGTGCAGATCGGTTAGTAACCCAAAAATACATGTGTCTCATCCGAGATATTTGATTAACCCACGAACCACAAACCTCAAATCACCAACAACAAACCCAACACACAACATCCTCCCACCAACCACCCCGACGATACAGATCCACAACCACCCAACCTCAATCACCACCTCAATAACAATACACCCATATATCTCACACTCAATCACAATCACCACCTCAATACCAATACACTCATATCTCTCACACGCACCCTCAATCTCAATCGCAATATCAATACACTCACATGCCCCACACACAATTCAAGTCTTCTCTATATCCAGATGTGGGCCCCTCATCATCTCACCTTAGTTCAGATCTAGGTTTTCCTGAAGAATATGACCCAACCGACCCAACTTACCATCAACCACCACATCACCATAGCACCCAACAGTCGTAATACCAAACACCCCAAGATTCATTTTCTTTTTATCCCCCTCTCAGACGACCAGTGCTATAGACCATCCATGGAACCCCATCCCCCACCAAGACGATCAAACTTTGAGAGCATGGGTAACCGACTGTACCAAAACAGATCTTCTAGATATGGTGATCTTACCAATTTCATGGATCCTGGACGCATTGACCCAACCGCAATAGAAAAATCGACGAAATCCACCACGAGATAGGCGAGGACGCGGATGCAGAACCACAAATCGTTACCGAATTCCGGGGACCACTAAATAATATACATGTTTTTTTTATTATGTGATCGTGTTTTGTTAATGAAAAGTTAAAATTTCGTGAAACTATATCGTTTACTTATTGTCTCATATTTAACATAGAAAGCAAAAAAAATTACGGTCATCTGAGATAGCTTAGGACAAACATGTTGCACCTAAACATCATCTCACTTGACGCCTCCTTCTAAAATTTAGGTGTATGCGTCATCTCACTTGACGCCTCCATTGTAGAATTTTCTAAAACATAATTATTTACATAATTATCTCTGAAACATAGTTATTTGTATTTTTTTTTCTAATACTTGGTTATTGTTAGAAAAAATTCCACAATTTATGCTCTCGCTTACAATTTTCAGACTTAACTTCATCTGCATGGGTATGTCTAGTAGAACAAACAAGGCTTTATATATTCTTTCAAGTAAATTACGACTATATTCTTTCTAGTGGTGAAGCAAAACTTCTAACAAAATAACCACAATGGTTAATCATAAAATTAGTGATTGTACGTCAAAAATCATCCCACTTCCGGACAATGTTTTTATAACTACAGAAAACCTGGTAGCATAGGTATCCGATAGAAAGAAAGCAAAGCAGGATCTTAACAATGACTTAATACAAAGGATTGAGCAAATTGAATATTACAAGTAAAAAATAACTAAAGACGGTATGTAGATTGATCTAGCTGGACATCTTCACTTGATCACTAGATTGTAGCGCTTGAGAAGCGAAAAACCTCACATCAACATCTGGATCCTCGCTAAGCTCATTAAGACATGGACGGATGGTACTCTCCACAACCTTCATTGTTCAAATGGCATTTAGTTGTGTCACAAAAAAGAATGTTGCATTCTGACAGTAAACTTTTCTAGTTGTATAACTTCTATCAAATAATAATGCTTTCAACAATCAAAAGTCTGGTGACAAGTTTGAAATGCCTTTTGGAGAGAAAAATTCAACAAACCAGCAATTCAAAGTAGCATAAAATGAACTAAACCATGATCTCAATTATATAGATCATTCAAATAAGTTGACAGAAAATTTGAGCATACATGGGAAGTGCATTAAAGATGAGATCTTAATGGAAGTTACTTACAGATTCATCAACAATTGGAATGAGAGACTGCAATACTTTAGCAACATTGAATTTGATATTGGGTACCCTGCAAGAGAAATTATCAGTACTTGCTCAAATAAAAACATGCAAAGTGAGGACTAAGGAATTTTACCTATCTTTTGATGCATTAACGACTAGAGGAAGCAGGTTTGTGGAAGTAATTTCTGAGCCCAGAACGGGGGCTAATAGAGAAATTGCATGTAGAATTGTCATTCGATACAGGTAATGTGGATCATTAATCATGTCCAAAACCTGCAAAGATACTTGTTTAGCTTAATAGTGAGCAGCACAACGATCATAGATAACACGCAGGGAGTATTTTGAAATGCATCATAATTGAAAGAGAAGTGTCTACTGTAACATAAGAAAATTTATGGATAGATCTATTAAAATTGATACACTTTATTTCATTTTTTTCAAATTTCAGCACATGCCTTAAATGACTTCTTTTGCATATTCCAACCCCTTTCCCATATTTCATTTCACAGCACTTCTTTTCTTTTACAGTTTTTAAAACTCTTGCATTTTTCCAAAATTAGCATTATTTTTAAAAAAAAATTGTTTGTGTCAGGCAATAGTTGAGTACGGACTTCATAGGCATAGCAACAGGGCGGGACGGGGACGGTTTTTACCTCCCCAAACCCAAACCCGAATCCTCAAACAATCCCCATTCCCTGTCCCAAACCCAAATGGGGATGGATAATTAAAACCCAAATCCGTCCCAAACGGGTTTGGGTTGGGTTCGGGTATCCCCATCCCGCCACCATCTGTTTAGTAAAATCAATTTTTTTAATATAAATATTTATTTTTTCCAAAATTAAATTATATTATAAATAATAAAATAAAACAGTCTCAACAAATTTCATACATACATTTCAAATATTTTAAATAATAAATACAAATCAAATTATTAAAACATTGACCACATATTTAATATTATAAGTTATCAGAAATAAATAATAATCTACATAATGAAATAAACGGGGGAAACCCAAACCCAGTCAAAGTGGATTTTCCCCGTCAACTTCGGGGCGGGTTCTGATGGGTACCCATGGATACAGGTTTTGTTGTCATGCCTAACTTCATACTAACACCTAAGTTATTAAGAATTATTAAATGCGTCAAGAAACCTAAACTCTTGTTGCATTTTTTCTATTATTTAACTTTGATTTTTTTTCATGGCAGGGGCAAATAAAAATTGTGATGGAAGCCCTACAAGTTTATGCGAACATTTTCAAAGGATTGGTTGAGAGGATCCTTTTCCATAGTTTAAGCCTTAAGATATAATGCTGATTAACATCAAGAAATCAAGTTCATATGGTAAAAATACTTGGGGAATAATGTGCTGCATTGCCCACTCTGGTCCAAATTCCTCTGCTAAGCGTTTGACATTATTGGCAGCTGCATCACGGATTGAGTATACCTAGCCATAACCAATATAGTTGAAGTCAATATGATGCCTTTTGATGTAAATATAAAGTTTAGTAACTTCATAAACCTTGTCTTTTAGCCATTGCATGCAAAGAGCTCCAAGCTTATCATCAAAAAAGCCTACACCCAACTGACTTGCTAACAATGGTATATATTCTATGATTGCAAGTCTAACTCTCCAGTGCCGATCCTCAGCAAGCTCAACAATAGCTGGTAAAAGCGACTGAGATAAGAGATCAATACCAATAACCTGCAAGGAACACGTGTATATACATGACCATTGCTTCAATAAAGGGGATGTATGAAAAGTAATAAAAAGCATTTGAGATGTAAATTGCCAATCTGAAAGAATGTCAGTTTTAAGCACAAACCTGGTTCACTTGATCAAGCTTGCTGATAATATTTAGCCTGACATCAGGAAACTCGTCTTTCAAAAGAGAGAGGAAAATAGGGAGAAGTTGCTCAATTGTAGCATCCTGCAATAACCACAAAAATATATTAAAAGCAAGAAAATGCATGCATGCTCTCCTTCATTTGGGTAGGTACATTATCAAATTAGTTAATTAATGCCAGTACAATCTATGTCCTTAGAATCAGTATCATACCTTCCCCAAGACCGGTGCCATTCCCATTATAACCGAAGCCAATGCAGAGCGAACATGTTGAGATGAATCTGTCGATAACTCCTACAACAGCCAAACTTGGTCAGTGATTTACAATTTAATGTCTATAGACATCAAAAGTATCATAAAAATGTTAACCTTGGAGAATAGAGTTTTTTATGGTAATCAGTACCTTTACACATGGTAGAATATGCTGAATGGCTAGTTCGGGACTCAATATGCGGGAGAACTTGGTCACTTTCCCAGCAGCGGCAATACGTACTTCCGCCTCATTATCGCGTAGCAGCCGAACATACGCAGGCACCAATTCCGTCCTAAAAAATCATATCATAATAAACAGTCAATTAGAATCTTAGAAACAAGTACTTTTAAATCATGCCATGCATCAAGAAGAAACTAATACGGAGTTATAACTTTTATACATTTGATCAAGATGCGTGGGGTTTTTAACCATCTGAAGAATGTCCATTATATAAACATCAGAAATAGATTTTCACAAAGCACCAGTGAATAAAGGCATGCAGGAAAATCATGATAAAATAATGCATTAAAACAGATAAGAAAGGTTACTTGGTGGAATCAGGACCGACAGCTTCACAAAGCTCATAGAGTTGATTGGCAACCATGTAACGAACGCGCCATGACTTATCCTGCATGATAAGTTATTCAACTGTGAAATAAAGCATGTAGTAGAATATCATTCTAGAAACAACATTTTTTTGGTTTCTTATTAAATTATTAAAAACACCTAGATTTCCATAAAATAAAATGAAAAGGGATGGGGTCCTGAATATGAAGAGCATGCTGACAACCAACTAAAGGGACACTAGAAGAATGAATATACTTTCTAACATAACAGACCTATAGCCAAGATTTAAACCCATTCAGCTGTTGAAGAGCACCAAATGCAGTAGTTACTCATTACAACCTGGGCATGATTAACATCTATGACACATGACGAGGAATGTTAAGAGTAGTGTATTAAGCACATAAATATGTGCTTTAGGGTGATGAATGATGATGTCCTTTGCATTATCCTTTATTATTGTATGACTAGCCCATTTTACTGAACATTAGTGCATTTACATCCACATTGGTTACAGTTTTCTCGTATTTCACACTCTTAACATATTCTTTCCTAACCTTAATTTAATTGTTCCTGTATGTCCACTCATCCATCACAATATTCTCATCTATGAAAAAATTTAGCTTATGTGCCAGTTGGCACTTTCTGGCCCAACATACCAATAAACATTGTCAGAAGCTATACTAGAAAGATACATCTCTGTCCATAAAAACACAAATCCCATGTATATGTTCATGTGAAAGGATGCCTAATGCTATACTAAAACAAGAATCACAGACAGAAAGCTTGGATGAGATGTAGCTCAACCGTGAACCTCTTATAATTGTTGACCAAAATTATTTTGTTATTCTATTTTGGTAAATTAAATGTTACTAAATTAGCAAGTCAGACAGTACCAAATGCATATCTTCCTACATGATATTATTAATGCTCAATATACCTGAGAAAAATTGACTATAACAGGAAGAATATGTGCCACACAATCTTGAGGCTCCAACAATTTTCCAAGAGCTGCACAACCCTCAACAGCAAGAAGCCGAACAGAATCTTGATCTACAAGAACAAGAGTCAAGAACTTATTATTTTTATATACATATAGATAGATTAAGTAGGTTACTTCAAAAATACTGTTATTCAATATATGAGCATAACGAACAAAAATTATATTCACTTAACTAATTGGTCAGCAGAATATACTAACAAACTGACAATGTCTTCAGTTTCTAATAAGGACTGAGGAAAATAAATAAACTTAAAGATTAACAGAAACTAAAAGCTTTCATCTGAATCACAAATAATTTGAAGCTTTTGAGGCTATATAATCTAAGAAACTATTGAACAAATAAAATTTATTAGAATGCCAATTTCAAATAAGATTATAGGCAACAATAATGTAAATGCCCACTGGAGAATTTCCTTCATTTAGTTAAAGTTCCACTTGTTTGCCTCACTGGAATTAAATATATGTGCAGTATTTCCCTTATAAAAAGTATCAATAACATAGTAAATTCATTGGACAAAGTCTTCACAAATGAAAAGTATTGTTCAGGAAACTAAGATCAACAGAGAATAAATATGAACAGTTGAAGCCTATTGGGTGCTGATAATTTAGGTACTTTGATGAAGATGAATATTTCTTGTATTTTAGGTACTTTGGTTAATAACTTTCAAAGTCACGCTATACATGACTTGGTTGAAACTTATATAGGACTCCAAAAAAATTTAACTTTAAATGAAATTCCAAGCTTCTTTTTCTCTCATGATTACCTTCATGTCGATTTATTAAACGTATATAAACTTAATTCCCTACCTACATGAAGTGATCACAATCAAGCATAGAATTTCATTATCCCATTCACGAAAGCCCTAGATGAAAAAACTTTTTATAACATCATTCACAGCTATATATTACCAGCTATCTATGTCAAAACTATTGAACTAAATATATTGTTATATTATATTCACATGTCAAGTGATCATGTTTTGCCTACTTTTGTTCAACAGATCTACAAAGTAGTGAAGGAATTAGTCATATCAACTTCACATACACCAAAAAGATTTATGTTTTGCATACTTTTGTTAAACAAATCCACAAAGTAGTGAAGGGGTTAGTCATATCCACTTCACATACCATCCTGTGTGAGATCATCGAACACAGACATGATGTCGGTTTTCAAGTGAGAAGCTTCAACAGTAGCAGCAAATTTTCCCAGATTGGTAGCAGCAGATCTCCTAACCATAGGCATATCATCTTGACACAACTGACCATATATGGTTCTAAGTTCAGTCTTCAACGCATCTGGTGCACTAGGGTAGGCAATATGAAACAAGCCACATGAAGAAACCCGGGCAGTGAACCACTCACCAGAAGCCAGCCTCTACACATTTGATATCACAACAAAACAAACAAATTGATAAATGCAATGAATGACAAATTGACAATCGGCTCAGGGTTTCTAATATAATAACACCAATCGTTTTAAATCGTGTTGTCAATTGTCAACCGCAGATAACGGAAATAACAGTTGTTCAAATTCTTCTATGCTATAATACTACAGCGCTTCTACAGCCTCGAGTTGACAACACTTAATCCTAAACAGAGTATCATGGAACCATAGATATTTGTTTAAATGTAGCTACACTATACGGCTACTATAGCTTCAATCAATGTAAAAGGTTTTCAACTTCCCAATAGCCAGGACAACAAGTGTGGTTGCAAGTTGCAACAGTCATATTCTATTAAGCACTGACACCAAAAACACAACACACTGACACATCGGCACCGAAAATAATTTGAAAAAATGAATAAATTAAACGTAATCACATGTGACCGACCCTGATACACCTTTCAAAGGTGTCCGTGTTTTTTTATTTTTATGGTATCATGGATCAATCCTAACTTATCCAAACAACAGCAACACTGATAACTATAAAAATGTAATGCAATTATGTTATCTACTACCTTAACTAAAGGAATAAAGTGATCAACCAAATCTTGCTCCCTCATCTGAGCACCAATTCTACAAAGCGACTCAACCGACTTATCCCTAACACAGGTCTCCTCAACAGTACAAAGAGTTTCCAAAGGTGGAAGCAAAACGCTAGCGTGCTCCACACCACCAACATACGGAACAAAAACCCCCAATTCCTCAGCCGTTGCAAGAAGCACCTCATCATCATCATCATTATTCTCGCTGAGGAAAGGAATCAGCTCTTTCCTTGTCCTCTCCTCACCCAAAGCACGCGCAATCGTTGAAAGCCTACGGATCGAGTTCAGCCTGAGTTGAATATCCTCGTTCTTCAACTCGTCGATTAGAACAGCAATCGGATATAGAGGTTGATCCACCATAGCCATGTCGATGTGAATCCAAGATTCGCTCGATTTCAAAACGCAAATCGAAAATCAAAATGAAATTATTCTTGAAATCTGTAATGCGATGCTTGATCTAAAGAAAAAAGCGCGATTCAGAATGGATTATAGAAAATTGATTAAAGAATGTAAAAAAGAAAATGAAAAAAAAAGGAAGAGTGTTGTTGAACCTGAAAGAAGAGTGGAGAGGAATTGGATCGGATCTAATGATTGGATAAAGAGAGAAAATTGTGTTGTTAGAATTTTCTCGAGAAAATCACCATTGGAGGTGTAAGAACTGATTTTAGTTTGTTTGTTGTTTGGCTGGAGATTTTTTCAAATCGAGTTTTTTGGACCTAAAATGCTTCTACCCGACCCAGAAACCAATACGGGTTTCATTTTATTTTTTAATTAATTTTGGAGAATTTTATTTTTACAATATAGTTTTGTAGAGCATCACGCGAAGTTACATATTTGTTTTTTAAAATCAAAAATATATTTTTAGAATGCGCCAAAATTTGATAAAATATTGACTTAAATCAGAATTTAATTTTTGGTATGTATCCGGACTTACATTTATGGTATTTTGCTACACAGAGAATAGAAAAATAGGCTTGAATAATACCAATCTCACAAATTCAAAATTCAATTCATAACATAACATAGGTAATACATTAAGGATTGAAATATACGTCAAATATTACACTTTAACGTCCTGGTGGACGTTGCAACATCTTGATAATATCATTTATTGATCTTGAAACAGTCGCATCTAGCTTGATCGAAACTTTCGCTTCAAAACGGGTAAAAGTATGCCACATAACTAGTATATCAGCGTCGTTCTTCAGCTCACGGTTGATGAACTTAAGCTTCTCATTTTTGTCAACGGATGATGAGCGGTACTCGATCTTCATAACTTTGTGATTGTCTCTATAAGGTAGCAATTCCTGCAATATGTCATGCAGATCTTCAAGAGGGATGTACTCGGTGAACTTAAATTCTCGTGATGGTGTATTGCCGATAAAATTGACATTTCCAATATGCCATTTTATGTTCATTCTGGTTTTTGGTGTTTTTGTATGAAACAATATGCCAAGTGAGGTTATTTATAGTAGTTGAAGGCAAACATGGACCTTACAAATCATATCCTGTGACAGACTGTAAATCGGAAATTCATTTCCAGTTCCACCTATATATGTGCCAGAAATATATTTTCGGTAAGTCCACTGGAACTGAAAATCAGAACAGAAATAGAAACATGACCATGCATATAAGCTTAAACAAAAACCCCATGTATTGAAAGATAATATTTTTGGTCAAACTACAAAATGGTTGTATTTCACAGCATAATACATTTTTAAAATGGCATATACAATAAAATAATACCTAACTACTCAAATGATCCGAAATAACTATCGTCGGACAAATCCACAGGTGCTACCCTTTTGACTTTTCTCTATTTTTTTATATTTCAATTTTTGTTCAACTTGTCTTAGTCTTGCATCCTTTCAATAAATTGGTTCGGGCAGGTCTCGAAATGGATTGTGTAATTATTCGCCCACTCTGGCGGAGACCTTGTCCAATGAGTCTCTTCCAATGATTGGAGACCTCGTCCATACGTATCGGGCAATCAACTTTCATCTTCTTAGATATGACATAAGCACAAGGGAGTCCATATTTTTTCATAATTGTGCAACCACACTTTGAGTTGTTGGAACCTACATTAAAAGCTCATTTGGCTTCGTGAAAAATGTAATTCAGCGCTGACTGAGAGATGTTACTGACTAACTAAGAATATAGGGTGTTGTCTTTGAACCTGTGTTCCAACACCGTGATACTAAGACCAAATGTTGTTTGTATCTTATTATGCTGGTTTAGTGTCATATGGTTTACATAATCCTATTCCGTAATCAAATCACGCTTGCTATTTCCTAGCTAATTCTTCAGACATGCATGAGCAGACTCAACTCGGTTTGTTGTTGTATTTCTGAAGTGCATGACCTGATCGGTCCAAGCACAAACAATCTTCTCCTTTACCTGGTCCAATATTATGCTTTCAACATATTTCAATAGATCGAGATAACTCACACAAACCTTCCTGAAATGTAAAACAGCACCGACGTATAACTCTTTTGTAGATGCATTTATTATAATATTCCATGCATCCATAATTTTCTCCATAATAATGCCCGCCTTGACTAGTTTTCCATCTTCATCGGCTATTTGTTTTGTCTCTACCGCGAGTTTAATTAGACTTCTCACATATTTAGTAATGTGGTATCTACAAAGTAATTCATAAGAAGTCGGAAATATCGTTGCAACCGAAATCATTTGTGTGGTATCTCAATCGGTAACTATGAATTTCGGCATGTCTTCTTGGTCCTTCAATATTGACCAACAAACCTCTAAAGCTCATGCAAATTTTTCCTCTTTTCGCACTCTAGAAATGTAAAACCAACCGAATACGTAACACCAACAATTTCCAACAATGGAAGCCTATACTTATTGATCTTATACGTTGAATTAATTATGAGCATAGTGGGAAACATATTGAACAATTTAATGGAATCAGAATGAGTCCAATAAATATCGCTTGCTGTTATTCTCACATCTTCGGTGCCTACGAACATAATTGTTTTCATCTAGAGGTTTCAAGAGGTGTTGCATTTTGGTTCGATCCCCCTAAGCGTTAATTTGGATAAATAGCACATATTGTACACTTGATTGATATTTGATGTATTTTCGGATCTTTTGCGCTTCAAGGTTGCAAGTATGTTTTTTGGCGGTACCAAATTCAATATCATGTTGGAAACACATGTCTTCTCATCCAGAAGGAGCCGACATGCAATTGGATGACCGACTAACCTTAGACTTAAATCATGATTGTGTAAACCACATATCATATTAAATCTCCATTTCTTATTTGCCAACAAATAACCACACAACTTAAATGGACATTCACATTCCTTGAACCGGTGTCATCGCGTTTCAAATTTTTGGTCCGACGCATATATTTCCTACTTCTTTCGCATGTCAAAGTCACAAATGCACATCTTTTATCCGTACCATTATCGGATCTTCCAATCACATCACCAAACCCTAGTTTGTTGGACTCTGTGTGAATCCACTGCAACATGTGTTCACGTAATTCAAACTTTTCTTCAATTTTAAAATGGTCACGAATATCTATCACCTTAGTTAGGAGCGGAGATACAAAAGGTGAAATAACTTAAGACACATCAAGTTTGAGAATGTTATCTGGATGCACCATACCTGATGTGATAAAAAAATTAAACTAATTAACAAACAGTTGCTGGAAAATTAAGCACATCCAGGAACCGAAAATACATTTTCGGTTTAGTTCATCTACTAATCGGAAATACACTTCCAGTATTAGTGTAACCTTTTTCAAGATAAAAATTAGATTAATGTGAAGAATGAGGATTGAAATGAATAAACTTTACCTTAAATTCTACTTTCTTGAGCTTCTTTTGATATGATGAACCACAAGAATGAAGATTTGGAGTGGAAAAATGGAATGGAAGGATTTTTGAGAGGGTTTATGGAAAGATGAAGAAATGAGGATGGTCATCCTTCAACATGTTGGTTAATGTTTTAAGTAATATGCATTTTCTATAATACAAGAAGTATATTCTGATAATGCATAAAATGACAAGGTGACAGAAAATTCAATATTTTCGCTATATAAACCAGAAATATTATATCGATTATAACCGGAACTATATTTCCGATTCTATTGTTGCCTTTTGAATAGGGTGGAACCACATTTTCTCTGTTTGTGTACGGTGTATGGTGCACACCAGAAATATAATTCTGATTTCAAGGAGCAATTTAGAAAATGCATAGAGTTTTTATTTTCACTATAGGGTGGAAAGATAAATTCTCTTAATTTTGGCTGGAACCATTTTTTGTTTTACGGGGAAATTACATTCACCTCCCATGAAATCTATTAAAATGACACTGACACCCTTTCTAATTTTAAAATATACACTAACATTCCTTGAACTTACATATATCAATGAAATTTTTTAGTGACAGACAAAAAACTATAGGTATATATACTATTTGTGTCTGTTACTAAAAAGTAAAGGGGTTGCCGATGTCATTTTAATAGACCTCGGAGAAGATTAGTGATTAATATTTTAAAACTAGAAGGGGTGTGGGTATCATTTTAATAGACCCCGTGAGATGTAAGTGTAATTTCCCCTTGTTTTATTCATTTTTAAGGAAAAGATGGTAAAAGCTGAAAGAGAAAATATTAGATAGTAATCAATTTAGGAGTATAAATTTCAATATAATATGTTCATAAAAATAAAGAATTTTGAGCAAGAATTTGCTCATAAAGCTTCAAATTAGGACATAATGTTGGAGCAAGAACACGATTATAGATCGGTGTTGAGTGAAATACATGAAAACTTTGTTCATACATTTCAATAAAATTGTCTACGTCTGTGACTATATACCAACTATGGTTTTGTCTTATTGATTTGTTCTGAATTACACGTTAGATTTTCCGTGTTACAAGTATATATAGGGATACTAATGATCTAGATTACAATAATACTCTTAAACTGCTATACAGCTCTGAGCCTTGCCCACTTAACACTCCTTATGAATCAAACTCAATAATCTCCACCTTGGAAAATATCAAACCCCTATAAAGATTAACTGCATAATGTCATATCTTAGTAAGTGGGGCATGTAGTTCCTACTTAACACTGAGAAACATGTAACATGATACCATGATATGTTGTACCCTTCAAGTGCCTTAGGATCCCCTTGACTTCTTCTCAATGTTGCTTCCCTGGCTTGGACATAAACTTGCACACTTGACTAACTGTTTTACCAAATCCAGTCTAGTACAAACCATAACATACATCAAACAATCAATTACATTGGCATAAGGAATCTTAGACATACATTTAATCTCTATCTTAGTACATTGTTCCAAAGAGAGCTTAAAATGATTCACCAATAGAGTATTCACAGGCTTTGCTTTCTCATATTAAATCTGCTCAAAACACCTTCAACATAGCTTCTCTAAGACAATCATAATTTATTAGCTCTTCTGCCCCCGTTAGTTTCCATCCCAAAAATATTATTTGCATCACCTAAATCATTTATGTCAAACTCCTTACCCAACATGGTCTTCAACTCTTTTACATCATACAAATAGTTGGCAACAATCAACATATCATCACAGAAAGTGACATAAAAATAAAAGAATCATCATAGAGGCTCCTAACATAAACACAAAAATCATAATCACAACTTATATGGACAATCCAAAGCATGTATGAATCAAAGAACTTGCATCATTCCTTGGAGAATGCTTCAAGTCATACAAAGACCTCTTCAATTTGCAAACAAATTTGTCATGTCCAGTATCATTGAAATCCTTTGGTTGCTCCATTTGGATTAGCTCCTCTAGATTACCATGAAGGAAAGTTATTTCCATATCTATCTTCTCTAAATGCATATCTTTGTTGGCTACCAGGTCTAATACTTCCCTGATAGAAGTGTGTCTAACCACTGGACTAAAAATATCATCATAATCAATCCCCTTATGTTGTGAACACCCATTTACAACTATGTTAACCTTGAACTTTTCCCCCTTCTTTTTCTGTTATTGTTGGCTTGTTCTTGTACACCCACTTTAGCTGAACTAGATCACATGTCCCATTCTTTTTCAAGGACTCCATCTCCTCCACCATAACATCTATCAACTTATCTTTCTCCAGGATATCCATTGTCTCTCGAAAGGTAGAAAGGTCTCCTGAGCTGGTAAGAAGAGCATATGTTGCTAAGTTTTCATACTCATATCTCACTATAGGTAAAATACAATGAGGCCCCATATCATGCACAAGTGTATAGTCTTGTACTCCACTCAAATCTTACACTCCACCTAAATCTAAGTCTGGTTCATCCTGTTGTTGGGCTACAATTTGTCTTGGACTCAGTGGTGGCTCCTCAATGTCCACCTAAATCTTGTCTTGACTAGAATTTTATACCTCAATATCTAGCACAACTGCCACATATGATTGTTTCAACATTGACTTCTCATCAAATATAATATATCTACTGACAACCACCTTCTTCTTAACTGGATCATATAACTTGTACCACTTCACACTTTTATTGTAGTCAATAAAGGTGCATTATTTTGACTTGGGTCAAGTTTAGATTGATTCTCATTGGAAATATGCACATATGTTGGACACTCAAAAATCCTTAAATTAATCAGATCAATAAGGTTACTTGTCCACACCTCCTCTACAATTTTGGTGATATGTTGACTAGATATCATGCTATATAGAGTGTTATTGTTCAAAAACCTTTTGAAAGACCAACATTTAACTGGAGGCACCTTGTTTTCTCTGTTAGAGTCATGTTCATACTCTATGCAACATCATTCTTATGTGGTGGTGTCCTCACAGAAAAATGCCTATAGATTCCATTATCCTCACAAAAATGCATAAATATCTTGTCAATGTATTAAATTTCATTATCAAACCATAAATAATTTATTTTTCTCCCTGTCCACTCCTCAACCCCTGCCTTCCATGGTTTGAACTTAGCAAAGACCTCAGGTTTATATTTCATAAAATAAACCCAGACCTTAGGAGAAAAATCATCAGTGAATGTCACTGAGTACTTGAAACCTCCAACAAATGGCTCTTTTGTAGGCCCTCAGACATCAGAATGGACATAGTCTAAGATTATCTTGATCTTGTGTTTCTCGATCTTGAAACACACTATACATTACTGTAATAACCGACAAAAAATATAGAGTTTCCACCATTAATTTTTATCTTAAGACGGGAATATAACATAATAACCTTAATTGATGATACATAGATTCTAAGTTATTGACTCACTTTAGACGAAGGAAAGGTGTTAGGCACCCTTCATCTACCTTGCTCACAAGGATACCGAGGTTTAGGTTTAAGGTTTAGGAATAGGGTTTTAATTTTGTAGTTAGGGGAACTCGCCTTGATTTTTAAGTTGTGTGCCTACGATCCTCTTATGAGGAATCAGAGTCTCAATTCATAGTTCGAAGTGTTTGGTTAGTTTTTTTATGGATTGTGAAAATATTTTGAATTAATTCTTGAACCAAGTCTGGGTTAGAAATAGTGGAATCATAGACTCAGTTTGTTGTTAATATAAAATGGATTCACAATCCTTTTTGAAAATATCTTGATTTTTTAGGTTAGTAGAAAAATGTTAGTATTTGATTGGTTAGTTATCTTAGAATATGTCATGCAATATGTAAAAAAGTAAGTTTGGATGAGAAAAAGGATTTAATGCAATTAAAAAGTAGGGTTAGTGTTTTTAGAAAATATTTTAATTAATAAATAACTATTTTTAATTATTAAAAATATATTAAATGTTCTTTTAAAATAATCTAATAATTATTTATTAATAATTATGCAAAGAAATATGTTTAATGAAAAATGCTAAAGATATTATGTGAATTAAATAGATAAAGAAAATAAACAAATTAAACAAAATAATTAGCATTAATTAATTAAGTTTAAGGGGTATAAAGAGTTTGGTGGTGTATATAAAAAGAAATATGAGTCCAAAGTAATTTTGAACCCAAAAAGGTTAGGGGGTGCATTTTAGTGTTAGGTAGTAATTTCAGGGGTGTAAATAATAAGGGCTCAAGTTCAGAAATTGAACTTGACCCAAATGCGTGGAGGGGGTGTGGATTAAAAGAGGAGGGTTCAAGCTCATCATTAATCATAATTCTAATAAATAATTAAATTAGTAACAATAACTAATTGTTAAATATAAATAAATAAATAAAAAGTAATAACAAAAGGTTATAGGAGACGTATCGCTGTTTGCTTCTAAGTAGCAACACAATTTGATTTACAAAGGTCACCAATTATAATAACAATCAATATTATAATACCAACACATATTATAATAATAACATATATTATAATAAAAACATAAGCAACTTATATTAGAAGAACAACCAAACATAGCTTTTCTCTCTCTCTCTCTCTCTCTCTCTCTCTCTCTCTCTCTCTCTCTCTCTCTCTCACACACACACACACACACACACACACACACACACACACACATTCACAATGTTTCTCCTTCTACCTTCTTTCTCCACCAAAATCTGAATCAAACCCAAAACAATAGCTCTATCATTAAAGCAAAAAAAAGAAGGAAAAAAGAGAGGTGGCACCTGACGGGAAACATTCAGAGAGAGAGGTTGAGTGTGATACTGTTAGAAAACTCACCTTCCAATTGTGAGAAAAAATTTAGGTGTTCTATTTAGAACCTTAAAATAATTGTTGATAAGATTGTTGATCTACAAATGATTGTTGATGGAGACTTCAGAGTTTCTTTGTTGTTGTTCTTCGATGTGAAGAGCAACAGCTTTTAGGAGAACTCTAGTGAGTTGTTGATCTGCAAATGATTATTAATTCTCCAAATGGTTGATGATGACAAATTTAGGGTGAAGAGAGCCTTATTTATAGATTTTAAATTAGGTTAAAGACACCCTAAAAAGGAAATAGTCCACACTAAAAAAAGCTCAAAGTTTATTATTTTATCTTGAATCAGAAGTGAGTTATGACACAAATTGACACACTTTGATCAATACTGACCAATGAGAAGTGAGTTATGACACAAACTAACACACCTTGGCCAATAAGAAATAATTAATAATATCTTTGGTAATTATTATAACTCTTGCGCTCAAATTTGATAAAAGTGCATTAAATAAAATAAATAATTTTAAAAAAAAATGCATTAATTAAAAATATGAAAATAATAATTAAATAATAAAAAAAATGATTTTTGTGATTTTGAAAATAATTAGAAAATAGAAATAGTTAGTAATAAAAAATATCCAAAGTGCACCACGTGAGATTGATCTGTTTTTGGCATGATTTTGAAGATTGAAAATTGATTGAAATTTGATCCATAACTCGGTGAACAAGATTATAAATCTTGCATTATTTATGACTATTCCAAATATTGAGATTGATTTGAAAATATTTTATTTATTTATTCAAAATTTAACTATGAAGTACATAAAAATCAAATACTTGTGTTGTACCCTAAAATTTGCCCTCCCATATTTCTCAAAACATTGCAAGAAAGATCTCCAAGTTGCTCAAGTTGGTCCAAGGGTTGGTCAGACAAGCTCTCTCCTAAGGTAGTCTACCCCAAATTAGGGCTTTGTGTTGCATCAATATCCTTGAGTCCAAATGACCTCAAGTTCTCACCAATGTCCTAATATGTTCTCAAGGTCATCCATGTCAAGTTTCAAGCCTTGCAGAGGAAGTTTGCTCAGTCAATTGCTCAAAAGTCCAAAAATCGACTTTGCTAGGGCAAAAGTCAACTGTGACCTAAATACAGTCAAACTTTAAGATTTTTTGTCAACATTCTCATTTTGAAGGATATTTCATCATTTTATCAAGGGTTGATCATGATTCATCAAGGATTGCTCAAAATTCATCAAGATTCAAAAGTTGTTAAATTAGGGTTTTGTAGGAAAAGTCAACTCAACTTTGACCAAGCATAACTTTCTCATACTCTATGAGAAATGACCCATCCAAATCTCATTTTGAAGAGGATGAAATTCCCTACAATCCATATTCATACCCCAAGATCAAAATATGCACTCACAAGAAGTTATGAATTTTGACATTATAGGTCATTTTGAAAAGTCAACAAAAACACCTTATTTTGTCAAAGCTTATAACTTGAGAATGGAATATCAAAATGAGATGAGACCAAAAGTGTTGGTTAGAGGACATCTCAAGATTTCTAAAAAGTCCAAGAACACTTCCAAAAGTTCAAAATTGAAGAAGTTACGCATTGTTGAAGTTGGACTTTTTTGCAAAATTGCCAAAAGTCAACTATCCCCAAAACTCCAAATTTTGCCAAATGGGCCCATTCTTTTTCACTTGTTTTGAGTTTGCATTATTGCCCACGTGCTCTAGCCTTGGCCATGTGTCCATATCATATTTTTATTATTTAATTTGATTTTTATTTGAATTAATTCATTTTAAATCAAATAAAATCACATAAAATCAAAAATATTGACAACCAAAGATCTTTTGATGATTATAGGTTTCAATGGACAGCTTGCATCACATAAAACTCGTATCAAAGCAATTGTACACAAAAAGATTGAGATCAAGCCAATTTTGGAAGGTTGTTCAAAGCAAATCAAATCTGCATCAAGAGCATTGATAGAGGAAGATTTGGACAAAGAATTCAGATCTAATGTATTGTACAATACATAAGGAGGCGAGAGAGACAGAAATCAGGGTTAGAGATCAGTTCTAGAGGCAGAACGAAATTTGCAAAAACAAGAAAAAGCTTGAGATCGAAATCAGTCATAGAGGCATCCTTAAGACTTGGAAAGTTTCTCAATCTCTTCCTGGCCATCTCCACAAGCGAAAGCAACCAAAACCAGGCATTTTCAGACCCTCACACGCACTGTAAGTCCCTCACGGATCCACCATGTTCTTGAAATCGAAAATCTTTATTCTTGCATCCATTGTAAAAAATAATTGCATATTTTGATTCACCATATCATTTGCAAGCTTTTCACAATAACCAATTTCATTTATCTAACCTATATCACAGATCACACCATTGTTAGGGTTTTTTGTTCGTTTTTTGGGCTTTTTGTTTCAGGAAAAATTAGCTTTAGTAATGGCTATGGTTATGATCAGAAGAGGATGACGAGTTCAACCATGGTCCTAGAACTCATTTATATGGCCTGAGGAAGATTTTAGGATGAAGCTACGCTTTTAGATGCGGATAAAAATCCGCAGGTAAAAGTTGCAGGATTTAGAGGACAGGGATGATGAGTTGTCGTCCTCCCATAGGACCATTCGAAATACGCACGCGTTTTTTTATTTTTCTGACCATTGAATTTTGTTTTTTATATTATTATTACTTGGTGTTTTATTAACAACAAAAACCACTTGGCCTAGTGGTTGCCACGCTTGATTCCAAGGCATATGGGGCTGCAGATCAGGGGTTCGATCCCTGCCTCCAGCATTTGTTATTTTTCTGATTGCTTTCAGGAAATCATGTGCATATTCAAGCTGGAGGTTCACCATGGACATTCATTATCAAAGCGCCAGATGGCCAGGTGGCCAGATCTGGTGGCCAAGCCTTGAGGGTATACCATGGACTCAGTCAACGCACGTGTATGGGATCAGGAAAGTCAATTGGATCAGCTTCAAATGGGCCAGCGGAATTTTCTTTCTACACACCTAAAACCAGGCCCACTTTCTATACCTTTCTTTATTTTGTTTATCTAATTTAATTATTTTATTTTGTTTTAATTAATTTCTAACCAATAAACAAATTTTCTTTTTTTATCAAAAAATCACAAAAATGTTTTTTTACCCAATTAAAATTCAGACTTTTATTTTTTATTAATAAATACTAACTAATTAATTAGGATATTAATTAAGTAACATTAGTTTATTTTGTAAATAAATAAAATCAATTAGAATTAATTAGGTTTTAACTTTAGTTTAATTATTTTTATTTTCTTTCTTAAAATAATCAAAACTCCAAAAATATGTCATTTATTATTTTTCATTAATTAATTAATTCAGTATTTAATTTAGGACTTAATTTCTTTTCTTAAAATAAAAAAAACAACAAAAAAGCATTTTCTTTTAAAAGGGTCAAAACCCTAAATTTCGCATTCGATTTAATTTCACACGCACGATTTATTTTTCCTTATTTAATTATTGATGTATCTGCTCCCGACTTGTAATAGTTTTAAATAGGACATTTTATTTATTTTACCGCTTTATTTTATTTTCAAAGGGTTGCTTTTGGCGATGTAAATACCCGACGCCTTGTAATTTAATTTCCGCACCTTTAATTTATGCAAACTATATAATTATTAGATGTTTGATAATAGGGCTTGCATGACAAGAATGAATGCCTAATTTAAAAAACAGTTAGATCACCCTTAACATGTGCAAAGATAAAAATATCTGAAATCAACACACTCACACATGCGCACTCTTAGGGTACACCCCACTTGGTTGCCTTCGTAAACGGTCATTGAGTATAGGTCGTTTTAGAGGTCGTCCTTTTGTCTAAAAGATCATAGTTGCCTCAAAACAGTTGCCTCATATATCATTGCCTCAAACAAATGATCTAAGACATTAGGGTTACCGCTAAGACGTCCTAACATTGCTTTAGTGACCGTATGTCCCTCTTTTGAATTGACCCTTAAACTCCAACGACGGTGCTACCTACTCACTAATAGTGGGATAGTATTGTCTAAAGGAACTTAGCATAGAATGATTCCTTTTTCGAGTAGGTAGATTAGTTCTTAGATACTTGCTCATTCAAAACAAAACTTTTTTCACACTTACACTCTTTTACAAACAAGTTTTCAAAAACACTTCATTACACTCTTGAAGACAGACGCAAGAGTTAAATCGAAGTCAAAACAAAAACTTTTCAAAACCCACAAACACAAAGAAAACAATTTTGAAAATGATGAGCAAGTACCTAAGAGCCCGTAGATAACTACGGATAGAAAGGGTGCTAATACCTTCCCTTTCAGAAAATCTCAAAAACGGAATTTTTCTGTGCTTTTTTTCCTTTCCTTGTTGGATAAAATAAAAGTCGGTGGCGACTCTTGCTTACCGCGACATTTTACGAAAAGAAACGCAAAACGCAAACCAGTATTCCAAAAACAGTCCGGTTCTGGCCACCGTATCATAGAACTGGCGACTCTGTTGGGGACTTAATAAGTGGGGTGTACCTTAGGAATAATTCATATTGTTTTCAATTGATTGATCTGTTTGCTTTATTTTTGTGGGTTTGAATTGGAGTTACTATAGATCCTAACCCGGATCTGGGGGATACCTTTTAGGTAAGTAGCAATAGACTGTGAGGTAACTGTACGGCATAGACCGATACAGTTGAAGCAGTAACTATGTTGGTGTGACACTTTAGTTTGTACCAATATCCCTTGTGGTGGAACAAGGAGAATATGGGTCTTCTAAGGGGTCATTGAGCACCAACTGACCTTAGAACCTATAATTGACCAACTTGGCCATAGAAAAGTAGCAGTATGCTACACTCATTGAGACCAAACTCTCGCGATGATTTCGGCCGCAAGAAAAGGTTGCTAAACTGGAATTATGATCGATCGAGGGTGGTCAGTGGTATTGAGATCCTCTAGAACCCGGTTACTATTTCTAGGATAGGTTTGAACCAACCAAACTGAAAGAGGGTAGTACCTAAACTCCTTGCCATCCTGAAATCTAAGGGCTATCTGTGTGACTTGTGTGCCCTTACCATGTTTGTTATCTATGAATATCTGTGATGTGTTTCTATCATGACATCATGCATCATGACATTGCATGCATATTGCATTGGACTAACCATTTCAAAGACCAGTGGGATTCATCTTTGATTTGTTTTGCAGATCATGGCACCTTTGCGTACAAACACTATTCGGATCAGCTTTGTACAGATTCCCGCTCAGCTTAGAGATTTGGTTGCAAAGGTTCCAGATACTTCCTCCTTTATCAGAAGACATGGGCACCTCCTTGGTTTGGTCACTTCCAGATTGGATGAACAAATGATGAGTGTTTTGTGCCAGTTCTTTGATCCATTATACCACTGCTTTACCTTCCCGGACTATCAGTTGGTCCCTACCTTGGAAGAGTTCTCTGATCTACTCGGCATTTCCATTCTAGAGCAGACCCCGTTTACAGGTTGGGAGAAAGTCCTTAGGCCGAAAGAGATTGCTCCAGCCCTCCATCTGACAAAAGCTGAGGTAATGTCTAACTGGGAGACTAGGAGTGGGGCAAAAGGCTTCTTGGCTAAATTCTTGGTTGATCGGGCTAATTAGTTTTGGGACAGTTTGGATTTTCAAGCATTCGAGGATATCCTGGCTCTTCTCATTTATGGGTTGGTGTTGTTTCCTAACTCAGATTCTTTCGTTGACGTGAATGCGGTGAAGATTTTTCATGTCCCGCAATCTGGTGCCCACTCTCTTAGGTGACATTCTTCACACTCTCTATGCCCGTATTGCTCGGAAACGGGGAACCCTTATATGCTGTGCACCATTCCTGGAGAGGTGGTTTATTTATCACCTCCCCAAATCAGTTTTGAAGAACAAGGAAGGCATGGGTTGGGCCTACAGGATTATGTCCCTTGCTCACACTGACATTATCTGGAGCACTAAAGACATGGAAGAAGTGGCTGTTATTGATCGCTGTGAGGAGTACCCCAATGTTCCATTGCTGGGAATCAAAGGAGGGATCACCTATAATCCTTGTCTGGCCTTACGACAGTTTGGGCGAGCTAGGAGGGACGGACCTCATGAGTTGCTGATGCCAAGCATTGTCTTTGACTTCCAAGGGGATAGTGACGAGCATCGCCGCAGGTTCATACGAGCTTGGGACAGGGTGCACCGGTCTGATCCACATGAGTTAGGGATGAAGACCTCTCTTCCGATGGAACCATATCTCCGGTGGGTTCGTACACGTGCTCAGAAGTTAGGGATGCCCTACGAAGCTATCTTACCGGTAATAGTTGAGATTGCTGATGAAGAAGGGGTTCCTCCTACGATCCTCCACCCATACATGCCTACTGACATTGGGGCATTAAAGAGGTCTTGGATGTAGTTGAGAGAAGAACAATATACTTACAAAGAGAAGTATCACGAGCAAGAGCGGAAGATCCTAAAGTTGACAAGACAACTGGAGAACGAGAAGATCCTCAACG
Source organism: Vicia faba (assembly GCA_948472305.1). Lineage (NCBI taxonomy): Eukaryota > Viridiplantae > Streptophyta > Magnoliopsida > Fabales > Fabaceae > Vicia > Vicia faba. The sequence continues at coordinate 1,117,825,566 of OX451735.1, forward strand.
ACTATGTCAGTACCAAAGGGAAACGACCATGGGAGCGCTGATGTCTTTTGATTATTTCTAGTTTTGATTTACTTTTCAGTTTTTCTTTCGTGTAACGCCTTAAAGGCATTTGTCAAACATTGTTTCAAGTTTAAATTTGAATCTCTAAAGTCTTTGAAATCATATCATACACATTTCATTAACATGCACCTCATTACAGGTACCCTCACAGGTTTTCCCATCTTCTTCGCTGTTTATTTCAACACATCATATCTTCTAAAACATCAACTGATCAAGCTATCAAATCTCTGTAAGCTTAAAATGCCCAGTTCCAAGAAATGTTCATGAACTTGGCCAAGGGTCAGCAAGATCTGAAGACTCTTATCTTGAAGGATAAGAAGAAGAAGAAGAAGAAGAAGATGGTCCTACTGAATATGGGTCGCAAATTCAGAAACAATTTACGGGAAGAGGTTGATTTGACTCACTCATCGGGAGGGGGAGAAAACCAAGAAGAAAGGAGGGCACCTAGCCCTGTGGTTTCTGACAACGAGACTGACTTTGATGAAGACCAGTATCCTCCGGTTGAGGATAGGTATAAACCACTCGAAGACCGGTTGAGCGCAATGGAAGTTCAGAAGGTACCTGGTCTGGACTTTGGAGATTTGGGTTTGTCATCTGGGGTGGTGATTCTCCACAAGTTTAAAGCACCAATCTTTGCTAAATACGACGGGGTTTCTTGCCCAAAACTGCACCTCCGCTCGTATGTTAGGAAGATTCAACCATACACCGCTGACAAGAACCTCTGGATCCACTTCTTTCAAGATAGTCTTTCAGGGACTCAACTTGAATGGTTTTACCAGCTGGAAGGAGCTAGTATCCGTAATTGGGAAGACCTTGCTGCTGCTTTTTACAAGCAGTACCAATACAATGCCGACCTCGCTCCCACGCGTACCCAACTTCAGGGTATGTCTATGGGTGCGAGTGAAGGTTTCAAAGACTACACTCAGAAGTGGAGGGACCTTGCTGGAAGAGTACAACCCCCTTTGGTTGATAGGGAGTTAGTGGATATGTTTCTTGGGACCTTGTCTGGTCCGTATTTCAACCATCTGATTGGGAGTTCATCATCCGGGTTTATAGAGTTGATTATAACCGGAGAAAGAGTTGAGGCCGGTATCAAGAGCGGTAAAATACAGAAGGGTGCTTCATCAAGTACCGAAAAGAAGCCTTTTAAGAAGGAATCCAATGTTGTTTACAACTCAAAGAGCCATAACAAACCTGAACGCCGCTAAGCAGTTAATGCGGTGGTTATATCAAGACCTGTTGTTTCTCCTCAACGCAACAATTAGCCAAGGGCCGAGAGACCGCGAAGACAATTCACTCAGCTCCATATGACCCTGTCTCAGATTCTGCCGCAGTTATTGAAGATCAACTTGGTGATTCCGAAGGAGGCCCCGAAGAATCCCAATACAACCTTACCCATGTACAATCCTAACTCCCGTTGTGCTTTTCACTCTGATAGCCCGGGGCATGATACGAATGACTACTGGGTTTTGAAGAATAAGGTGCAGGACCTGATTGATGCTAAGGAGATTGAGTTCGAAGCGCCTGAAAGGCCTAATGTTATGACTGCTCCGATGCCCAAGCATGGAGTGAATGCTGTAGATGAAGACTCGTTTGTGGTTTCTGTGAAAGATATTTCCACTCCATTGATGACTGTGAAGAAGAACCTTCTGTTAGCCAGTTTATTTCTGGGCTGCGGCGAAGGTTGCCGTCTGTGTTCCGTCCTACCTACTGGTTGCCATCTCTTGAAGTCAGATGTCCAACGCCTGATGGATAATAAAGAAATTCTGTTTGAGAAGACTTTTGTTCCATTGGTTCCTTTTGAAGACATTTCTATAATCACCATTTTCGATAATTCTTCCAAGGCTTCCTCGAGAAAGCCTGTTAGAATTACATTTGTTCCGAGAATTGCACCTCTGATCATTACCATTCCTGGGCCTATCCCCTATACGTCAGATAAGGCTGTCCCTTGGCACTATGGGGCTGACGTGTATTATCACGGGGTTAAACAAGACTTGAATGCTAAAGAGGCTGATACCGACATCAGCAATATTGTTGGATAAGTCACCCGAAGCGGAAGGCTTTTCTCCTCTGAGATCTCTTCACCAACTGTTCGGAAGCCTGTTGTTATTACACCTACCAGTACACCTGCTACTGTTCCTGTTCATGTTCCAATCCTTAACCCTGTTGCTGAGTCATCTGACGCTCAGGGCAAAGGGATCACCGGTGAGCCTGCTCGGATGGAGGCACCGAAGAAGATTACTGTTGAAACCTCTAGACAAGAGATGGAGGAAATTTTGAAGATCATCAAAAAGAGCGACTACAACATAGTCGAGCAGTTGGGGCAAACCCGTCCAAAATCTCTATGTTGTCTTTGTTGCTATGCTTAGAAGCTCATGCCAAGGCTCTTATTGCTTTCCTAAAAACTGCACACGTACCCCAGGAAACATCTGCTAACCAGTTCAAAGTCTGTGTGACGAGTTTAACTGCTGATAATGGTCTGGGCTTCTCCGATGCCGACTTGAATGCCAAGGGGAAGAATCACAATGACGCTCTACATGTTTCAATTGAATGCAGAGGCACTACTCTGGCTCAAATGTTGGCAGATACTGGGTCCTCGTTGAATGTCTTACCCAAGAAGGCGTTAGACCGGTTAGACTGTGAAGGGTTGGTGTTGAAACCAAGCAACATTGTGGTTAGGGCCTTTGACGGGTACAAGAGAATGGTACACGGAGAAGTGGATATTCCAGTTAAGGTTGGTTCTCAGATTTTCGCATCTACATTCTATGTGATGGACATTCGGCCATCTTATTCTTGCTTGCTGGGTTGCCCGTGGATCCACAAAGCTGGGCAGTAACTTCTACGCTCCACCAGATGCTGAAATACCCAATGAAGGGGAAAATCGTTACAGTACAAGGAGAAGATGAGTACATGGTGAGCCACCTCAACTCCTTTCGGTATGTGGAAATGGATGGGGAGTTCATTGAAACCCCGTGTCAACATTTTTAAGAAGTCCCCCAAACGCTGGCGTCGACTGAAACTATTACTGAAGATCCTCCAATGAAGATGGCTTCCCTCAAGGATGCCTGGGCCGTTGTTGAGAAAGGTGGGTGTGCAAATTGGGGCCAACTCCCTGATTTTGCACATAAGACTAACAAGTTTGGTTTGGGTTTCACTGCAGAAGCTCAAAGGGTTGTTCGGCGTGCACGGATCGGAGGACCTCCCCTGTTCATCAGCAGTTCAGGAGTGAATGCCATTGAAGATGATGATGAAGAGTATGATGTTGACAGGTGGATTTACCCAACTGCCGACGATGGACTAAGCAATTGGACGGCAAAGGACTTCATCCCAATTTCTTTTATTACCCAGTAATGAGACTTTTGTTTTAAGTTTGTAACAAATAATTTTTAAACTTTGCAGCCCGGTGTCTTACCCGAGGCACCATGGTTTTGTTTGTGAGGGCTTTATGTGTCATCTACATATATCATTAATAAAAGCATTGGACGTTTATTGCATTTCAAATTTCGCGCTCCTTGTTTTTCTCTTTTTTATCTTGCAAAACAACTATTTTACACACACTCACATATACAGGTCTACATCCACTCTGGATCCCACTGATAACGACTCTGCTACTGTCGGTTATGACTTTAAAAGTCCGATCAACTTAGCCAAAGACGAAGGTGAAGAAGATTGCGAAGTTCCTGGTGAACTTGCAAGACTGTTACTTCAGGAAGAGAGGGCCATACAGCCGCATGAGGAGCCCGTGGAAACAGTAAATTTGGGTACAGAAGAAGACAAGAAAGAGGTCAAGATCGATGCAAATCTGGAACCTAGTGTCAAGCAATGGTTGATTCAGATGTTGCGTGACTATGTAGAGATCTTTGCCTGGTCTTATGAAGATATGTCGGGGTTGGATACTGATATTGTGGTTCACCGCCTGCCTACCAAGGAAGACTGTCCTCCAGTGAAACAGAAGGTCCGCCGAATGCGCCCAGAGATGTCTGAGAAAATCAAGGCTGAAGTTATGAAGCAGTTTGACGCCGGTTTTCTAGAAGTTATTTCTTACCCACAATGGGTGGCCAACATGGTTCCGGTGCCGAAGAAGGATGGTAAGGTTCGAATGTGTGTTGACTATAGGGATCTGAACAGGGAAAGCCCCAAGGATGATTTCCCTCAACCTCATATCGACGTTCTGGTTGACAACATTGCACAACATAAGGTCTTCTCCTTTATGGATGGTTTCTCCGGTTATAATCAGATTAAGATGGCTCCCGAAGACATGGAGAAGACAACCTTTGTTACTCAATGGGGTACCTTTTTCTACAAGGGCATGCCCTTCAGATTGAAGAATGTTGGGGCAACATATCAGCATGCCATGGTCGCTTTGTTCCATGACATGATCCATCATGAGATTGAGGTATACGTTGACGACATGATTGCAAGATCCCAGACTGAAGAAGAGCATCTTGACCACCTTCAGAAGTTGTTTGACAGGTTGAAGTTGTACAAGCTGAGATTAAACCCAAACAAGTGCACCTTCGGAGTGAGATCTGGTAAGCTGCTGGGTTTCGTCGTAAGCGATAAAGGTATTCAAGTGGATCCTGCGAAGGTGAAAGCTATACAGGAAATGCCATCTCCCCAAACAGAAAAAGAAGTCAGAGGCTTTTTGGGACGTTTGAACTATAGTGCCCGATTCATCTCACACCTGACTTCTACTTGTGAGCCAATCTTCAAGTTGCTGAAGAAAGATCAAGTGGTAAGATGGAACGATGAATGTCAGGCCGCTTTCGAAAAGATCAAGGAATATCTCCAAGAACCACCTATTCTGATGCCTCTAGTTGAAGGGAGACCTTTGATCCTATACTTGACAGTACTCGATAACTCAATGGGGTGCGTGCTGGGGCAGCATGACGAGTCTGGCCGAAAAGAGCATGCTATTTATTACCTTAGCAAAAAGTTTACCAACTGTGAGACCCGATACTCACTGCTCGAGAAAACTTGCTACGCTTTGGCATGGGCTGCTCGCCGGCTAAGACAATATATGCTGACTCACACTACTCTATTGATATCAAAGATGGATCCAATCAAGTATATCTTCGAGAAGTCTGCCTTGTCCGGAAGAATAGCAAGATGGCAGATGATCTTGACTGAGTATGACATCCAATATACGACCCAAATGGCAATCAAAGGAAGTGTGTTGGAAGATCATTTGGCACATCAAGCAGTGGATAATTACCAGTCTATGAACTTTGAATTCCCGGATGAGAATATCATGATAGTAACCGACTGCAAAGAACCTGGACCGGATGAAGGAGCTGAGGAGGGATCCCGATGGTCTATGTACTTTGATGGAGCTTCAAATGCTTTGGGTAATGGCATTGACTCCGTGATCATATCTCCTAAAGGCTCTCATACTCTGTTTACCGCCCGACTATGTTTCAGCTGCACCAACAATATGGCAGAGTATGAAGTGTGCATTATGGGTCTTCGAGCAACTATTGACCTAAGGATTAAGTTCTTAAGTGTATTAGGAGATTCCGCTCTCGTGATCAGTCAGATCAAAGGCAAGTGGGATACGAAACACCCAAATCTTATTCCTTACAAGGAGTATGTATTGACGTTGCTTCCCCACTTCGAAGAGATAACCTTTGAACACTTCCCTAGAGAGGAGAATCAGTTAGCGGACGCGCTAGCTATGATGTCTTCTATGTTCAAAGTCAATTGGGACAACGAGGCTCCCCGGATTACCATTGAAAGGTTGGACGAACCTGCGCATTACCGTGACATTGAGACTGAAGAGGTAACAGATAAACTCTGGTTCCACGAGGTGAAGAGGTATCTTGAGGCACAGGAGTACCCCGAGGGTGCATCTGTTAATGACAAGAAGTTTCTGAGGAGGTTCGCGGCGAAGTTCTTCATCAGCAATGGCATCCTTTACAAGTGTAACCATGATTAGACCTTACTGCGATGTGTAGATAAGGACGAGGCAGAAAGGATTATGGCAGAGTTACATGAAGGTACTTTCGGAACTCATTCCAGTGGACACACCATGGCAAAGAAAATCCTACGGGCAGGATATTACTGGTCTACAATGGAAGCCGACTGTTATCAGCATTCTCGGACCTGTCACAAGTGCCAAGTCTATGCTGATAAGGTGCACATACCTCCAGTTCCTCTGAACGTCTTGACGGCTCTGTGGCCTTTTGCAATGTGGGGCATTGACATGATCGGCGAGATCAGACCTACGACATCCAACGGGCATCGTTTCATCCTGGTAGCAATTGATTACTTTACGAAGTGGGTTGAAGCAGCTTCCTTTGCTACTGTAACCAAGAATGTCGTGGCACGGTTTATTCGGCACAACCTAATCTATCAGTATGGTGTACCAGAGAGGATCATTACAGACAATAGTACAAATCTCAACAATAAGATGATCATCGAGCTCTGCAAGCAGTTCAAGATACAGCATCATAACTCTTCTCCCTACCGGCCGAAGATGAATGGGGCTGTTGAAGCGGCTAATAAGAACATCAAGAAGATTGTGAAGAAGATGACAGTGACATACAAAGACTGACATGAGATGTTACCATTTGGTCTTCATGGGTACCGTACCTCAGCGCAGACGTCGACAAGGGCAACCCCTTATTCCTTGGTATATGGCATGGAAGTAGTCATGCCCATTGAAGTTCAAATACCCTCTCTCCGGATTATTAAGGATGCAGGTTTGAGCGAAGATGACTGGATTCATACCTGGCTTGATCAGTTGAACTTAATCGATGAAAAAAGACTCACTGCTATTTGTCATGGTCAGACGTATCAAAAATGGATGATCAAGGCATTTAACAAGAAAGTTAGACGACAAGAGTATCAAGTGGGGGATCTGGTGATCAAGTGCATCATCATACCTCAAGGTGATCCCAGGGGCAAATGGACCCCTACTTACGAAGGGCCATTTGTGGTTAAGAACATTTTCTCAGGAGGAGCTATGATTCTAACCACCATGGATGGTGACGACCTTCCTCACCCCGTCAATGCAGACATAGTGAAAAAATACTACGCATAAATCAAAGATCCGCTAGGTCGACTGGCCTAGGAAAAAATAAGTGCTTCCCGGCGAACCAAAAGGGTTCGGGAAAAAATAGGGGATGAAAATGAAAAAACTGTACACCCGGCAAGTCGAAAACCTGAAAAGGCGGCTTGGGCAAAAAAGGGTATCCCGGTGGACTGAAAACCCGAAAGGGCGGTCCAGGCAAAAATTAGGGATTAAAGCATAACACTATGTCTCATTGGATCACCTTGCAACCAGACTTCGGTATCGACTATCAAGCTCGGACGGCACTAATTAATCTGATCTACCTTTAACCAAGTAGCAAAGTGATGAGATGCTCGAGGACATAAGGGCGATAGCAGAGTTGAAACCCAATGGGATTATTCACATAGCTGTTTTGTTTAGTTTTTCACAAATTGTGTAAATTCTATTGTTCGGCGGCGTTCTCTTACTAGGACGTCAACCTCTTGTACAAAAACGCCTATTTACAGGCCAAACTTCAAAATCATTACAATTCATCTTCAAAGAAATTTCAAACTGTTTTTCCTTTATCTGTTTTGTTTTGCAAAGAACGTCCAATGTTCGTTTTTGATATATGCATTTGACATTAATTGTTGCTCATGAATGTTTACATACGAAACAAAAGACGATTACTTGTAATATCAGAAACAGGGGCAAATAAGATTTGTCCAAGCTCTACAATTGCTCTATCCACCAGGTACAAAGGTAGATTCAGCTGAAGAATATGACCGAGGTACTTTCACTCCCCGCAGAGTAAGAAGAGACAGTAAGGTTAACTCTCCCCAGCTGAGACTTGCAACTGTGAATGAATCGGTAATATTCTCCCCAAGCAGAGTTATCTACCATCAACACTGAAAAGTCTTATCATCCCCGGAGGAGTATAAAATATCCCCAGTGGAGTTTGAAAGTTTTCCCCAACGCGGTCTGAAAAAGCTTCCCCAGTGGAGTTTAGAGAATCATCCCCAGTAGACTCTGGAAGTTTGTCCCCAGTAGAGTCTAAAAGGTTATCCCCAGTGAACTCGCGACTGAAAGATCATCCCCAGTGGAGTTTGTTCCTTTCACAAACAAGAAATTCAATCCCCAACATGATTCACTATCACCAGCAACGGTAATTCATCCCTAGCTGAATTCACCAGCGGTATCCTCTGCAGAGCATCTTTTCCCCACAGAGTAATCTCCTCATCAGTTTATCCCCCAACGGAGTTATCCTCTCCTACAGGTTTATTCTCACAATCATATTCATCCACTATCTCCAGCGGAAACGAAGAATTCAACTCTTTTCTCCAGCAGCTATCCGGGATTTATTTTCCCCAGCTAAAAACATTACATTTCCATATATCATGACACATGCATATACGCATCATACAACACAATCTCATTTATTTTGAGAATATCATTGCCTGATACATATCATGCATTACATACAACTAACCTTTACCTTTCAGGAAGGATACGGTTAAGTTCTCACAAAATTAAAAGCTATGAAGCTTTTACTTCAGTCGAATTACTGACAAGTTCTTAAATCTCAGCAGAGATGTTTTCTCGGTTGAATTACAGACAAGGTCCTAAATCTCGACAAAGTTCCTCCGTTGAATTACAGACAGGTTCCTAAATCTCAGCAGAGAAGTTTTCTCAGTTGAATTACGGGCGAGTTCTTAAATCTCGACGAAGATGTTTCCCTAAGTCGAATTACTGACAAGTTCTTAAACCTCAGCAGAGATGTTTTTCTCAGTTGAATTACAGACAAGGTCCTAAATCTTGACAAAGTTCCTCCGTTGAAGTACAAACAGGTTCCTAAATCTCAGCAGATAAGTTTTCTCAGTTGAATTACGGGCGAGTTCTTAAATCTCGACGAAGATGTTTCCCCAAGTCGAATTACTGACAAGTTCTTAAATCTCAACAGAGATGTTTTTCTCAGTTGAATTACAGACAAGGTCCTAAATCTCGACAAAGTTCCTCCGTTGAATTACAGACGAGTTCTTAAATCTCAGCAGAGAAGTTTTTCTCAGTTGAATTACAGGCAAGTTCTTAAATCTCGACGAAGATGTTTCCCCAAGTCGAATTACTGACAAGTTCTTAAATCTCAACAGAGATGTTTTTCTCAGTTGAATTACAGACAAGGTCCTAAATCTCGACAAAGTTCCTCTGTTGAATTACAGACGAGTTCTTAAATCTCAGCAGAGAAGTTTTTCTCAGTTGAATTACGGGCAAGTTCTTAAATCTCGACGAAGTTGTTTCCCCAAGTCGAATTACTGACAAGTTCTTAAATCTCAACAGAGTTTTTCTCAGTTGAATTACAGACAAGGTCCTAAATCTCGACAAAGTTCTTCCGTTGAATTACAGACGAGTTCCTAAATCTCAGCATAGATGTTTTTCTCAGTTGAATTATGGGCGAGTTCTTAAATCTCGACGAAGATGTTTCCCCAAGTCGAATTACTAACAAGTTCTTAAATCTCAGCAGAGATTTTTTCTCAGTTGAATTACAGACAAGGTCCTAAATCTCGACAAAGTTCCTCCTTTGAATTACAGACGAGTTCCTAAATCTCAGAAGAGAAGTTTTCTCAGTTGAATTACGGGCGAGTTCTTAAATCTCGACGGAGATGTTTCCCCAAGTCGAATTACTGACAAGTTCTTAAATCTCAGCAGAGATGTTTTTCTTAGTTGAATTACAGACAAGGTCCTAAATCTCGACAAAGTTCCTCCATTGAATTACAGACGAGTTCCTAAATCTCAGCAGAGATGTTTTTCTCAGTTGAATTACGGGCGAGTTCTTAAATCTCGATGAAGATGTTTCCCCAAGTCGAATTACTGACAAGTTCTTAAATCTCAACAGAGATGTTTTTCTCAGTTGAATTACAGACAAGGTCCTAAATCTCGACAAAGTTCCTCCGTTAAATTACAGACGAGTTCTTAAATCTCAGCAGAGAAGTTTTTCTCAGTTGAATTACGGGCAAGTTCTTAAATCTCGACGAAGATGTTTCCCCAAGTCGAATTACTGACAAGTTCTTAAATCTCAACAGAGATGTTTTCTCAGTTGAATTACAAACAAGGTCCTAAATCTCGACAAAGTTCCTCCGTTGAATTATAGACAAGTTCATAAATCTCAGTAGATAAGTTTTCTCAGTTGAGTTACGGGCGAGTTCTTAAATCTCGACGAAGATGTTTCCCCTAGTTTAATTACAGACAAGCTCCTAAATCTCGACACCTCAGTTGAATTACAGATGAGTTCCTTTCCCTCAACAAAGATCAGACTCCACCAGCAGAATCTTCCACAACGACAGGTATGCAAGCTCTCTCTAAGGAATCTCTTATGCGATCGACACTCATCTAAATGGCATCTATAAGCCCATTCCCGACATCACAAGACAATTACCACTTCATGCGAGTGCAAATTTCTGGGCACTCTAGTGTTCAATCCTCTTCCACCTTTGGATCACGAAAGGAACGAAAGCCAATCTACATCCTCAGGTTTAAGAAGATTGAACAGGGGCAGCTGTTGTACCCCAAAATTTTCCCTCCCATATTTCTCAAAACATTGCAAGAAAGATCTCCAAGTTGCTCAAGTTGGTCCAAGGGTTGGTCAGACAAGCTCTCTCCTAAGGCAGTCTACCCCAAATTAGGGCTTTGTGTTGCATCAGGATCCTTGAGTCCAAATGACCTCAAGTGCTCACCAATGTCCTAATATGTTCTCAAGGTCATCCATGTCAAGTTTCAAGCCTTGCAGAGGAAGTTTGCTCAGTCAATTGCTCAAAAGTCCAAAAATCGACTATGCTAGGGCAAAAGTCAACAGTGACCTAAATACAATCAAACTTCAAGATTTTTTGTCAACATTCTCATTTTGAAATATATTTCATCATTTGATCAAGGGTTGATCATGATTTATCAAGGATTGCTCAAAATTCATCAAGATTCAAAAGTTGCTAAATTAGGGTTTTGCAGGAAAAGTCAACTCAATTTTGACCAAGTATAACTTTCTCATACTTTATGATAAATGACCCATCCAAAGCTCATTTTTAAGAGGATGAAATTCCCTACAATCCAAATTCATACCCCAAGATCAAAATATGCACTCACAAGAAGTTATGAATTTTGACATTATGGGTCATTTTGAAAAGTCAACAAAAACACCTTTTTGTCAAAGCTTCTAACTTGAGCATGGAATATCAAAATGAGATGAGACCATAAGGTGTGGTTAGAGGACATCTCAAGCTTTCTAAAAAGTCCAAGAACACTTCCAAAAGTTCAAAATTGAAGAAGTTATGCATTGTTGAAGTTGGACTTTTTTGCAAAATTGCCAAAAGTCAACTATCCCCAAAACTCCAAATTTTGCCAAATGGGCCCATTCTTTTTCACTTGTTTTGAGTTTGCATTATTGCCCAAGTTCTCTAGCCTTGGACATGTGTCCATATCATATTTTTATTATTTAATTTGATTTTTATTTGAATTAATTCATTTTAAATCAAATAAAATCACATAAAATCAAAAATATTGATAACCAAAGATCTTTTGATGATTATAGGTTTCAATGGACAACTTGCATCACATAAAACTCGTATCAAAGCAATTGTACACAAAAATATTGAGATCAAGCCAATTTTGGAAGGTTGTTCAAATCAAATCAAATCCACATCAAGAGCATTGATAGAGGAAGATTTGGACAAAGAATTCAGACCTAATGTATTGTACAATACATAAGGAGGTGAGAGAGACAGAAATCAGGGTTGGAGATCAGTTCTAGAGGCAGAACGAAATTCATAAAAACAAGAAAAAGCTTGATATCGAAATCAGTCATAGAGGCATCCTTAAGACTTGGCAAGTATCTCAATCTCTTCCTGGCCATCTCCACAAGCGAAAGCAACCAAAACCAGGCATTTTCAGACCCTCACACACACTGTAAGTCCCTCACGGATCCGCCATGTTCTTGAAATCGAAAATCTTTATTCTTGCATCCATTGTAAAAAATAATTGCATATTCTGATTCACCACATCATTTGCAAGCTTTTCACAATAACCAATTTCATTTATCTAACCTATATCACAGATCACCATTGTTAGGGTTTTTTGTTCGTTTTTAGGGCTTTTTGTTTCAGGAAAAATTAGCTTTAGTAATGGCTACGGTTATGATCAGAAGAGGATGACGAGTTCAACCATGGTTCTAGAACTCATTTATATGGCCTGAGGAAGATTTTAGGATGAAGCTACGCTTTTAGCTGCGGATAAAAATCTGCAGGTAAAAGTTGCAGGATTTAGAGGACAGGGATGATGAGTTGTTGTCCTCCCATAGGACCATTCGAAATACGCGCGCGTTTTTTTGTTTTTTTGACCATTGAATTTTGTTTTTCATATTATTATTACTTGGTGTTTTATTAACAACAAAAACCACTTGGCCTAGTGGTTGCCACGCTTGATTCCAAGGCATATGGGGCTGGAGGTCAGGGGTTCGATCCCTGCCTCCAGCATTTGTTATTTTTCCAATTGCTTTCAGGAAATCATGTGCATATTCAAGCTGGAGGTTCACCATGGACATTCATTATCAAAGCGCCAGATGGCCAGGTGGCCAGATCTGGTGGCCAAGCCTTGAGGGTACACCATGGACTCAGTCAACACACGTGTATGGGATCGGGAAAGTCAATTGGATCAGCTTCAAATGGGCCAGCGAAATTTGCTTTCTACACACCTAAAACCAGGCCCACTTTCTATACCTTTCTTTATTTTGTTTATCTAATTTAATTATTTTATTTTGTTTTAATTAATTTCTAACCAATAAACAAATTTTCTTTTTTTATCAAAAAATCACAAAAATGTTTTTTTACCCAATTAAAATGCAGACTTTTATTTTTTATTAATAAATACTAACTAATTAATTAGGATATTAATTAAGTAACATTAATTTATTTTGTAAATAAATAAAATCAATTAGAATTAATTAGGTTTTAACTTTAGTTTAATTATTTTTATTTTCTTTCTTAAAATAATCAAAACTCCAAAAATATGTCATTTATTATTTTTCATTAATTAATTAATTTAATAATTAATTTAGTATTTAATTTAGGACTTAATTTCTTTTCTTAAAATAAAAAAAAACAACAAAAAAACATTTTCTTTTAAAAGGGTCAAAACCCTAAATTTCGCATTCGATTTAATTTCACACGCGTTATTTATTTTTCCTTATTTAATTATTGATGTATCTGCTCCCGGCTTGTAATAATTTTAAATAGGACATTTTATTTATTTTACCGCTTTATTTTATTTTCAAAGGGTTGCTTTTGGCGATGTAAATACCCGACGCCTTGTAATTTAATTTCCGCATCTTTAATTTATGCAAACTATATAACTGTTAGATGTTTGATAATAGGGCTTGCATGACAAGAATGAATGTCTAATTTAAAAAAAAGTTAGATCACCCTTAACATGTGCAAAGATAAAAATATCTTAAATCAACACACTCGCACATGCGCACTCTTAGGGTACACTCCACTTGGTTGCCTTCGTAAACGGTCATTGAGTATAGGTTGTTTTAGAGGTCGTCCTTTTGTCTAAAAGATCATAGTTGCCTCGAAACGGTTGCCTCGGATATCATTGCCTCAAACAAACGATCTAAGACATTAGGGTTATCGCTAAGACGTCCTAACATTGCTTTAGTGACCGTATGTCCCTCTTTCGAATTGACCCTTAAACTCCAACGACGGTGCTACCTACTCACTAATAGTGGGATAGCATTGTCTAAAGGAACTTAGCATAGAACGATTCCTTTTTTGAGTAGGTAGATTAGTTCTTAGATACTCGCTCATTCAAAACAAAACTTTTTTCACACTTACACTCTTTTACAAACAAGTTTTCAAAAACACTTCATTACACTCTTGAAGATAGACGCAAGAGTTAAATCGAAGTCAAAATAAAAACTTTTCAAAACCCACAAACACAAAGAAAACAATTTTGAAAATGATGAGCAAGTACCTAAGAGCCCGTAGATAACTACGGATAAAAAGGGTGCTAATACCTTCCCTTTCTATAAATCTCCCCCCCCCCCCCCCCCCCCCCGTACTCAGAAATAACTCGAAAAAAGAATTTTTATGTGCTTTTTTCCTTTCCTTGTTGGATAAAATAAAAGTCGGTGGCGACTCTTGCTTACCGCGACATTTTGCGAAAACAAACGCAAAATGCAAACCAGCATTCCAAAAAACAGTCAGTTCTTCCCACCGTATCACAACTTGAAAAATAAAAAATGAATTTAAAATAACCTTAAAATAGAAAATGAAAATAATAATAAAATAATCTAAAAATGAACTTTTTATTCTTTTTAAATAAAAAAACATAAAAGAATAATAAAATATAAAAGGTAGCGCAGTGAGAATCAAACCCACAACCTTATGCTCAATATTCTTACTGATGCTCCCTTATCAACTATGCTATCTTAATTATTTGAAATAAAAGTAGCATTTAAAATTTAAAAGGATAGTATAATATTTTTTATTTTAAAAGAAATATATAAATAATTCAAAATAAACTATTATATATCTTTTAAGTAAGCAAAACTAAATAAGTTAACGTTGAAAAAAAACTAAGCATAAATATAAAGTGAACAAAGATGATAAATAAATTTATTGTTTTTAAATAATAATTTTATTTATTATATCAAAGATACATTTTAAATTTCTAGACCTAATGACTTTTAAATGACTGGATATTCGGCTATATATAACGAGAAAAATAGGCGGACAAATTTGGGGTATGACAGTTGCCCCTATTTAATTACTCTGCGATTGAAGTGTGCGAGTGGGTGCAGTTCTTGCACGTTTGGATTAGAGGGTTATTAAATAATGGAAGACCCCAAAATTTTACCTAATAATTATAAGGATATACTGTACAGCGTCCCCAAGAGTACGGAGAAATAGGCAAAGATGATGATGTATCATCCTACCAAAGTTTGAACAAATAGTCACTATGCCAAAAAGGGCTTTTAACAGCGCACATTAGACAGCGCTTTTATACAAAAGCGCTGCTATAAGTGAATTTAAAAAAAAACACGGGAACTATATACAATAATAAATAAAAGCGCTGCTAAAAATGTGACCTTAGACAGCGCTGCTAAAAGTGTTGCTTTAGAAAGCGCTTTATCAAAAGTGCTGGTAAAGGACCACTTTAGACAACGCTTTTAAAAAGTATTGTCTAAAGTCATATAAAATTAAAAAAAAATCTCAAAAGCGCTGCTAAAGGACCACATTAGCCAGCGCTTTTCAAAAGCGCTACTAAAGGCCCATATTAGCCAGCGCTTCTAAAAAGCGCTGTCTAAAGGCATATAAATTAAAATTAAAAATAGAATCAGTATTGTTTCTCTTTTCACAGACTCGTTTCCCTCTCAGACTCACGAACAAAAACCCTTTCCCTCTCAGACTCACGAACGAAAATCCTTTCCCTCTCAGACTCACGAACGAAAACCCTTTCCTCAGACTCACGAACGAAAACCCTTTCCCTCTCACAAATCATCGTTGTCCAAGCTCCTTCCGCTATTGTCCAAGCTCCTTCCGCCGTCGTCCAATCTCCGCCAGCCGTCCTTCGTCCGACCATCCCTTTCCCTCCGTCCTCCACCGTCTCTCTCGGTTATCCTCCACCCCGACCGACCCTTTCTCAAGGTAGGTTATTTCTTGAATCCGAGTTTTACTAAAATCATGATAAACTAAAATGCTCAATATTGTTCTGTATAAAATTAATTTGGGAAGTGTTTTTATTTGTTAGAGTGCATTAACATGGCTAAGAGCAAGCTAATAGAGAAGTTGTTTGTAGCATGATTCTTGTTGGCATACGTTTATGACTGGTTTGTGGGATTCTATTTCTTTTATGGTGTAGATCATTATTTGACTGGTTTGTGTGGTTCTGGGTAAAGTACTATTGCTAAGAAGCTTTGTTAACATCCACAATTCAAAGGTAGTAACTTATTGCCTCTTCTTCTTTGTTTCATATAAATGACTTATAATATAAGCAATTATATGATAAACGCGAAAATAAGTTGTTTAATCATATAGGGTGTTAGTCCTCTAAATTATTTCATCTCATTAGACATTCAATCATAGTAAATATCCAAATTTTCATGATTTTAATAGCATAACTACAACATGAGGACTAGTTACTTCAGTTCATATATATATATATATATATATATATATATATATATATATATATAGTTAATTAGTAGAGTTTGGTTATGAGATATATAAGTACTAAATTTCTAGAAATAATTTGTTTAAATCATACAAAATATTTCTAAAAGTTTGTATTAATCTTCTTATAGTGTATATACTATTTTCCCTATTTTGTTCATGTGCATTGACACCTAAATTCATTAGCATCCTAAATGGACTGTTTTTGCTTGTTTGTTTTTGTTAGTGAAAGAGGTAATATATTAAAATGTTTATATTTATGTTTGTGTTTATGTTTAAGTTTATGTTTATGTTAATGTTTGTGTTTGTCATTTTATATATTCAAATGATTATGGAATTTTATATTGGGTTTTTGTTTATGTTTATTAGAGGTTAGATGGCTACTAACGAGGATCACCCACATGATGATTCTGGGCATGATAGAGATAAGCATGTTAATAAAACGGAAATGGAAATTAGACGAGGAATAACAATAATGAAGAGAATCATTCGAGATTGAGATTGAGGCATGAAATATGATGTGCATTGGAGTCAAGAAGGCCAACTAATTGAGCCTAACGATTCAACGTTGATGAGTTATCTTGGTTCGGTGGTAAGGAGAGAAATTCCAATAACTTGTGAAGATTGGAGAGCAATAATGTTGGACGACGCTAAAGATAAAATATGGAGTGAGATACAAATACCATATGTGATGTTATTTGTTTTAATAACGGTTATGTCTTTAAATTACTTATACTAACGCACTTTGCATATGATTTTCGTAGAGGTCGTTCAACATTGAGGATACTAGGAGAGACTATATACTCAAATTTGCTAGAAAATTACATAGAGGGTTTAGAGCTTTTTTATCAAACAAGTTTCTTAGGGATGTAGATAAAATTTTTGTTGATGCAGAGCTTCCAAATAAATATAAAGATTTGATTACACCTGAAGAATGAGAAACTTTTAAATCCAAAAGAAAAACCAAGAAATTTGAGAGTTTAAGTGTCGTAAATCGACGACGAGCATCAAGTCCCGCATATCCATACATAAAAGGGCGTATGGGATATGTACGCTTACAACAATCTATTGTAAGTATCTATAAATTGCAAAGATCTATAATATATGCACGCTTATATTTGATCATGTTATTTGGCTTAATGTGTAGTTAACAAAGGAGAAAAGTTCTGAAACATCTCTTCCGGAACATGTTTTGTGGAAGGAAGCCCGCGTGTGTAAGGATGGAGTTGTTCAAGAAAATGTTCAACAAATTTTCGAGAGATGTGTAAGTAAAACATTATTTATTTAATTACATCATTCTTTTATTTATTTAATTACATCATTCTTTTATTTATTTAATTACATCATTCTTTTATTAACATATCATTCTTTAATTACAATATTCATATGAATTTCAGGAGACTCTTTCTTAGTCTATATCTCCAGATGAAGATAATGATTGCAGGAGAATACTTAGTCGAGCATTAGATATTCGTGAGTATTCTGGTCGGGTGAGAGGAAAGGGATTTGGGATCACTCCAACATCCTTGAAGAAAAAATCAAAGACAAAAGCTCCTAGCAATAAAGAACTCCAGGAAAAGTTGGAAAAGTTACAACAAGAAGTTTATGAGCTGAGAAAGGAAAAAGAAATAGATCAAGCTATAGGTTTTAAAGATACTAGTGACAAAAGTAGTATCAATGGTAACTTTGGACCGAATATTCCCGAGGTAATTGTATACCATATTTATTAATTATATAACCATATTTATTAATTATATAACCATATTTTTAATGGTTATAAGGCATTTCCCGGTGTCAACTCTATTTGTCGTCACCGACTTATCGGATGGTTGACAAGGGAAAAATATATAATACTACGGGATAAATGCTTCACCATAAACCGCTCCCAAATGGATTTTTGAAAGTATCGGTTGATGTTGTTTTAGAGGGGGGGGGGTGTTGTTACCACTACTTGACGATGTGGCGGATGCAACATTGGTGACAGATGCAATAAGATCATTTGTTGTATGGTTGTCAAGCCTCGTTTGCATAGATGATGAGGTATGCTTAAAACCGTTTACTATTCAAATTTTTAAGGCAATTTTACTTACATTTTGTTCACATGGTAATGTTAGACTCCAACAAAATCCATTCCAAAAGATAAGGGGATTAGGCGGGAAACCGAGTCAGTTGCATCAATTGAGGTACAACACAATTATATGACATTTATGCTATGAGAAATGCTAATTTGTGATTTTATACTTCCCCTAACTAATTATATGATAATTAGATTCATGCTAAAGAGATTGCACAAGTCAGTAGGGGTAAGGCGCTTGAAATTAGCAATATTTCCACACAAAAAAAATGTTGCTAAGAAGACTGTGGCTAGCAAAAAAACTACTGCTCAGTTCAGGTCGTGCCTTCAGACATATTTAGAAATAACAGATATTCTGAATGGTGGTACCCGCCTTATACCTATGAGTGCAGACATCTTTGGTTTTGAATACCTGGAAGCAATTGGTAGAGAGGATATGGAGCAAGTTTTTAGAAATTTGGAATTAGGCCTCGGTGTTATCGGTATATACATCAGGTATACTCTGATCAACTTTGTTTAATTAGATGAAAATTTTATTTCCTCATTTCAATGAATATAGTATAATGTTAATGATGTTTTAATTTAAGGTTTCTGTATGACAACATTGTGCCCCCGGGTGGATTAGAAGAAAGATTTGGCTTCTTAGCTCCTAACACTGTCAATTCAGGGTTAATCGTAACTAGACTAGATGATGTCATAGCATATGTACTCGGTTTATTCGTGGCCAGCAAAGATACTGAAGAGTTGTTCTTTTTTCCATATAATACTGGCAATGGGTTAGATTTTCATCTTAACTTGATCTATTATAATTTTCCATTTTTGGCCATTGTTTAATCTTTGTTTAATCTTACAATGGACACTGGTTATTGGTTGCGATTAATCCTGTAAGAGATACTGTGTATTATCTGGATTCGTTATACAATGATTGGTCAACATATCTAGATTTGAAGAAGATGATTGACACTTAAGTTTTTCGCTCCCAAAGATATATATCTAGATTTGTGTTTATGTTTATGTTTCTATGTGAGGTTGTTCTAAACAGTCGTTTATATTATAGCGTTCTACTAGCTTTTCACTCCCAAAGAGATATTCAAGTGCCAACAAGTAAAGCCAACAACATTACATGGATCAGAGTGGAAGTATATTTTCACAAAGAGATATTCAGTTTTGATTACATTAGTGATGATACTTGATAAAACAATTTAAGGGATATATCCTGATATATATTCGTATTTTCTTTCCATGTGTAGAGTCCTCGCCAGCGTAACGGTATAGATTGCGACTATTTCATGTTGAGGTTTACGAAAGAAACTATTCTTTTGGATCAATTAGAGATTCCATCCACGATATGGATTTCTAACTTAGGAATTACATACTATTTTCATATTTTGTGTTTCTCATAAAATGACATATTGTTTTGACTAAATCACATACTATGTTATATTATTATATATGTAGTACTTTGAGGAATTCAATTGTGCATATTACTCAAGAGATCAATTGGATGGACTTATGGAGGAATGGTGTCAATTCATTATCGGGTTGAGAATTTTATAAGCTAAGGTATATTGTCTTATTTCCTTTGATGAGAACTTTCGAGTTTTGAGTATAAATTAAATTCGAATAAAGTGCAACATTAATATTATCATGTAATGAATTTCGATCATTTGGTTTTTTTCCCCAGGTTTATATGTGCATGTGTAGAAGATAGAGCTAAGATATTCATGTTGTTGTTGTTTTATGAGAATTCTCGAAGATAGTAAGATGTAGATGTAACATCAATTTTGAATTTTAGGATTTCCAACTTGTAGAATTTTAATTTGTATCATAAATTTTGTAGTTGTTATTGTATATATCATCAATTTATATATATGTGGAATTTTTACATATGCATATTTTATTGGAATGAAGCTACCAAATATGGTGCATAATATGGTGAAAACTTGGTTCAAATATGGTTAAAATCTGATTAAAATGTATTATATATATTGGACAACATTTTTGTAAGTCAAAATAGGTATTTTATTAAAAAAATTCGTGATCAATAGACAACGCTTTAAGAGAAAAGTGCTGTAAAAAGTAAAAAAAAACGCTGTCTAAAGTGGGAGAATAGACAACACTTTTAAAGAAAAGCGTTGTCTAAAGCCTAACTTAAAAAATAACATAAAACGTTGTCTAAAGGGGTATATAAAAAGCGTTGTCTATTTTAAAAGCGTTGTCTAAAGGGGGTGCTTAAGAAAGTGTTTTTAATGTAAAAGTGCTGCCTAAAGTGGGCATAAAACAGCGCTTTTACATTGAAAAAAAACGTTGTCTTTACTTTTAGCAGCGCTGCTTTAGGCAGCGCTTTTAAGCGCTGTTAAAAGCCAAAAAAAGTGCTGTCTAATGTCTTGTTTGACATAGTGAGTAAAATTGAACTAGATGTGACGATGTAGATAACTCGCCAACATCTAGAACAAAGAGTAAATCTTGCATATTTGTCGTAACCTAGAAGGTAAATAACACAAGTTTGAAAGTTGACTTACTAACGCTTCGAGACTTACATAGTAAGCTTATAACACATATTTTATCTATTCATCACAGCCTAGGGGATGAATAAAATAGAGTTTATAATCCATTGTTGCATGGAGACTTAACACAATGAATTATATCATAAAGAGACATATAACTTATTGCTGCTTCAAGACTAACACAATGAGTTATATCGAAAATTTCGTATATTTACTACAACCTATGGAGTAAATAATACAAATATACGTTTGTGTATTTATCACGACCTAGAGGATAAATAACACAAACCTGATAATTAATTATCGCTTAGAGACTTGCACAATGAACTATAGATTTTCACATACCTACCAAAACCTAGGGGATAGATAACACGAGTATAGGCTTGTGTGTTTATCACGACCTAGAGGATAAATAATACAAACCTGATAATTCATTATCGCTTAGAGATTGACACAATGAACTATAGATTTTCGCATATCTACCACAACCTAGAGGATAGATAATACGAGGATAGGCTTGTGTATTTATCATGACCTAGAGAATAAATAACACAAACTTGATAATTCATTATCGCTTAGAGACTGACACAATGAACTATAGATTTTCGCATACCTACCACAACCTAGAGGATAGATAATACGAGGATAGGCTTGTGTATTTATCACGACCTACATGATAAGTAACACAACCCTGATAATTCATTATAGCTTAGAGACTGACACAATGAACTATATATTTTTGCATACCTATCACAATCTAGAGGATAGATATTTGAAAAGTGCTTTGATAATTGAATCTTAGATAACTAAACCAAAGATAAGGTCGGAGTTTACCGGTTGTATTTGTTCTCAACCAAGGTGTTCTTACCCAAAGTAGATTTGCAAATGCCATGCACGATGCATAATGCCATAAATCGATATGAAACCCAAATGTATATGTATATGCACCAAATGTTTCGTATGTTCATGCACCAAATATATTGTAAATGTTTTTTGATATCTTTTCTCCTTTTGAACCATTGGTTTTTTTCTTAGTCACTGACTCCCCAATGTTGTCTGTTGTTTATATTGGTATCTCAGAGGTGATTTGAATTATGATATATCATGGTGTCATATGGTGGGAGAACTGACTTGGGTGTTTTGCATTTTATCACAATTGTTGCGGATAGCAAGAGTTGCCACCGACTTTTCTTTTATCCAATAAAGGAAAGGGTGAAAAGAATAGGAAAGACCTTTTGTGATACGGTGGCAGAACCGACTGTTAATACTGGTTTGCGTTTTGCATTTTTGTTCGTAAAATATCGCGGTAAGCAAGAGTCGCCACCGACTTTTATTTCATCCAATCATGGAAAAGGAAAAAGAACAGAAAAAACCTTTTTTCGAGATATTCTGAGTACGGGAGGTAGATTATAGAAAGGGAAGGTGTTAGCACCCTTTCTATCCATGGTTTTCCATGGGATCTTAGGTACTTTCTCATCTTTTTAAAATTGCTTGTGCGTGTTTATTTTTGAAAATGTTTTACTTCGTGATAACCCTTGTATCAGTCCTCAAGGATGTGGTGAAGTTTGTTTTGAAAATTTTGTTTTGAAAAGGTGTTTGTGTGAAAAGTTTTTTATTGAGCGAGTACTTAAGATTCTACCTACTCGAAAAAAGATTGTTCGTTCTATTTCCTTTAGACAACGCTATCCTACTATTAAGGAGTAGGTAGCACCATCGTTGGACTTGTAAGGGACATTCGAAAGGGACAAGTACAATCACTAAAGCAATAGTTAGAAAACTTTAGTAGTAAACCTAGAGTCTTAAGATCTTTTCGAGGCAACATTTTCGAGGCAGCATTCGAATGGGACACTTTGATCTTTTAGACTGGAGGGCAACCACTAAAATCTCCTATGCTTAATGATTGTTTACCGAAGGCAACCGAAGTGAGGTAAACCCTAGGAGTGAATATGTGCGTATGAGTTATTTCAGTTATTTAATCTTTGCACATTAGGTGATCTACCGTTTTAAATTTCCAGACATTCTTGCCATACAATCCTATTAGCATACATCTAGACAGTTAAATATTTGCAGGAATTTAAAAGTGCGAGAAAATAAACCTAGCTATTACAAGGCTTTGACAGTTACATAATTATTTTGACGGGAAATAAAAGTGCGAAATTTAAAACCCTAATTAAAACTATTACAAGCTCGAAACAATTACAATATAATAAAACAAATAAAAATGCGCACAGTAAATCAAATGCGAGGGATGTTGAAGAATAAACTAAACCCTAATTGAAAGAAAAATATTTTTGTACATTTTTTATTGGAGAAAACAATGCAATTGCAATTTAAATGAAACCCTAATTTATAATTGCCTTTTAATTATGAAAAAGTATTTAAGGTAACCTAATTAACCTAATTAATTAAATAAATATTTTAATAAAAAAATTATTTTTGGTGTATTTTGTAAAGAAAATTAATTAAATTATGTACAATTCAAATCCTAGGTCTAGTTATTTTTAATTATAAAAAGAGATTAAATTGCCTTAAATTAATTAAGAAATAAAATGTTTTTATTAAAAAAAAAGATTTTATGTATTTTGAGATTTTTTTGATTTTATGAAAAAATAAATAATAATTTAGGGTTAATTAATTAAAACAAAATAAAAGAAATTAATAAAAGAAAAAATAGAAAAAAAACGCAAACTGGGCCTGTGTTGAATAGTAAGTCTGGGGGTGCCAATCTGAGTTTTTTAGGCCCAAGATGCTTCAAGCCCGGTCAATATTGGATTATGTGTATCGTTGACTTGAACATGCACCATGGTCTCTCATGGATGGAGCGTTAGATCTGATGGCATACTTGATCAAACAGCTGGATACAAGGGTGTATGAAAGACGCTTGACAAGGTGGTGTATGGAATCTGCAAGCACAATGTTAGAAAATAAAATTTGCTGGGACCTGGGATCGAACCCAGGTCCTCCCACCCAATACCAAGCACTTTTACCATTGAGCCATCTGTGTTTTTTGTTAGTAATTTAAGAATAAAACATAATATATAAAAATGTGGTTAACTGAACAAAAAGTGCGCGAGATTCAAACGGGCGAATGGTTGGCTGACACATAGCTGTCTTCTGAAGAAGTGAAAAACACAAGAAGGGGGTTGAATTGTAAAACAGGAAATCAAATGCAGACAACACGTTATTTTTATCCTGGTTCGTTTGATCTCAAACTACTCCAGTCCACCCGTCAAGGTGATTTTGCCTCTCTCCAACGAGGTCGTAATCCACTATATTCAACTGAATATTACAACTGCTTTAGCAACTACTAAAGCCTTCTTGAGTCCGAAACCACAACCCGGTTTCCTCAAGGAAATTCACTAAACAGATAATTGTATATAAAAGTGTACAGAGGTGTTTCTAAATAAACAGTATCACAAACTTGTGATGTATTACACAGCTTAATAATGAATTGATGAAGATGAATATTGTTTGTAGCTTTACTGACTTTTCACGTTTTGTGTCGTTGTTCATCTCATCTGAAATCTTCTTCTAGTCTTCTTTATATAGGCTTTGCAATAGAGACATAAGAAGATACTTTTGGTATGTCCATAACACGCGTTTAATGAGCTTTCCAAAACAGGAGATTCTTGTCTGTTTGTAGCCGTTGCATATGATCTTGCATTGATGAAGTTGTAACGCTTGAGAGACAGTATCAGATATTCTGTTTTGCTGCGCTGGTGCATTCAGAATTTCAAACATAACTTCTTCATATAAACGTGTTATGCATATTTGATGCTGCTGAATCTTTCATGGTCCACTAAACTTCTGTGCTTGCATAATCAGAACTTCTGATGATGTTCTGGCAGATCTTCCAGTTGCATTAGAACATCTTTTTCACATCAGAACTTCTGCATGTAAAGATACTTATTATTAGCAAGCATATTTGTTCTTTATATCATGTGTTTGTTATCATCAAAACTCTTGCTGGGCTGTAGAACTAAATTATGTTCTAACAATCTCCCCCTTTTTGATGATGACAAAAACTAGTATATTTTGATGGAAAATAAAGAACAAGAATTGAAAGGAAGACTCCCCCTGAGTAGAGTACTCAGCTATGAAGAAAATAAAATAAAATACTTCCCTGACGATCTTCTGATTATGAGTCAACACAAAATATTCTCCATTCTCCCCCTTTTTGTCAAGAATCAAAAAGTGGTAAAGACTCTTATTGGCTTGTTCTGACAGGAGTGCTTTAAACAGTGTGACATCCTCTTTTGGAAACTTCTGAGTTCTTTAGGGAGCTTCTGATGCTGTATTTCCATTCCTGTTCAAAAGGTTTCAGAGCCAGTAATCTTTTGTTTCTGATTGCCTCTGAAACCTACAAATCTTTTAAATTCCAGGCCTTGGAACATATGCTTTCTTTCCTCCATGTGTAGAGAGCATCCAGAGTCCAGGTGTTAATACTGGAGTTTCAACCTTGCTGTTAAAAATACCTGCAACATAGATGATTTTGTCTTTTGGTACCCATATTGTTGTACCCCAAAATTTGCCCTCCCATTCTCTCAACATTTTCTCATCACAAAACCCTTGGAGCTCAAGATCAAGTTAGGGTTTCCTCTGCTCAAGACTTCTCCTTGCACTGTTGACCCAAATTAGGGTTTGTGTTTGCACAAAGATATTTTGACCTAAAATGCCTAAGATGACTTTCATGCTTCATGTTGGACTCCCAAGTTTATCCATACCAAGTTTCAAGTCTTGATTCCAAATTTTGCCCAGTCAATTGGACAGTTGACCTAGAAATCAGCTGTATTGGGGAAAAAGTCAACTGTGGCCAATTGACAGTCAAATCTCATGAAAATTGACCCACATCAACATTATGAACTCACATGGACCATTTGATCAAGTTTGGATCACAATTCCACAAGAAATTTGATCAGATCACCAAAAGGGCAAAATGGTCATTTTTAGGGTTTTGACTGCACAAAGGCAATTTTTGACTGTTTGACCTAGCCAATGGCAAACCAAGCTCACATATGGACTCAAGGACCCCATGGAATTGTCTTGACATACTCAACAAGTTCAAAAGATCCCAAATGCACAAGATTGACAGTTGAATTTCCCAGTCAATTGATCAATTTTGACTGTATACTGAAAAGTCAAACTTTGACTTTTTGGTCAAAATCAAGTGTCAAGATTCATTTTTCATCAAAACATGCCAAATCATGAAACTTGTTCATCAAGAAATCAAGAATTGCAAATTAGGGTTTGAAATGAAGATTTTTCATAACTTAGAATTTTTCTAAGTTATGAAAAACCCTAATTTTTTCCTAACTTTGCCCCACTTTCTCATCAAGATACATTTGGATTCAAGGAAAAGTCAAAACATGAAAGTTGTAGCCTATTGCAAAATCTACAACTTTTATTCACAAAGTTTTCCCAAAAGAAGCTTGTAGCTCAAGTTACAATTTTTGGAACAAGGGTACCAAACCATTCTTAACTTAGAGAAATTTTGAACCATTTTAGGCAGGATTTTTGCCTAACTTCAAGACCATTTTTCACATACTTCCACTTGGAATTTCAATTTGCATTTCAAATATGGATTGTATTACACATTCCAAGCTTTCCAAAATGTCCAAGAACTCATCAAACAACCTCATGGTTAGGGAGAATCGAATTTGGCAAGTTGGGAAAAACTCACTTTGTTCTTGGCCAATTTACATGTTCATAACTTGGGCAACTTTTCAAATCAGCATGCATAAGCTAGTTACAGGCCTCTAATCCCATTTTCACTCAATAATTAAATGCCAATCCATTGTGTGTTAGCATTATTTTATGCATTTGGACATTACATGTTAGATTAAGCCTTAATTAGATAAAGCATTTTTGCCATTTTAGAAAAGTTGAACTTTATGTCAAATGCAAATCCAAGCAAGTACAGTGCAAATCCTTTTGGCACAAGTTTATGAACAAAACACACTGATCAAGGGGAAGGTTAGCAGCACATTAGGGGGGCCTCTATCAGTCTAAAACTCAAGTGGACACTTTGTTGCTTAAAGTTGAAGAAACATAGCATAACAAGACACAACTCTCATCTTAGCAAAAACCAGCTTAAGCAAACTTGTCAAACACATTCCAAACAATCACCTTGACCTGAAACACGAGCTAAACACCTTCAAAACCTCATCCAACCTCAAAACACCATAGAACTGCCCAAAACAGGGCACCTGCTGCAGATTGAGTTCCATAACTCAATCCATTCGTGCATTCTTGCCAAAACCACTTCAAACACACCCCACATTATCCCTTGAAACTGTTCCAAGCCCTAAACAAGACCTGTAACATCCCTAGCTAACATCACCATTTTCATTTTTCTGGTTTTGCAGTTGAAGTACCATAGCACGATTCACTTGGTTTCAAAGCAAACTAAAGCTTGGAATAGCATCCCTGGACATCAAGGAAGCTATACCAATCATCACCTTGCATTGAAAACACCTCCATCACCAGATACGATTCCAACTGAACAGGTAAGTTCATGAACTCGTATCTCTCTATCCAGGCATTGTTAGCTTTAGGTTTGTGAATAAATTATGTCACATTCATAGCCCTGAACATGCCCATGTAATTAGTTTTCATTTATGTTATGTGTGCTATGAGAATTTGATGTCTGAACATGGAACAAAAACTAGGTCAGGAATTGGGGGAGAAGAAATTCTCTCTCATTTCTGAGAGTTAGATTGATTTCTTTATATGTCTAGAATCGTGGTTTCAAGCTCTACAGGTTTCATGTTGGAAGATTTGGCAAAAGATCAAGGAATCTGGAGATAGCAAACGCGTGTTTTGTTTGAACAGAAATGCTGGAGGTTGAAGATGACAGGGTCTTTGGGCTGGGCCTGTTTCACTTTTCTTATTTGCACCATAGTTTTACTTTTAAACCCCCTTGGCCCATTATGCTCATTTTTATGATTTTTTGACCTTTTCTTTTTTTGTTCTGACTTATTTATTTTTTCTCATAATATTGAAAATATAAAAAATATTTTTCACACCATTTTTGAATTTATTAGGCATTTATTTGTTTAAAATAATGTTTATACATAAATAATACCTAATATCTTTTATTGAAAAATACTAAAATTAATACCAAATACACTTTATTTTCCATTTTTATTTTATTTTATCTTCTGAAAATATTTTATATAAAATATACTTTTTTTATAATTATTAAATATTATTATTTTGTATATAATATATATATTTAGTAAATAATACAAATACATACATATATTAGTATATTTAGGTTAAAAAATACAAAATATATACATTTTTATTTTTATTAATATTTAACACTAAAAATACCTTTTTTACAAATATACTTCATTT
This sequence comes from Vicia faba, assembly GCA_948472305.1. NCBI lineage: Eukaryota > Viridiplantae > Streptophyta > Magnoliopsida > Fabales > Fabaceae > Vicia > Vicia faba. The sequence continues at coordinate 1,117,853,772 of OX451735.1, forward strand.
TTATTTTATTTTTGTACATAATTAACAAACATTGTATATATTAAATAATAAATACATTTTATTTATAAAATTAGGGTTTTGCCCTAAATACATAAAAACTCCAAAAATTAATACTTTTATTTTTGTTTCCTTGACACATAAAAAACACTTTTTACATACATATAAAAAATCAACTTTGCATCTTGCATATTTATCTTATTTTATTTAATTATTGCATATTAATTAATTTGTATGATTCCATTTGGATTGTAATAACTTAGGTTTAAATTCCTTGTCAAAATACCCCCCATTTGAACATTTGTACCCCCCCTTCCCATATATTGTGTTGTAATAATTTAGGAACTTTATTTTTCGCACTTTAATGCTTTCTAAATATACCATGCTAGAATTAGGGTTTGTATGCAAATCAATTAACCAAAATAGTTTGACCTAATTTCAAGATAAACAAGCATGAAAATGGACAACACTAATCACACTTGCACCCCTAGGGTATTCCACTTGTTGCCTTCAATAATGGGCCATATTGCATGTTAGGTCTCTTTGGGCAAAACAAACACAATTCAAATGATCATAGTCCCTCGATGACGCTTTCGAAAGTTGCCTAAAAAATGATCAAGTCCCTCCAAGAGAAATTGCCCAAAGATACTTGGCACCATTGCAATTATGGTCTAAACGATGACCCGCGCCCGTCCCTTTCACATCCTAACACAAGATTGTCCACCAAATGCAATGGTGGAACAAAATTGTTAAAAGGGTTAAAAACATAGGAGAAATCTTTGAGAAATTTAGGAGTAGACAAGCTCTTAGTTACTTGAATCAAACTTGCAAAACAAAACACTTGCCTATTTCCAAACCACACATCACTACACTTTCAAAATAACTTTAAAAAAAAACAATGAAAACCTTTTCAAAAGACATACACCTTTGTATACATCCCAACATGGATCATTACAAAGGTTGCCACCACATTGGCTTCTTTTCAAAACATTTTTCAAACCCGCACACACAAAGCACCATTTCAAACAATTGAAAATTAAGGCAAGTTGATCTAAGCAAGTAACTAAGAGCCCATGGATAACCATGGATAGAAAGGGTGCTAATACCTTCCCTTTCTATAATCTACTCCTCGAACCCAAGAAAATATCTCAAAAGGTTTTTGCTGTGCTTTTTAACCTTTCCTTAGGATAAAATAAAAAGTCGGTGGCGACTCTTGCTCAATCGAAACATTTGCGAAAACAAAACGCAAAACCTCAAGTCAGTTCTCCCACCGTATCACAGAACTGGCGACTCTGCTGGGGAGAATTTTAAAAGTGGAGTAACCTTAGGGCTTAGATCACCCTCTTGCATGACTAATTGTTTGTCTTGATTGCTTTATATCTTGGCTCTCTTGTATGGGTTTACAATCCTACACCCGGATTTTGGGAAACATTCATAGATAGCAATACGTTGTGGAAACTGTGCGGGGTATACCGACACGGTCGAAGCAATAGCTATATTAGTGCGACATATTTGTGAGTACCGGTAACCCTTGAGTTCAATCAAGGAGAGTACGGGGCCGCTGAGTGATGTCCCTAAGCACTAATGACCTAGAACCTTACTTGACCATCTTTGCCTTTTATTAGGGGTAGTGAGATGACCGGCTTTGGTGCAGTCCGAAGTTGGTAGATACTCGATACTACACTCATTGAGGGTTGTTTTCTTGGAATATTTTGGTCGCTAGTTAAGCGGCTAAACCAAAACAATGAACAATGAAAACAATCCAGTGATATTGAGCTCCTTAGAACCCGGTTACTATTTATAGGACAGGTTTTTAAGCCAACTACACTCAAGAGGGTACTTACCTATAAAACCCCATGCAAGCCTGAAACTAGGGTTTGGTGTGAATTGCTTGTACATATGCTTGTGCATACATCATGAACATCATAAAGCATCATATGCATTTACTAACCACTTCAAGGGTTTGGATCTTCATCTTTGTTCTTGTTTTGTAGGTCATGGAAATTCCTCGCAGAAAAACCATCCAAGTCAACCTTGTGAGAATCTCTCCTCAACTCAAGGAGCTCACATCAAGAATTCCGGAAAGCTCATCCTTCAGTGAAAGACATGGTAGACTGCTCAGCTTAGTCAACACCAACATTGAAGAAGACATGATGAAAGTGCTATTCCAGTTCTTTGACCCTCTTCATCACTGTTTCACTTTCCCCGACTACCAGTTGGTGCCCACTTTGGAAGATTTTTCTCAACTCCTGAGAATTCCTATCCTTAATCAACTACCTTTCAACGGTACGGAAAAGGAACCAAAGCCGGAAGATGTTGCTCGAGCATTACATCTACAACCTTCTGACATCAAGGGGCATTGGGAAACTAGAAGCGGCGTCAAAGGTTTCTTAGCAAAATTCTTGTTTGAAAAGGCACAAGAGTGTTGGAACTCATTGGACCTGCAAGCCTTTGAAGAGACTGTGGCACTCCTTATCTATGGGTTGGTCTTGTTCCCAAATCCTGACCAGCTTGTAGAGGTCAACGCCGTCAAAATCTTCTTGTCCAGAAATCCAGTACCAACATTGCTTGGAGACATCCTTCACTCATTTTACACATGAACAATGAGAAAGAGGGGTGTTCTCATGTGCTGTACTCCTCTCCTTGCAAGGTGGTTTATTTCGCACCTTCCACAATCTGTCTTGAAGAATGACCAAGGCTCAAGGTGGTCCCAACGGTTGATGACTCTTACTCACTCTGATGTACATTGGTGTTCTCGGTCCAGAGAAAATGTCATCATCATCGATCGTTGTGGAGAGTTTCCTAATGTTCCTTTACTTGGAATCAGAAGAGGTATCACCTACAACCCTTGCCTAGCTTTGAGGCAATTTGGATATGCACGAAGAGATGGCCCTCACGACATGTTGATTCCTGACCTAGTTTTTGACTTCGACAACGATGCGCAAGGACTTCGCCAAAGATTCATCAGAGCTTGGGGGAGGCCCAACAAGGTTGACAACAAGACACTGGGGCACAAGAATTCCATCCCTCTTGAGCCTTATCTCAAGTGGGTATGAGCCCAAGCCCAGAGTCTAATGATGCCTTATCCTCATGTTCTCCCTGTGATTAAAGAGCCCGTCAAGGAAGGAGAGGTTCCCTACACCATCCTACATCCTGACATGCCTACATCGTGGGAGGAGATGCAGAAGAGTTGGATCCAGCTCAAGGAGGAACAGAACACTTTTGAAGCCAGCTTCTACGCCAGCGAGAAGAAGGTTCTAGAGCTCACCCGCCGACTCCATGAGCAAGAGGCCCTCAACACCTACATTGCACCAAAGAGGATGCGCAACGTCTTTTTACCTTGAGAAGTTATTTTTGTAATATTTGGCCCATGGGGCATTTATGTACTAACAAAATTGCTTCTTATTAATATGACGTGCGTTCTTTTTGTCTGCAACAATTGTGAATTTATAAAATCCTTGAATGCATTGCATAGATAGCATCTCATGCATCATGTGCATAACAGGTACCCTTTTTTTCTACAGGTTGCTTAATCTCCTTCGCTGTTTATTTTGAACAATCATCATGAATCCTGAATCATCCAGTGAATAAGAAATCAAGGCCCTCCAGGCCCAGAGTGCCCAGTTTCAAGAGATGGTCATGAGCCTGGCTCAAGGTCAACAAGAGTTGAAGGCTTTGCTCTTAAAGAAGAAGAAGAAGAGGACTGCGTTGTTCAATACTGGACGCAGGTTTGGGAACACACTCCATAACGAGGCTGATCCAACTACTTCCTCTGCAGAGAAAGACAGTCCCCAAGGGGGAGGGGCTCCTAGTCCTGCAGTCTCTGACAACGAGACGGATTACAACGACGAACAATACCCTTCTGCTGCTGACAGATACAAGCAATTAGAGGACCGCTTGAGTGCCATGGAGATTCAAAATGTACCGGGGCTGGATTTCGGAGATTTAGGGTTATCTTCTGGGGTGGTAATCCCACACAAGTTCAAGGCGCCTGCCTTTGCCAAATACGACGGGGCTTCCTGTCCAAAGCTGCATCTCAGATCGTACGTAAGGAAGATCCAACCTTACACGACAGACAAAAATATTTGGATCCACTTCTTCCAAGATAGCCTTTCGGGGTCACAGCTTGAGTGGTTCTATCAGCTAGATGGGACCAGTATCCGACATTGGGAAGATTTGGCTACCGCATTTTATAGACAATATCAATACAATTCTGACCTCGCTCCTACGCGTACCCAACTTCAGGGTATGTCTCTAGGAACGGGCGAAGGGTTCAAAGAATATGCACAAAAATGGAGAGATTTGGCTGGCAGGGTGCAACCTCCTTTGACTGATCGTGAGCTAGTTGACATGTTTCTAGGGACCTTGTCTGGTCCACTCTTCAATCATTTGGTTGGTAATTCCTCCGCTGGGTTTACAGATTTGATCTTGACGGGTGAAAGGATAGAAGCTGGCATCAGGTCAGGAAAGATACAGAAAGCTGCCTCCACAAGTACTGAGAAGAGGCCTTTCAAGAAGGAAGCTAGTGCAGTCTATGGTCCTAGAAGACAAGTCAAGCCAGAAAGCCACCAAGCCGTCAATGCCTTGGTAATTTCAAAACCTGTTGCTGCTCCTCAGCAGTACAATCAACAAAGGGGTGAGAAGCCCAAGAGGCAATACACTCGGCTGAGTATGACCTTGTCACAAATCTTACCGCAACTGCTATCAACTAACTTGGTGACCGTCAAAGAGGCTCCGAAGGTCGTGAATACTGCATCTCCTAAGTATAACCCAAATGCCCGTTGTGCTTATCATTCCGATAGCCCCGGGCATACTACTGATGATTGCTGGGCCCTGAGAAACAAAGTTCAAGACCTTATCGATGCGAAGGAAATTCAGTTTGAGGCGCCTGAGAGGCCAAATGTTATAACTTCTCCTATGCCCCAGCATAGAGTAAATGCCGTCGAGGAAGATTTGTATGCTGTTTCGGTGAATGATGTTGCTACCCCTCTATTGACTGTTAAGAGGAACCTACTGCTAGCCGGTTTATTTCCGGGTTGTAGCAAGGGTTGCCACTTGTGTGCTGTTATCCCTACTGGTTGTCCACTGCTGAAATCAGGCATCCAAAGCCTGATGGATAGCAAAGAAATTCTGTTCAAGAAAACTGCTGTTCCGTTTGTTTCCACTGAAGAAGTATCTGTCGTCACAATTTTCAACAATCCTGCCAAGGCTCTCCCGAGGAAGCCAGTCCAAATTATGTCTGTTGCACCCATTACCATTACTGTTCCGGGGCCTCTCCCCTATGAATCTGACAAGGCTGTCCCATGGCACTATGGGGCAGACGTGTATGTTCTTAGAGTGAAGCAGGAGTTCAACACCGGTACCAGTATCAGTAACATCACTGGTCCCGCCAAGATTACTCGCAGTGGCAGGCTTTTCTCGCCTGACATTGCACCGCCAGTTATCTGAAAACCTCTTATCATCACACCCGTAAGTGTGCATGTTCCAAATCAAGTTCCTGTGTCTACTACTGCCGCTGAGTCCTCTGATACTCGGGGCAAAGAAGTTGCTACCGATTTGTCTGCCCGGACGAAGGCACCAAAAAAGACCGCTGTCGAAGCCTCCCAACAAGAGATGGAGGAAATCCTTAAAATCATAAAAAAGAGTGACTTCAATGTCGTTGAACAGCTGGGACATACCCCCTCCAAAATCTCTATGCTATCATTGCTGCTGTGCTCAGAGGCCCACGCCAAGGCCCTGATTTCATTTCTGAAAACGGCCCATGTGCCGCAAGAGACCTCTGCAGATCAATTCACTGACTGTGTGGCTAATTTGACCGCTGACAATGGTTTGGGGTTCTCGGATGCTGACCATACCGCCAAAGGAAAAAACCACAATGATGCCCTGCATGTCTCTATAGAATGCAGGGGAACTACTCTCGCACACGTGTTGGTGGACACCGGTTATTCCCTGAAAGTATTGCCCAAGAAGGCCTTAGATAGGTTGGATTGCGAGGGCCTGGAATTGAAACCTAGTAACATCATTGTTAGAGCCTTCGACAGTTCTAAGAGAATGGTGCATGGTGAGGTAGACATTCCTATTCGTGTGGGTTCCCAAGTCTTTGACTCAACATTCTATTTGATGGATATTCGTCCATCTTATTCCTGTTTGCTGGGTCGACCCTGGATTCACAAGGCTGGGGAGGTAACATCCACTCTACACCAGAAGCTCAAATACCCTGTCAAAGGGAAGATTGTTACTGTGCAAGGTGAGGAGGAATACATGGTTAGTCACTTGAATTCATTCCAGTATATTGAGATGGACGGGGAGTTTATTGAAACCCCCTTTCAACATTTTGAAGAAGTACCTCCAACGTTGGCGTCGGCTGAGACAGTGGTTGAAGAAGACTTTCCTCTGAAGATGGCTTCCTTGAAGGATGCCCGGGCTGTAATCGAGAAAGGCAAATGTGCAAACTGGGGCCGGCTTCCTGACTTCACTCAAAAGAACGAAAAGTTTGGACTGGGCTTTACTGCAGAGGCTCAGAGGGCTGTTCGCAAAGAAAGGATCAGAAAGGCTCCGGTGTTCATCACCAACCCAAGGGTGAATGCTATCAAGGAGGACGTAGAGGAAGCAAAATTTGACAGTTGGATCTATCTGACAACCAGCAACGGACCAAGCAAATGGACGGCCAAGGATTTTACACCTATTACATTTGTCACGCAGTAATTAACTCTTTTGTGTTCAATTTGTAACAAACAGTATGTTGAAACTTTTATTGGCTCGGTGTCCTACCCGGGGCACCGTGGCTCCATTTGTGAGGGTTTTTTGTATGACATTTCCATATATCATTAATCAAAACATTGGACGTTTGTTGCATTTCAAATCTTGTGCTCTTTTTCTTTCTGTGTTATATATTGCAAAACAGCTATATTTACACACACTCACTTATACAGGTTTCAATCCACTCTGGATCTCACTGGTAACAGCTCTGCTACTGCCAGCTATGACTTTGAAAATCCGATCAACTTGGCCGAAGACGAAGGTGAAGATGATTGCGAAGTGCCTGGTGAACTCGCAAGACTGCTACTCCAGGAAGAGAGGGCCATTCAGCCGCATGAAGAGCCGGTGGAAACTGTGAACCTGGGTACTGAGACAGATAGAAAAGAAGTCAAGATTGGTGCCAATCTAGAGCTCAGCGTGAAGCAACGATTGATCCAGATGCTGCATGATTACATGGAAATCTTTGCTTGGTCTTACGAAGACATGCCTGGTTTGGATGCCGACATTGTAGTTCATCACCTGCCTACCAAGGAAGACTGCCCTCCGGTAAAGCAAAAGGTCCGCCGTATGCGTCCAGAGATGTCCGAAAAGATCAAAGCTGAGGTTATGAAGCAGTTCGATGCCGGGTTTCTAGCAGTGACTTCTTATCCTCAGTGGGTGGCCAATGTGGTTCCAGTGCCGAAGAAGGACGGTAAAGTCAGAATGTGTGTTGACTACAGGGATCTAAATAGGGCAAGCCCCAAGGATGACTTCCCCCTACCTCACATCGACGTTCTTGTTGACAATACTGCTCAACACAAGGTGTTCTCCTTCATGGATGGTTTTTCAGGGTATAATCAGATCAAGATGGCTCCTGAAGATATGGAAAAGACTACCTTTGTGACTCAGTGGGGCACCTTCTGCTACAAGGTCATGCCATTCGGGTTGAAAAACGCTGGGGCAACCTATCAACGTGCCATGGTTGCTTTATTTCATGATATGATGCATCATGAGATTGAAGTGTATGTCGATGATATGATTGCAAGGTCCCAAACTGAGGAGGAACACCTTGACCATCTGCGGAAGCTGTTTGACCGACTGAAGTTGTACAAGCTGAGGTTGAACCCAAACAAATGCACCTTTGGGGTGAGGCCCAGAAAGTTGCTAGGTTTCATTGTAAACGATAAAGGTATCCAAGTGGACCCTGCCAAGGTGAAATCCATATAAGAGATGCCAGTTCCCAAGACAGAGAAAGAAGTCAGAGGCTTTCTAGGACGTCTGAATTACATTGCCCGATTCATCTCGTATCTAACTGCTACCTGTGAACCAATCTTCAAATTGCTGAAGAAAGATCAAGTAGTACGTTGGAACGATGAATGTCAGGCCGCTTTCGACAGAATCAAGGAATATCTCCAAGAGCCACCCATTCTTATGCCACCAGTGGAAGGGAGACCTTTAATACTATACTTGACAGTACTTGACAATTCAATGGGGTGTGTGCTAGGGCAGCATGACGAGTCTGGCCGAAAAGAGCACGCTATTTATTACCTGAGCAAAAAGTTTACCGACTGTGAGTCTCGGTACTCACTGCTCAAGAAAACTTGATGCGCTCTGGTATGGGCTGCTCGCCGGCTGAGACAGTATATGCTGACTCACACTACTCTGTTGATTTCAAAGATGGATCCCATCAAGTACATATTCGAAAAGCCTACTCTGTCTGGAAGAATAGCAAGATGGCAAATGATCTTGACGGAATATGATATCCAGTACACAACTCAAAAAGCAATCAAGGGAAGTGTATTGGCAGACCATTTGGCACACCAACCTGTGGACGATTACCAATCATTGAACTTTGAATTTCCGGACGAAGATATCATGGTAGTAACCGATTGTGAAGTACCTGGACCGGATGAAGGACCTGAGGAAGGATCTCGATGGTCTATGCACTTTGACGGAGCCTCCAACGCTTTGGGTAATGGAATCGGCGCTGTAATCATATCCCCCAAAGGAACTCATACTCCACTCACCGCCCGACTGTGTTTCAACTGCACCAACAACATGGCAGAATACGAGGCGTGTATCATGGGTCTTCAAGCTGCGATTGACTTAAGGATTAAGTTTCTGAGTGTCTTCGGAGATTCCGCTCTCGTGATCAATCAGATCAAAGGCGAGTGGGATACGAAACACCCAAATCTTATTCCTTACAAGGAGTATGTAGTGACTTTGCTTCCCCATTTTGAAGAGATAACTTTTGAACACTTCCCAAGAGAGGAGAATCAGTTAGCGGACGCACTAGCTACGATGTCTTCAATGTTCAAAGTCAAATGGGACAACGAGGCTCCTCGGATCATTATCTGGAAGTTGGACGAACCTGCATACTGTTGCGATCTTGAGGCCAAAGAGGTAACCGAAAATCCCTGGTATCATGAGGTGAAGAGATACTTGGAAGCCCAGGAATACCCTGAAGGTGCGTCTGTCAATGACAAGAAGTTCCTAAGAAGGTTTGCGGCAAAATTCTTCCTCAGCAACAACATTCTCTACAAACGAAACCATGATTCAACTCTACTGCGTTGTGTGGATAAGACTGAAGCAGAGAAGATCATGGTAGAGCTACATGAAGGTACATTCGGAACATATTCCAGTGGACACACCATGGCAAAGAAAATCCTTCGGGCAGGATATTTCTGGTCCACAATGGAAGCCGACTGTTACCAACATTCTCGAACTTGTCATAAATGCCAAATTTATGCTGATAAGGTGCACATTCCTCCGGTTCCTCTGAACGTCTTGACAGCACCTTGGCCTTTTGCAATATGGGGCATTGATATGATCGGCGAGATCAAACCCACAACATCCAACGAGCACCGCTTCATCTTAGTAGCGATTGATTATTTCACAAAATGGGTTGAAGCAGCTTCCTATGCTATCGTAACCAAGAACGTCGTGGCACGGTTCATTCGGCACAACCTGATCTGTCGATACGGTGTACCTGAAAGGATCATTACGGACAATGGTACCAATCTTAACAACAAGATGATCACTGAGCTCTGCGAGCAATTCAAGATACAGCACCACAACTCTTCCCCTTACCGACCAAAGATGAATGGGGCTGTAGAAGCAGCAAATAAGAACATCAAGAAGATTGTGCAGAAGATGACAGTGACCTATAAGGATTGGCACGAAATGTTACCGTTTGCTCTTCATGGGTACCGTACCTCAGCAAGGACGTCAACAGGGGCAACTCCATTTTCCTTGGTCTATGGCATGGAGGCAGTCTTGCCTATTGAAGTCCAGATACCCTCTATCCGGATAATGAAAGATGCAGATTTGAGCAAAGATGACTGGATCCAGACTCGGCTTGATCAATTAAACCTAATCGATGAAAAGAGACTCACAGCTATTTGTCATGGTCAGACATACCAAAAACGGATGATCAGGGCATTTAACAAGAAGTTCAGACGACAAGAGTATCAAGTCGGAGACCTGGTAATCAAGCGCATCATTCTTCCTCAAGGTGATCCCAGGGGAAAGTGGACCCCCATGTACGAAGGGCCATTTGTGGTTAAACATATCTTCTCAGGAGGAGCTATGATTCTAGCCACCATGGATGGTGACGACCTTCCTCACCCCGCCAATGCAGACATAGTAAAAAGATACTACGCATGAATTAAACACCCGCTAGGTTGACACACCTAGGCAAAAATAAGGGCTTCCCGGCGAACCAAAAGGGTTCGGGCAAAAATAAGGGATGAAATGAAAAATGATCTGTACACCCGGCAAGTCGAAAACCTGAAAAGGCGGCTTGGGCAAAAATGGGTATCCCGGTGGATTGAAAACCCGAAAGGGCGGTCCAGGCAAAAGTTAGGGATAAAGCGTAATACTATGTCTCATTGGATCACCTCGCATCCAGAATTCGGCATCAACTATCAGGCTCAGACGTCGCCAATCAGTCAGCTTCATCTTCAACTAAGCAGCAAAGTGATGAGACGCTTGAAGACATAAAGGCGATAGCAGAGTTGGAACCCAGTGTGATTATTTTTCACATAGCTGTTTTGTTTCCTTTTTGTATAAACTCTATTTTGCTCGGCGGCGTTCTCTTACTAGGACGTCAGCCTCCTGTACATAAAACGCCTATTTACAGGCAAACTTCAAAATCAATACAAGTTTCACTTTCCAGACAAATTGCCAATTGTTTTTCCTTTATCTGTTTTGTTTTGCGAAGAACGTCCAATGTTCATTTTTGATATATGCATTTGACATTAATTGCTAATCATGAATATTTACATGCGAAACAAAGGACTAATTACAGATGACATCAGAAACAGGGGCAATTTCGAATTGTCCAAGCGATCTAGTTGCTTTGTCCACCAAGGTACCAAGGTAAGTTCGGCTGAAGAATTTGACCAAGTTACCTCAACTCCCCAGAGTAAGACAAGATTCAGCAATACTCTCCTCGGGCAAATTTGGTTTCCCATCAGCCCTAAAAAGGCACAGTTTCCCTAGCAAGTCAGCGATACTCTCCCCAAGCAGAGTTAGTCTACTGTCAGCCTTAAGGAAGTTGGATATTCCCAGAAGATCTCAACATTCCCCAGCAGAGTATAGACATTCCTCGCCAAGCATCCCCGACAGTCTTGATCTAAGATTGTTCCCCGGCGGAATACAGACACCCCAGTGGAACCATTTTCCAGTACAGTCCGAAAGTTTCCCCAGGAAATTTAGAATCCATGTCCTCAGCAAGTCTTGAAGCTCATCCCCAGTAGATTCTGGAAGCTTATCCCCTGCAGAGTACGGACGTCTCTCTCGAGCTTTATTCAAAGTTATTCCTCACAAGGGCTTATAACTGGGTTATCCTCAGCTAATTGCCACGGAAGATCGCCCTCGGCGAAGTTCTTCCTATCCCCAGCAGAGTTCATCAAAGTTCCCAAACATAACTTATCAACAGAATCCCCAGCGGAGTTTAACATTGTTATCCCCAGCGGAGTCCATCATTGAAATCCTCAGCGGAGCTCCCATCAAAACTTCAGCGAAGCATCTCTTCCCACAGAGTATTCCCCTCAGAGTGATCTCTCCAACAAGTTTATTACCCAACGGAGTCATCTTCTCCTACCGGTGTATTCTTGCAACCATAATCCCTAGCGGAAGCGAAGAAATTTACTCTTTAACGTCAGTCCAGGACTTAATTCCCCAGCCAATCGTCAAGGATTTATTTTCCTAGACGAAAATACATTCATAAACATTTCATATTTTATACATCTTGCTTACATACATGATAAAGTGCATACAACACTATCTCATTTTGAACGCCATGACATCATGCATATCATACATCATGACATTGCATACAACTAATGTTTTGCCTTTTCAGGAAAAAGACAACTACCTTCAACTGTCACAGTTTCCAGACTCGATTCCTGTATCCAGCCAGGGCACGTCTGAAGAGTTCGAAGATTCGATTCCTGTATCCAGCCAGGGCATATCTATCAACTGTCACAATTCCAGATTCGATTCCTGTATCCAGCCAGGGCATATCTGTTGACGACTATTTCCAGATTCGATTCCTGTATCTAGCCAGGGCACATCTGAAGAGTTTGAAGATTCGATTCCTGTATCCAGCCAGGGCATATCTGTTGACGACTAATTCCAGATTCGATTCCTGTATCTAGCCAGGGCACATCTGAAGAGTTTGAAGATTCGATTCCTGTATCCAGCCAGGGCATATCTGTTGACGACTATTTCCAGATTCGATTCCTGTATCCAGCCAGGGCATATCTGTAGACGATAATTCCAGATTCGATACCTGTATCCAGCCAGGGCACATCTGAAGAGTTTGAAGATTCGATTCCTGTATCCAGCCAGGGCATATCTGTTGACGACTATTTCCAGATTCGATTCCTGTATCCAGCCAGGGCATATCTGTAGACGACAATTCCAGATTCGATACCTGTATCCAGCCAGGGCATATCTGCGAGCAACCGATTGTAGACTCGATACCTGTATCTAGCCAGGGCATGTCTGCATGAAGAGATTGAAGATCAACACCTGTAACAAGCCAGGAAAACATCTATCTTTCTCAAAGTACGCAGGTTATCGCTAAGGAATCTCTTATGCGATCAACACTTCCAAATGGCATCTATAAGCCCATTCCCGACAAGGTTCTGTCACGCCTTCAGATGGCATCTATAAGCCCATCTCCCTATCCACCATCTCTCCAAATGGCATCTATAAGCCCATTCCCGACATCACATTGCTGATACTCCAACATGCGAGTGCAAATTTCCGGGCACTCTAGTGTCCAATCTCCTTTTACCCTCGAGTCACGAAAGGCAAACTTGCCAATCTAACTCTTCAGGTTCAAGAAGATTGAATAGGGGCAACTGTTGTACCCCAAAATTTTCCCTCCCATTCTCTCAACATTTTCTCATCACAAGACCCTTGGAGCTCAAGATCAAGTTAGGGTTTCCTCTGCTCAAGACTTCTCCTTGCACTGTTGACCCAAATTAGGGTTTGTGTTTGCACAAAGATATTTTGACCTAAAATGCCTAAGATGACTTTCATGCTTCATGTTGGACTCCCAAGTTTATCCATACCAAGTTTCAAGTCTTGATTCCAAATTTTGCCCAGTCAATTGGACAGTTGACCTATAAATCAGCTGTATTGGGGAAAAAGTCAACTGTGGCCAATTGACAGTCAAATCTCATGAAAATTGACCCACATCAACATTATGAACTCACATGGACCATTTAATCAAGTTTGGATCACAATTCCACAAGAAATTTAATCAGATCACCAAAAGGGCAAAATGGTCATTTTTAGGGTTTTGACTGCACAAAGGCAATTTTTGACTGTTTGACCTAGCCAATGGCAAACCAAGCTCACATATGGACTCAAGGACCCCATGGAATTGTCTTGACATACTCAACAAGTTCAAAAGATCCCAAATGCACAAGATTGACAGTTGAATTTCCCAGTCAATTGATCAATTTTGACTGTATACTGAAAAGTCAAACTTTGACTTTTTGGTCAAAATCAAGTGTCAAGATTAATTTTTCATCAAAACATGCCAAATCATGAAACTTGTTCATCAAGAAATCAAGAATTGCAAATTAGGGTTTGAAATGAAGATTTTTCATAACTTAGAATTTTTCTAAGTTATGAAAAACCCTAATTTTTTCCTAACGTTGCCCCACTTTCTCATCAAGATGTATTTGGATTCAAGGAAAAGTCAAAACATGAAAGTTGTAGCCTATTGCAAAATCTACAACTTTGATTCACAAAGTTTTCCCAAAAGAAGCTTGTAGCTCAAGTTACAATTTTTGGAACAAGGTTACCAAACCATTCTTAACTTAGAGAAATTTTGAACCATTTTAGGCAGGATTTTTGCCTAACTTCAAGACCATTTTTCACATACTTCCACTTGGAATTTCAATTTTCATTTCAAAGATGGATTGTAGTACACATTCCAAGATTTCCAAAATGTCCAAGAACTCATCAAACAACCTCATGGTTAGGGAGAATCGAATTTGGCAATTTGGGAAAAACTCACTTTGTTCTTGGCCAATTTACATGTTCATAACTTGGGCAACTTTTCAAATCAGCATGCATAAGCTAGTTATAGGCCTCTAATCCCATTTGCACTCAATAATTAAATGCCAATCCATTGTGTGTTAGCATTATTTTGTGCATTTGGACATTACATGTTAGATTAAGCCTTAATTAGATAAAGCATTTTTGCCATTTTAGAAAAGTTGACCTTTATGTAAAATGCAAATCCAAGCAAGTACAGTGCAAATCCTTTTGGCACAAGTTTATGAACAAAACACACTGATCAAGGGGAAGGTTAGCAGCATATTAGGGTGGCCTCTATCAGTCTAAAACTCAAGTGGACACTTTGTTGCTTAAAGTTGAAGAAACATAGCATAACAAGACACAACTCTCATCTTAGCAAAAACCAGCTTAAGCAAACTTGTCAAACACATTCCAAACAATCACCTTGACCTGAAACACGAGCTAAACACCTTCAAAACCTCATCCAACCTCAAAACACCATAGAACTGCCCAAAACAGGGCACCTGCTGCAGATTGAGTTCCATAACTCAATCCATTCGTGCATTCTTTCCAAAACCACTTCAAACACATCCCACATTATCCCTTGAAACTGTTCCAAGCCCTAAACAAGACCTGTAACATCCCTAGCTAACATCACCATTTTCATTTTTCTGGTTTTGCAGTTGAAGTACCATAGCACGATTCACTTGGTTTCAAAGCAAACTAAAGCTTGGAATAGCATCCCTGGACATCAAGGAAGCTATACCAATTATCACCTTGCATTGAAAACACCTCCATCACCAGATACGATTCCAACTGAACAGGTAAGTTCATGAACTCGTATCTCTCTATCCAGGCATTGTTAGCTTTAGGTTTGTGAAGAAATTATGTCACATTCATAGCCCTGAACATGCCCATGTAATTAGTTTTCATTTATGTTATGTGTGCTATGAGAATTTGATGTCTGAACATGGAACAAAAACTAGGTCAGGAATTGGGGGAGAAGAAATTCTCTCTCATTTCTGAGAGTTAGATTGATTTCTTTATATGTCTAGAATCGTGGTTTCAAGCTCTACAGGTTTCATGTTGGAAGATTTGGCAAAAGATCAAGGAATCTGGAGAAAGAAAACACGTGTTTTGTTTGAACAGAAATGCTGGAGGTTGAAGATGACAGGGTCTTTGGGCTGGGCCTGTTTCACTTTTCTTATTTGCACCATAGTTTTACTTTTAAACCCCCTTGGCCCATTATGCTCATTTTTATGATTTTTTGACCTTTTCTTTTTTTGTTCTGACTTATTTATTTTTTCTCATAATATCGAAAATATAAAAAATATTTTTCACACCATTTTTGAATTTATTAGGCATTTATTTGTTTAAAATAATGTTTATACATAAATAATACCTAATATCTTTTATTGAAAAATACTAAAATTAATACCAAATACACTTTATTTTCCATTTTTATTTTATTTTATCTTCTGAAAATATTTTATATAAAATATACTTTTTTTATAATTATTAAATATTATTATTTTGTATATAATATATATATTTAGTAAATAATACAAATACATACATATATTAGTATATTTAGGTTAAAAAATACAAAATATATACATTTTTATTTTTATTAATATTTAACACTAAAAATACCTTTTTTACAAATATACTTTATTTTTATTTTATTTTTGTACATAATTAACAAACATTGTATATATTAAATAATAAATACATTTTATTTATAAAATTAGGGTTTTGCCCTAAATACATAAAAACTCCAAAAATTAATACTTTTATTTTTGTTTCCTTGACACATAAAAACACTTTTTACATACATATAAAAAATCAACTTTGCATCTTGCATATTTATCTTATTTTATTTAATTATTGCATATTAATTAATTTGTATGATTCCATTTGGATTGTAATAACTTAGGTTTAAATTCCTTGTCAAAATACCCCCCATTTGAACATTTGTACCCCCCTTCCCATATATTGTGTTGTAATAATTTAGGAACTTTATTTTTCGCACTTTAATGCTTTCTAAATATACCATGCTAGAATTAGGGTTTGTATGCAAATCAATTAACCAAAATAGTTTGACCTAATTTCAAGATAAACAAGCATGAAAATGGACAACACTAATCACAATTGCACCCCTAGGGTATTCCACTTGTTGCCTTCAATAATGGGCCATATTGCATGTTAGGTCTCTTTGGGCAAAACAAACACAATTCAAATGATCATAGTCCCTCGATGACGCTTTCGAAAGTTGCCTAAAAAATGATCAAGTCCCTCCAAGAGAAATTTCCCAAAGATACTTGGCACCATTGCAATTATGGTCTAAATGATGACCCGCGCCCGTCCCTTTCACATCCTAACACAAGATTGTCCACCAAATGCAATGGTGGAACAAAATTGTTAAAAGGGTTAAAAACATAGGAGAAATCTTTGAGAAATTTAGGAGTAGACAAGCTCTTAGTTACTTGAATCAAACTTGCAAAACAAAACACTTGCCTATTTCCAAACCACACATCACTACACTTTCAAAATAACTTTAAAAAAAAACAATGAAAACCTTTTCTAAAGACATACACCTTTGTATACATCCCAACATGGATCATTACAAAGGTTGCCACCACATTGGCTTCTTTTCAAAACATTTTTCAAACCCGCACACACAAAGCACCATTTCAAACAATTGAAAATTAAGGCAAGTTGATCTAAGCAAGTAACTAAGAGCCCATGGATAACCATGGATAGAAAGGGTGCTAATACCTTCCCTTTCTATAATCTACTCCCCGAACCCAAGAAAATATCTCAAAAGGTTTTTGCTGTGCTTTTTAACCTTTCCTTAGGATAAAATAAAAAGTCGGTGGCGACTCTTGCTCAACCGAAACATTTGCGAAAACAAAACGCAAAACCTCAAGTCAGTTCTCCCACCGTATCACACATATCTTTCTGGGTCCATGACTGTTAGAGTTTCCAAAATTCTTTTTGAATTTTGGTTTAGTATAAAACGCCTTACCAACATGTTTTATATCATGTGTTTGTTCAGTGGTGAAGTGAGAATAGAAAAAAAGTGCGTTTGATAACCAAATCCTTAACTTTCTTAGGTTGGGATTCTTTTCCTTTGTATCCTATACCTATTCTGCAATTCTTGCTGACTCCATAGATCATTGAAGCCATTTTGCTTCTATCTATGTTGTTAGTCATAAACTTCTGAAAGCTTTGATCATATTCCTTTATGATCTTATCAGCATTAATGGGATCCTCTGAGATTATTTCCTTCTGAGAGTTTTGTAAATTATTTTCTAGTTTTGAAATTTTTTCTTTTAACTCAGAGTTTTCTAATCTCAGACTCTCAGTTTCTTCAGAGTCAGAGGCAATATCCTTTTTCAGGTTCTTGCATTTGACTCTGAGCTACTGATATCGTTCTAGAATCTCACTCAGACTTTCTGCAAGATCAGTTTTAGACAGATTAATTGCAAAGTTAGGGAATACCTCTTCAGTGTGTGATTCTGAGTCTGAACCAGAGGCTTCACTATCTTCTGATATGTTTGCCATGAGAGCTATGTTTTCTCTTTCATTATCTGACTCTGAGTCAGCTTCAGAGGTGTCCGAATCATCCCATGTTGCCATGAGGCTTTTCTTCTTCTGCATGTGCTTCCATAGATGATTGACTCTTCTAGATAGAGAAGACAATTCTTCTTCTTCTGATGAGGATTCTCTTAAGTTTTCTGCTTCTGCTTCAGCCTGCAAAATTTTGGTTTTATATTTGTTAGATTTCAGAGCGAGAGACTTACATTGCTTCTGAGGCTCATCATCTTCGAGCTCTATCTCGTGACTTCTGAGGGAGCTGACAAGTTCCTCCAGAGAGATTTTGTTGAGATCCTTAGCTAGCTTCAGCGCTGTGACCATTGGCCTCCACTGTTTTGGTAAACTTCTGATGATCTTCTTTACATGATCAGCAGTTGAGTACCCTTTGTCCAGCACCTCTAGCCCTGCCACCAGAGTTTGGAATCTAGAGAACATTGTTTCAATGTTTTCGTCTTCTTCCATTCTGAAGGCTTCGTACTTCTGAATGAGCGCAAAGGGCTTTGGTTTCTTTTACTTGCAAGTTTCCTTCATGCGTCATTCTTAGAGAATCAAACATGTTCTTAGCTGTTTCTCTGTTTGTGATCTTCTCATACTCTGAATATGAGATGGCACTCAGGAGAATCGTTCTGGCCTTGTGATGATTTCTGAAATCACGCTTTTGCTGATCAGACATTGCTTTCCTGTCAATCTTCTGACCGCTTTCAGCAACAGGATGTATGTATCCATCAGTTACCACATCCCAGAGGTCAGCATCATAGGCTAGGAAGAAACTTCTGATCATATCCTTCCAGTAGTCAAAATTTTCACCGTCAAATATTGGAGGAATAATGCTGATGTCCTGACTCGTTCCCACCATATTGTTTTTCTTACGCTGGATCTTGTACTGACACGATTAAGTGTTAAAAGCTCAGAACCAGGCGCTCTGATGCCAATTGAAGAAGCGAAAAACACAAGAAGGGGGGTTGAATTGTAAAACAGGAAATCAAATGCAGACAACACGTTATTTTTATCCTGGTTCTTTTGATCTCAAACTACTCCAGTCCACCCGTCAAGGTGATTTTGCCTCTCTCCAACGAGGTCTTAATCCACTATATTCAACTGAATATTACAACTGCTTTAGCAACTGCTAAAGCCTTCTTGAGTCCGAAACCACAACCCGGTTTCCTCAAGGAAATTCACTAAACAGATAATTGTATATAAAAGTGTACAGAGGTGTTTCTAAATAAACAGTATCACAAACTTGTGATGTATTACACAGCTTAATAATGAATTGATGAAGATGAAGACTATTTGTAGCTTTACTGACTTTTCACGTTTTGTGTCGTTGTTCATCTCATCTGAAATCTTCTTCTAGTCTTCTTTATATAGGCTTTGCAATAGAGACATAAGAAGATACTTTTGGTATGTCCATAACACGCGTTTAATGAGCTTTCTAAAACAGGAGATTCTTGTCTGTTTGTAGCCGTTGCATATGATCTTGCATTGATGAAGTTGTAACGCTTGAGAGACAGTATCAGATATTCTGTTTTGCTGCGCTGGTGCATTCAGAAGTTCAAACATAACTTCTTCATATAAATGTGTTATGCATATTTGATGCTGCTGAATCTTTCATGGTCCACTAAACTTCTGTGCTTGCATAATCAGAACTTCTGATGATGTTCTGGCAGATCTTCCAGTTGCATTAGAACATCTTTTTCACATCAAAACTTCTGCATGTAAAGATACTTATTATTAGCAAGCATATTTGTTCTTTATATCATGTGTTTGTTATCATCATAACTCTTGCTGGGCTGTAGAATTAATTATGTTCTAACAATCTCCCCCTTTTTGATGATGACAAAAACTAGTATATTTTGATGGAAAATAAAGAACAAGAATTGAAAGGAAGGCTCCCCCTGAGTAGAGTACTCAGCTATGAAGAAAAAAAAAATACTTCCCTGACGATCTTCTGATTATGAGTCAACACAAAATATTCTCCATTCTCCCCCTTTTTGTCAAGAATCAAAAAGTGGTAAAGACTCTTATTGGCTTGTTCTGACAAAAGTGCTTTAAACAGTATGACATCCTCTTCTGGAAACTTCTGAGTTCTTTAGGGAGCTTCTGATGCTGTATTTCCATTCCTGTTCAAAAGGTTTCAGAGCCAGTAATCTTTTGTTTCTGATTGCCTCTGAAACCTGCAAATCTTTTAAATTCCAGGCCTTGGAACATATGCTTTCTTTCCTCCATGTGTAGAGAGCATCCAGAGTCCAGGTGTTAATACTGGAGTTTCAACCTTGCTGTTAAAAATACCTGCAACATAGATGATTTTGTCTTTTGGTACCCATATCTTTCTGGGTCCATGACTGTTAGAGTTTCCAAAATTCTTTTTGAATTTTGGTTTAGTATAAAACGCCTTACCAACATGTTTTATATCATGTGTTTGTTCAGTGGTGAAGTGAGAATAGAAAAAAAGTGCGTTTGATAACCAAATCCTTAACTTTCTTAGGTTGGGATTCTTTTCCTTTGTATCCTATACCTATTCTGCAATTCTTGCTGACTCCATAGATCATTGAAGCCATTTTGCTTCTATCTATGTTGTTAGTCATAAACTTCTGAAAGCTTTGATTATATTCCTTTATGATCTTATCAGCATTAATGGGATCCTCTGAGATTATTTCCTTCTAAGAGTTTTGTAAATTATTTTCTAGTTTTGAAATTTTTTCTTTTAACTCAGAGTTTTCTAATCTCAGACTCTCAGTTTCTTCAGAGTCAGAGGCAATATCCTTTTTCAGGTTCTTGCATTTGACTCTGAGCTGCTGATATCGTTCCAGAATCTCGCTCAGACTTTCTGCAAGATCAGTTTTAGACAGATTAATTGCAAAGTTAGGGAATACCTCTTCAGTGTGTGATTCTGAGTCTGAACCAGAGGCTTCACTATCTTCTGATATGTTTGCCATGAGAGCTATGTTTTCTCTTTCATTATCTGACTCTGAGTCAGCTTCAGAGGTGTCCGAATCATCCCATGTTGCAATGAGGCTTATCTTCTTCTGCCTCTGCTTCCATAGATGATTGACTCTTCTAGATAGAGAAGACAGTTCTTCTTCTTCTGATGAGGATTCTCTTAAGTTTTCTGCTTCTGCTTCTGCCTGCAAAATTTTGGTTTTATATTTGTTAGATTTCAGAGCGAGAGACTTACATTGCTTCTGAGGCTCATCATCTTCGAGCTCTATCTCGTGACTTCTGAGGGAGCTGACAAGTTCCTCCAGAGAGATTTTGTTGAGATCCTTAGCTAGCTTCAGCGCTGTGACCATTGGCCTCCACTGTTTTGGTAAACTTCTGATGATCTTCTTTACATGATCAGCAGTTGAGTACCCTTTGTCCAGCACCTCTAGCCCTGCCACCAGAGTTTGGAATCTAGAGAACATTGTTTCAATGTTTTTGTCTTCTTCCATTCTGAAGGCTTCGTACTTCTGAATGAGCGCAAGGGCTTTGGTTTCTTTTACTTGCAAGTTTCCTTCATGCGTCATTCTTAGAGAATCAAACATGTTCTTAGTTGTTTCTCTGTTTGTGATCTTCTCATACTCAGAATATGAGATGGCACTCAGGAGAATCGTTCTGGCCTTGTGATGATTTCTGAAATCACGCTTTTGCTGATCAGACATTGCTTTCCTGTCAATCTTCTGACCGCTTTCAGCAACAGGATGTATGTATCCATCAGTTACCACATCCCAGAGGTCAGCATCATAGGCTAGGAAGAAACTTCTGATCATATCCTTCCAGTAGTCAAAATTTTCACCGTCAAATATTGGAGGACTAATGCTGATGTCCTAACTCGTTCCCACCATAGTGTTTTTCTTACGCTGGATCTTGTACTGTCACGGTTAAGTGTTAAAAGCTCAGAACCAGGCGCTCTGATGCCAATTGAAGAAGTGAAAAACACAAGAAGGGGGGTTGAATTGTAAAACAGGAAATCAAATGCAGACAACACGTTATTTTTATCCTGGTTCGTTTGATCTCAAACTACTCCAGTCCACCCGTCAAGGTGATTTTGCCTCTCTCCAACGAGGTCTTAATCCACTATATTCAACTGAATATTACAACTGCTTTAGCAACTGCTAAAGCCTTCTTGAGTCCGAAACCACAACCCGGTTTTCTCAAGGAAATTCACTAAACAAATAATTGTATATAAAAGTGTACAGAGGTGTTTCTAAATAAACAGTATCACAAACTTGTGATGTATTACACAGCTTAATAATGAATTGATGAAGATGAAGACTGTTTGTAGCTTTACTGACTTTTCACGTTTTGTGTCGTTGTTCATCTCATCTGAAATCTTCTTCTAGTCTTCTTTATATAGGCTTTGCAATAGAGACATAAGAAGATACTTTTGGTATGTCCATAACACGCGTTTAATGAGCTTTCCAAAACAGGAGATTCTTGTCTGTTTGTAGCCGTTGCATATGATCTTGCATTGATGAAGTTGTAACGCTTGAGAGACAGTATCAGATATTCTGTTTTGCTGCGCTGGTGCATTCAGAAGTTCAAATATAACTTCTTCATATAAACGTGTTATGCATATTTGATGCTGCTGAATCTTTCATGGTCCACTAAACTTCCGTGCTTGCATAATCAGAACTTCTGATGATGTTCTGGAAGATCTTCCAGTTGCATTAGAACATCTTTTTCACATCAGAACTTCTGCATGTAAAGATACTTATTATTAGCAAGCATATTTGTTCTTTATATTATGTGTTTGTTATCATCAAAACTCTTGCTGGGCTGTAGAACTAAATTATGTTCTAACATCTTCTACCTTTCTCCGTCGTTTTAGGCACATAACTTTTACCTACAATCACATGTTCGTAGCCATAGCCCCTGCAAATTTCCAAAATGCACAAGACACACAATAAATGATTTCTAACTATATAGATCCATTCCTTTTGATCTCGTGAACCTCATGGTACCCTTCTTTTTGGCTAATTTCACCTGTGTAAGAAAGCCCTAAATTGCACACGTAAACCCTAACAATGGCAAAGGCATGTATAGGCTTCAAAAACGCAATTAAATTATCCAGTTAGCTTGCAAACATGATGAGGATCACTAATATATAACTTAAACATGCTAATGATGCCATAAATACAATAATCGATTTTGAATTTAAGGGCAAACCGTGAGAGTGATTATGCGCATTTCTGGGTGTTTCAAGCCTCGCAAATGATCCAATTGGCTTATGGGAAGGTCCAAGAAACGTCTGGAAGTGTTGGAATGGCCTGAATTGATCTTTAAGTTCCAAAACTATCCAACACTTTTTGTCACTTTTTTGGAATTTTGTTTGTTGTTTTCACGACTGTTAACCCTTGTTTTTTGCTTTGTATACGTCCCATATATATCAAGGAATGAATTAGGGTTACAAACTTGGATTGAATCCTTGAAATTATGAGAGATTTGATTTGATTTTCAAGCTTATATAAACTTGCTATTTTGAGTCAAATCATCCCTTTCTTGTACCAATTATGCTTGATTCATTTTGGCCTTGATAACTCAGCATATTTTGATTGCCAACCTGTCCAAAAACCAAATCAAATCATATCTTTGCTATTATTCATCAATTATTTGATTTAATTCAATTTTTAATTAATAAAAAATCAAAATAAATTGAAAAATGAAGAAAATAATGTGTGGATGAATATTTGAGTCGTGGACCACATTATAAGTGAGGTGGAAGCATAAAAAGTTAGGCCCATTTAGCAAAAAATGCAACTTTGAGCACATTTGACTTTTGGCAATTTTGCAAAAAGGGTCAATTTTGACAAGGCATATCTCTTCCAATTTTAATCCTAGAGAGGTGTTCTTGGACTTTTTAGAAATCTTATGATGTACCCTAAGTAACCCTTTTGGTCTCATCTCAATTGAGTCTTCCATGTTCATGTAAGAAGCTTTGACCCAAAAGGTGTTTTTGTTGACTTTTCAAAAGGACCCATAATGTAAAAATTCATATCTTTTTATGACTGTATATTTTGAACTTGTGATCTAAAGATGAATTGTAGGGGATTGCATCCTATTCAAAATGAGCTTTTGATGGAAAATTTCTGATAAAGCATGTGGAAGTTATGATTGGTCAAAGTTTGGTTGACTTTTACTGAGAAACCCTAATTTAGCAACTTTTGGGTTTTGATGAATTTAGAGCATTCCTTGAGGAATCATGATCAACCCTTGATAAAATGATGAAAGTAACTTTAAAATGTTGATGTTGACCAAAAATCTTGAAGTTTGACTGTATGTGGGTCACAGTTGACTTTTGACCTAATATAGTCGATTCTCAAGCATCTGAGCAGTTGACTGAGCAAACTTCTTGTGCAAGGCATGAAACTTGACATGTAGGGTCTTGAGAACATATTAAGACCATGGAGAGCATATGAGGCCTTTGTGGTTCACCCATCTTGATGAAAATGGAAACCCTAATTTGAGGTATACTGCCTTAGGAGAGAGTTTGTCTGGTCCACTCTTGGGCAACCTAGAGCAAATTGAAGATCTCAATGGACATGTATTGAGTAAAATGAGAGGGAAAATTTTGGGGTACAACAGCTGCCCCTGTTCAATCTTCTTAAACCTGAGGATGTAGATTGGCCCGTCTGCCTTTCGTAATTTGAAGGTGGAAGATGATTGAACACTAGAGTGCCCAAAAATTTGCACTCGCATGAAGTGGCACTTGATTTTTGATATCGGGAATGGGCTTACAGATGCCATTTGGAGGTCGATAATGGAAAATTTTCAGAGATGGGCTTAAAGATGCCACCCTGGATGCGACAGAGAATTGTCGGAGATGGGCTTAAAGATGCCATCTAGAGAATGTTGATTTCCTGAGATACGCCTTTGACGAGAGTCCCTATTGTTGTTGTTGTTGATAAGGAATTTGCTGAGGAACGTTGGTATATGTCTTGGGAGAAATAGAATTTTAGGAGCTTCAGTTGTCCGTTACTCTACTGGGGAAATAACTCCGGCTTGCGGAAGCGGAAGTGAATTGCATATCTGGTCGGTGTATATGCGACTTACTAGGGAAATGCGAAACCAATCGTGTTTGATTAGGTCCAGGTCTTACTGTGTTGCTGACTGATGTCTGGAGATAAGAGGAAAGAAACCTAGATGGTAAGGTTATGAGAAGGAACCTGGATAGTAGGGTTACTTCGATATGAAAGCCTGGATAGTAAGGTTGTGAGAAGGAACATGGGTCGTAGGGTTACTTCGATATGAAAGCCTGGATAGTAGGGTTGTGAGAAGGAACCTGGGTAGTAGGGTTACTTCGATATGAAAGCCTGGATAGTAGGGCTGTGAGAAGGAACCTGGATAGTAAGGTTACTTTGATATGAAATCTTGGATAGTAGGGCTGTGAGAAGGAACTCGGATAATAGGGTTACTTCGAAATGAAAGCCTGGATAATAGGGTTGTGATAAGGAACCTGGATAGTAGGGTTACTTTGATATGAAAGCCTTGGATATCAGGGTTGTGAGAAGGAACCTTGGTAAGGTTGCTTCGTGAGGAGTTTGGGTAAAACTACATCTGAACCGAGAAGAAACCTGGGTAAGGTTGCTTTGGGATAAGTCTGAGTGAAACTTCATAAGGAACCTGGGTAAGGTTGCTCGTGATGAGTCCGTGTAGGGATTTAGAAGGAACTTAGGCAGGGTTACCTCGGGATAAGTCCGTGTAAAACTTCGGCTGGAACCTGAGTAAGGTTACTTTGGGCTAAGTCTGTGTAAAACTTCAAGAGGAACCTGAGTAAGGTTACTTTGTGACAAGTTCATGTAAAACTTCATAATGAACCGGGGTAAGGTTACTTTGAGATAAGTTTGTGTGAAACTTCAGGAGGAACCTGGGTAAGGTTACTTCGATATGACAGCCTGGATAGTAGGGTTGTGAGAAGGAACCTGGATGGTAGGGTTACTTCGAAGCAATAGTGTAGATTAGTTGACCTGTTTGATTTAGGGAACTGAGTTTCCATTAGTTGTCTATAGATGTGATATGTATAACTGCTGGATTCGTTAAAGCTAATCGTCTTTTCCTACAAAAGATATCAAGGTTAGTTGTATGCGATGCATGAAATGCAGGGTGAGACGATGTTCTCAAAATAAATGAGATTATGCTGTATATGATATGTATGCGTATGTCATGATGTATGTTCATGAAATGCTGTCGGGGTATGCTCGTGTCTGGGAAAATAAATCTCTGACGGTTGCTGGAGATTTGCAAATATTCTGTTGGGAAGAGATGCTGGAGAATAACTCTGCGGGGACCAAACTTTAGGGGAAGAGATACTTTTTTGGTAGACCTGCCGATCTGGAGGAACAAACTTAGCTGGGGATGAAATTCCGTTGCTGGAAGTGATGAGCTATGTTGGAGATTGAGCTTCTGTATCTGTAGAAATAAACTCCGCTTGGGGGATAAAATTTATTGACTCGCCTGCGATTACGAACCTCAGTTGGGGATAATTATGTCCTGTTTCGGGAAAGCTGACATCAATGCCTTTGGATACTTTTACTCCGTGGGGAGTGTATGTACCAATAATCATGTTCCAAAGTTGGCTCTATCCCGATACCTGCTGGGAAGAGGAACCGTCGGGTTTGGTACTTCTTGTTTTTTCCTGTTCCTGGAATTACGAGTAATTGTCTTTTGTTTCTTATGTAAATATTTATGAGAAATAATCATTTTCAAATGCATATATCAAAAATAAATCATTGGACGTTCTTGCAAAACAACACAGAAAAAGAAAAAACAAATTGAAGTTTCTTGTGAAAATGACTTGTATTGATTTTGAAGTTGGCCTGTAATAGGCGTTTTGTACAAAGAGGCTGACGTCCTAGTAAGAGAACACCGCCGGAAGATAGAAATTATACAATTTGTGTAAAAGAAAGAAAAAAAGATATGTGAAACGATCCCATTGGGTTCCAACTCTGCTATTGCCTTTATATCTTCAAGCGTCTCATCACTTTGCTACTTGGCCGAAGGTTGATCAGATTGATTGGCGCCATCTGAGCTTGATAGTCGATACCGAAGTCTAGTCGCAAGATGATCCAATGAGACATAGTGATATGCTTCAATCCCTAACTTTTGCCTGGATTTCCCTTTCGGGTTTTCAATCCACTAGGATACCCTTTTTTGCCCAAGCCTCCCTTTCGGGTTTTCGACTTGTCGGGTGTACATATTTTTTCATTTTCATCCTTTACTTTTGCCCGAACCCTTTTGGTTCGCCGGGAAGCCCTTATTTTTGCCTAGGCCAGTCGACCTAGTGGGTCTTTGATTATGCATAGTATCTTTTCACTATGTCTGCATTGACAGGATGAGGAAGGTCGTCACCATCCATGTTGGTTAGAATCATAGCTCCTCTCTAGAAAATGTTCTTAACCACAAATGGCCCTTCGTACGTGGGAGTCCATTTACCCCTAGGATCACCTTGCGACAATACGATGCGTTTGATCACCAGATCCCCGACTTGATATTCTTGACGCCTGACTTTCTTGTTAAAAGCCTTGATCATTCACTTTTGATACGTATGACCATGAAAGATAGCGGTAAGTATCTTTTCATCGATTAGATTTAGCTGATCAAGTCGGGTTTGGATCCAATCATCTTCATTCAAACCCGCATCCTTCATAATCCTGAGAGAGGGTATCTGGACTCCGATGGGTAGGACTGCCTCCATGCCATATACCAGAGAGTAAGGTGTTGCCCCTGTCGACGTCTGTGTTGAGGTATGGTACCCATGAAGAGCAAATGGTAACATTTCATGCCAGTCTTTATATGTCAACGTCATCTTCTGTACAATCTTCTTGATGTTCTTGTTAGCTGCTTCAATAGCTCCATTCATCTTTGGCCGGTAGGGGGAAGAATTATGATGTTGTATCTTGAATTATTTACAGAGCTCGGTGATCATTGTGTTGTTGAGATTCGTACCATTGTCAGTAATAATTCTCTCTGGTACACCATATCGACAAATCAGATTGTGTCGGATAAATCGTGCCACGACATTCTTGGTCACAGTAGCAAAAGAGGCTGCCTTAACTCACTTCATGAAGTAATCAATGGCTACTAAGATGAAGCGGTGCCCGTTAGACGCAGTAGGTCTGATCTCACCGATCATGTCGATTCCCCACATCGCAAAGGGCCCAGGAGCCGTCAAGACATTCAGAGAAACCAGAGGTACATGCACCTTATCAGCGTAGACTTGACACTTATGACAAGTTCGAGAGTGCTGATAACAATCGGCTTCCATAGTGGACCAGTAATATCCTGCCCGTAGGATCTTCTTAGCCATGGTGTGTCCACTGGAATGGGTTCCGAAGGTGCCTTCATGTAGATCTATTATGATCCTCTCTGCTTCGCTCTTGTCTACACACCGTAGTAGTGTGGAGTCATGGTTGCGTTTATAGAGGATTCCATTACTGAGGAAGAACTTTGCAGTAAACCTTCTTAGTAACTTCTTATCGTTAACAGATGCCCCTTCGGGATATTCCTGAGCCTCGAGATACCTTTTGACTTTGTGAAACCAGGGTTTATCTGCCACTCCTTCGGTATCGATTTCACCGCAGTATGTTGGTTCATCCAACCTCTCAATGGTAATCTGGGGAGCTTCATTGTCCCACCTAACCTTGAACATAAGACATGGTAGCTAGCGCGTCCGCCAACTGGTTCTCTTCTCGTGGGAAATGTTCAAAGGTTACCTCCTCAAAGTGGGGAGCAATGTCAGTACACACTCTTTGTAAGGAATGAGATTCGGGTGCTTAGTATCCCACTCACCTTTGATCTGACTTATTACCAGAGCAGAATCCTCGAATACACTTAAGAACTTAATCCTCAGGTCAATAGCAACTCGAAGACCCATGATACATGCTTCATACTCCGCCATCTTGTTGGTGCAGTTGAAACATAATCGGGCGGTGAACGGAGTATGACATCCCTCGGGAGATATGATTACAGTGCCAATGTCGTTACCCAGTGCGTTTGAGGCTCCATCAAAATACATAGACCATCGGGATCCCTTCTCAGGTCCTTCATCCGGTCCAGGTTCTTCGTAGTCAGTCACTAACATGATATTCTCATCTGAGAACTCAAAATTCATGGACTGGTAGTCATCCACGACCTGATGAGCCAAATGATCAGCCAATACACTCCCCTTTATTGCTTTTTGGGTTGTATATTGTATGTCGTACTCAGTTAAGATCATTTGCCACCTTGTTATCCTTCCGGAGAGAGCGGGCTTCTCGAAAATATACTTGATTGGATCCATCTTGGATATCAACAAGGTAGTGTGAGTCAGCATATACTGTCTCAGTCGGCGAGCAGCCCATGCCAAAGTGCATCAAGTTTTCTCGAGCAATGAGTATCGTGTCTCACAGTCAGTAAAATTTTTGCTAAGGTAATAAATTGCGTGCTCTTTTTGACCAGACTCGTCATGCTGCCCCAGCACTCACCCCATTGAATTGTCCAACACTATCAAGTATAATATCAAAGGTCTTCCTTTAACTGGAGGCATCAGAATTGGCGGTTCTTGAAGGTATTCTTTGATTCTTTCGAAGGTGGTCTGACATTCGTCATTCCACTTTACCACTTGATCTTTCTTCAGAAGCTTGAAGATTGGCTCACAAGTAGCAGTCAGATGTGAAATGAATCAGGCGATGTAATTCAGACGTCCCAAGAAACCTCTAACTTCCTTCTCTGTACGGGGAGCTGGAATTTCTTGTATGGCCTTTACCTTTTGCAGGGTCTACCTGAATACCCTTGTCACTGACGACAAAACCCAGAAGCTTACTAGATCTTACCCCGAAGGTACACTTGTTCGGATTCAACCTCAGCTTGTATGTCTTCAACCTGTCGAACAACTTTTGGAGATGATCAACGTGCTCTTCCTCAGTTTGAGACCTGGCTATCATGTCATCAACATAAACTTCAATCTCATGGTGAATCATATCGTGGAACAAAGCGACCATAACGTGCTAATAAGTTGCCCCAACATTTTTCAACCCAAAAGGCATCACATTGTAGTAGAAAGTGACCCACTATGTAATGAAGATTGTCTTCTCCATGTCTTCAGGAGCCATCTTGATCTAGTTATAGCCAGAGAAACCATCCATGAAGGAGAAGATTTTATGCTACGCGGTGTTGTCGACCAAAACATCGATGTGAGGAAGAGGGAAATCATCCTTGGGGCTTGCCCTGTTCAGATCTCTGTAATCAACACACATTCGTACCTTATCTTCCTTCTTAGGTATCGGAACAATGTTGGCAACCCACTGTGGATAGGAAGTGGCAGCTAAGAATCTTGCGTCGAACTGTTTCATGACCTCTGCCTTGATTTTCTCTGACATTTCAGGGCGCATACGGCGGACCTTCTGTTTAACCGGAGGACAGTCTTCTTTAGTCGGCAGGCGATGTACCACAATATCAGTGTCCAAACCAGGCATGTCTTCATAGGACCAAGCGAAGATCTCGACATAGTCGTGCAACATCTGTATCAACCTTTGTTTTACGCTAAACTCCAGATTTGCACCTATTTTAACCTCTTTTCTGTCTTCCTCAGTACCCAAATTCACTGTCTCAACCGGCTCTTCATGGGGGTTGTATGGCCCTTTCTTCCTGCTGTAATAGTCTAGCAAGTTCTCCAGGCACCTCACAATCATCCTCACCTTCGTCCTCGGCTTGGTTGATCGGATTTTTGAAGTCATAATTGGCAATAGCAGAGCTGTTATCAATGGGATCCAGAGTGGATATGGATTTGCATTATGATACGTGAGTGTGTGTAAGAGAATAACTGTTTGGATAAAGTGAAAGCAGGAAAGAAAAATAGAGAGTGAAAAATTTGTATGCAAGAAACGTCCAATGCTTTATTAATGATATATGAAATGAAAAATAATAGCCCTCACAAGCAAAGCCAAGGTGCCTCGGGCAAGGCACCGGGCCGTAAAGTTTCAAATTGTTTATTACAAATCTCAAGATAAGTAAGTCAATTACTGTGGAATAAAAGAAACAAGTATAAAGTCCCTAGTCGTCCAATTACTCGGTCCACCATTGGTAGTTGGGTAGATCTAGCTATCAATGTCTGATTCCTCTTCACTGTATTCAATGGCGTTAATCCCACGATTGCTGATGCGTAGGGGAGGTCCTCCAGCCCGAGCGCATCTAACAGCCCTTTGAGCCCCTGCAGTAAAGCCCAAACCAAATTTGTCAGTTTTATGAGTGAAATCAGGGAGCTGACCCCAATTGGCACACCCACATTCTTCAACCACGGCTCTGTCGTCCTTGAGAGAAGCCATCTTCAAAGGAGGTTTGTTGCTAGTAGTTTCAGTCGATGCCAAGATCTGAGGGACCTCTTCAAAATTCTGACAAGGAGTTTCTATGAATTCCCCGTCCATCTCTACGTAGCGGAAGAAGTTGAGGTGACTCACCATATATTCTTCTTCACCCTACACTGTGACAATCTTTCCTTTCACTGGATACTTCAGCATTTGGTGGAGTGTGGAGGTGACTGCCCTAGCCTCGTGGATCCACAGACGACCCAACAAACAAGAATATGATGGCTTGATATCCATCACATAGAAAGTGGACCCAAAAGTCTGGGAACCTACTTTGACATGGATGTCCACCTCCCCGTACACCATTCTCTTCGATCCATCAAAAGCCCTTACCACAATGTTACTAGGCTTTAGAGTCAAGCCCTTGCAATCCAACCGGTCCAACACCTTCTTCGGCAGAACATTCAGTGAAGACCCAATATCTACCAACACATGAGCCATAGTGGTGCCCCTGCATTCAATCGAGACATGCAGAGCATCATTATGCTTCCTTCCTTTTGGTGTCAAATCCGCGTCTGAAAAACCCAGCCCATTATCAGCAGTCAGGCTGGCCATACAATCTTTGAACTGATCAGCTGGAGTCTCTTGCGGCACATGTGCAGTTTTGAGGAATGCAATCAAAGCCTTCGCATGGGCCTCAGAGCACAACAACAAAGATAACATGGATATCTTCGATGGGGTCTGCCCCAGCTGCTCGACCACATTGTAGTCGCTCTTCTTAATGATTTTAAGTATTTCCTCCATTTCTTGCTTAGAGGCTTCCACAACAATTTTCTTAGGCGCCTCTGTCCGGGCAGGCTCACCTATAATTTCCTTGCCGCGGGTATCAGACAATTCGCTGACAGGGGAAATAACTGGAGTAAGAACAGGAACAATAGCAGATGTACTAGTAGGAACAACAAATGGAATGACAATAGGTTTGTTGACAGTTTAGGGGAAATATCGGGAGAGAAGACCCTTCCACTTCGGGTAACTTTTCTTGTTCTGACAATGTTACCAATATCAGGATCAACTTCTTCATATTTCAGATCTTGTTTGATGTCATGATAGTACACATCGGCACCATAATGCCAGGGGACAGCTTTGTCCGAGACATACGGGACAGGACCAGGGACAATGATTATCAGTGGAGCAATTCTTGGAGCAAATGTAATCCTAATAGGTCTTCTCGAGGAAACCTTGGAAGGATTGGCGGAAATGGTTATAATGGCAACGTCTTCAGATGGTACAACAGGAACCAAAGTTTTCTCAAACAAAATTTCTTTGCTATCTATCAGGCGTTAGACACCTAACTTCAGCAAACGGCAACCAAAAGGTAGAAACAAACACATGTGGCAACCTTCACCATAACCCGGAAATAAACCGACCAACAACAAATTCTTCTTGACAGTCATGAGAGGAGTAGATACTTCATCGACAGAGGTAACAAACAAATCAGTATCAATAGCATTAACTCCACGGTCGTGCTTAGGTATGGGAGCAGTTATGACATTTGGCTTCTCCGGAGTATCAAAATCTATTTCCTTGGCTTCAATCAAGTCTTGTACTTTGTTTCTCAGAGCCCAACAATCATTTGTATCGTGGCCATAACTCTCAGAATGATAGGCACACCGAGCATTCAGATTATATCAGAGAGATGTAGTATTTGGATTCTTGGGAGCCTCTCTCAAGGTTGCCAAGTTGGATCTTAGTAGATGAGGTAGAACTTCAGCCAATGTCATATAGATTGCGGCTATTTCATGTTGAGGTTTACGAAAGAAAATATTCTTTTGGATCAATTAGAGATTCCATCCACAGTATGGATTTCTAACTTAGGAATTACATACTATTTTCATATTTTGTGTTTCTCATTAAATGACATATTGTTTTGACTAAATCACATACTATGTTATATTATTATATATGTAGTACTTTGAGGAATTCAATTGTGCACATTACTCAAGAGATCAATTGGATGGGCTTATGGAGGAATGGTGTCAATTCATTATCGGGTTGAGAATTTTATAAGCTAAGGTATATTGTCTTATTTCCTTTGATGAGAACTTTCGAGTTTTGAGTATAAATTAAATTCAAATAAAGTGCAACATTAATATTATCATGTAATGAATTTCGATCATTTGGTTTTTTTCCAGGTTTATAGGTGCATGTGTAGAAGATAGAGCTAAGATATTCATGTTGTTGTTGTTTTATGAGAATTCTCGAAGATAGTAAGATGTAGATGTAACATCAATTTTGAATTTTAGGATTTCCAACTTGTAGAATTTTAATTTGTATCATAAATTTTGTAGTTGTTATTGTATATATCATCAATTTATATATATGTGGAATTTTTACATATGCATATTTTATTGGAATGAAGCTATCAAATATGGTGCATAATATGGTGAAAACCTGGTTCAAATATGGTTAAAATCTAATTAAAATGTATTATATTAAAAAAATTTGTGATCAATAAACAGCGCTTTAAGAGAAAAGTGCTGTAAAAAGTAAAAAAAAATGCTGTCTAAAGTGGGAGAATAGACAACACTTTTAAAGAAAAATGCTGTCTAAAGCCTAACTTAAAAAATAACATAAAGCGTTGTCTAAAGGGGTATATAAAAAGCGTTGTCTATTTTAAAAGCGTTGTCTAAAGGGGGTGCTTAAGAAAGTGTTTTTAATGTAAAAGTGTTGCCTAAAGTGGGCATAAAACATCACTTTTACATTGAAAAAAAGCGTTGTCTTTACTTTTAGCAGCGCTACTTTAGGCAGCGCTTTTAAGCGCTGTTAAAAGCCAAAAAAAAGCGCTGTCTAATGTCTTGTTTGGCATAGTGAGTAAAATTGAACTAGATGTGACGATGTAGATAACTCGCCAACACCTAGAACAAAGAGTAGATCTTGCATATTTGTCGTAACCTAGAAGGTAAATAACACAAGTTTGAAAGTTGACTTACTAACGCTTCGAGACTTACATAGTAAGCTTATAACACATATTTTATCTATTCATCACAATCTAGGGGATGAATAAAACAGAGTTGATAATCCATTGTTGCATGGAGACTTAACACAATGAATTATATCACAAAGAGACATATAACTTATTGCTCCTTCAAGATTAACGCAATGAGTTATATCGGAAATTTCGTATATTTACTACAACCTATGGAGTAAATAATACAAATATAAGTTTGTGTATTTATCACGACCTAGAGGATAAATAACACAAACCTGATAATTAATTATCGCTTAGAGACTTGGACAATAAATTATAGATTTTCGCATACCTACCAAAACCTATGGGATAAATAACACGAGTATAGGCTTGTATGTTTATTATGACCTAGAGGATAAATAACACAAACCTGGTAATTCATTATCGCTTAGAGATTGACACAATGAACTATAGATTTTCGCATATCTACCACAACCTAGAGGATAGATAATACGAGGATAGGCTTGTGTATTTATCATGACCTAGAGAATAAATAACACAAACCTGATAATTCATTATCGCTTAGAGACTGACACAATGAACTATAGATTTTCGCATACCTACCACAACCTAGAGGATAGATAATACGAGGATAGGCTTGTGTATTTATCACGACCTACATGATAAGTAACACAACCCTGATAATTCATTATAGCTTAGAGACTGACACAATGAACTATATATTTTTGCATACCTACCACAATCTAGAGGATATATATTTGAAAAGTGCTTTGATAATTGAATCTTAGATAACTAAACCAAAGATAAGGTCGGAGTTTACCGGTTGTATTTGTTCTAACCAAGGTGTTCTTACCCAAAGTAGATTTGCAAATGCCATGCACGATGCATAATGCCCTAAATCGATATGAAACCCAAATATATATGTATATGCACCAAATGTTTCGTATGTTCATGCACCAAATATATTGTAAATGTTTTTTGATATCTTTTCTCCTTTTGAACCATTGGATTTTTTTCTTAGTCACTGACTCCCCAATGTTGTCTGTTGTTTATATTGGTATCTCAGAGGTGATTTGAATTATGATATATCATGGTGTCATATGGTGGGAGAACTGACTTGGGTGTTTTGCATTTTATCACAATTGTTGCGGATAGCAAGAGTCACCACTGACTTTTCTTTTATCCAATAAAGGAAAGGGTGAAAAGAATAGGAAAGACCTTTTGTGATACGTTGGCAGAACCGACTGCTAATACTGGTTTGCATTTTGCGTTTTTGTTTGCAAAATGTCGCGGTAAGCAAGAGTCGCCACCGACTTTTATTTCATCCAATCATGGAAAAGGAAAAAGAACAGAAAAAACCTTTTTTCGAGATATTCTGAGTACTAGAGGTAGATTATAGAAAGGGAAGGTGATAGCACCCTTTCTATCCATGGTTTTCCATGGGCTCTTAGGTACTTGCTCATCTTTTTAAAATTGCTTATGCATGTTTATTTTTGAAAATGTTTTACTTCGTGATAACCCTTGTATCAGTCCTCAAGGATGTGACAAAGTTTGCTTTGAAAATTTTGTTTTGAAAAGGTGTTTGTGTGAAAAGTTTTTTATTGAGCAAGTACTTAAGATTCTACCTAATCGAAAAAAGATTGTTCATTATATTTCCTTTAGACAACACTATTCTAATATTAAGGAGTAGGTAGCACCGTCGTTGGAGTTGTAAGGGACATTCGAAAGGGACAAGTACAATCACTAAAGCAATAGTTAGAAAACTTTAGTAGTAACCCTAGAGTCTTAAGATCTTTTCGAGGCAACATTTCCGAGGCAACATTTCTGAGGCAACATTTCCGAGGCAAAATTCGAATGGGACACTTTGGTCTTTTAGACTGGAGGGAAACCACTAAAATCTCCTATGCTTAATGATTGTTTATCGAAGGCAACCGAAGTGAGGTAAACCCTAGGAGTGAATATGTGCGTATGAGTTGTTTCAGTTATTTAATCTTTGCACATTAGGTGATCAACCATTTTAAATTTCCAGACATTCTTGCCATACAATCCTATTAGCATACATCTAGACAGTTAAATATTTGCAGGAATTTAAAAGTGCGAGAAAATAAACCTAGCTATTACAAGGCTTTGACAGTTACATAATCATTTTAACGGGAAATAAAAGTGCGGAATTTAAAACCCTAATTAAAACTATTACAAGCTCGAAACAGTTACAATAATAATAAAACAAATAAAAATGCGCGCGGTAAATCAAATGCGAGGGATGTTGAAGAATAAACTAAACCCTAATTGAAAGAAAAATTTTTTTGTACATTTTTTATTGGAGAAAAAATGCAATTGCAATTTAAATGAAACCCTAATTTCTAATTGCCTTTTAATTATGAAAAAGTATTTAAGTTAACTTAATTAACCTAATTAATTAAATAAATATTTTAATAAAAAAATGATTTTTGGTGTATTTTGTAAAGAAAATTAATTAAATTATGTACAATTCAAATCCTAGGTCTAGTTATTTTTAATTATAAAAAGAGATTAAATTTCCTTAAATTAATTAGACTAAATTAATTAAGAAATAAAATATTTTTATTAAAAAAAGATTTTATGTATTTTGAGATTTTTTTGATTTTATGAAAAAAAAAATAATTTCGGGTTAATTAATTAAAACAAAATAAAAGAAATTAATAAAAGAAAAAATAGAAAAAAAATGCAAACTGGGCCTGTGTTGAATAGCAAGTCTGGGGGTGCCAATATGAGTTTTTTAGGCCCAAGATGCTTCAAGCCCGGTCAATATTGGATTCTGTGTATCTTTGACTTGAACGTGTACCATGGCCTCTCATGGGTGGAGCGTTAGATCTGATGGCATACTTGATCAAACAGCTAGATGCAAGGGTGTATAAAAGACGCTTGACAAGGTGGTGTATGGAATCTGCAAGCACAAAGTTAGAAAATAAAATTTGCTCGGACCTGGGATCGAACCCAGGTCCTCCCACCCAATACCAAGCGCTTTTACCACTGAGCCATCTGCATTGTTTGTTAGTAATTCAAGAATAAAACATAATATATAAAAACATGGTTAACTGAACAAAAAGCGCGCGAGATCAAACGGGCGAATGGTTGGCTGGCACATAGCCGTCTTCTACCTTTCTCTGTCGTTTTAGGCATATAACTTTTACCTACAATCACATGTTCGTAGCCATAGCCCCTGCAAATTTCCAAAATGCACAAGACACACGATAACTGATTTCTAACTATATAGATCCATTCCTTTTGATCTCGTAAACCTCATGGTACCCTTCTTTTTGGCTAATTTCACATGTGTAAGAAAGCCCTAAATTGCACACGCAAACCCTAACAATGGCAAAGGCATGTATAGGCTTCAAAAACGCAATTAAATTATCCAGTTAGCTTGCAAACATGATGAGGATCACAAATATATAACTTAAACATGCTAATGATGCCAGAAATACAATAATCGATTTTGAATTTAAGGGCAAACCGTGAGAGTGATTATGCGCGTTTCTGGGTGTTTCAAGCCTTGCAAATGATCCAATTGGCTTCTAGGAAGGTCCAAGAAACGATTGGAAGTGTTGGAATGGCCTGAATTGATCTCTAAGTTCCAAAACGATCCAACACTTTTTGTCACTTTTTTGGAATTTTGTTTGGTGTTTTCATGACTGCTAACCCTTGTTTTTTGCTTTGTATACATCCATATATATCAAGGAATGAATTAGGGTTACAAACTTGGATTGAATCCTTGCAATTATGAGAGATTTGATTTGATTTTCAAGCTTATGTAAACTTGCTATTTTGAGCCAAATCATCCCTTTCTTGTACCAATTATGCTTGATTCGTTTTGGCCTTGATAACTCAGCATATTTTGATTGCCAACCTGTCCAAAAACCAAATCAAATCATATCTTTGCTATTATTCATCAATTATTTGATTTAATTCAATTTTTAATTAATAAAAAATCAAAATAAATTGAAAATTGAAGAAAATAATGTGTGGATGAATATTTGAGTCGTGGACCACATTATAAGTGAGGTGCAAGCATAAAAAGTTAGGCCCATTTAGCAAAAAATGCAATTTTGTGCACATTTGACTTTTGGCAATTTTGCAAAAAGGGTCAACTTTGACAAGGCATATATATATATTCCAATTTTAACCCTATAGAGGTGTTCTTGGAATTTTTGGAAAGCTTATTTTGTCCCCTAAGCAACCCTTTTGGTTTTATCTCAATTGAGTCTTCCATGTTCATGTAAGAAGCTTTGACCCAAAAGGTGTTTTTGTTGACTTTTCAAAAGGACCCATAATGTAAAAATTCATATCGTTTATGACTGCATATTTTGAACTTGTGAGATGAAGATGAATTGTAGGGGATTGCATCCTCTTCAAAATGAGCTTTTGATGGAAAATTTCTGATAAAGCATGTGGAAGTTATGCTTGGTCAAAGTTTGGTTGACTTTTACTAAGAAACCCTAATTTAGCAACTTTTGGGTTTTGATGAATTTAGAGCATTCCTTGAGGAATCATGATCAAACCATGATCAAATGATGAAAGTAACTTCAAAATGTGTATGTTGACCAAAAATCTTGAAGTTTGACTGTATGTGGGTCACCGTTGACTTTTGACCTAGTACAGTCGATTCTCAAGCATCTGAGCAGTTGACTGAGCAAACTTCTTGTGCAAGGCATGAAACTTGACATGTAGGGTCTTGAGAACATATTAAGACCATGGAGAGCATATGAGGCCTTTGTGGTTCACCCATCTTGATGAAAATGGAAACCCTAATTTGAGGTATACAACTTTAGGAGAGAGTTTGTCTGGTCCACTCTTGGGCAACCTTGAGCAAATTGAAGATCTCATTGGACATGTATTGAGTAAAATTAGAGGGAAAATTTTGGGGTAGAACACCTTTTTTGAGTTTTCTTGAGTTCGGAGTGAAGTGGTGAAAAACACAAGAAGGGGGGGTTGAATTGTAAAACTGAAATCTAAAGCAATGAACACGATATTTTTATCCTGGTTCGTTTGATCTCAAACTACTCCAGTCCACCCGTCAAGGTGATTTCGCCTCTCTCCAACGAGGTCTTAATCCACTATATTCAACTGAATATTACAGACTGCTTTAACAACTGCTAAAGCCTTCTTGATTCAAACCACAACCCGGTTTGTCAAGGTAACACTTTCTTACAAAGAGATAAAACTATGTGTGTGGATGTTTTCTACAAAACTTTATCACAACTGTGATGTATACACAAAATGAAGCTTAGAAACTAGATTGCTAAACAGTAATGGAATATCAGAGTGTGTGGTTTAGCAAAACTGGTAGAACGAAGATTATGGTTCAGCTTTTGTGCGTGTAGAGATTTGGAGAGCATTAACCATTTCAATCTTCAAAGCCTTGTTTATATAGCACTTGAGATGATGAACGTTGGATGCAATATTCTTGATTCAATGCTAATAACAAGCTTTCCTTTTTGAGCAGATCTTGTCTGGAATGAGGCCGTTGGAATTAATTAGCTTTCAATGCACAGTACCGTTGCTTACTTAATGCAAGTTCTGGCTTGGCTCATTCTGATTCTGCTTCGCTGCTGATGAATTATTGTGTTTCCGTATCAGAGTGTTGAGCGCAGTCTTGTTCATCAGGCTTCGGCATGTACGTGAGTTGATCATCTGATTTTGACGTTCTGATGTAGCAACTTCTGATGCTGGTGTATGAAATCAAATTCTGATGCTGAAAAGATGTGATCTTGCTTATTTCAATCAGCGTATCTGCAAGTCAGAACATAATAATTTTAGGCAGCAGATAGTTCAAACATGAAACATATAAGTACTATATCTTTTCACTTTGTTATCATCAAAACTTAAATATAGGGTAGTAGATTCAAACATTGTTCTAACAATCTCCCCCTTTTTGATGATGACAAAAACTAGATATTTTAAATTGAAATAACGTGAAAAGGTATCTGGAATATGTATCAGAATAAGAAGTAAAGGAACAAGGAGTAAGAAAATACTCCCCCTGAGTTTATTACTTCCCTTTGATTATACGTGTTCTTCAGGATCAGATCTTTTTCTTTCTTTGAACATCAGATTATCAGAGTCTTTGACTTATCAGAGAGCAGAGCTTCAGAGCTTTTCTTGTCAGAGCTTTGCTTTGGATCAGAGTATTAGGACGATCAGAACTTCATATTGATCAGAGCAACATTGATCAGAGCTTCTAGTCTTCAGAGTGTCCAGGAGCTTCCTTGTGCCTGTAGACTTCGAACAAAACAGAAAAAACATTTCAAGTAATAAAGTTAGAATGTTTGAGAATTTCTGTCTAGTTAGCCGTTATTGATTTAAATATCATTCTTGTTCTCCCCCTTTTTGTCAGCAATCAAAAAGTGTTGGTGATGTGCTAAAACAATTAAGATCAGAAAAACTAATTATATTAAGATAGTTCAGAATCAGAGCAAGAAAATATTACAAAACATAATCAAAACAGTACATCAGAAAATCAAGAAAACATGAAAAAGGTCATGCATGAAAAAAGATTTAAGGTTGAGGAGGCAAGCGTGTGAACAGGCTCTCCAGCATCGCTTGAATCTTTTCAGAAGTTTCATTTTGCTTATGCACCATGCTGACAACAGTGTCAATCTTGCTGTCCTGCACATCCATTCTTGCTTTCATCTTCTGATCGTTTTCATCCATCCGCTGCTGCAGACGTATGTCATTCAGCCTTAGTTCTTCCAGAGTCTGCCTGTCCAAGGCAGCTTGAGAAGCATCAGAAGGAGGAGGCTTCTCAGAACTTTCAGCGACATCCTCTGCTTGATTTTCTTCAGCCTGAATGGTCTTGTCTTCTTCTGATGGTTGCACCTTTGCAGCTTGCTGTTTCTCAGACCAAGGTTCACTATCCAGAGGGAGCACAACTTCCTGAGGCAGCTGACTTTCAACTTCCTTCAGCAGCTTGCTGAAGTTCTGTTGTGCCTGCTCATAGTTGATATCCTGCAACTTGAGGGCTTCAACACGTACCCAACGTCTGAACTGTGACCAGAGCTGATCAGAAGTGGGTCAATCATCCCAGGACAGACTTGCTTCAAAGAAGCAATCCATTGCAGCACACCTGTTTCAAAATTCAAAATACCAGAGCCAACATCTGGTTGCTTTGGTTTTGGGATGGCAATTTTGTGTTTTAGATCAGCAAGACGGTCAAGACTGGTTAAGTCAATGAAAGTCCTGCTGGGGTTTTCAAAGGTTTTCTGAGAGGCTGTTTGTTTTGGAGGAGGGGTATCAGAGTCAGATATTTCGATTGGAGTGGGTGGTGTTTTGGGAGTTTTTGGTGGTGTCGATTCTAATGAGGATGGTAACTGGGGCATGAAAACAGTGGTTCCACATGGCAACTGGATTGCCAGCGGTGATGGTTGAGGTGAGTGAGGGTCAGATTGATGAGGAGAAGGGGTTTCAGAGTGGTGAAACTCTGTTTGTGGTGAAGGTGGATTAATTTCTGGTTGGGGAGAGGGAGGTGGAATCTCTGATTGCTCAGGGATCAGAGGTTCTTCTGAGAGTGGTTGTTGTTGTGGTTCTGGTTCTGGTTGTTGTTGTTGTTCTGGTTGTGGAGGAGGAACATTTTGTGGTTCAGAGTTTGGTTGAGCAGAGGCATGTTGACGCTCAATATCAGCCAGCACTTGGTCAAGTGCTGTTGTTGTTGAAATTGTTGGTTGTTTGGGTTGTTTGGTTCTAGGTCTTCTGAGTTTTAATGCCTCAGAAGGGTCTTCTTCTTGTATGGTTTCATCAATGGTAGGGATGGGAATTGATATTCTATGAGAGGTTTGAGGAGGGATAGATGCTGGAATAGTAAAAGATTTTGAAATAGGGGCAGCAGATGAAATACCTCTTTTCTTTGGAGTCTGCTGAGATGATCCTTCTGATGGCGCTTTCCTCTTCTTTGTCTTCTTCAAAGTCACTTCTGGTTGGGGTTGATGCAAATCTCTGATATTCAGCTTTGGATCTGTATCATCTGCCTTGTACGCATCTGGGTACCTGAGAAACATCTCTGGTTTGGATTCCATTTTAGAAAATACCGGAAAATCACTCAGAGGCACTCTTCTGCTGGAGATATCAGCAGTGGAAGTAGCTCTGGGTTCCTTCTGAATATTTTCTATCAGCTTCATCTTTTTCAGGTTCTTTGCGTTCAGAGGTTTCCCAATTGTTGGTTCAATAGTGCTCAGCTCCTGAGCTTCTATCAGATGTTCAATCAGTCTATTCTCTGTCAGAATATCTGATATTAGCCTTCCAAAAGGTATCCAGTCCCTCTTGGTTCTTTCTTCTTCCCTTGTTTCTTTCACACTGGTTTTGAGATGGTTGAACAAGAAGTGAGCCAGATTGATCTTTATCTTCTGATCAATAAAGTAGATCAGAAACTGCTGATCCACATTTATATAATCAGGAGAACTTGTTGGTTTCCTGTGGTTGAAGCATCCCAGAATAATCTTAGCCCATACTCTGCAGTGATCCTTCAGATCTTTAATTTTGCTGCTGGGCATCCCAAGAGTGAAAATCCTGTTAGCTACCACACCTGTATCAGCACATCTTTCAGCCATGTCCACACAACGGACGCCACCACCACTTTGACCGATTAGCCTTGCAATGAGATCTTCAGAAATCACAATCTTCTTCCCCATGACAGAGGAGATGACTAGATGTTTTGAAACCTTGGCGCGAATCCAAAATTCCTTGACCAGCGCTAGGAATGTTGGTCTAACCAACCTATCGAAATACCTTTCCCACTTTTGAGCCCTAATTTCTTCAGTTAGGTCAAAACCATTTTCCTTCAAGCTTTCGAAATCAATGATTAACTCAGAGATCACTTCAAGGTTCTTCACCGGAGTGAGGAGAGTTCTGAGCGGCACTTGATATTGCTCAGAAGTTGCTTTCTTCTGATTACCTGCAGAAACGCTGCTGGAGGATGCCATTGTTCACACTAAAAAGGGTTTTGAGAATGAATTGAGGAAAAAGGTTTGCAAGAGATGAACTCAGAATTATGCAGAAAAAGCTTGAGTGATAGTGAGAAAGCGTAAAGAATAAGAATGAGAGATTAATGTGCTTAAATAGAGTTTTCAAAATTATTTTGAAAAGATAAACGTTTTTAAGAGAGAGAAAAATCATGATTGCCATTTAAAAGCATGATTACTTTTCATTAAATGCTTGCTGATTTTGGGGGATTTGAGAAAGATACTTAAAAACGGTTACCAGACATGTGTCTCAATGCACCCAATCAGCGCTTTGCCTTCTCAGAAGCGTGCACGCGTTCTGCTTCAGAGATATGCTGATGATTGGATGACACTTGTTTGATGTAGTGATCAGCACGTCTGTCTTTGAGATTAGACTCTCAGATCTTTAGACTTGCATCTGATACAATCTGCATGTTCTATCTTTCTGAAAGGAGATTGATCA
Source organism: Vicia faba (assembly GCA_948472305.1). Classification (NCBI taxonomy): domain Eukaryota; kingdom Viridiplantae; phylum Streptophyta; class Magnoliopsida; order Fabales; family Fabaceae; genus Vicia; species Vicia faba. The sequence continues at coordinate 1,117,897,335 of OX451735.1, forward strand.
GAAGTTCACAGCAAAATAATTACATTCTGAAAGTAAATATATGGAATTAAAACATTTTCACTCTGGGCACACTTTCATGCTGAGATGTTTCAGAATGAAATTAAACCTATCTTCTGAAAGGGGTTTAGTAAAGATATCAGCCCATTGATGGTCTGTATCTATAAATTTTAAGTTCAAAATACCTTTCTGAATATAGTCCCTAATGAAGTGATGTTTTATTTCTATATGCTTAGCTCTAGAATGTAAAATAGGATTCTTACTTAAGCAAATAGCAGAAGTATTATCACAAAGTATAGGAATGTTACTCTCAAAAATCTGGAAGTCTTCAAGCTGACTTTTCATCCAGAGCATTTGTGTGCTACATCCTGCTGCTGCTATGTACTCAGCTTCTGCTGTTGACAGAGAAATTGTTGATTGCCTTTTGCTGGACCAAGAGATCAGATTTTCTCCCAGAAACTGGCAGCTTCCAGAAGTACTTTTACGTTCCACTCTGTCTCCAGGAAAATCAGCATCACAGTAGCCTACTAAGCTGTAATCACTAGATTTTCTTTGTAGACTTTCTGTTCTACACTTTTGCTTACCTCTTCTCTTTCCAGAATGCACGTGGGATGCATTGGAATCTTTGATGGCTTACATTCTGAGAGGTCAAATTTCTTCAGAAGATCTCTGATGTATTTGCTCTGATGAATGTAAGTTCCTTCTGGAGTTTGATTGATCTGAATTCCTAGAAAGAATTTCAGTTCCCCCATGAGGCTCATCTCAAATTCTGCCTGCATACACTTAGCAAATTTTCTGGCGACTGGGGCAAAGGTTTCTGTATAGTCTATCCCATCTTGTTGACTATAACCTTGTGCAACCAGTCGTGCCTTGTTTCTGATGACTTCACCTTGTTCATTTAGCTTGTTTTTGAACACCCATCTTGTTCCAATGACGTTGAATCCTTTTGGTCTGGGAACGAGATCCCATACGTCGTTTCTGGTGAATTGATTCAGCTCTTCTTGCATTGCCAGAATCCAGTCATTATCCAGAAGTGCTTCATCAATAGAAGAAGGTTCAATCAGAGACACAAGTCCCATAAGAGTTTCTTCAGAGTTTCTGAAGCTTGCTCTTGTTCTGATTGGATCTTCCTTTCTTCCTAGGATAGTCTCTTCTGGGTGATCCAAGCTGCTTCTGGGTAATCTCTTCTGAGGTTGATCAGCAGCTGTTGAAGGATTTCTAGCAGTGCTCCTTTCAGACGTTGAAGGAATCTCTGTGTTGAGAGCTTCTGATGACTTGTCTTCAGAACCTGCAAATTCAATTTCTATACCTGCAAAAACTTCATTCTGCTTTGACTTTTCAGAGTCAAGCTTGTCATCAAAACGAACATTGATTGATTCTTCCACAATCTGTGTTTCTGTATTGTATACTCTGTACCCTCTTGAGCGTTCAGAGTATCCTAACATAATACACTTCTGTGCCTTAGAGTCAAACTTGTTCAAATAATTCTTTGTATTTAATATAAAGCAAGTACATCCAAATGGATGAAAATATGAAATGTTGGGCTTTCTGTTCTTCCACAATTCATATGGAGTCTTTTCCAGAATAGGTCTTATTGAGATTCTATTCTGAATGTAGCACGCTGTGTTTATTGCCTCTGCCCAGAAAGTCTTAGCAACGTTTGTCTCATTGATCATGGTTCTGGCCATTTCTTGTAATGTTCTGTTCTTTCGTTCTACAACTCCATTTTGTTGGGGAGTTCTAGGACAAGAGAAATCATGCAGAATGCCTTTGTCATTAAAGAATGACTCAAAATCTTTATTTTCAAATTCTCCACCATGATCACTTCTGACTTTAACGATTCTAAGATCCTTTTCATTCTGAACTTGGTTACAGAACGTAACAAACACAGAGTGTGACTCGTCCTTGTGTCTTAAGAACTTTACCCATGTCCATCTGCTATAGTCATCTACGATTACTAGCCCATACTTCTTACCACTGACTAAAGCAGTTTTAACTGGTCCAAATAAGTCAATGTGCAGAAGTTCTAATGGCTTAGAGGTGGAAACAACATTTTTGGATTTAAAAGAAGGTTTTGCAAATTTGCCTTTCTGACATGCTTCACACAGAGCATCTGAATTGAACTTCAAATTAGGAAGTCCTCTGGCCAGATTGAGTTTGTTAATCTGAGATATTCTTCTCATACTAACATGCCCCAATCTTCTGTGCCAGATCCATTGCTCGTTGTTAACAGACAGAAGACATTTTACATTCTGACTCTTTAGTTCAGAAAGTTTAATTTTGTAAATGTTGTTTTTCCTCTTACCATTAAACAGGATAGTCCCATCTTTCTGACTAACAGCTTTACATGATTTTTGATTAAAGATTATATCATAACCGTTATCACTTAATTGACTTATGGATAACAGATTATGCATCAATCCATCTACTAGCAGAACATTATTAATAGAGGGAAGATTTCCATTACCTACAGTTCCAGAGCCAATTATCTTTCCCCTCTGATTGCCTCCAAAGCCAACGTGGCCTCCAGGCTTAAGTTCTAGGCTTTGGAACATATGCCTTCTTCCCGTCATGTGTCGTGAGCAGCCAGAGTCCAGGTACCATGACTGGTGTTTCTGACTTGCTGCTAAAGATATCTGCAACATGTATTATTTTATCCTTAGGTACCCAGATTTTCTTGGGTCCTGACTTGTTAGTTTTACCAAAACTCTGGTTGAATTTTGGTTTCACAGAGTGCTTACCGCTAGTATATTTGATATCATGTGTGTGACCATACACAAAGTGTGAATTCAGAGGAGTGTGTTTAATGGTTAAGTCCATGACATTCTTTGGTGTAGGAACCTTACCTTGGTATCCTATTCCTTTCCTGCCGTTTCTGCTAACTCCATAGATCATTGAAGCCATTCTGCTTCTATCTATGCTTTTAGCTAGGAACTTCTGGAAACTATGATCATACTCCTTGATGATCTCATCAGCGTTGCTGGGAGTTTCAGAAATTGGTTCCTTCTGAGAGCTTTGTAAAGTGTTTTCTAATTTTGAAATCTTATCTCTCAGCTCAGAATTTTCCAATTTGAGACTCTCAGACTTATTAGAGTCAGATTCAAGATTCCTTTTCAGGTCTCTGAATTTAGCTCTAATTTGCTGATAACGTTCCAGAATCTCATTAAGGCTTTCAGCAAGTTCAGCCTTTGTAAAGTTAACAGCGAAGTTAGGAAATACCTCTTCTGTGTCTGATTCTGAGTCTGATTCAGAAGCTTCACTATCTTCTGAAATGTTTTCCATGAGAGCTATGTTTGCCCTTTCATCATCTGATTCTGAGTCAACTTCAGACGAGTCAGAGTCATCCCATGTAGCCATGAGACTTTTCTTCTTCTCTCTTCCAAACTTCTTTTTGGGCTTTTCCCTCTGAAGCTTTGGGCAGTCACTCTTGTAGTGTCCTTGCTCATTGCACTCATAGCAGATGATGTCTTTTGTGTTTGGCTTTTTGCTACTGGAGGAGCCTTCAGATCTTCTGTATCCAGAGGAAGAATCTGTCCTTCTGTTTCTGGAAGAAGACTCGTTCTGATCAGATCTTCTGGGATTCCTGAACTTCCTTTGTATTTGCTTCCATAGTTTATTTACTCTTCTGGAGAGAAGGGAAAGTTCGTCTTCTTCTGATGAGGATCCATCAGATGTTTCTTCAACTGCCTGCAAAACTTTAGACTCAAATTTTCTGTTAGATTTTAATGCTAAAGGCTTACCTTGCTTCTGAGGCTCATCAGCTTCTAGCTCTATCTCATGACTTCTGAGGGAGCTTATAAGTTCCTCCAGAGTGATTTTGTTGAGATCTTTAGCTAGCTTCAGAGCAGTAACCATAGGCCTCCACTGCTTGGGTAAACTTCTGATTATTTTCTTGACATGGTCAGCAGTAGAGTATCCTTTGTCCAGAACTTTGAGACCAGCTACCAGAATCTGGAATCTAGAGAACATAGTTTCAATGGATTCAGATTCTTCCATTTTGAACGCCTCATACTTCTGAATGAGCGCCAGAGCTTTTGTTTCTTTGACCTGAACGTTGCCCTCATGCGTCATTCTGAGAGAATCAAAGATGTTCTTTGCTGTGTCTCTGTTGGAGATCTTTTCATACTCAGTATAGGAAATGGCACTGAGGAGGATGGTTCTGGCCTTGTGGTGATTCTTGAAGTCACGCTTTTGTTGATCAGACATTGATTTTCTATCAATCTTCTGACCACTTGCATTCACAGGGTGCGTGTATCCATCTGTCACCATATCCCACAGATCAGCATCATGTGCCAGAAAGAAGCTTTCAATTCTGTCTTTCCAGTAATCAAAGTTTTCTCCATCAAAGACTGGAGGTTTGCCACTGAATCTGTCTCTGTCCTCATTGTTGTCATTGCTGATGTGAGAATTGTTTCCTGCCATTGTGTTTTTCTGACGCTGGATCTTGTACTGACACGGTTAAGTGTTTTAGCTCAGAACCAGGCGCTCTGATGCCAATTGAAGTGGTGAAAAACACAAGAAGGGGGGGTTGAATTGTAAAACTGAAATCTAAAGCAATGAACACGATATTTTTATCCTGGTTCGTTTAATCTCAAACTACTCCAGTCCACCCGTCAAGGTGATTTCGCCTCTCTCCAACGAGGTCTTAATCCACTATATTCAACTGAATATTACAGACTGCTTTAACAACTGCTAAAGCCTTCTTGATTCAAACCACAACCCGGTTTGTCAAGGTAACACTTTCTTACAAAGAGATAAAACTATGTGTGTGGATGTTTTCTACAAAACTTTATCACAACTGTGATGTATACACAAAATGAAGCTTAGAAACTAGATTGCTAAACAGTAATGGAATATCAGAGTGTGTGGTTTAGCAAAACTGGTAGAACGAAGATTATGGTTCAGCTTTTGTGCGTGTAGAGATTTGGAGAGCATTAACCATTTCAATCTTCAAAGCCTTGTTTATATAGCACTTGAGATGATGAACGTTGGATGCAATATTCTTGATTCAATGCTAATAACAAGCTTTCCTTTTTGAGCAGATCTTGTCTGGAATGAGGCCGTTGGAATTAATTAGCTTTCAATGCACAGTACCGTTGCTTACTTAATGCAAGTTCTGGCTTGGCTCATTCTGATTCTGCTTCGCTGCTGATGAATTATTGTGTTTCCGTATCAGAGTGTTGAGCGCAGTCTTGTTCATCAGGCTTCAGCATGTACGTGAGTTGATCATCTGATTTTGACGTTCTGATGTAGCAACTTCTGATGCTGGTGTATGAAATCAAATTCTGATGCTGAAAAGATGTGATCTTGCTTATTTCAATCAGCGTATCTGCAAGTCAGAACATAATAATTTTAGGCAGCAGATAGTTCAAACATGAAACATATAAGTACTATATCTTTTCACTTTGTTATCATCAAAACTTAAATATAGGGTAGTAGATTCAAACATTGTTCTAACACGGAGGGGGGGGGGGGGGGAGGGGGTAGGTTATGAAAATGGAAGGTGTTAGCACCCTTTTCATCCGTAGTTATCTACAGGCTCTTAGTTGCTAGCTCACTTTGAAATGCTTTATTTGAAATATGTTTGTGATTGTTTGAAAGTATTTTTGAAAAGTGCCTTCATTTAGGCGAACTTTGTAATGATTCTCGTCTCTATAAGAATGCATACAAAGTGTTGACTTTTGAAAATATTTTATTTGAAAAGTGTTGGTGTGTTTGAAAGATGTTTTGAAGGTGTGAGTGTGGAAATGGTTTTAGTTTGTGAGAAAGCAACTACGAGCGTTCTACCTACTCAAAAGAAATATTTGTTCTTTTCCTCCTCCTTTAGATAGTGTTATCTTACCATTGATTGGTAAGAAGTTCTATCATTTGTATGTGAGGGACATACGTGGGTCATCGTACAGCCAAAGAAGGCAGCTTATGAGATATTTTAGCAATTTTCAATAGGGACTAAGATTTTTTTTACTGAAGACAACGTCGAAGGGTCATCGATGGACTACGATCTTTTTTTATCGAGGGTCTTTGCTAAAGCGTCACATATTCGAGAGACATGATTGTTTTTCTGAGGCAACAAGCGAGGTTACCCTAGAGGTGCAAGTGTGCAAATTGATTTATTTTCAATCATTTTATCTTGAAGTTTATGGTTATCTATCATTTGATTTTATATCTTATCATACACGCCTAATTACTATACAGTATAAAAGAAAACAGTAAATTGCGGAAATTAAAATCCTACGCTATTACAGAGCTTTCGGGAATGGGGGATACAAATTTACAAATGGGGATGGATCGAATCGACAATGCGATTAAAAGTCTAAATAAGCAATTAATACAACCCAATTGAAAATAAACAATAAACAATTAATTAAACTAAAACAATCTATAAAATAAAGTTAATTAGCAAAATAATTAATATTATAATATATTTGGTATTTTATGTTTGTGAGAAATTTTGAAAAGAAAATAAAAAATCTATTATATTTTTTTTTAATTTTATCATGTAGAAACTAAATAATTCAAAGGAAAGTTAACTAAGCGATAAAAAATGTTAATTAATAAAATTATTCACAAAGCCCTAAACTAAACTAATTAAGAAAATTAACTAATTTAAAAACTATATTTTATTTAATTAAAATTTTAAAATCTAAACTAGAGATTAAGAAAAATTATTAAAACAAAGTAAAATTGGGGTTTGAAGTAGAAATGAGGGGGATGGAAAACTGGGGCGCTGGGCTCTAACCTGCTAGGCCCAAAAGTCAGTTTTTTGTTTGTCTTTTTGTCCAACAAAAATGAAGAAAACATAAAAAATAAGAAAAATGTCCCTGGGGGGTCTCGAACTCGAGGCTCTGCGCTTGCCAAAGAATGTTCCAACCACTACACCACTTATTCATTCGTTTATTTATTTACTTCTATTAACATATAAATTAAAATTTGAAAATTGGGTTGGTCCAAATAAAACAGGCCCAAATCCAGTTTCGTGAAGGGAATAGGAGAGGGTTTGGATCGGGCCAAGGAGTATAAGACCCAAACGAAATATTGAGGGAAAAAGCCCTAGAACCAAAACAAATCAGCCGTTCAACACTTGGTACTTGGTCTAATCCCAATTAATTCAATATTAATCATTTTAATTCCTCAATAAACTCAATTGAAAAAGCCAAATAGTTTTCCTCTTTCACGATTCTTTATCTTGCCCTATTTTATGATTCATTCTCCAACAAAACAACAATTTTAAGTTTCAGTTATGATTTTTCTCAATCTCAATAGATTATCTCTCAACCGCTATTCCAACAATCCCTTCACAAACTTCCGATTTCATCATCATCTTTCTCAAAAGGTTTATAATAACAAAACCAATTGGTTCTTAATGGTATGTTATTATCTTTCTCAATATCTAATCCCTTTGATTTTTCAATTTTGTTCTGTTCATGATTATTGTTCTACCGATTTTGTGTTCACTTTATTTGTTTTTCGGTTTAAACACTAACAACAACAACAATTATTTACATGGTTTTCTCTTGTTTTTCGTATGCAGTAACAATAGATATCACGCAACAATCAATACAGAAAAATATGCAAACACAGAGGTGCAAGAATGGTGGAAAGAATCAGTACCTGTCAGAGTCCTTCTTTCTGGTAGTGAGTATTGTTGGTTACTTTTCCTTATTTGTTTTCTTCTGTTAAAAACCCTGTATCTGGAATTTGTGTTGTGTTGTTGTGTTGTATTTAGGTGCAAGGTTATTACAGGTTATAAGAGAGAAGTATGAGTGAAGTTTTAAGGGAGCATATGTGAGGGTTTTGAGAGATTATTCTGCAGAATATCGCTCTATGTTGGTTTGAAGTTGGAGGAAAATTGAGGGTTTGAAGGATAATGCTTTTTAGAGGGTTGGAGAATTAGGCAGAGAAAGGTGATATTTTTTCACAGTAGGTCTGATACGGTGGGAGAACTGACTTGGGATGTTTTGTGTTTTATTGCAAATGTTGCAGTTAGCAAGAGTCGCCACCGACTTTTCTTTTATCCAAAAGGAAAGGATGAAAAGAATAGGAAAGACCTTTGAGATTATTTCTTGAGTTTGAGGGGTAGATTATGAAAAGGGAAGGTGTTAGCACCCTTTTCATCCATAGTTATTTATGGGCTCTTAGTTGCTTGCTAGATCACTTGCTTTTGTTTGAAAATGTGCTTTGTGTGGTTTTTTGAAAATATTTTGAAAAGGCGTCATTGTTTAGGCAAACTTTGTAATAGTTTTTGTTTGTAAGAACATATACAAAGTGTTGATCTTTTGAAAACGTTTCAAGTTTGGAAAGTGTTTTTGAAAGTGTTGGTATTTGTTTTGAAAATAAGAAAGAGTGTTTGATTTGAAATTGAGCAAGCAACTAGGAACAATCTACCTACTCAAAAGTCTTAGTTCATTTTTCCTTTCCTTTGATATTGCTATCTTACCATTGATTTGGTAAGAAACCCTATCTTTGGATGTAAAGGGATGGGCGTGGGTCATCGTATAACCATGATAGCAATGTTGTGAAATATCTTAGAAATTCACTTTGAGGGACTAAGATCATTTTGAAAGACAACATTTGATAGCGTCATCGGGGGACTATGATCTTGTATTTTTGATTGCTTTTTGCTAAGATACGCCACATGCATAACATGGCCATTTTTGTAAGGCAACAAAGTGGAATTACCCTAAGGGTGCAAGTGTGCAAATGTGTGTGTTTTACATGCTTGTTTATCTTGAATTGGGGTTTGCTAATTGTTGATTTTATCTTTCCATACAAACCCTAATTACTAGCATTTATATAAAGCGATAAATTGCGGAAAGTAAAAATACCAAGCTATTACATCATTAGGGGAGGGGGCGTACAAATTTACAAATGGGAATTTTGCAAGAAAATTAAATCTAATTAACTATTACAACCATATTGAATATATACAAAAATTGAATAAATAAAAATGTAAAAATGCAAATGGGTAAAGAAATGATTTTTAGTTTGGATTTTTATGAAAGGGGGTTTAATCTAAATCTAATTAAGAAAATAATTAAATAAAAATTAACAAAATCAAACTTAAACTAATTAAGAAAAGAAATTAAGTTAAGAATGTTTTTTAGGGTTTTTTATGAAATGGTTTTAAATTAAGGAAAATAATATGGAAATTAATTAATTAAAACAAACCTAAGTTCTAAATTAACTCTAATTAAGAAAAGAAAATAGTATAATAATTAATCCTAAGTCTAAAATATTAATTATTAAAAAGAAATTAATTTGTTAAAAGAAAATATTTTTGGTCTTTTTGTTTTATGAAAAAATAAAATACATAAGTGTAAATAAATAAAAATTTTATATTTTTATATTTTTTAATAATAAAAGTAATAATGATAAAAATAATAATGATAAGAAATAATATTAAAAAAAAAGAAATAAAGAAAAAAGAAAAAAGAAATAACAAAATAAGGGGCCAGGGGTGTATGAGAAAACAATGGTTAGGAGTCAGAAAAAAATAAAAGCCCAAAGGGGACAGGCCCAAGCGCTGTTTCAAACAAAAAAGAGAGAAAACAGAAAAATGCAAAACGGACGTTAGGGCTCGAACCCAGGTCCTAAGGGTGACAGGCGCGCGCTTTAACCACTGGGGTGGTGATACATCCGTTAACTTAAACAAAATAATAAATATGTAACATAAATCTTGCCCTGAATATTTGAAATCATCTTCTTCCTCCTTCATGCGCGCGCAGAACACAATGACCACCATTGTTAAACCTGTAACTTTCTCAGTTTTTGACCATTTTGAAAAGTACAAACATGAAACTTGCTGGAAATTTCATCATCAATTTAACCATATAATTTATTAAAGCTAAAAATCAAAGGTTAAACTCAATTTTTCTTGATACCAATAGCGTTCCCTAACTGGTTAGAAGCAAAATTCTCTAAACACAAGCAAGTAAAATGTAAACTAGGGACATGGTCAACTTGAGGGAAATAATGTCTACATTTTTACTTCAGAATGTATGCACAAAAGATGCTTGTATCAAGATATTGAAGTTTGAAAACTTACCTCTTGCAGCTGGATTTGTGTATGGACTTTGAGCAAGTTTTGAAGAGTGAAGATGATCAGGTTAGCTTTCCCGGACCTCCCTGAATGTGTTGTAAGTCTTGCTTTTCCTTGAGGATGGCTGAAACTCCCTACTCAAGTCAAGCTGCAAGCTTGAGTTTGAAAAATGGTGGATGATAGAAATGTGATTACAGTCTTGAAACAGGGACTTGGATCATTTGTATATGATGTATGTAAGATGTTTAGATGATTAGAAATCAAAACGCACGAGTGAAAATGGAGATGGTGAGTTTTGCTTCAAACTGTCAAGCTGGGCAGATTCAAGGCAAAATGGAGTTTGGGAAGTTTTGGGAGCTTGTATAATCGTGTGTTAGCTTGCAAATAAGTTGTATGGTTATATGAAAAAGGTTAGAGCCCTTGAGGTGGTCAGAAGCACAAGATATAGAGTTATGGCTATGTTACTTGATTTTGAAGAAAAATGGAAAACATGGTTTCAAAGCACAGTACAAGCATGGCCTAAGTTTATGGGAGACTTTATACATGTTGCTTTTTCCTTTGATATTGCTTGTGTTCAGATGGAACAAGTTAGGAGCTATATGCATTGACTTTGTGAATAAAGTCACTTTTCCAAAATGGAAGTGTGAACTTTGTTCCATTAATGGAATAATCACTTGGACAAAGACTCCAGCACTTGGATCATAGCTCAAATAGTTGTCTAATCTTCTTATTATGGATAGATTTAGAGGTTAGAAGCCTTCAAAGTAAGATTTATGCAGCATGGGTGTGGATTTGAATTCTTGTTCATCGTGGAAATGACCTATAATTTAAGAATGAATGTCCAACTTCTTGTCTCCGATTCTCTTTGCTCAAACATTATCTCAATGAGTTCTTGAACATTTTGGAAATCTTGGAATATCCTCTACAACCTCTATGTTTTTCATTTTTGAAAATTCCTCTTGGAACTATGTGAAAATTTGTTATGAAGTTAGGTCAAAATCCTGCCTAAACTAGGGCAAAATTTCACGAAGTTTCCAAGTTTCATGAACATGTATTCACAAAATCATAATTTGAAATCCATTCATTTATAGGAGAATTTGTGTTCAACAATGTTTCAGATCTCATTGATATCTACAACTTTCATGTTGGAAGTTTCCTTTGAATCACCTTTCATCATGATGAAAAATTGGCTCAAAGTTATGAAAAAATATGAAATTTTCAACACTTAGAAAAATTTCTAAGTTTAGAAATTTTGACTTTTCAAAATGAAATCTTGACTTTTTGATTTCTTGATGAAGAAGTTTCATATTTTGACATGTTTTGATGAATTATGATCTTTGATACTTGATTTTGAATAAAAAGTCAAAGTTTGACTTTCAGTATACAATTGACTTTTGATTAGTTGACTGAAAATCAACTATCAATCAATTGATCTTGAGAAATGTTTTGAGTCATGCCATTAGGTCAAAATGATTCAATTTAATCCTGGAGATCATGTCTCAAACCAATCAACCATTTGCTAGGTCAAAAATCAGAAATTGCACCTTCTCAGTCAAAATCCTAATTTTGACCATTTTGCCCTTTTGATGATCTGATCAAATTTCTTGAGGAATTATGGTCCAAACTTGATCAAATGACATATATGAGTTCATAATGTTGACATGGATAAAAAATTATGAAGTTTGACTGTAAATTGACCATAATTGACTTTTCCCCAATACATCTGATTTTTAGGTCAACTGGTCAATTGACTGAGCAAAAATGTGATCCAAGACTTGAAACTTGTTATGATAAATCTTGAGAGTCCAAAATGATCCATGAAAGTCATATGGGGCATTAAAAGTCCATTTATCCTTGTGCAATATCAAACCCTAATTTTCAGTCATTAGTGCTTGAGGAGATGTCTTGAGCTGATCAACCCTTGTGCATTCTTGAACCAAAGGAGATCTTGTGGGAGATTACTTGATAAATGAGAGGGAAAATTTTGGGGTACAACAACTTCCCCTGTTCAATCTTCTTAAACCTGAAGAGTTAGATTGGCGGATCCGCCATTCGTGACTTGAAGGTGAAAGATGATTGAACACTAGAGTGCCCAGAAATTTGCACTCGAAGATGGATTGTGAATGGGCTTATAGATGACATTTGGAGGAATGTTGGTAAACACTGGAAGAAATATTATCATAAATATCTTGTTTATTTATACTAAAAATTGATGTTTTACCTGTGAGAAAAAGAGTTAGTAAAATGCAGATGTATGCATGATGTTCACCAGATGTGGTATTATGCTAAATGCATTTTGTATGTACATGCTATGATGTATGAATGTGAGATGTATGTTTTTGTCTGAGAAAATAAATCTCTGACTGTTGCTGAGGAGTTTTGGGAAGTTGACTCCCGAATTTCCGTTAGGGATGAAGAATATACATATCTTCAAACTTTGTTGAAAGGATGCTTCCGCTAAGGAATATATCTTGAACGTCAGCTGTTATCTGGTCGGATCCAGGCTTCACAACTTGCTGAGAATGAGGAAGTAAACTGCTATTTGGTCGGGTCCCAGGCTTCACGCTAACTTACTGGGGAAGAGATAAATTAATTGTTATCTGGTCGGATTCCAAGATTTGCAGAAAATTTCTTGAAATTGAATAATTATCTGGTCGGATCTAGGCTTCTCAACAACTTGCTGGGGATAAGGAAGTTAACTGTTATCTGGTCGGATCCAGGTTTTATAGTAACTTGAAGTGGTAACTACTATCTGGTTGGGTCCAAGTTTCATGGTTTTTGGAAAGTTGTAGTATTATTTGGTCGGGTCCAGGCTTCACAGTGTCTCTCTGGGGATCGTAGTTAATTGTTATCTGGTCGGGCTCCAGGTTTCACAATAACTTGCTTGAAAATTGCATCTGGTCGGGTCCAGGCTTTGTAGATTTTTGAGGTTGTTGAGGTTAATTGTTATCTGGTCGGGTCCAGGTTTCACAATAAACTGTTTGGGGGTAGAGGCAGACTCTTCTGGGGAAAAGAAGTTAAACCTTGGTCTGGTTGAGTCCAGGTTCTTCTATATTTTGAAGAGTTAAACTATTATCTGTTCGGGTCCAGGTTTCATAGTATTTGAAGATTACACTATTATCTGGTCAGATTCAGGCTTTACAGTGACTTGAGACATTGACTATTATCTGGTCGGGTCCATGCTTCATAGTAACTTGAAAATTGTGCTAATATCTGGTCGGGTCCAGGCTTCATAGTATCTTTTGGAGATAGTAAAGGTTTTGTTGATGACTTTATTGGGGATTAGGGGTTGTGGCCCTATGATTTGCAATAGTCTGAAAGGAAAACTTAAGCTGGGGAATATAGACTCAGTCGGGGAGGACAAACTCAACTTGGGGAGGTATATTCAGCTGGGGATAAAAGGCTCAGCTGGAGAAGATAGACCAAGCTGGGGAATTTTGTACTCGGCTAGAGAATTATACTTCTCGTTGTTTGTTGGGGAAATAAACTCTGTTGATGAATACTTGATGAACTGCTGACGAGGCGAGTTCTTTGAGGAAGAGATCCACGATGCTTCTACTTGTAGGATCGACTTAGCTGGGGAGAGAGCTGCCAAGAGAGTGAGACTCTGGCTGGAGATTGGCCTATGCAAAGAAACTTTGTGGGTAACTTTGCCGGAGATGATGTTAATGAAATAATTCTGTGGGGATATTCCATATATATATATATATATATATATATATTAAAGAGATGCTTGTTACTGCTTAGCAGGACACATGTGCCAAATAATTTTAATTATGTTCATAAGTTCATTCAATTTTAATCGTTGGACAAATTTGCATTCAGAATAAAGACATAAAGTTTACACTTCAAAGTATATTTGTATTGATATTTTGCCTATGAATAGGTGTTTTTGTACAAAGAGACGGAGATCCTAGTAAGAGGAAATTATCAAAAGGGAAACAAAAACAAATAGCCACGTGAAATGATCTCATTGCCTTCCAACTCTACTATTGCCCCAATGTCTTCGAATGCCCCTTGACATTGATAGAAGTTGATTGGATTGGTCTTGGACCGTTTGAACTCGGACCTTGGTGATAAAGTTGACTGTGGTGATTCCACAGGACATAGCCATACGCTTTTAATCCTTAACTTTTTCCTGGACCACCCTTTCGGGTTTTCAGCCCACCAGGATACCCATTTTTTCCCAAGTCGCCCTTTCGGGTTTTCAACTTGCCGGGTGTATGTTGTACCCCAAAATTTTCCCTTCCATTTTACTCAACAAATGTCAATTGAGGTCCCCAAGTTGCTCAAGGAAGTCCAAGAGTTGATCAGACAAACTCTTTCCTAAGGCAGTATACCTCAAATTAGGGTTTCCCTTTTCATCAAGATGTGTGAACCACAAAGGACTCAAATGCTTCCCAAGGTCCTAATATGTTCCTAAGATCATCCATGTCATGTTTCATGCCTTGCACAAAGATGTTTGCTCAATCAACTGCTCAAATGCTTAAGAACCGACTGTATTAGGTCAAAAGTCAATTCTGGCCCACATAAAGTCAAACCTCAATATTTTTGGTCAACATCAACATTTTTAAGTGACTTCCATCATTTGATCAAGGGTTGATCATGATTCCTCAAGGAATGCTCCAAATTCATCAAAACCCAAAAGTTGCTAAATTAGGGTTTTGCAGGAAAAGTCAACCCAACTTTGACCAAGCATAACTTCTTCATACTTTATTAGAAATTTTCCATCCAAGACTCATTTTAAATAGGATGAAATTCACTACAATTCATCTTCATCCCACAAGTTCAAAATATGCACTCATCAAAAGATATGAATTTTTACATTATAGCTCCTTTTAAAAAGTTAACAAAAACACCTTTTGGGTCAAAGCTTCATGCATGAACATGGAAGATCCAATTGAAATGAGGTCAAAAGGGTTGCTTAGGCTACATCCTAATATTTCTAAAAAGTCAAGGAACACCTCTCTAGGGTTAAAATTGGAAGAGATATGCCCGGTCAAAGTTAACCTTTTTTGCAAAATTGCCAAAAGTCAAATGTGCTCAAAAGTGCATTTTTTACCAAATAGGCCTAGCATTTCATGATTGCACCTCACTTATAGCATGGTCCACGACCCAAATATCCAACCTCATGTTATTTGCTTCATTTTTCAATTTATTTAGATTTTTTGTTAATTAAAATTTCAATTAAATCAAATAATTGATGAATAATGGAAAATATATGCTGTGATCTGATTTTTGGACAGGATCTCAATCAAATAATGCAAGGATATCATGATCAATTCGAGTCAAGGCTAATTGGAACAAGAAATGGATAATTTGGCTCATTATAGCAAGTTTGCATATGCCATGAAGATCAAATCAAATCTTCAAAACTTTCAAACATGTGATCTGTTTTTACAACCCTAATTCACCCTATGATATATATTGAACAAATACAAGTCAAAATACAGGTTTTTGGAGTCGTGAAAGAGGCAGAGCAAAGTAAAAAATTCAAGGAAAAAGTGTGAATCGGTTTCCATTCCCTAGGCCATCTCAAGCTGTCCAAGCTATCCCAATCCATTGCTGGACATCTCAGGAAGCTATTCCAACCATTTGCAAGGTCTGAAACACCCAGAAACACCAATTGTAACTCACAAGGTTTACGTTTTTTTCCAGAATCGATTATCCTAATTCTTGCATCATTAGCAATTTTAATTGTCATATTTGTGATTATTATCATGTTTGCAAGCCAACTAAATGGTTTAATTGCATTTTTGAAACCTTTACACGCAGATACCGTTGTTAGGGTTTTCACGTTGCTTTTAGGGTTTTCGTCCACAGGGAAAATTGGGCCATGAATGAGGTACCATGATACTCGTGAGACCAAGATGAGTTGATTGGTACCATCACAATAGATTTATCATGCTTGTATTGAATTTTTGAATGACACAGGTTTTTAGCAACGGACATGGTCTGTAGGTATAGGTTATGTACCTAAAACGATGGGTTGGAGGTAGAAGAAGGTGATTTGTCATCACCCCGTTGGTTCGTTTGAATTCAGTGCACGCGACTTTTTGTTCCAGGGACATTGAATTTGTTTTATATATTATATATTCTCTTTATTGTATTAACAATTAACAATCATAGCTCAGATGACAACGTGGCATTAGATTTAAGCGTGAGGACCTGGGTTCGATCCCAGGTCCCAGCGCTTTCTTTATTTTGTTTTCCTTTACCAGATCCTGCGCGTCACAATCTCAAGCGCCTTCCATACGACCTCAACGTCCAGCCACTAGATGCACTTCTACCCAGATCTAACGCTTCCAGCCTGAAGGTCCATGGTGCACGTTCAAGTCAATGCCACACAAGACCCAGTGCTGACTGGGCCTCAGCTTAATGGGCCTGGGAATTTCAGTTTCATACACCCCCTCTTCAGCAAGACAACATGCCCATTTGGTTATTATTTTCTATACTTTTTTAATTTCTCTATCTATTTTCTTTTTCTTTTAATTAACACAAAATTATTTTTTATTAAATCAACAAACCACAAATCACAAAAATCTTTTTTTAATAATATTTTTATTTTTTTAAATTAGTTAGTTTAATTTAACTTAGGGTAATTTAATCTTTTTTTATAATTAAACATAGTTAGACTTAGGATTTTAATTGTACATAACTTAATTAATTTTCTTCAAAAATACACCAAGATCATTTTTCTCAT